>CM060430.1:3800156-4445598 GCA_030545235.1 Helianthus tuberosus
TATAACCGTCGTGATTACGCTCACGTTATGAAGTTCAAACGAACTTTGCATTGACCATAAACTGGTCAATGCAGAAAGTCAAACAAAGTTTGACTTTCGGACTCGAAAAGCGATAAAAGAACGAAGGAACACTTACAAAGGGTCCCCGCAAGATTGATAATCCAAGTATTCTCAGGTATGAGGTGATGAAACACCCCAACTTAGAGAAATCTCAGATTTTAAGTGGGTTTGCAAATGAATGGAATGGGTATTTATAGGATATGCAAGACCGTTAGGATCGTTTCTTGGAGAAGAGGGAATGATCTCGCCCGTACACTTGTCGAAATGTTGTGGTAACTCATATTGACCCACCACAAGAGTTGGACACATGGCATTGTCCTTTGGAAGGGGTTAAGGGCTGGAAACAGCAGCTGAAAAACGAGTTGCTGCATCTGACCTATGCTTACGGACCTCAAAGTTGACTATGTTGAGGTCCGTAAGGTAACAACTGTACAGAATTGTCAGTTTTGGTCCCTGTTATGCATTTAAGCCATTTCCGACACGTTTAAGGCCCGTTAAGCCAACGTTAAGGCCCTAAAATGATGCCTAAACATTGTGGACATGAAACATGCTCAAAAATATGCCGGATGTCGGTTTGTTTGGTCGTACGATCGCGATGTTCGCTTAATTACGACGGAATGCGCATAAGCGCGAAAAACGATCCAAATGACGCGACGAATGGATTTTTCTTATGCCAAACACTAAAATAAAATATTTTAGTGCTTACATAAATTTTTGGATGTCCGGATGCGTTCAGAACGTAAGTTATGCGCGAAAGTGCAAACTTATGCTCTTTTTGACACTTTTAGTCCCTGAATGAGCCAAAAGTTTATTTTAGCACACCGAACCCCTCAAAGCCTATTTCTAAGCTATATAAAGGATATTTAAGGTGTGTTTAACTTATGGTCATGTTCCGGAATGTTCATTACAGTTTAAATTGGCATACTTTCGCAGTTTGTCAAGTTTAGTCCCTGTAAGCGAATTAACTTGTTTTTGCCATACCAAAGCCTTCAAAACTTATTTCTAAGTTATGTAAGGGTTATTTAAGGTATGTTAAGCCTATTTCACTATTCCAGAGTGTTCGTTGGATTAAACTGGTTATATTTACGCATCAGAGCGCGTATAACCCTCCAGAAAGCGATTTAAAGCTTAAAATCGAACAAGAGTTGATATGTGCAAACGATACACATATTTTTACAAATACCAAGTATGAAATACAATATTTCATTGGTTTGGCATTTTTTTGATGGTTGAAGTGACACAGGTGTCACAATTTCCTCAACGGACAATCTTCAGAAACGAAAATGAACAAACGGAGTCATTTTCAACGGGTGTTTCCTCAGAAATGGAAATGAAAAGGCTAATCAAATGGATATTCATTTCCTCAATGGACAATCTTCAGAAACGAAAATGAACACACGGAGTCATTTTCAACGGGTGCTTCATCAGAAATGGAAATGAAAAGGATAATCAAACGGATATTCATTTCCTCAACGGACAATCTTCAGAAACGAAAATGAACAAACGGAGTCATTTTCAACGGGCGCTTCCTCAGAAAAGGAAATGAAAAGGATAATCAAACGGATATTCATTTCCTCAACGGACAATCTTCTGAAACGAAAATGAACAAACGGAGTCATTTTCAACGGGTGCTTCCTCAGAAACGGAAATGAATAGAATTAACTTCTAGGCACATGACAAAGCTCGCTGTGGTTTCTGTGCACTAAATTCCATAATTATGTATGCATCCATAATTACGTAATTCCTTGCACAGTCCGCACAGTTTGTCTTGTAATGTTTAGGGGAGAAAAATCAAATATGTGATGAGGGTGACTAGACTACCATAAGGTCCTTTTAATTAGATCGACAGATGATCTTATTAATTAGGCCACCAAGGAGTCCTTTCAGCTATATCATCACATGATGTTCCTAACCAGATTTTTGGATCAATCTGTTTAACTAGACCACTCAAGGGGTCTAATTATGGAGTAGTACTTTATAATCCAATGGACTTAACTACAACGTAGTAGTCCATTAAGGATTTTATGTAGTACCTTTGGGTATCCTACTACGAATCCCTCATATGAAGATACGAAAGGTTCTACGAGGATTTGGATAACAAAACTTGGATTACACAAAAACATATAAAGGAACACATAAGCACATAATCACATAATTGTTTAACTTGGTTATTAATTTGTTATTAATTTGTTATCGATTGAGAATGGATATGGAAACAGTCGATGGACTTCAATTTCCTCTGGGATCTATCTGAAAAGATAGGAAGATCTCCCAAAAATTCGATTTTTGTTCTCAAAGAAACGTAATATTCGAATTAAGAAACATAAAAATTTTAGGATTTACGGAAATACCCTTAGGTACCCTATTAAGGATTTATAGTGGTACTTTGGGTATTCGTCCAGTGTTGTAACTTGCGCCTTGTACTTCGTTTTCTTGGAAGAAACGGGTACTTAGGAATTTCGTGGAAAACGCAAGAGATCATAAAATAGAAAAATTTTGGGGGTAGTTTGCTTTACAAGGAATACGATTCCTTGATTGTCGGTATTGTAAGAGATATGTTGTTTATACATACAACCACATAAATACATTGCAATGTAAATAAAATATTTATTTATAAACAATGATAACAACTGTTTCATGGACCATGACAACTAAAGAAAATAATACATAAGACGTGATTATTTCTAAACGATGTTGTCGGTCAGATGCTCATCCCTGTGCTGGATTTGGATTAGCAAGCTTTGGGCAATTTCTTCGGAAATGACCCATCTCTCCACAGTTGAAGCAAGAACCTGGTAGAAAACAACATTGAGCAGGGTTGTTGCCAGCTTGGTTTGGTGCAGCTGCAGCTGGGCAGACTCTTGCTGTATGGCCTATAAGTCCACAAGCATTTTACATTGGCATGATGATGGAGGCTACATTGGTTGCACAAGGGTGCAGTTCCATTGTATGGCTTCCTAGCAGGGGGTTGAGCTGGTTGGTTGGGGACGGCTTGACCATTGTGAGTAACCATGGCGAAGTTCTGAGAAGCCTTTCGCTTCTTTGACCTCTTAGGGGATCCAGTCTATTCATCCATGGTCTTTGATTCCTCGATTGGGTTCGATTCCTCGACCGGTTTCTTGTCACCTTTTCGGAAAAGTTTACCTTTCCTGATCTTTGATTCAGTCAAGGTTGCAGATAGCTCAATGGCCTGTCTAACTGTAGTAGGGTTGCTACCAGTCACAATGTCTTGTATTGAGTCAGGGAGGCCATCAATGTACTTTTCGATTGCCTTATCCAAAGGCGTGACCATGGTAGGACACAACAGGCTCAGCTCCTCATATCGATCAGTGTATGCTCGATGTTCACCGCTGTCTTGCTCAAGATTGTCGAATTCCCTTTCCAAGGCCCTGATCTCATGACGAGGACATAATTCCTTCATCATAAGGGCCCTAAGTTCAGCCCATGTCAGTGCTAGAGCAACTTCTGCACCACGATCTCTCATAACCCCGTTCCACCACGTAAGGGCCCTCTTCTGGAACACACTCGAAGAAAACTCGACCTTGCGATTGTCAGGACACTGCACGTGGCGGAAAGTATTCTCAATGCTCTCGAACCATTGAAGAAGCCCAGTCGCTCCCTCAGAACCACTAAACTTGAGTGGTTTAGCCGAGTTAAAACTCTTGAAATTGCATGGACCATTGTTGTTGTTGTTGGCTTGGTTCCATTGAGCAAAGAGGTTTGGGAATTGAGCAGCCATTTGCTGTGCAATGATTTCTGCCAGTTCGGCAGTCGCTATCTGGTTTTCGCGTCGAGGAGGCATTCTAATAGAGGAAACATGAAAGGAAACGAGTGAGAGAATTAGACGAAAAGAATGAGATGAAACAAATCTGATGAAAGCAAGGATAGTGGTCATTTGTTTGTTACTACAAAGCAAAAAACGACCCCGGTGATTAATCAAAGTAAATAGGTCAAAAATAATGTATCGCGAAGACATGCTCACCTATAAGTGGACACTCACCCCAAGGGTTCCCAGGTAAGAGTGACTGGTCCGATTATGTGGATTTGTACGAACACTCTAGCCTTAGACAAAAAACTCAGGGTACAGGCACCCACCCTTCCAGTTTGCACGTGTTCACATTATTTAGATCAACTTTGACGGGATTTTGAAAACTTAAAGGGTTCAAAACCATATAATAAATCATCCTAGAACAGATGATTAGTTTTCAAAGCGGGATAGAAATTTGTGTTCTTATCGTGGTTGTCACCTAAGAATAAGTGACGGTATTGTTTTAAAACTAAACACAAGAAAACTTGTGTTAGGGTCCTAGGAAGGTTATAGACTAGGTCAAAGCATTACTAATAACCTAATTCACTATAACCATTGGCTCTGATACCAACTTTTCTGTCACACCCCGACCACGTAGAACAACAAAACGTGGCGGAAAACGCCGGGGAGTGTTGTAACAGAATCATTGTTTCATAACACATGGAAATTGAAATATTGTTTTATTGATTAAAGTAGTTACAATGTCTTGACAATCAAAGAAACATAACATAAATAACTAGTCTTGCATCTTTTATTGTCGCTAAGGCCCAAGTCCGCCTAAGTGTATCTTGATAAATCCTATGCATCATATCCTGAAACACATGTGAAAATAGGTACGTCAGCATAAAAATGCCTGTGAGATACATAGGTTTATGAAAATAGGATTCATGACTTATTGTTTAAGAAAATGTTTAGTCATGAACCTTGTAATTTGCTTTGTCTTGTAAATCATTTGAAAAGTGATAAATAAACCAAATGATATATATGTATAAAAGAATAACACATGGTTAAGTGGATAACCATGTGAAATGAGTTTGTATAAATTAAGTTGTTTGTAAAACAATGTATTGTGAAAAGTATGTTATTTGTATAAAATGTTATATGACCAAATTTAAATGATTCAAATAACGCTACGATATGTAATACCATACAATCACTTATATATAGGAAGTACCAGCGGCGTATCCACCATGCTTGTATCATATTACACACGCCTCGTTACTTAAATCACTTACTCAAACCAA
Source organism: Helianthus tuberosus (assembly GCA_030545235.1). Taxonomy (NCBI): domain Eukaryota; kingdom Viridiplantae; phylum Streptophyta; class Magnoliopsida; order Asterales; family Asteraceae; genus Helianthus; species Helianthus tuberosus. The sequence goes on from CM060430.1 coordinate 3,805,269, forward strand.
ACCAACAATGTAAGATGTCTATGTTTAAACCAATTGCCAAACGTATTGAATAATATGTCTAAATGTTTATGTCAAGATGTAAGTCATGTAATGTATAACCAATGTCAATAATGTTTATGTGTCAAATGTAAATCATGTAATGTGTAACCAAAATGATATGTATGGCTAGTGAAATATATCAACTAAACCATATGCACAAAAACAACGTATTGAAGTAAAACATGGTTTAAATCAAAGCTATGTTTTGTGGAACAAATGCATGCTATACTGATATAAACATCTATGCGGTATTGTGAGAATGCATACATCCAATCCTTGAGACTGTGGTTATAGACCCCTAAACGAATTTAAAGGTCTATCTGTGTTATGTATATCGAATTCGGTCATTCCTTCCAATCCAAACAAACCTAGGATTTCAGGAACGGGAGTTGTCAATTCCTATGGTACCACTACCTACTAACGAACGGCATGATCGGTGTTAATGAATGTATATTGATCCATCAAAACAAACCAAATATCATATCAAAATGTAAGCATGTGAATGAAAACAACTGTACTAAGTATGCAACAAATGGACATACATAGCATGTGAACTGTACTAAGTATGCAACAATAGACATACATAGCATGTGACGTGAAACAACTGTACTAAGTATGCAACAATAGACATACATTGCATGTGACGTGAAACAACTGTACTAAGTATGCAACAATAGACATACATAGCATGTGACGTGAAACAACTGTACTAAGTATGCAACAATAGATATACATAGCATGTGACGTGAAACAACTGTACTAAATATGCACACAATGGGCATACATAGCATGAAATGTAATGTAAAACAATGTACTATAAGTGTACTATTGAACATAGCATGTATATGATGTGAAAACAGGAAAGCATGAAAGTAACAAGTAGGCACATGTGTTCCACCCCAAAACGTTTGGAAAACAGTAAAAGAGGGGTCTATGTACTCACTTGAGATTGCTTAGTGGTCCTTGAGTAACAACCAAACAATGCTAGAGATCACGGATATCAAACGGCACCTAATATAGGTAACTATGTTAATAAATCGGACCTAGATCGGAGGATCGGATAGAATGAGGGTTCGTAAACCAAACGAGTATGGAGACTCGTGTAATATGGTTTAACAAAGCCTACATACTAAATGAAACCTAACATAAGTGCTTACGACCCATCACGACCCGTTTAGGTAGCTTATGCTACTTTAACGCGTCGTTTGCGTGAAAATCGTTCGCCTAACTAGTCCTATGACAAGTATTATATGCCTAACATGTTTAATTATGTTATATAATCAGTTAAGTGACGAAAGTTTAGGTTACATATGCTTAATTACCAATTACACATGAAAAGGGTATTTTGGTAATTTACTTAAGGCATATAAACTACCTATCATACAACTACTTAACGAAGCGACCATAAGGTATAACCTCGGAAGGTTATTCCCTAAATACTATGGTCACCTAATGTATTTGGTCGGATCCTAATGATCGACCAAATGGGTCGGGTTCGAAAGTATAAGCGATTGTTTAGATCGCTTACCTTACGACCCTATATAAGCACTAAACTAAAAAGCGACGAGCTAAACATGCTAGAACATGTTTAGAAAATAGGTTTTGATATCAAAACAAATGGTTTTGATATCCTAGAGTAGTTTGGTTACAAAATACGCGTAAGGCGTATTTTGACCCAAACTACGACTCGTCACTGAGTCTAGATAACGTGGTAATCAGTAGGTATAGCCACTAAGGACTATAACCACCGTGATTACGATCACGTTATGAAGTTCAAACGAACTTCGCGATGACCATTGACTGGTCAATGCCGAAAGTCAAACATAGTTTGACTTTCGGCCTCGAAAAGCAATAAAAGAACGAAGGAACACTTACAAAGGGTCCCCGCAAGCAAATCGTGATCGAATAGCTCAGGTATGAAGCCAAGGCCTTAACTTAGAGCATTTAGATCAGATTTGGTGGGTTTTGAATGGAAGGGGGTTGGGTATTTATAGTGTTCGGTGAGCCGTTAGGATCGTTTCTTGGAAACTGTGCTTTGATCTTGGCCATACACCTCAAGATAGTGGTTTTACAATACCATGGGAGCCCCTAGTATTGCCCAATACCATGTGCAAGAGTGGATAGGACCTGATTCAATGTTTCTGCCAAGTTTCCGCTGTCTGGGGACTGCTTGCGCACCGTAACACTCAGAGTGTTGAGGTGCGCAAGGACCAACTTTCACAGAATTACACTTTTGGTCCCTGTTAGTGTTTTGAGCTATTTCCGACATGTTTAAGGCCCGTTAACCCCATTTCAAAGCTCTAAAATGAAGTTAAAGTATAGGGAACTTAAAATGTACTCAAAAATATCTCGGGTGTCGGTTCGTTTGGCCGTACGGTTGCGTTGTTCGGTTAATTACGACGGGAGTCGTAACGAACGCAAAAACGATCCAAATTGAGCGACGAATGAATTTTTGACAAGCCAAACACTAAAACATAATATTTTGGTGATTACATAAATTTTTGGATGTCCGGATGTATTCAGAACGTAAGTTATGCGCGAAAGTTTAAACTTGTGCACTTTTTGACACTTTTAGTCCCTGAATGACCCAAAAGTTTGTTTTAGCTTGCCGAACCCCTCAAAGCCTATTTCTAAGCTATGTAAAGGATATTTATGGTATGTTTAACTTATGTTCATGTTCCAGAATGTCTGTTACAGTTTAAATTGGCATACTTTCGCAGTTTGTCAAATTTAGTCCCTGTAAGCGAATTAACTTGATTTCGGCATACCAAACCTTCCAAAACTTATTTCTAAGTTATGTAAAGGTTATTTAAGGTATGTTAAGCTTATTTCACTTTTCCAGAGTATTTGTTGCATTAAGCTGGTTATATTTACGCATCAGTGCGCGTATAACCTTCCAGAAAGCGATTTAGAGCTTGAAATCGAACAAGAGTTGATATGTGCAAAAGATACACATATTTATACAGATCCCAAGTATGAAATACAATATTTCATTGGATTGGTATTTGTTTGATGGTCGCAGTGACCCAGGTGTCACAATTTGGATCATATAATAGCAAGAATAGTAGAAGGAATAGGATTGATGGTATGGCATGTCAAAACGATTTGTGTGGTGTAAAAGGGATTAAGGATTAGTTGGTTGTTGATGTTTATGACTTAGGATGCATGTTAATATGTGAAATCACTGACTTGTATGATTCGAATTAATGTATTGTGGTGTTAACTGATTATTGTTCTTGAGTAGTTGTTAAATTAGGGTTCATGAGAATCAATTGATAATGCTTGATTGGATCGATAAAATGTAAAGTAGGAAACTGTTTGAATTGATCAAGAAACTGATTGCATGGATTAAGGAAAGTTTATAACCGATCGCACAAGATTGGATCGCACAAGCCTTAGTCGAACAAGTCAGCTACACAAGCCAGTCGCACAAGCTGGTATTGCATGTGGTACCACCATTAAAGCACATAGTACAGCTTCTTTAAGCATGATCGCACAACATGTTGGGCCGCACAAGGAAATAAACTGTTAATGTTATTTGGGCCACACAAGTTATTGGGCTGGGTTATGGATTGGATCGCACAACATGTTGTGGATCGCCCAAGTTTGTGCTGATCGCACAACACGTTGGGCCGGTCACTTATTGGGCTGCATATGTGGAATCGCACAACACTTTTGGGCTCGTATAACCTCTACAGCCCAACACTTGAATCGCACAATTGGACCATATGCATAAATGTTACTTTTATGCATGATATGTGATGTTGATCATCTGACGTGACCCTATGTGTATTGCCATGATCTTTCTGTGTACGTAACTTATGAGTTTATATGTGAACATACGTGAATTACTTGAACCTAGACCTGACTCGTATGGTAACCATGTTAGGACGTGGTTGACCCAATTAGCTCAAGTGACCTTTCTATTTATCTGCCGAGCTTACCTAAGGTGAGTTCACACTTTCTACAAGGCACGGGATTCCCGGTGGTTTGGGAATGGGTTAGCGTTTAATAAGGAAACCTGCGTATTCTCTTTAGGTAGAATACGTACTCCCACCCTCTACGGTGAAGGGTGACAACATTGAAACCTGCGTGTTCTTCTTGACACGTACTTCCACCCTCTTAACTGAAGGGTGACAACATTGACACTAGAAAAAACTCTATCATTAAGTCTCTCATTTTTATATCGACTTAATCACCGGGCCAATGGCGAACGGGACATTAGTTAAATAGCGCTATTAGGTTTGACAAGCGACACACCGTGCCGCAGAGGACGGGCATGGACTAATGGACTTGGGCACTAGTCAATGATGATAGACATTGACGCAGGGCACATAAAAATAACTACAGTCAGTAGTCGATATGGTAACGGGTCTAGTGGATTACATGGGGAAGCCCCCACTGGTTATGGTTTGGGAAACAAGGAACTGGCTAAACTCGTGGTTTTTGAAACAACTTATGGTTTTGGAACAACACTAAAATGGATAACCAACTGTGAACTCGCTCAACTTTGTTGTTGATTCATTACTATATGCCTTGCAGGTCGTTAGGTGCTTAGTTGGAGCTTGCACGGGAGGAAGAGGTCGTTGTGGGACATGGGCTGTTGAGTTCCATGTTAAACTTATGAACTTTTGTACTTTATTATGGTTATGAACTTAATGATTCCGCTGATGACTTAAACTTTGTTGAATTGTTTTGACACCAATTATATTGTTTGGTTTGGACTTTTATTTATTTAATTATATTATTCAATATGATTGGTGGCTGAATCCTGGTCAGTCACGTTCCGTGCGGTGATACTCCGCTTGTGGAATTTGGGGGTGTGACATGGGGTAGCTGTCACACCCCATCCGATGGCGGAATCATCGGGGTGCGACACTGAGCGAAACAGATTGTCCAAGTGAATCCATAACACTATTAGTGACAATATATTTAACGTTCACGTCCTATACCATAAACATATAAAGCATAAATAGTTATTACAGACATTGTTCTCAAAGACAAATAATTGTTCCGACAAATCAGGTTTTATTGAATGATGTTTCTAGACCACCTACTTCATTCCTCAAGCCAAGCATAGCATCCTAAACACCTGTCACATACGTTAAAATAAGGTCAATACACATAGTGTAAAGGTGAGTACACAAGTTTAATAGCATATAGTATGGCGAAAGCGTTTACGCATAACCAGCATATAACACGTAGAAATGTGAAGCATGTAAGCTATCGACAATGACATATGCAACTGACTTGACTGTGACTGTAGAATGCGCAACACATTATCACCACTGTGACCATGTGAAGTAAAACCCTTAACAACCCCTGTCGACGACAGGTGCTGAGTCCAAACTATAGTACTATCGTTGCTAAGGTGTCAGGCAACAATCACTGTGTAAACATAACATACAAGCACTCATCGAAAACACGTATAACATGCGGGAACGGTTAGCGTATAAAAGTGTTTGCGTTGTGTGATTTATGTGATTTGATAAAGGTAACGTATGTAACACACAAAAGTGCGTTAAGCGAAAAAGGGTTCGAGTATACTCACAGTTCGTGTTTAGTAAATAAACAAAATCTTGGATTGAAGGGAGCGCGTGTGTAACACCCTTAAATTTTAACTGGAATTAAAATTAAGTTTATACAATTTATACCAAAAGATACTAGATTTACATAAGTTTTAGAAGTATTATAAGACTTAGTCAACACTTGACCAATTAGAACATTCAAAATTTGTTTGAGTATTTAGATACATTCCATGAACAAAGTTTAAGAAAGATTAAGACACATAGCGGAAGCTTCAAAAGTTGTGTTCGGTTCTTCGTCGTTGCTTGATCACCATCCGTAAAGTCCATCTAGTTACCTAGGGTCAAAACCGTTAAACATTAGTTTTGACATCATTATATAACATTTTAAACACAAGATCTAACATTTAAACCTTGTAAAGTAAATGAAATAAAATAATAAAAAAAAATATAAAGTCCACCGTAAATTACGGTATCACCGTAATTTACGGTGAGACCTGGAACTAATTGGTCACCGTAAATCAGTAGCGGATGACCGTAAAGCTCAGGACTTCTACCGTAAATTACGGTAATACCGTAATTTACGGTATTCGCTGGAATTCTATGATTTTATTAGGCAAGTTCATTGTACTCAACCCACCTGCGGATTTCACTTCTCGAATGATCTAACATCGAATTCTCATATAACTATCTTGATATATATGCATTAACCTATTCAAAGAATCAATTTAATATGGTCCGGATCCTTAACCATGTCTTTCTTGATTGTTCGACCCGTTTAGACACTAAGAGTAAATCTTTAAATAATGCAATTCAAACCTCAATTTCTAACAATTGTTTTGACCCATCTCACTAGATTAAGATGAAAGTCATTTCCGTAGTACATTTATTCATCTTGTTTACCATGTTTTCAAATTACAACATAAATCTATCAAATAGTACATAATGTAACGAAACAATAATTTCGTACCTTTAAAGCACGCTTTTCCCTCGTGAATTTCCTCCGGCTTGTCCGCTTGATGATCCGGACTCCTTGCCTAGAAATTTAGTTTTACAACTTGTTTAGAACTCTTTCCCATGACCATATTCATATCTTTGTGAAACATGATCAAATCAGCGTTCTCATCAAATTTAACATCGAAAATCCTCACTTAGGCATTTCTACAAACACCTAGCGGGTCAGATTTTCCTACCATCATATCCAAGTTCATGACTTGCAATTTAAACCTCAAACTTCACTTTAATTAGTAACCTTGCACACATTTTAACATCAATATCCCAGGAATTACCTCCTATTATGAAACTTATACTAGAATTATTATTCAAATCCTAGTGTTCATCAACATTTTATAAAACCCATAACCTAGCTTCCATGGATTCATAGAATTCTCTGAATTTGGGCATGATTTCTCAAATAGTTAACTAGGTTGTACTTCTAAACACCTATTCAACTTCAATCTAACCAAGTAACAAACATGCAAGCATCTAATTTCAGATTTCCAAAATCATGAGAATTTCAAACAAGGATTTAACACGAATTTTTACATACCTTATGATCCTCTTGTGATGAGGATCGATAATCTAAACTCGGATTTCGTTTTGGATCAGAATTTCATCTTCAATTTAAGAGATTTGTGAGATTAGGGTTCTTGGGTTGGGGGTGTCGCCCCCTGCTTCTCTCTGATCGACCAACACCTCTAATTGAGGTGTTTGGTTTATTTTTATTTGTTATAATTAGTTAAGTTTTCAATTTAAACAACTATGGTCCCTCAACTTTGTTCAACATATAGTTTGGTAGCTTTTAATCAAGTTATAAGCTATTTCTAGACTAGTTTTAACTAACTAGGTTAAAACTCTTAGTTAGTAAACTCCCATTTATTTAGGCTTTATAATTCTGATATAATGTTTTATATTTTCGGGATGTTACAAGTCCATCCCCCTTAAAAGGGTTTCGTCCCCGAAACCAAAGTACGTACCAAATAATGTAGGGTGAAGACGTCGCATCTCCTCTTCGGACTCCCATGTAGTGTCCGAACCTTTCCTATGCTCCCATTTGACTTTGACTTGGTCAATTTGTTTATTTCGTAAACGTTTGACCTTTCTGTCTAAAATTTCAACCGGTCTCACCACATAATTTAGACTATTATCCACTTCGATATCGTCGTAATGGATATATGTCGTTTCGTCTGCTAGGCACTTTCTTAATTGCGATACATGAAACGTGCCATGGATCCCACTCAGCTCCTCCGGTAGTTCAAGACGGTAAGCTACCTTGCCAACTCTTCCGATGATTTTAAATGGCCCGATAAACCTTGGGCTTAACTTCCCCTTCTTTCTAAATCTAATAACACCTTTCCATGGGGACACTTTTAGCATGACCATGTCACCGACTTGAAATTCAATTGGCCTTTTCCTTTTGTCAACATACGCCTTTTGCCTGTCTTGAGCCGCTTTCAAGTGTGCCCGAACTTTATCGATCTTTTCGTTCGTGGCTCGTACTATGTCTTGGTGGGCAAGTTCACGTGGACCCACTTCACCCCAACAAACCGGGGTTCGACACTTCCTACCGTAAAGCAGTTCGTATGGTGCCATTTTAATACTAGATTGGTAACTGTTGTTGTACGAAAACTCGACTAACGGTAGGTGAACATCCCAACTGCCTCCAAAGTCGATTATACACGCCCGTAGCATATCTCCCAATATTTGTATCGTTCTTTCACTTTGTCCATCCGTTTGGGGATGGTACGCAGTGCTAATGTACAACTTGGTCCCCATTTGTTCTTGGAAATCATGCCAGAAATTCGAAGTAAACCGGGTATCCCTATCAGACACAATGGACACCGGCACTCCATGACGTGCTATGATTTCATTGGTATAGACTTCTGACATCTTTTCTGACGTATAAGTCTCACGAATCGGAATGAAGTGAGCACTTTTCGTCAATCTATCCACCACTACCCATATTGCATCAAAACCACGATTCGTCTTAGGCAACTTGGTTAACAGGTCCATTGTAATATGTTCCCATTTCCAAACCGGAATTTCTAACGGTTGGAGTTTGCCATAGGGTTTCTGATGCTCCGCCTTGACTTGTAAGCATGTCAAACATTTTTCCACATACTTCGCCACATCCCTCTTCATTCCGGGCCACCAATAATTTTGTTTCAAATCATTGTACATCTTGGTCGCACCCGGATGAATTGAATAACGGGATTTATGAGCTTCATCAAGTAGAAGCGCCTTTACTCCACAGGTATGTGGGACCCATATCCTTCTGGATCGAGTCTTCAACCCATGATTCCCATCCGTCAAATCTTTCAATTGTCCAATTATTCTTTCTTTCTTCCAATTTTCTTCTTTCACTGCTTCTAACTGCGCTTCTCGAATTCGTTCAAGTATACCCGAGGTCACCACGAGTTGCATTGACCTCACTCGTATTGGGACATAGTCCGCTTTTCGACTTAGAGCGTCCGCTACCACGTTTGCTTTTCCTGGGTGATAATGTATCTCACAGTCGTAGTCCTTCACCGTCTCTAGCCATCGCCTTTGCCGCATGTTCAACTCCTTCTGATCGAAGAAGTATTTCAAACTTTTGTGATCGGTGAATATGGTGCACTTTACCCCATACAAGTAATGTCTCCATATTTTTAATGCAAACACTACCGCTGCCAATTCGAGATCGTGCGTGGGGTATTTCTTCTCGTGCATCTTCAATTGTCTCGAGGCATAGGCTATTACCTTGCCCCGTTGCATCAACACGCAACCGAGCCCCGATAACGAAGCATCCGAATAGACCACCATGTCTTGGACTCCGTCCGGCAATGTCAGTACCGGAGCTTGAGTTAGCCTTTCTTTTAGCGTCCGAAACGCTTTTTCTTGATCGACTCCCCAAACAAACTTTGCTTTCTTTTGAGTTAGCTTTGTTAGCGGCGATGCAATCTTGGAGAAATCTTGAATGAATCTCCTATAATATCCAGCAAGCCCCAAAAAGCTTCTAATTTCAGAAGGGTTCTTCGGGGGATTCCATTTTGACACCGCCTCTATCTTTGACGGATCCACCAAAACTCCATCGGCACTTATGACATGACCGAGAAATTGTACCTCTCGTAACCAAAAGGCACATTTGGAAAATTTCGCATAAAGCTTCTCTCGTCTAAGTGTCTCTAACACTTCTTGTAAGTGGCGTGCATGTTCGGCTTCACTTTTCGAATACACTAAGATATCATCGATAAACACGATGACCGACTTATCCAACATTGGCTTGCAAACCCGGTTCATGAGGTCCATGAAAGCCGCGGGCGCATTTGTTAGCCCAAATGACATCACGAGAAATTCGTAATGTCCATATCTTGTGCGAAAAGCCGTCTTCGGCACATCTTCTTCTTTGACCTTTAGTTGGTGATACCCCGACCTAAGGTCAATTTTTGAAAACCAACTCGCGCCTTGTAGTTGGTCAAATAAGTCGTCTATCCTCGGGAGCGGGTATCGGTTCTTTACCGTGAGTTTGTTTAACTCCCGATAATCGATACACATGCGCATACTCCCGTCCTTCTTTCTCACAAACAACACCGGTGCGCCCCAAGGAGACACACTCGGCCTAATGAATCCTTTATCAAGCAAATCTTGAATTTGGGACATCAGCTCTTGTAATTCCGACGGTGCAAGTCGGTACGGGGCTTTTGCCACAGGTTTCGCGCCCGGAATCAATTCGATTCCGAACTCTACTTCCCGTTCAGGCGGTATCCCCGGTAAATCTTCCGGAAAAACATCTTCATAATCTCGTACTACCGGTACTTCTTCGATCTTCCGTGATTCTTTCTCGGTCTCATTTGAATAAATTATGAATGCTTTGCATCCTCGCTTCATGAGCTTGTGAGCTTTCAACATCGAACATACTATGGGGTTGCCTCGTTTTTCGCCATAAATGGTGACGTGTTTTCCGCTCGGAGATGTTAGTTTTATCTCTTTGCGAAAACACACGACCTTTGCATGGTATTGAGATAGCCAATCCATCCCCACGACTACTTGGAATTCTCCCATCGACATTGGGATTAGATTTATCAAATATTCTTCATCGTCGATGCTCAGTTTACAATTTTCACATACATCACAAACAATAAAGCTTTTGTTATTACCTATCTCTACTTCTAAGGGCACAGGTAATTTTGTTAGAATAAAGGAAGGATGTCGAATAAACCCATATGAAACAAAGGATTTATTCGCACCCGTATCAAATAACACGTGTGCGGGAATTGAATTTACAGCAAATATACCTGAGACCACGTCAGGTTCAATCTTCGCTTCTGCGGCAGTTAGTTGGAAAGATCTTGCCTTTGCTTTCGGGGCTTCATCTTTCGCTTCTTGCCCATCTTTCTTTCCAACCAGTTCTGGGCATTCCGACTTTTTGTGACCCGTTCGATAACAATTGTAACAAACCGTCACCTTCTCCGGGCATGACATAGCCATATGTCCCTTTTTCTTGCATATGGGACAAGGCTTATCCTTGTAACGACATTCGCCCTTATGATTCTTCCCACAAATTTTGCAACCTGATGTGCTACCTTTAGCATCTGATCTCTTTGCGGATTCATTCGTTCTTGCTTTCTTGGTAGGGCTTGGATTCACATCTAGTGCCCTTCGTTCACCCCGTTCTATGCTCTTTTTCAATTCAATCTCCCTTTCCCGAGCAGCATTGACAATCTCGGTAAGGGTCTCGTACTTTGAAGGGGTTATGAACTCTCTATATTCCGCGCTTAGCATGTTATGATAATAATAGATCTTTTGCTCTTCATTCGTTATCAATTCATCACAGAACTTCATCTTATCCATAAACATCCCTGTGATCTTGTCTATGGATTCACCTTTGTGTCTGAGTTGCATGAACTCTTCCTTGATTTTATTCACGACCGCCTTGGGACTATGGTGTTTAAGAAACGGCGTCTTAAACTCCTCCCAAGTCATGGCCTTAACCGCTTCACTTCCAATCTCCTTCTTTTTGTTATCCCACCAATCTTTCGCTTGACTCCTTAGTTGACCCGTACCATAAGCTACGTAGTCTTCTTCATCACAGTGGGTTCTCTCGAATACCCCTTCGATGTCACTTAGCCATCGCTGGCACACTATCGGGTCAACCTCCCCATTATATATCGGTGGTTTACAAGCCATGAATTCCTTGTATGAACAAGGCTTTCGTCCTCCTCGCTTTTCCTTTGCTACGTTTGAATCTTCTTCTAGTTTCTTGATTCTATCTTCTACTATTGATAAAACCGTATTTTGGATTTTATCAATAAAGCCCGACAAACTGTTTTTGATCGCCTTTCCAACCTCTTCGGCAATCACTTCCCTCACTTGTTCGGTGACTCTTGGCACCGCATTATCATTGTCTCCATCAGCCATCTCGATTTCTGAAATGTTTACATAAATTGTTAAACATTCCATTTATAACACATGCTTTACTTGTTTTGATTTAATCAAGTTCGTAACTTGATTTAATCATTCTTGTTTTAACTCAATCAAGTCCGTAACTTGATTTGATCATTCTTGTTTCTATTTAATCAAGTCCGTAACTTGATTTGATCATTCTTGTTTCTATTTAATCAAGTCCGTAACTTGATTTGATCATTCTTGTTTCTATTTAATCAAGTCCGTAACTTGATTTGATCATTCTTGTTTCTATTTAATCAAGTCCGTAACTTGATTTGATCATTCTTGTTTCTATTTAATCAAGTCCGTAACTTGATTTGATCATTCTTGTTTCATGCATTTCTTGTTTCTGAATGAGCTTGCACGCTCTTTTCATGCATATTGTTCATTTCTCATTCTATACATAGTACATAATTTATTAACAAAACAAGTTAATTCTTACCGGACGATCGATCAAGCTTGAACCGAACACTTATTGACAACCTTGAGCTCTGATTACCAACTTGTAACACCCTTAAATTTTAACTGGAATTAAAATTAAGTTTATACAATTTATACCAAAAGATACTAGATTTACATAAGTTTTAGAAGTATTATAAGACTTAGTCAACACTTGACCAATTAGAACATTCAAAATTTGTTTGAGTATTTAGATACATTCCATGAACAAAGTTTAAGAAAGATTAAGACACATAGCGGAAGCTTCAAAAGTTGTGTTCGGTTCTTCGTCGTTGCTTGATCACCATCCGTAAAGTCCATCTAGTTACCTAGGGTCAAAACCGTTAAACATTAGTTTTGACATCATTATATAACATTTTAAACACAAGATCTAACATTTAAACCTTGTAAAGTAAATGAAATAAAATAATAAAAAAAAATATAAAGTCCACCGTAAATTACGGTATCACCGTAATTTACGGTGAGACCTGGAACTAATTGGTCACCGTAAATCAGTAGCGGATGACCGTAAAGCTCAGGACTTCTACCGTAAATTACGGTAATACCGTAATTTACGGTATTCGCTGGAATTCTATGATTTTATTAGGCAAGTTCATTGTACTCAACCCACCTGCGGATTTCACTTCTCGAATGATCTAACATCGAATTCTCATATAACTATCTTGATATATATGCATTAACCTATTCAAAGAATCAATTTAATATGGTCCGGATCCTTAACCATGTCTTTCTTGATTGTTCGACCCGTTTAGACACTAAGAGTAAATCTTTAAATAATGCAATTCAAACCTCAATTTCTAACAATTGTTTTGACCCATCTCACTAGATTAAGATGAAAGTCATTTCCGTAGTACATTTATTCATCTTGTTTACCATGTTTTCAAATTACAACATAAATCTATCAAATAGTACATAATGTAACGAAACAATAATTTCGTACCTTTAAAGCACGCTTTTCCCTCGTGAATTTCCTCCGGCTTGTCCGCTTGATGATCCGGACTCCTTGCCTAGAAATTTAGTTTTACAACTTGTTTAGAACTCTTTCCCATGACCATATTCATATCTTTGTGAAACATGATCAAATCAGCGTTCTCATCAAATTTAACATCGAAAATCCTCACTTAGGCATTTCTACAAACACCTAGCGGGTCAGATTTTCCTACCATCATATCCAAGTTCATGACTTGCAATTTAAACCTCAAACTTCACTTTAATTAGTAACCTTGCACACATTTTAACATCAATATCCCAGGAATTACCTCCTATTATGAAACTTATACTAGAATTATTATTCAAATCCTAGTGTTCATCAACATTTTATAAAACCCATAACCTAGCTTCCATGGATTCATAGAATTCTCTGAATTTGGGCATGATTTCTCAAATAGTTAACTAGGTTGTACTTCTAAACACCTATTCAACTTCAATCTAACCAAGTAACAAACATGCAAGCATCTAATTTCAGATTTCCAAAATCATGAGAATTTCAAACAAGGATTTAACACGAATTTTTACATACCTTATGATCCTCTTGTGATGAGGATCGATAATCTAAACTCGGATTTCGTTTTGGATCAGAATTTCATCTTCAATTTAAGAGATTTGTGAGATTAGGGTTCTTGGGTTGGGGGTGTCGCCCCCTGCTTCTCTCTGATCGACCAACACCTCTAATTGAGGTGTTTGGTTTATTTTTATTTGTTATAATTAGTTAAGTTTTCAATTTAAACAACTATGGTCCCTCAACTTTGTTCAACATATAGTTTGGTAGCTTTTAATCAAGTTATAAGCTATTTCTAGACTAGTTTTAACTAACTAGGTTAAAACTCTTAGTTAGTAAACTCCCATTTATTTAGGCTTTATAATTCTGATATAATGTTTTATATTTTCGGGATGTTACAGCGTGGGAGGTTAGCCTGATCACAGAACGATAGCGTAAGCGTTGAACGGTGTAACAGTGCGTTTGGTGAGATGAGCGATCGGATGGTGGTTCGATCGGTTGACCGTCCAGACGGATGACCATTCGGTCGGTTTGTCATTCGATAGAAGAAGTGTATTGTAAAATGTTTGAACTTTTGAAGCTTTCATTGTAGTATAGATAAAGTCATTTGATCGGATGGTCATCCGGACGGATGGTCGTTCGATCGGATGGCTATTCGATCGAGAAGTTAAATTTTTGAGCAAATCGTTTAAGTGTTGAACTTACAGGTGACCAGGTCGAATAGTCATTCGATCGGATGGTCGTCCGATCGGATGCCTATTCGATCGGCGATCTGATGTTTTGCAATTTTGTAAATCAGCTAAGTTGAAAAGTTTTGAGGTTTAACCGAGACGACGTGACGACGTGTTAAACAACGGAAACCATACCTAGTCCAACTCAGTCGATCGGATGGGAACCACCCCATTCGATCGGATTTAACTGTTCTTGACGGAGTTTCATTTTCAACCCGAGAATCGGTCGTCTCTTCGGTTGAAATCCGTTCTCAGACCGGTTCTCCACTAGAGAATGAGTAGAGAGCCTGAACGAGTCCAGATTCTAACGGTTTTAAGTAAAAAGTGAAATATGTTGAAGAAAAGTTTGAATCCAGTTAAAAAGGTTTAGATCTTGTTGAAATCAGTGTAAAAAGTTGTAGAAATCCCTTTAGATCCGAACCGTTATTGATGAGCTGAGGTCACTCAACAGTGTTCATCAGAACCCGGATGACGTCACCTTAGAACAGCCCAAATCAGGTGATTTCACGGTGTAAAGTAGTGATTTGATGCAGAAAATGATAAGAAAGTGTGTGCTGATGATGGAAGTACAAGATTTAGAATGAAAACTTACAAGAATCGCGTGGAATCGAGAGAAAAGAGCTTGAGAGCGTACTGGTCGGATAAGGCTGTCACATCAATGAACAGTTGATGGGACAGGTGGGTATTTATAGTGTGAGAGGGAGAAAGGCGGTGTAGGGTTACGTGGGTCGGATGGCCGTTCGATCGGATGGCCGTTCGATCGGATGGTCATCCAGTCGGATGTCCATTTGATCGAATGGTCGTTCGATCGGTTGGCTTGCGTGAGTTAGTTTTCTGACTTTCGTTTCATGCGTTGAGTGTTGCGTTGCGTTTAAGCGAGTTGCGAGTAAGCGATGCGATAGTATTAAACAATAGTTACACAAATAACATAACACCTAAAAAGCATAAAACTCATAATAGTTGCGATTTACTTCTAGGCTTTTGCGATGCGATAGAGTTACGATTGCATTTGCGAATAACATCCCAAAATATATATAAGGCACACACAAGTAAAGCACATAATAGCACACATAACAATACCAACAGTTGCGATGCGATAGCGATGTGATAGCGTTTAGTAATAGTAGTGTTTAGTTACGTTTATCGCATTGTTACTTCACATAATAATAAATCGTAGTCTAAGACAGCGTTAACTGATACATCGATTATTGAATTTCGAGAGTACAAGGAAATAATTAAGCAAGAAATGTCAGATATGAGTAAGGACCTGACTTTGACTTTGACTTTCTGAAAAGTCGGGTTGTTACAGCCTCCCCTACTTTAGGGAATTTCGTCCTGAAATTAAGGAGCAGGCGTAACGAATAATTGTGGATATTTAGCTTTCATATCACTCTCGAGTTCCCAAGTGAACTCAGTGCCGCATTTGCCTTCCCAGCGAACCTTCACTATAGGAATGCGTGAGCGTCGGAGTTTCTTGGTCTCTCGGTCCATGATCTCTACTGGCTTTTCCACGAAGTGTAATGTTTCATCCACTTGTAGATCCTCAAGAGGAACATGTAAATTCTGCTCGGCTATACGCTTTTTGAGGTTCGAAACGTGGAAAGTCGGGTGTACGTTGGTGAGTTCCTCCGGTAGTTCGAGTCTGTAGGCCACTTTGCCAATTCTTTCCAGAATCTTAAAGGGTTCAACGTATCGAGGCGCGAGCTTTCCTTTCTTGCCGAATCGGATCACCCCCTTCCAAGGTGAAACCTTTAGGAGTATGTGATCACCAACGTCGAACTCAAGGGGCTTGCAGTGTTTATTGGCGTAACTCTTTTGATGACTATGACCTTTCAAGAGATTGTCTCGTATCTGGAGGATCTTCTCAGTCGTTTCTTGTTATAACTCAGGACCGGTAATTTGTGCGTCTCCGATCTCGTCCCATACATTCGGCGATCGACATTTTCTTCCATTTAATGCCTCAAATGGTGCCATTTGAATACCAGAATGATAACTGTTGTTGTACGAGAATTCGACTAAAGGTAAATGCGAATCCGAATTACCACCAAAATCTATAACACTCGAATGAAGCATGTCTTCAAGGGTGCGAATCGTGCGTTCAGTCTGACCGTGGTCTAGGGATGAAAAGCGGTAATGAGATTAAGAGTAGTACCGAGAGCGAATTAAAAAGTTTCCCAAAGGCGTGAGGTAAATCGACCATCGCGGTCAGAGATGATATCACGAGGTATCCCATGTCGACAAAAAACTTCGTTGGTATAAATTCCTGCTAATCATTCAACCTTATAGTCTTCTCGTATCGGCAGAAAGTGGGCGGATTTAGTAAGATGATCAACGATAACCCAAATGCTATCGTGACCTGATGGCGTGTGCGGAAGTTTCGTAATGAAATCCATAGCTATACTCTCTCATTTCCACATAGGGATCTCGGGTTGTACGAGTAAGCCAGAGGGTCGTTGTTGTTTAGCCTTGACTTTCGAATAAGTCTGGCATTTCGAAACATAGAGGCCAATATCCTTCTTCATTACAGGCCACCAATACCTAAGACGAAGGTCCTGGTACATCTTGTCGGCACCGGGATGAATGGAATATCGGGATTTGTGGGCTCCAGTCAACAATATCTCCCGAAGGTTATTGTGACCGGGTATCCAGATGCGATCGAGATAGTAATGGATACCGTTCGATTTAGTGACAAGCTGGGTTTCGGCACTACACTTCTTCATTTCCTCTTTCAAGGTGTTCTCAATGAAGCATGCGTGCTGAGCGTCATGAATTAGAGCTTCAAGTTCGTGCTGGGCTTGAACATTACGAACACTATGCAGATAGCTTCATCGACTTAGAGCGTCGGCAACGACACTTGCTTTGCCTGGGTGGTAGTGAATCTCGCAGTCGTAATCGTTGAGAAGTTTAACCCATCTGCGTTGGCGCATATTCATCTCTTTCTGGTTCAAGATGTGTTTTAGGCTCTTATGGTCGGTGAAGACCGTATACTTGGTACCATAAAGATAGTGTCGCCAAATCTTTAACACAAAAACAACTACACCGAGTTCGAGATCGTGGGTTGTATAGTTCTTCTCGTGGATCTTGAGCTGACGAGAGGCGTATGCGATAACCTTGTCCCATTGCATAAGAACACAACCAAGACCGAGATTAGAGGCATCGCAGTAGACTACAAAGTCGTCGCTTCTATCGGGTAGCGCGAGTATAGGAGCGTTGCAAAGCATACGCTTGAGAGTTTGAAAGGCTTCCTCTTGTTCAGTTCCCCAAACAAAAGGCTTCTCTTTATGCATCAGGGAGGTAAGCGGGACGACGATTTTAGAGAAATCAGGGATGAATCATCGGTAATAGCCCGCCAATCCTTGAAGAGAACGAACTTCGGACGGGGATTTCGGTGTAATCTAGCTCTTAACTGCTTCAATCTTTATGGGATCGACGTGAATAGCTTGACTATTGACGATGTGACCGAGTAATTGAACCTCCTCAAGACAAAATTCACACTTTGAGAACTTGGTGTAGAGGCGATTCCCTTGGAGTAATTCGAGAACCAAACGAAGATGTTGCGCATGTTCGGCTTTCGTCTTCGAATAGATAAGGATATCATTGATAAACACGATGACCAAGCGATAGAGAAAGGGTTTATACACGCGATTCATCAGATCCATGAAAACCGCGGGTGCATTGGTGAGTCCAAAGGGCATAACGACGAATTCATAATGGCCGTAACGAGTGCGAAAAGCGGTCTTAGGTATATCTTCCTCCTAAATTCGTAACTGATGATAACCAGAGCGTAAATTGATCTTGGAGAGACACGTAGCGCCTTACAATTGATCAAATAAATCGTCTATTATGGGTAAGGGATAGCGATTCTTGATAGTGAGCTTATTGAGTTCCCTATAATCGATGCACATTCGAAATGATTCGTCCTTCTTTTTGACAAAAAGGACAGCTATGCCCCATGGAGATGTGCTAGGGCGTATAAAGCCTTTATCAAGCAATTCCTGGAGTTGACTTGAAAGTTCACGCATTTTAGACGGAGCGAGGTGATAGGGAGCTTTAGCAACAGGGTTAGCTCCAGGAATGAGGTCGATGCGAAAGTCAATATTACGATTCGGGGGTAAACCAGGTAAATCGCCAGGAAAGACAGCAGAAAAATCACGAACCACAAGTACCTTTTCCATCGGATTCCTTTCCTTTTCCTCCGCTACTACGATTTGCGCCAAGAAAGCTTCATATTCCTTTCGGAGATACTTGCTTGCTTGAATGCACGACATGAGTTTGAGATCCTTCGAAGATACTTCGCCATAAACACAAAGTTGGTCGCCATTAGCAAGAGAGAAACGAATCATCTTATCAAAACAAACGACTTCAGCACGATTTTCACGAAGAAAATCCATGCCTACTATGATATCGAAACTACCAAGCTGCATCAGAATAATGTTGATTGGGAAAATGTGATTGTTGAGCTCAAGAGTACAATCACGTAGAACAGAACTAACAGCGACGGTTCTTCTGGTGGCAATCTCTACGTCGAACGTCGTTGGGAGGTTAGCGCGTTTACGGTTTAGGAGCTTTTCGAAATCAAATGACACAAAACAGTTATCGGCTCCAGTATGAAATAAACACAAAGCATGAATACCGTTGACAAGAAACATACCATTGACAACATTGTTGTCAGTTTGAGCCTGGCGAACATTGATGTTGAATGCTCTTCCGCGGGCTGCTTGTCTAGCCGGCTACTGCTGCTGCTGATGTTGTTGCTGCGCTGGTTGCTACTACGACTCTTGCCTCACCACTTGATTCGGGCAGACGTTTCCGAGATGGTTAGGATCACCACATGCGAAGCAGGCTCGTGCATGAACAGCAGGAGTAGGAGTTGCTTGGTTGCCCTGAGGAGCGGGGAGTGGAGCTATCAGTGCAGGATGGGCTTGAACTTGAGCTTGCTGACGAGGACCAGTGCGACAGTTAGCTGTAAAGTGTCTGTAGAGATAGCAGTGGACACAGAAACGGCAAGCGATCCCAACTGGGTGATGGTAAGTACAAGTATGGCACAAAGGGTGAGGACTAGTGTACGCACGCTTAGCAGGCGGTGCGTTGGTCACAGGTGCGGCTACTTGACGATTTTGGTTATGAGGTTGGGCAGGAACAGTGTTGAGAAGAGCGGCGGTGACAGCACAGTTCTTGTTGTTGTTGTTGCTCTTGCGCTTGCGGCGTGAAGACTTCGATCCTTGAGGTGCGGCGGTTTTAGAGGCGGAGGTAGCGGTGACCTGATGGAGACTTTTGGTGATGTTCTTGAAGTAACCAGCCAAAACTCGTTTATCATTGATTTCAGCGGCGAGTTGATAAGTCTCTTCGATGGTAGTAGGCTTGGCGGCTTGCACGAAATCAGCAACACAGTCGGGTAAAGCACGAATATATTTCTTGATTGTGATGTCGGGAGTTGATACTTGGCCAGGACAGATGATGCTTAGCTGCTTAAAGCGAGCAGTAAGACCAACATTGTTACCACCTTCTTGCTTGATTCCCCAAAGCTCATTTTCCAGCTTCTGGAGTTCATGTGGGGGACAGAATTCTTTCATGATGACTTCCTTCAGTTCCTCCCAGGAGAGTCCATAAGCTGTGTCGTTACCTCGCCTGTTTCGTTCGGCAGTCCACCAGTCCAGAGCCCTGGACTGAAAAACCCCAGTTGCGTTAATAGTGCGGAGGTTGTCTGGGCGTCCGCTTTGACGAAGAGTGACTTCAATCGAGTCAAACCACTGAAACATGGCATTGGGTCCGTCCTCACCAGTGAAGTCTTTAGGGCCACAGGCCTTGAATTGCTTGAAGCTAAAAGGATCCTTCGGCGAGTCACTTTTTGAATCAACAAAGGAGTTGCTTTTCGCCTCGTTGATCTCGCTGACGATTTGCGGAATGACCTTAGCCATTTCCTTGGCGACTAGAGAAGCGATTCGCTTGTCAGCGTGGTTGCGGAAAGTAGTGCGATAAGTGTGAGAACCAAATGACGACATTGTCTGCA
This sequence comes from Helianthus tuberosus, assembly GCA_030545235.1. NCBI lineage: Eukaryota > Viridiplantae > Streptophyta > Magnoliopsida > Asterales > Asteraceae > Helianthus > Helianthus tuberosus. Next base: position 3,825,954 of record CM060430.1, read on the forward strand.
ACAGACATCGTCACATGGTTTATAACCGAATCTCCTCATAGTGTTTAACCAACATACTTATTATCACTAGGTAAAGCATCAGGAACACGTCTAACACATAGGCACATAATCACGTAGGCACATAATCCACATAGGCACATAAGAACTTAAGCACGTAGAGCACAAAAGCACATATTCAACTATATTTTGCACGTATTCACCTATCATTCAAGTTTCGCGAGCGCGTTCGAAAGTCATGCGTGGTGTTGCATATCACAGCGTATGGATCACACACCTCAGTAAATGCGATGAGAGATAACGAGTAGCATAGCGTGCGAGAGTCTGCGATTTGTTAGTGTTTCGAGATAGATGTGCAGTGCGAGTTGTGCGCGTTTAGCAGTGCGGCGATCGAAAAGCGAACAGGTCTCCAAAATCAAAACATATAAATAAGTAAACTCATAAAATCACACATAAAAGTGATAAAGCGTAAAACCAACGATCGCGGGCTAGGAATCGAAAATAGATTATCTCGGGTGTTTAGACGTTGACTACCCAATGTGATTCGACTATCCACAACGACTTTGAGCACATGCTTTGGCCTAATGGACTATCATCTCTCACCGGCATACGGTGAACGGCACTCATCCTTTCGGTTATTACGCGAATTGGGTCGTTGAGATCCATCGAGACTTTGGTGAGAGTTTTGTAAAACCAAAATAGAGAGCGGAATAAGTCATTAAGATGCGGGTTTCACCCCTAACTTAACAACTTCATTCCTGTTTGTGTGGTAAAACCACAAGAGATAGGGAGAATTTCATCGAGATATGGATTTCACTCCCGACTCAACGCAAATTTTCGATTTTCACACCTAATCTCGACAAAACCACTCGATTTTGTTATGCGAGTGTTTTCGAATATCGTGTGTGTTCTAGCCTTAGGAAAGGCTAAGTAGTAGTGTTCGACCATAGGAAAGGTCGTTCCTGCACGAAGCTGTAGTATGCGGTGTTCGCGCAAGGATGTAGTTTTCGTGAGTTCGAGAATAAGCTCGTGCTGAACCCATACTGGGCTCGCACAAGGCGGTCTGTTGGTGCTTAGACTATAGACTAGGTCAATTCTAAGACATCGACCCGCACTAGGTCGAGTCTTTCCTAATTCCTTATAGTTATGGCTCTGATACCAATCTGTCACACCTCAACCGATGGCGGAATCATCGGGGCGCGGCACTGAGCAAAACAGATTGTCCAAGAGAATCCATAACACTATTAGTGAAAATATTTTTAACGTTCACGTCCCATACCATAAACATATAAAGCATAAATAGTTATTATAGACATTGTTCTCAAAGACAAATAATTGTTCCGACAACTCAGGTTTTATTGAATGACGTTTCTAGACCACCTACTTCGTTCATCAAGCAAAGCATAACATCCTAAACACCTGTCACATACGTTAACATAAGGTCAATACACATAGTGTAAAGGTGAGTACACAAGTTTAATAGCTTATAGTATGGCAAAAGCGTTTACGCATAACCAGCATGTAACATGTAGAAATGTGAAGCATGTAAGCTATCGGCAATGACATATGCAACCGACTTGACTGCGAGTGTAGAATGCGCAACACATTATCACCACTGTGACCATGTGAAGTAAAACCCTTAACAACCCCTGTCCACGATAAATGCTGAGTCCAAACTATAGTACTATCGTTGCAAAGGTGTCAGGAAACAATCACTGTGTAAACATAACATATAAGCACTCATCAAAAACACGTATAACATGCGGGAACGGTTAGTGTATAAAAGTGTTTGCGTTGTGTGATTGATGTGATTTGATAAAGGTAACGTATGTAACACCCAAAAGTGCGTTAAGCGAAAAAGGGTTCGAGTATACTCACAGTTCGTGTTTAGTAAATAAACACAATCTTAGATTGAAGGGAGCGCGTGGGAGGTTAGCCTGATCACAGAACGATAGCGTAAGCGTTGAACGGTGTAACAGTGCGTTAGGTGAGATGAGCGATCGGATGGTGGTTCGATCGGATGACCGTCCAGACGGATGGTCATCCGGACGGATGACCATTTCGTCAGTTGGTCATTCGATTGAAGAAGTGTATTGTAAAATGTTTGAACTTTTGAAGCTTTCGTTGTAGTATAGACAAAGTCATTCGATCGGATAGTCATCCGGACGGTTGGGCATCCGAACGGATGGCCGTTCGATCGGATGGCTATTCGATCGAGAAGTTAAAGTTTTGAGCAAATCTTTTATGTGTTGAACTTACAGGTCACCTAGTCGAATAGTCATTCGATCGGATGGTCGTCCAATCGGATGGCTATTCGATCGGCGATCTAATGTTTTGAAATTTTGTAAAATCAGCTAAGTTGAAAAGTTTTGTGGTTTAAGCGAGACGACGTGACGACGTGTTAAACAATGGAAACCATACCAAGTCCAACACAGTCGATCGGATGGGAACCACCCCATTCGACCGGATTTAACTGTTCTTGACGGAGTTTCATGTTCAACCCGAGAATCAGTCGTCTCTTCGGTAGAAATCCGTTTTCAGACCGGTTCTCCACTAGAGAATGAGTAGAGAGCCTGAACGAGTCCAGATTCTAACGGTTTTGAGTAAAAAGTGAAATATGTTGAAGAAAAGTTTGAATCCAGTTAAAGAGGTTTAGATCTTGTTGAAATCAGTGTAAAAAATGTAGAAATCCCTTTAGATCCGAACCGTTATTGATGAGATGAGGTCACTCAACAGTGTTCATCGGAACCCGTGATGACGTCACCTTAGAACAGCCCAAATCAGGTGATTTCGCAGTGGAAAGTAGTGATTTAATGGAGAAGATGATGAGAAAGTGTGTGCTGATGATGGAAGTACAAGATTTAGAGTGAAAACTTACAATAATCGCGTGGAATCAAGAGAAAAGAGCTTGAGAGCGCGCTGGTCGGATAAGGCTGTCACATCAATGAACAGTTGATGTGACAGGTGGGTATTTATAGTGTGAGAAGGAGAAAGGCGGTGTAGGGTTACATGGGTCGGATGGCTGTTCGATCAGATGGTCATCCGATCAGATGCTCATCCGGTCGGATGTCCATTCGATCGAATGGTCGTTCGATCGGTTGGCTTGCGTGAGTTAGTTTTCCGACTTTCGTTTCGTGCGTTGAGCGTTGCGTTTAAGCGAGTGGTGAGTAAGCGATGCGATAGTATTAAACAATAGTTACACAAATAACATAACTCCTAAAAAGCATAAAACACATAATTGTTGTGATTTACTTCTAGGCTTTTGCGATGAGATTGCGATGCGATAGAGTTGCGATTGCGTTTGCGAATAACATCCCAAAACATATATAAGGCACACACAAGTAAAGCACATAATAGCACATAGAACAATACCAATAGTTGCGTTTCGAGTTGCGATGTGATAGCGATGTGATAGCGTTCAGTAATAGTAGCGTTTAGCTGCGTTTATCGCATTGTTACTTCACATAATAATAAATCGTAGTCTAAGACAGCATTAACTAATATATCGATTATCGAATCTCTAGAGTACAAGGCAATAATTAAGCAATAAATGTCATATCTGACTAACAACCTGACTTTGACTTGTACTTTGACTTTCTGAAAACTCGGGTTGTTACAGTAGCTCCCTATAACGTGATTATAAATGTTTTATCCAAACAACTTACTTTTTCGAAATTAAAACCGGATAACTCGTGAACTCGTCAACTTTATGTTGACACCCTACTGCATGCTTTGCAGGTTGCTCGATACAACTTAGGACGGACGCTGCAATCGGCTGGAGTGCGTGGTCTGTAAGTGTCATGATTAACGTATAACTAACGAACTTGTGGTTCTAAATTACTAGGGGTTTTCTTTATACTTCCGCTGCTAAATTAGTCCGTGTTTTTGGATATTTAAACTTTGAACACTAATCGTGTCGAATGAAAAAAAAATATAACTTGTCAAAATGGTTCATCATGATTAGTGGCTAGATCCTTGTTAGTCACACGCCTCGCGGTAGTACTCTGCGTGTGGATTTTGAGGGTGTGACAGGTTAATAGTGTTTCATGTCAAAAGTTTGACAGTTAAATGAGAAAGGTCAACGGTCGGGTTCGGGTTCGGGTCAACCTGGTCGGGTTGGCGGGTTGACCCGTTTAACACATTTATACTATATTATATCTTTTTACAATATATTTTATTTCATAAATTAAATGGGGTATGTATTTTATGCTATGATTATAACATAAAAAGAGAAATTAACAAAGATTTTATAATTCAAATATGATATCATTATATACATTTGTGTTTTTTAAGTAAATTTCAATTTTAATATATTAATTTCAGAAAAAAAAATTCGGGTTGAACGGGTCGTGTTCGGGTCAACCCACGAAACTTCGGGTCATGTTCGGGTTCTTATGTATGATACGATTTTCGGGTTCATGTTTGGGTAATATTTTCGGGTTCGGGTTGAGTTAAACCCGCCAACGCGCGAACACGACCCGTTTAGCACCCCTAGGTCCACCGACCTTTCTCTTTAAGATATAGTAAATAAATAAGTTAGAGCCCGTGCAGTATAGAAACTACAAAATAAAAGATTTAAACCGTTAAATGAATTCACTAACTACCTTTCTGTTTCTGCATCAAAGTTCATCCGGAAATGGCTAAAAGAATCCTCCTTGGTTGGACTTTCAAATATCTTTTGAGTTGTGGGACTGCCAGTTGGACTTTTTGCTGACTCATCTTCACTATGTGCGTATACTGAGTCAGCCTCATAACGCTTCTCTGACTTCGGGTCAGTGTTTGAATATGAATTCTGAGAAACGTCATCCATATGAGATGAATTTTCAGGCTGAGGTGTGGATTTGGCATTTGCAACATCAAATTGGAATCCTGTCGATACAAGCATGTTAAAGCAAAATGCATATATGGTGAAGCATATAAGGCGGGAAAATATTGTGGAGGTATCATTGCTAAACGGGTCGTGTTCGCGAGTTGGTGAAGCATATAAGGCGGGAAGATTTTGTAGAGGTATCATTACTAAACGGGTCATGTTCGCGAGTTGGTGAAGCATATATGGTGATATATGTTGATATATGCTAAACGGGTCGTGTTAACCCCGACCTGAACTCGAAAATTGTGTCATACATATGAACCCAAACACCACCCGAATATTCACGGGTTGACCCGAACACGAACCGTTAAACCCGATTTTTTCTATTTTTTTCGCAACTTAATATACTAAAATTAAAATTTACAAAAAAAAACATAAATGTATATAATATACAATTACATTTAAATTATATAATGTTATATAAATCTCTTTTTAGGTTATAATTATAGCATAAAATACACACCTAATTTAATTTAGAGAAAAATGCTCGGATAGTACATGTGGTTTGCCCATTTTTCACCTTTAGTTGATAACTTTTTAAAATTACACCTATAGTCCTCAAGGTTTTGAATTTCGTTCTCGGATAGTCCCTGGCGTGGATGAGGGTTAGTTTTTGTTATTAGGTGCGTGTGAAATGACAAAAATGCCCTTACTGTCAAATTAATAACGAAAAAGTTAAAAGAAATATAATTAATATTTTACAATTTATGTGGGACCCATCACCCACCCTACCCGCTTCATCTTCCCCGCTCCATACCACCACCATCTCCACCTTCAACCCCCCCCCCCCCCCCACACACACACACACACTTCACCGTAACCACCACTGCTACAACCATCCCCGCCACAACCACCGCCGCCATCATCACCGCTGCGTCAACCACGATTGCTGACATGGAAATTAAATTCAAATACTCAAAACAGGAGGTTGAATGAGCGGTTGTTGCATGTGAGGGTGACCTCGATCAGGCAGCATAGCATTTGGAAGAACAAATCAAATCTTAGAGATTATATAAACTCATAGCTAGACACCATTTTGAATCACAGGTTTGTTGTTTTCTTCATCTTTATATTCTTCTGCCATTAATTTATAATCTTCAGGTATCTATATGTGTGTATTTCTATGTTGATACATCTATAAAGTCAAATCTTGTACAGCGCTGTAATATTGAAAAAACAATTATTCTCTTGATTTATGAAAGCTCGATAATTTGCTTCTTAGTTCAAGAATGTTGGAGGGACGTTGGATTAGTTGCCGGATTTGCAGCGCTGGATCTTGACCTCCAGTTGACCTTGTTGCTGTGGTGCACAAAATCGGATCTGTACCTCCTTTTAATTCTTAGTTCCGCACAAAATTGGTGGGGATGATGGTGGTTCGGTGGCTGTAGGGTGTAAAATATTAATTATAACCACGGTGAAGTGTGTGTGTGTGTGGGGGGGGGGGGGGGGGGTATGGTGGTTGAAGGTGGAGATGGTGGTGGTGGTATGGAGTGGGGAAGATGAAGTGGGTAGGGTAGATGGTGGGTCTCACATAAAACTGTAAAATATAAGTTAAATTTCTTTTAACTTTTTAGTTATTAATTTGACAGTAAGGGTATTTTTGTCATTTCACACGCACCTAAAACCAAAAACTAACCCTCATCCACACCAGGGACTATCCGGGAACAAAGTTCAAAAACTTGGGGACTATAGGTGTAATTTTAGAAAGTTAGAGACTAAATGTGAAAAATAAGCAACCCACAGGGACTATCCAAGCATTTTTCTCTTTAATTTTTGACATAGAACATATTGTAAAAAAATATAATATAATATAAATTGGCTAGGCGGTATCCAATGATCCGATTTTGACCCGTGGGGATTCTTAAGTCAAAAGTTACCACAATTCTTAACTTCATGATAAAGATATGTTTGGATGGTAAATAGATTCAAAACAAGGTTGCTATTTAATGGTTTCTTATTAATTTCAATGATATGTTCTATTTATAGTTTTAGATATACTTAAATCTTAATCTATATATGACAGTTCACCAATTCAAGTTTAGATTGTGTTCAGAATAGTTTGTATTGCCATTTCAAAGATAAAAGGGACGAAAAGCTTAACGGGTGGGAAAATTGACAATTCTGTGAAAATATAGAGATCTGGATTTCTCTCAATCCTCTACAAACTTTGAAGTATAGTTATTTTGTTAAGGTGCTTAAAAAAATGATCCAAATGAATTGAAGTGAAAAATGTCCTAAACCCACATGGAAAAAAATCAAAGTAGGCGGCCAAACCGAATTTTCAATATTTTTTTATGAATAGTTGTATACCTTGAGCTTCATGAGGAATCAACAGATGGTTTCTGTATCAAAATATATTCATATTAAAGTTAAAATTACGATAAACTGTTGTTGACCTTAAAGTTAACAATAGTCACTTGATTAATAGGACATTAATGTTAGGGTGAACGGGGCACTCCCCTCTTAGGGGAGTCCCCTCTTAGGGGAGTCCCCTCTCTTACGCACGGCCAATCAGCACGCGCCACGTCAACTCCCCTCTTAACTCCCCTCACACCCTCAATTTGATGGCGCCACTCCCCTCTTAACTCCCCTTGTTTTTTTATTAAAAAAAAAAATGTTTTGATTGGTTGAAAAAAGGGTGGCCCACCATCTCTCTCCCTCCTTCATTCGGTAAGCTCTCACCGATCTTGCTCCCCTATGTGACTCCCCTCGTTGATGGCGGCGGTGTTCCCGCTAGGTGACTTGGGTCACCGAATGGGGTTACCGAGAGTGCCCCGTTCACCCTTACTATTCAATATTAATGTCGACTGTAAAGAATTACTTTTCATTATTGATTTTACTGCAGTTCCTTATATATCAATGACATTCTGATTATTGTCAAAAAATTTGTTATTACACCGATACTCAGTTGTAAAACTACAAATATTATTGTTTCATTTCTCTGCCATAAAATACTTTCTCAATTTTTGCTGAAATAAAATTGAAAATAAGAAATTAAACCCTCAATTTGTTCTATTGCTATGTACTCGTGAAGTAAGAACACAACTGGTGTTAAAAATATACAGTTTTGTTATAGTAATGCAAAGAACTCTGCTTGAGAGACATCTGATTTCCATACATTTCAACCAATTCTTATTTTTTGATTTCCATACACGTAAGCATAAAGGTCTGCAGGTACTTGATACATATATGTATGCCTTCTATGGGTGGAGATACAATAGGAAGTTAATTTGGCTAGGAAGGCTAGGAAGTGATCTTGACCATCCATTAAATTAATCAAGGGCTAAGATTAAATTCTGGAAATTAAAAGGAATAAAAGAGGCGCGTGAGTTTGTTTAGGGGCATTCTAGTCAATCCAAGGCAATAGTTTCTCTCTCCTCCAATTCCCCCCCATGTTTTAAACGTTAATAACTCTTTCATACGACATTAATTTTTTATAAAAATTGCACCAAAAAAATGAGCGTTTTTTTATCTTTAAAACGAGTATACTATTGCTATATTTAAAAAAAAAATTTTAAACTCAGTTGCGTAAAACGCAATAGAAAAACCCTCAGTTACGTAAAACGCAATGAAAAAAAAACTTAAAAAATGACATTTTTCTAAAACGCAATGCACCAAAAAAACAAAGAAATGTCTTATTTGTAAAACGCAATAGCCAGAAAACACAAAGAAATGTGTTATTTCTAAAACGCAATAGCCTAAAAACTCAAAAAAAAAGTGTAGTTACCTAAAACGCAATGCATAAAAAAGTATCCCACCTTCTTTCAACATGTATTGCGTTTTCTGGAGAGAGGCTGCCATTTTCTGCATCTCTATTGTAACCTCAAACATTCAATTCCTAGCTGCGATAACAGTTCGTGAAGCTATTATTGTTCGATCAAGAAGACAACTAGTTGGTTTCCTTTATGCTACTGTTGGTAAAAGCCAACTCTAAAAAAGAATTATCTTTATTAGTATGTTCATATTTGATACTACAGTGAGAATGTATGACATAATTTTGTATTGCGTTTTATCTTTTTTAGATGACTGTATTATTTTTATTATTATTATTATTATATGTACTGTGTTATTGGATGGATGAATGGTATTATTATTTTATTATTATATGTATTGCGTTTTTGGATTGGTGATAATGTATAACAAGGAAAGAGCTGACCAATGGGAAAAGTTAATAGAATTTGTGAATTGCTGCAGAATACCTTCTTGAATTAAGTCCATTACTGCAATTGATTGTTTTATGTTAAAGCTTATAATACAATATATATGTAGCCTGCTCTATTACATAAAACGCAATAAATCTTCCAAGAGCATGAGAAACTGTCAACAGGTTCCAACTGTTTAAAAAAACCCCAGTTACGTAAAACGCAATGAAAAAAAAACCTAAAAAATGACATTTTTCTAAAACGCAATGCACCAAAAACACAAAGAAATGTCTTATTTGTAAAACGCAATAGCCAGAAAACACAAAGAAATGTGTTATTTCTAAAACGCTATAGCCTAAAAAGTCAAAAAAAAATGTAGTACCTAAAACGCAATGACTAAAAACACTTAAAAATGTGTTTTTTTCTAAAATGCAATAGCCAAAAAACACATAAAACTCTCTTATTTCTAAAACGCAATTGACACATAAAACTGTCTGTGAACTATCTGTGAATTGTCTGTGAACTGTCTGAATTGTCTACGAATTACTGTCTTCGAAATGAGCCAATTTCTGGAAAATTAATTTCTCTGATGCGTTTTTAGTACAGCAATTTAATCGGAAAAAAAAACTGTCAGCTCAACCCCAGCCAGGGGCTCTGCCCCTTGGACCCCGCCAGGGGCTGCCGCCCCTGGACCCCCGCCAAGATTGTAAAACGCAATGACCATATCAAAAACCCAGATCGTAAAAATGAAATTAAAGAATTTCTTACATGGATTGAAGTGATTTCTTCAACAATTGACGAATTTTGAATGATTGAAACACTTATCAGTGCTCGAATCGAACGGATCGAGTGATTATCTTCAAAATCACCAGGAAAAAACACGAGATTTTGTATGAAATTAAACTGGGTTTTCTAAAAAAAACTGAAAAACACGTTGATCGGGTGTTTGAATCATTGATTGGTGACGAAAATCGCACTATAATGTAGTGATTATTGAGATAGAAAGTGAAGAAATGGATGAAGATGGTGGGTTTTGAAAAATGGTGGGTTTTGATGGTACTGGGTTTTGAAAAGGAAGAAGAAAGGGTTGGATTGACTAAAATACCCTTCCTCTTTTTTTTAAATGTTGCCACATGTCCTAATCCTATTGCTTCCTAGACTTCCTAGCCAAAATAAACTTCATATTTGATCTTTTCCCTGCCTCCTATAACAAGTTATTAATGTTTTCTATTGATTTATTAAATGCACCTTTCAATATTAGGGTTCAATGCCATATTACCAAAATACCCTTCATGGGCCTATGGCATGCTAAAACAAATACATGCTTTTCCATTTCCACTTGATTAATCCAATAAACGTTTTGATAGTTATCTCATAAAAACTACATTGTTGAAAATATAAAGCAACATGGTAAAAGTAGGGAGGTCCACCAAGCTTTAATAGGATAAGGTACAACATCTTATAGCAATCGTTGCCGTGTTCTTAGAAATTGTGATGGTTTGAAAATCACCACCCATACGCTAAAATCGTAAAAGAAGTTAATAAAAGGGCTGGTCTCTTTTCTTACCGAACATACTATGACCATATGTTGAATTCACCAGGTCTGCAACAAGTGGAAACTGCAATGTCACAAAAGAAGCAATTGGTAGACTTGTCAGTGCAGCTATTGGAAAAAAGAATCCAAATGTGCTTATGGCCAAACACAAGGTATAGAGTTGCACCAAAGCTACAATCATGGCAGTCGTTGATATGAACAAGGTGGTAAGGCTAATTATCAACTTTGTAGGCAAGTAGAAGAGAAAGTCTTGCTCAGCATAACGTGTCGTGAGGATTGACAAGAACATTAGTAAGGATGTAACGGATGTGAACAGTGATACGGCGTCCGATACTCCCAAAATACAAGGATATATCATCCACCGACTGACAGGTCTCTGAAGGAGAAGGAAAAAGACACAATTACGGAAATGGCCAAAATCAGGGCAAATGTCATATCATCACCTTCAAGATAGAAAAGTTGGGGTAAGATGAAAATGTAAAGAACAATGAAGAATCAAGGAAAACAATCAATAAAACAATCATAGGTGGTACCTATCAATAATGATAATAATGTTAATCATGATAATCAGAGGAAATGATAAGGAATGGAATTGATAGACTTTGTGTATTTCGTTATATCTTTTTGTGAACATGATACAGGGAATAAATATCCTACTACTTTTTGTTATACAAGGAAATGTAATAAATGCCATTGAAAGAAATGGCTTTAAATTAGCAAGCCTAGAAATCAGCCCCCATATTGATCTTGATTGTAAAGGGTCAATGGATTATTTTGGAAATGACGGTAACTGATCCCTTCAATATTTCTGACACTCCCCCTCAAGTTGAGTAGTGGGGTCACCAATACTTAACTTGCTCAAGCAGCTATTGAAAGCGTTTCCGTTGACGGCCTTTGTAAGAATATCTGCTAGTTGATCTTTTGACGATACATATGGGAGCTCTATGATTCTTCCCTCCAGTTTCTCTTTGATGAAATGTCGGTCTACCTCCACGTGTTTAGTTCGATCATGTTGTACTGGGTTTTCTTGTCACACATAACTTTACTGGGTTCCTTTTGACAAAAACCAATGTCTTCTAGTAGCTTCCTGATCCAAAGAACTTCGCTTAACCCTCGAGCTATACCTCTAAATTCCGCTTCCGCACTCGACAGAGCAACCACCTTTTGTTTCTTACTTCTCCAGGTAACAAGGTTTCCACCGACCAAGGAGAAGTACCCTGAAGTTGACCTTCGATTTCCCTTATCTCCTGCCCAGTCTGCATCAGTGTAGAGCTCAACATTCAGATGTCCATTTGTTTTGAACAACACTCCATGGCCTACGGTCCCCTTGAGATACCTTAAAATTCTCTGAGCAGCTTCCATGTGGGCAACTTGTGGTTGGTGCATGAACTGACTTACTACTCCAACCGCATACGCTATATCAGGACGAGTGTAAGAGAGATAAATTAGCTTGCCCATGAGCCGTTTATACCTTTCTTTGTTCGCAGGCTCCCCATTAAGTTCCATGTGAAGGTTGTGGTTCACCACCATTGGAGTATCTGCGGGTTTACAATCAATTAACCCGGTTTCCGCCAGAAGATCAAGGACATACTTTCTTTGGCAAATGAAGATCCCCCGTTTAGACCTGAGAACTTCAATCCCGAGGAAATACTTGAGATTCCCTAGATCTTTCATTTCAATTTTTGAAAACAGATTCTCTTTCAGCTGTGCTATTTCTTCTACATCATTTCCGGTAATAATTATGTCGTCTACATATATGATCAAGCAGGTTACAAGGCCGTTTCTTCTCTTGAGGAATAGAGTATGATCAGCATTACTTTGGTGATACCCGTATTCTTTCATGGCTAAAGTGAACTTTCCAAACCATGCCCGAGGAGATTGTTTTAGCCCGTATAATGACTTTTTCAACCGACATACTTCCCTTTCTTTAAAACTCCCTGAAAAACCTAGAGGTGCTTCCATGTAGACCTCTTCCGTTAAGTCTCCATGGAGAAATGCATTTGTAACATCAAACTGGTGGAGAGGCCACTCCTTATTGGCTGCCACAGATAAGAGGACTCTGATGCTGTCCATTTTTGCAACCGGAGAGAATGTCTCAGAGTAATCGATCCCATACGTCTGGGTGTAACCCTTGGCTATGAGCCGAGCTTTGTATATTCCAATAGAACCATCTGGTTTATATTTGATTGAATACACCCACCGACATCCAACAGTTTTCTTTCCTTTAGGAAGAACACACTTCTCCCACGTGTTGTTTTTCATAAGAGCACGCATCTCCGTTTCCATTGCTTCCTTCCAGTTCTTCTTACCATGGGCTTCCTTTACGGAACTCGGTATTTATTCGGAGTACAGTGAGGTAACAAATGCTTTCGCACTGTTAGATAAGTTCCCGTCAACCATATTGGCTGTAGGATACCTTGAATGTCTGGTTTCCCTTTCTGGGGAGTACCGTTTTGGAGGAACCCCTCTATTGGCTCTAGGAGGTAAAACGTATGTTCCCGGTGTTGTTCCAGAGCCTCCATCATATTGTTCATTAGATTCGACTTCTCTTTGGACTTCGTTGTTTTGCTCAGCAATCTCCACCTGGTCCATTGTCTCAGGACTTTACTGATTGTTAGTGGTATCTGGATTAGATTCAGGCACATTTCCAAGGTTTGGAGAGTCACTTACCTCGAACACCAGTCTGGATGATTCTTGGGTGAGACTTTCGACAGGCTTAGTATGTGTGGATGTATGAGATGACTCATCTTCGCTTGCAGATGGAATCCACTTCAACGAGCTCAGTGAGTCTTCATGTTCTATCTCCCCCTGACCACTGAGATGGGACTGATAGTAATATTATGTTTTAAGAAAATCACAGTGGACAGTGGTAATCACACGACGTCGTGATGGGTTATAACATCGGTATCCTTTCTGATTCACCCCTAACCAACAAAGACACATTTTTCGGCACATGGGTCAAGTTTGGATCGTTCGGTTTTAGGTATATGGGGAAAAACGGTACACCCAAAGACACGAGGTGGTAAGGTGAGAGGTGGGGGTAGTTTGGTGAATGTGGATAAGGTATCTAAAGGAGTTTTTAGGTCAAGGGCTTTGGTTGGTAAACGATTAAGGAGATACACAGCTATGTTTATAGCTTCGGGCCAAAAAGATTTAGGGACTTTGGATTCAAGAATAAGGGCTCGGGCCATTTCTACCAAAATGCCATTTTTTCGCTCAACTACACCATTCTGTTCTGGGTGTTTTGGGCAAGTGGTTTGGTGAATCATTCCTTTCTCTTGAATAAATTGTTTCATGGAGGTATTAACGTACTCCCCTCCATTATCAGATCGTAAGATCTGAATGTTGGTTTTGAATTGAGTTTGGACCATGGTGTAAAACAGTCTAAAATTGTCAAAGACTTCAGATTTGTGTTTTAAAAAATATACCCATCTCATCCGGGTGAATTCATCAACAAATAATAGGAAGAAACGAAGATTTTGACCTCCGTTCGTTTCAGCTGGACCCCAAACATCGGAATGTATTAGTGAAAAGGGTTCATTGACCCTAGTGTTACTTGGTTTGAAAGGTTTTTTATGGCTTTTGGCTAAGGCACATGTTTCACAGTCTAATGTACTATTTGATGGGAAGAGTTTACGGAGTAAAATATGTAGATACCCGACAGAAGGATGCCCTAATCTCCTATGCCAAAGCCATGCTTCTCTGCTCTTTGTTCCGTGAGCAAGCATCGCAGTCCCTGACTGAGTCACCTCATCCACATAGTATAAGCCATGTCGTTCAGTGCCACGCCCAATTATCTTTCCAGTTCTGATGTCCTGTAAGATACAAAAATGAGGATGCATTAGAACTGTGCAATTGAGTTCCTTTGTAACATGACTTATTGATAACAATTTGTGTGTTAACGAAGGAACATATAAACAATTTGACAATCACAGATTTGGAGATATTTCGACAGTTCCTCCTCCCTTTACTAAAGCATTTTCGCCATTTGCAGTCTTGATGTGGGTTCTGTTTGGTTTCTTTGTAGACACGAAGTCCGATGGCTCATACCTCATCGTATCAGTGGCTCCACAGTCAAAAATCCAAGAACTGACTTGATCACCGCTTTGTTGTGTTGTTAAATAGGCTTCCCCACTTGTTGACGAATAGTCTTTCAACAACTCATAGTTCCTTTGATTAATCATTTGCAAAAAAAACTCCTTTTTTTAAACAATGCTGTCTTTAAACAAGTTGAAAAAAAGATCCAGCAAAAAAGTGACAATCCCCTTTTGTTCCTTTCCTTCACGTGATTCTCCCACCCCACAACTTTACCTTTACTTTTACTCTCTTTCTTCTTCACTAAGAAAAAAAAACACAGAACCAAAAACTAGCACCAAAGACTTTCTTCTCTACACATTTTAGAGAGAGAGAGAAGAATCAGAGAGAGGCAAGGTGGAGGCTTTTGGTTTACGGTTGTCGTCAACAGCCGCGTATGGCGGTGGAAGTGTGCTGTGGTGGTTGTCGTCGGAGATGATGTCCGGCGAGTGTTCCGCGGCGGTCGGAGAAAGATGTCTGGCTCTCCGTCGGGATCTGACGTGTGCGATTCCGGCAATAATAACAACAACAACCACAACGGTTTGGTTCAGATTCTGAGGTTGACCGGATGTAGGGGTTGAAACTGGGTTTGGTGGTGACGGTGGTTGTACCGTTGTGTAGTGTGGCCGAAACAAAAAAAAATCTAGGAACCTTTCTGTTCCTATAGTGAAGATGGTTGGAGTTGTGATGGTGGAAGGCGGAAGAGGCAGCGAAGGCAGTGGATGCAGCGGTTGTTTGTTGATTTTTCGGAGTTTGATTTTGTGTTTTGAGTTTTCTGGTTTGAGGTTGGATTGGCTGGGATCGACTGTAGATGATGAGCAAAGGTTCAAGACTCAGAAACCTGCTCTGATACCATATCAATAATGATAATAATGTTAATCATGATAATCAGAGGAAATGATAAGGAATGGAATTGATAGACTTTGTGTATTTCGTTATATCTTTTTGTGAACATGATACAGGGAATAAATAGCCTACTACTTTTTGTTATACAAGGAAATGTAATAAATGCCATTGAAAGAAATGGCTTTAAATTAGCAAGCCTAGAAATCAGCCCCCATATTGATCTTGATTGTAAAGGGTCAATGGATTATTTTGGGAAATGATGGTAACTGATCCCTTCAATATTTCCGACAGTACATCGCCAAATGTTGACTTTGCATGGGAAGTTTTGAGCTATAGCCATCAGCGTAGCATCACTGTGAAATTTTGGGTATTGCTCTATAAAGCGAAATGCTGAATCTGCAGATAATTAATAGTAAATGAAGAGACAAATATAATTAGGCGATTCATCACTGTCCAGATTAATTAACTATTTAAGTGGGCAGTTTTTACACACCGTAGTCTTTAGCAGATATAGCATTAACCAGAAGCTCATCACCACTGGTACCCACCAAGAAAGTAGCCTTCTCTGTGTCAAGAGTAATGTTCCACAAATAAAGATATGTCTGAGTATGCATATTAGAAAGGGCTCTGGCTAATGGTGTGCGACCCTCTTTGTCCTTGGCTAACAACAGATCCTTGTTATTCTCAACCAACATCTTTGCCGCTTCAGTGTTGCCAACAATTGCAGCAACATGAAGTAGCATGCTTCCGTCTAAATTCATCATATCCAATAATGTGCTTCCTTGTGGTGCCATTTGCAGCATTTTCTTTAAAATATCTTTTCTCTTGGTAGTACCAACCGCTATGTGGAGTGCAGTGTTACCATTAATGATGATTTTGTCTTTCACTGTAACCGTCCCATGCTCCAGAATAGAATAAACCGTATTATAACTTTGACTTTGAGTGGCGACATACAAACTTTGGTAGAGTATTTCCCTTTCGTCTGCTTCGTTTCTCTCTTCATCTTCAGTGTATTTTGTTTCATTTGATTTTGCATCTTCAGATATTGAGTTTTCTTCTATTATGGGTTCTTATTCTATTTCTACATCTATATCTGCATTGTTAAGAAAGTAAAAACCAACACACAATATGTGCATTGGCATATATACATTTACTATTAGTACTACTGAACAATATTTAAATTAGTGATTATCTTACTTTCTGATGTGCTAAAAGTGGTCTAATAAAAACTACTAAAATTACCCTAAATCTAGACACTCTAAGTTTTAAATTTATAAACTAAGACTCTCTAAACCTAGACCACACAACCGGCAAGTGTACCGATCGATGCAGTATAGCCTAAGTAAGTCCGAGTATCGAACCCAAGAGACTCTCAAATTACGTTAATTAGACTCTATTTAGACTAAGATTGACACGACTTAACTAATTTGTTTATTTGATGAGAAGGGGGGTTTCTAAAAATCCTAAATAAAATAATAAACTAAAATATTAATAAAATACTAGACACGAACGTGGACGAAGACTTTAACCAAAGGCGATGAAGACTACCTAGGCTAGACGCAAGCTAAACTCAGAATGGATTTCTATTCAATAGTTTTGTGGTATGGAACCGGGATTTTTAAATGCTAAACCTATTAAGACACCACTAAGCCCCTCGAACACTCTCAAGGCGATTCTTGTGGCACTACCTAGGCTGTTACGCTTACCGGTTTACTAGATTTCCTCACAGTCCTCTAGTTTCTTGAAAGTGCCTAATTAAGACGATCTACCTCACAGCGCGAAAGTCTAAAGCAACTACGGGTTTTAATCTTGGTTTAATAGACAATGGAATGTTAAGGACTTATAACCAAACCGAGACCTATTAATAACCTCGAGCCTCACAGCGACAAGTTTAGCAGAACACTTGATTTTATTAAATTACTGAATATTACTTCTAAGGTTACTTACTCGATTTTTACCCTAAAGGATTAATGACTTATTACGTGATATAGACACTCACCTAAATCAAGAACCCTAGTACAACCCTATTATGTGATATAGACCGTCACCAAGGATTATACGAAGCAATAAACAGCGATGAAACAAATATCAAGCATGCATATACACCAAGTTAAAATTCCATAGCTTTTACAATACAAGAAAATCCATAAACCACGCCAAAAACCAAATAAAAAATCTAAACTTTATTTAAACTATTGTTTCGCCTAGGTAGTTAAAGAACTTTAGCCGAGAACCATAGTCATCTTTTTTGTCCTCATCGAACCTTGGTCTCCTGCTTGTCTGATAACTTCCATTTTTTTCTGCGTCTGATATTTTCGATTATATATATATTCGTACGATGTTGCTTTTCATTTAAAGTTGTCCACTAGCATTAAATTCCCAAAAGTGGGCCGCCTATCCTTTCCTTTCTCCTCCCAATAATATCATATGCCAACTTTCTTAAACAAAATTAATATATGGCACCCAAAATAAGGATTTGGCAATCAATAATGCAATTAGAAAACAACATCACACCACACTTCCTTTTGCCGGAGTGCTCGACGGAGACAGCCCTGCCGGAATAGTGAGCTTGGTCCTGGCTATACACCGTGGTGAGCAGCTGGTTTCGTACCTTTCTCCCTATCTCGACCCGGTGGTTCTCCCATTCGCACTAAGGGACGGTATTTCTTCGCTCGAATCCTTGGCCGAGGCTCCCCCTACTCTCCTTTCCCTCAGTAGTTTCCTGGTGTCCTTGAGGGCTTAGCGGGTCTGATACCGATCGCGGCTATCTGAGTATAGTTAAGCTAGATTGGTTCGAATCCCATTAACACCTTATAGGGCCGTGGCTCTGCTGGTTCGTTTGTTTGTCTTGGAGTGACTATGGGGAGGAGAACATGGATAAACTAGAAAGACAATTGGAATACAATTCTAAATCGTCAAAAGTATAGGAACTATGGTGGGTATGGTAGTGGAAGACCTGTAACAACTTTCTTTGTTACTAACCTCCCGGAGGGGGTCACACAGACACTATTATGGACGGCATTTATGCCGCATGGGGTAGTTAAAGATGCATACGTTGCAAAGAAGCGGGACGCGAGTGGCAACTATTTCGGTTTTGTTCGGATCGAAGGTGTCAAGGAAGTGGAAAGAGTGCTTAAAGGTATGAATACGATCAAGATCTATGATGCAAAGCTAAGCGTGTCAGTGGCCCGATTTGAAAAAAACCATAGGCAAGCAGCCCTACCAACTGGCCATCGCCCGACCGATTATCGTTACAAGGATAATAATGTGCAGCCGTCTAGGGTTTACGTTCCAAAGCCGGTGCTTAATAAAGGTCTATATTCGGAGGTGGTAGCTGGAGCTAAGGTTGGTGCATCCTGCTCCAAAAAAATATTGAGAGTTGAGGAAAGAGCAGCGTTATACCCTGACCATTGTGTCATGAGATCCGCCATCGGTGTTGTTAGAGATGTGAAGGCCTTTGGCAACATCAAAAACATGTTGAAGGAAGGTGGGTGTCCAGATTGTTCGGTGGGGTACATCGGAGGAATGAAAGTTATGGTGGTGTTTAAGGATAAAAGATCGGCAGTTGACTTTGTTGCTAGGAAGAA
This sequence comes from Helianthus tuberosus, assembly GCA_030545235.1. NCBI lineage: Eukaryota > Viridiplantae > Streptophyta > Magnoliopsida > Asterales > Asteraceae > Helianthus > Helianthus tuberosus. Next base: position 3,845,025 of record CM060430.1, read on the forward strand.
AGAATACTGGGAAAGGGTGTTCTCAACAACTGTACTGTGGGAAGGCCAACATATAGAATTTGAGCGTTTGGCTTGTTTGAAGATTATTGGTATGCCGCTACAATTACGAGACCCGGGTTTCTTTGATCGTATAGGGGAATTGTTCGGTACCCTCGTGTCTGGTTCGGAGTTCTCGTGGTAGCAGACAGACAATTCCACAGGTTCGACATGGATATTGACTTCTGAGGCTAAGCGAATAGATGACGAGATGGAGGTCGTTTGGGGTAATGGTCAGTTTAAAGTCTGGGTAGTGGAGGTGGAAAACAAGAGTTTGGACTCTATTGTCGATGATCTATCTTCTTGTGGGGGGAAAGTCCCGGAGGAGTCCTTCGAATCGGTGGTTGGGGAAGATGTGGAGTCTGAGGATGAGGTAGAGGAGGGGGAGATCGGGAGTCAGGATGGTGACGGCGGTGTGGATATTCCGGTACCGGAGGACAAAAATCCGGCGATGGCGACAGATGGGTTGGAAGATGGCGAGCCAGTTGGGGAAGGGGTGCATGGGAAAGTGGTGGAAAATGATGAGATGCATGGGGAAGAGTCCCAATTGCCAAAGACAAAAGAAACATGTAATTATGGGGATACCACCCAGCCGAAAAAGAAAAAAAGATGTAATTAATGTTTCACATTCCCCAACTCAGGAGAAACATGTGGGAGAATCTACACAGCTACCTTTTGATCTGAATAAAAGTTTTGGAAGTTTTTTGGTGGGGTCTACACATGAGGAGTCAGTGCATGTGACTAGAAAAAGGCCCAGAAGGTGTAGGAGCCCATTACAGGAGCTACCTAGTGGGCCTGATGGATTTGTGGGCGGGCCTGAAACTAATCGTAATCCATTTCAGGAGCTAATCAAAAAGTCAAAAATTACAACTGTTGATTCCAATTCTACCCCCCTTACAGCAGATCGAAACTTTGATGATATTATCAATAATGTTTCTCCACACGATGAAGGACTTGGGGATTCCTTTCAGAGATCTGGTGTCAATAATCGCTTGGAACAAGAGGTATCAGCTGATGTACCGGCGACTGATGAAGGCGGAAACGAACCTGGTGATACCCAGGCGGTGAGAGATGACGAATTAACAGGTGTTTCGGTCGCGGATGAAGTACAGGCAACTTTGGAAGTCGGAGCTGGCGTGGGATTTCAGCTTGGTGGTTTCGTCAATCAGGTTAGCAAACTCGTCATAGGTGAAGGTGAACAAAATCTGGTCCAATGAATTTTTTGACCTTAAATTTGAGGGGTGGAAGGGACCCTAGGAAATCAGACTGGGTCCGGGGTCTTAAAACAACACACGGTATTCACTTTATTGCAATTCAAGAATCAAAATTTGGTCCAGGAGCTAGATTTCCCCTGAGTAGCTTTTGGGGTCGATCGATATTCGAATCTGAGGTTGTTGATGCTGTAGGCTCATCAGGAGGGTTGGTGTCTCTATGGAATCCAGCCGTTTTTGATAAGGTGAGTTCGATTAAACACCGTCATTTCCTTATAGTAACAGGTGTCATAAAAGCGTCGGGGGAGTTGATTAACATAGTAAATGTTCATGCACAAAATGATCCGGTAGCACGTAGGGGTTTGTGGGAAGAGTTGCGGGGCAGGAAAGGGCTGTTGCAGGGTCTATGGTTGTGTATGGGTGACTTCAATGACGTTAGGGTACCTTCTGAGCGAAGAAACTCTGAGTTTGTAGCTGCGAACGCGGACTCCTTTAACCATTTTATTGAGACAGCGGAATTATTTGAATATAATATGGGGGCAGGCAGTTTACTTACAGGTCGGATAATGGTCAAAAAATGAGTAAATTGGACCGGTTTTTGGTTTCAAAGGAGTTTAGGGATATGTGGCCTGATGCCTCAGTGGTCGCTTTGAACAATGTTGTATCGGATCACTGTCCGGTCATTCTCTCTACGATTCCACATGATTTCGGTCCCATCCCAACACGAATCTTCAACTCTTGGATGGAAATTCCTGGTTTCTTAGAGTTCGTCAATCAACAGTGTGCACTGTTTCAGTTATCGGGTTCGGCTGACCTGGGACTTGGGGTCAAAATTAAGTGGGTCAAGAAAAAAGCCAGGGAGTGGGTATTAAATCAAAAGGTGCAGCAAAAAGGTCAGTATGTCATTAATCTGAACAAATTGGAGGCCTTGGATATTGTGGCAGAGACTAGAGACTGGTCGGAGGAGGAACTCGAAACTAGAACAAATTGCAAAAAATTCATTTTAGTGGCTGATAGGCTGAAAACTATGGACCTTAAACAGAAATCTAGGGTAAGGTGGGCGGTTGAGGGAGACGAGAATACGGCATATTTTCATGGGATTATGAATGCAAATACCACAAACAGTAGAATCAGTGGGCTACGGATAGAAGGGGAATGGGTCAATAACCCAGTTATAATTAAAGATCATGTGGCGACTTTCTTTGGAGAACGGTTTGCTGAACCAATGATGGAGAGGCCCCAGTTAATCTGTCCAAACCTGACTCAACTGACTGATGAGGAGGCTGAAAGCCTGGTCGTTCCATTCTCGGTGGAGGAAATTAAAAGTGCGGTATGGGATTGCCATGGTGATAGGGCCCCGGGTCCGGATGGGGTAAATTTCGGATTCATTAAAAGATGTTAGGATGGTTTCCAACAGGAGTTTGTAAATCTTTTCAATGAATTTTATCTAAACCCATTGATTAATATTGGGTGTACTGCATCATTCTTGGCCTTGATCCCAAAATGTAATGATCCGAGTGGCTTGGCGGACTTCAGACCTATTAGCCTTATTGGAGTTATAAATAAGGTTATTTCTAAGGTCTTGGTGAAAAGATTGAAGGTTGTAATCCATAAGCTTATTTCTGAAGAACAAACGGCTTTCCTCTCAAATCGGAGCATCTTAGACGGACCGATTATACTTAATGAAGTGGTGGCTTGGATGAAAAAGGCGAAGAAGAGAGGTATGATCTTCAAGGTGGATATTGAGAAGGCCTATGATACGCTTAACTGGGGTTTTTTGAGGTCTATTATGTGTCAGATGGCCTTTCCAAATAAGTGGGTGGATTGGGTTATGGCGGTTGTGACTACGGTTAAAGCCTCGGTTTTGGTAAATGGATCTTCATCACAAGAGTTTGTGTGTCATAGAGGGTTGAGACAAGGGGACCCGATATCTCCTTTCTTGTTCGTTATGGCAATGGAGGCATTATCAGGAGTGGTCAAGAAGGCGATCTCATTGGGTTTTCTTCATGGCATCCAATGCACATCTCAGGGCCCAGTTTTATCCCATTTTCTATATGCAGACGACGCGGTTTTCTTGGGAGAGTGGTCGGTGACAAATGCTCGGAATATTAACAGGATTATGAGGTGTTTTTACATGGCTTCTGGACTGAATGTAAACTTGGGAAAAAGTAGCTTATTTGGGGTCGGGGTTGACGAGGCGGAAATTGCAAGTATGGCGGGTATCCTAAGATGCAGAGCGGGTTCGTTTCCTTTTAAATACTTGGGCTTACAAGTAGGTTTGAATATGAATTTGGTCCGCAATTGGAGGCCGGTTGTGGATACTTTCAAAAGTAGGCTATCGGTATGGAAGGCAAATACATTGTCGTATGGGGGCCGGTTAACGCTTGTCAAATCGGTTCTTAATGCACTACCGACTTATTATTTCTCGTTGTTCAGAGCTCCGGTGCAGATTATTAAAGAATTGGAACGTTTGCGTAGAGACTTTTTGTGGGGAAGCACACCAGAGCATCAAAGGGCAACATGGGTAGCATGGAACGACATCATGGCACCTAAAGAGATTGGTGGGGCGGGTCTCGGGTCTTTAAAAGAAACTAACTTGGCACTCCTTGCTAAGTGGTGGTGGCGGTTTAAGGTGGAAAGCAATAATATGTGGAAAAAGGTTGTGTGGAGCATCCATCAACATAATAGGTCTTGGTCTCCGGTGCCAGTTAAAATGTCTATGCCAGGTCCGTGGAAGCAGGTTGTCGGAATAATTAAAGATTTATCGGATTTAGGTATCGATTTGGCGTCTTGCTTTCGGGCGGCAGTGGGGAATGGGCCGGGGATTTTGTTCTGGTTGGATTGATGGATTACGGAGGTTCCGCTCAGATTTATGTTCCCAGAGTTGTTCCAGTTAGAAACAAACAAGAAGGCCTTGGTGGCGGATCGGGTTAAGGTACAAGCAGGGGTAAGATATGCGGCTTTTAGCTGGTCCAGGTGCCCGCAACAACAGCAGGAGATTAAGGAGATGTTGGACTTATCAAATTTGCTGGATAAAGTAACTATCACAGAAAGTATAGATACCTGGAAGTGGGTCATGGATACATCAGGTTCATTCTCGGTTCATGGGCTTAGAAAACTGTTGAGGCCCAGTCCGGATGGGGCTTCGGTACAGACCCATTTTTGGAATAAATGGTGCCCGTTAAAGGTCAACTTTTTGTCTTGGCGTTTGTATTTGAACCGGCTACCGACTAAAGAAGCATTGTGGAGACGGAATGTCCAGATCGAGAGTACTGATTGCGTCCTTTGCGAGGAATCGATGGAGTCTGGAGACCATATCTTTGCGGCATGTAGGTACGTACAAGAAATCTGGGAAGAAATTTTTAAATGGTGCCGGATTAATACCCCCTTCTTTTTCTGCGCGAAAGATGTTCTCGAAATGTATAAGTACTGTCATGGTTCTAGGAGATGGAAAAATATTGTGTATTCGGTTATCCAGACGGCAATATGGTGTATTTGGCGAATACGTAACGATGCAGTTTTTAATAATAAAAGGGTGGCGGTGGCAAGCGTGGTGAACGAGATCAAGGTTTTGAGTTTTCTTTGGCTAAAATATCGGGCTAGGGCTGCGTCGCTTACTTGGGAGAACTGGTGTATGTTTGATTTACTTTGTATGAATGTGTAATCTTTCTCGCGGATGTACTTGTTTGGGTTAACTGATGTTAACCGTTGTTTTGTTAGTATAATATATATCTTTTGTTGGCCGTTCAAAAAAAATATATGGCACCCAAAAGTCATGAAATTCATACATATTAAATTCGCTGGGAGTACATATGGCTGCCCCTTTTACTACTACTAATAATAAATATTGGCTGTCTCTTCCTTCAATTAATGCCCCTCAAAAGAACAATGTGGCAGCCCTTCTTTTTTCCTTTATTAATTGCCACCTTTTCTTCATAATAATAATATATATATGATTTGCTTTTTCATCTGATTCGTAGGAGGTGTATATCAATATTTGAAAAAGTGGCTCCACAGCCCTTTATTAAAAATATAGTATATAGCAGCAGCATTTTAGTCTATAGAGATAGCGGGTTCGGCCCACTCAAGAAAAATAACGACAGTTTTACTTCGGTCACTGGCACCCCACTCTGCCCAACTGGCTGGTTATTTCCATATTACTCGTTTTCGCTCCATTTGCACCAGGACCTACCCCAACACCAAATAAAATAAAATAACACTAAAACTAAATAAAAATAAATAAAACCTCTACAATAATTATACAAATTACACGGGACAAATATGTGTATTTTACCCCACATCAAATATCCCCACACTTAACCTTTTGCTTGTCCCTAAGCAAAATCCCAAGCAACATGTCCAACTTAAACACTTAACAATAATGCAAGTCTCGAACAAATGATAACGCGAACTACGAAATCATCAAACACAGAGGTTTCGCAAGACTTACAACGTTCAAAAGGTTGACGAATCATAATATTTAAATGAAAACGGGCCTACCTAATCAAGTTTTTCTTACCTTCAAGCAATCAACTATGCAATGTCAATACCACTCACAATGTCACTCATCTCTCGGCTAATATATTATGTAATTTAGAGTGAACTCTCAAAACCAAACTATGCAACATACTATCATAAGCTTGTACGTCAATCAGTTCTCCACCTAAATGTTAGAATTTAACACGGATCAAGAGGGCTTTATTGGGTAGGTAAGGGCTAACGGTAGGTTATTTTTATTTGGGAATATATGGCTAAACACGAAATCACACGATAAACCGGATAAGCACGAAACAAAAACTAACACATTGGTCATTTTGACCCACAATTTTATTCTATATTTTTTTCTTTTTTTTCGTATTTTCTCTCTCTTTTTTTTCGTTTTTCATTTTTTTTCATTTTTTTTTTTCAAATATAATAATCACGTAACACGATCCGGCTATCAAATCACAAATGGGTAACAAACGAATGGCTAGGCTCAAAGTGGCGTATCTAAGGGTAATGGTAAAACGGGTCTAACACAAAGGTCACAAACAGGGTGATCCTAATGCCTCTATCATATCCATGTCAAATCCTAACCGAAGGTCTCAAACTGTATCAAAACGTACAAGTTCTAAAGTAATGCAACAAGTTGGTAAACACACATGAAACGAAAGTAGTGAATATATAAATATGAAACATGTAAAGGCTCAAATCTCACTATCATGTGGTATATAAGGGCTACCGATATCGACAATGCACAACCAATTAACTCTCCGGCTCAATCCACTATCCTAGGCATCCCAAAACCTTTTACTCCCCAAAAACCGATTCAGTCAACCTACTATCCCGCAACTTAAAGAAACATGTGCTCTCGACTCGTAAACTCGACAATAAACCGTTTTTTGACCGACGTTTTGAAAAGGTTTTTGTTTTCTACGCGCTAAAGGACCGGGACTCGCAACGAACTTACTTTTTTTTTCAATTTTTCGATTTTTGTTTAAATTTTTTTGTATTTTTCAAATTTTTATGACTCAAGACACTACTAACTAGACACTAAACGATAGTTACCCATCCCCACACTTAAACTCTACATTGCCCTCAATGTAGGATGAAAACCGACTCAAAAACTAAAAATAAAAAGAAATAAAAGACTAAGGGCAAATTGGAAAGGACTTAGCTGGTTATTTAACGCGTAAGCTCCAAAACACTCGTCCAATCCAGCTCGATTGTATAGCATTTCATTCGCGATCGGCTTTGACTCTGACTGACATGCTTGGTAAATGCCTGATATTCGAACAGCAACTCCAAAATCACCCGAATGGAGATTGAGTACAGGTGGTATGATTCAAACCTGCATAAACAAAAACAAGCAAAAACCAAAGCAATACCGACTCTAAAAAAAACAACTCAAAAACTACTAATTTAAACTCATAGTACAAACTCTACAAAACCTCCCCACACTTGAATTTAATCAGGAGGCTTCTCTTTGATCTGAACCCGGTCTAACCCATTTAATTCCACCCGTTCCTCATAAACATTTAAAAATTTTGTAGTGGAATTATAAAAGAATTTTGAATATTTAACCGGGTTGAAATACCGAAATTTGAACTTACCCGGCAGGAGCCGCTGAAACACGATCTCGGGTGTTCTTATCATTGCCTCCTCCCGTGGTTTTAAATTTTTACTCGCATTCGTTATCAGTACCACGGGCCAGCTGTGGTGTTCTTCCTCTTCCACCACTTTCAAAGGATGACCCCCACACTTAGTCTCTTCGTAAGGGGTAGGTTCGATCATCTCTGTTGGTTCACCTTCAAGTAGGGCATCAAAGTACGCTATATCCCCATCAGGATCCAACACTCCTACCTCTTCGTAGACCGGTAAACCATCTAATTCTAACTCTAAAAAGTCATCCTCCCCGGATGACTTAACTTCTACCTTTTCAATTTCTTCCTCTGCACCAAACATTAACCCAATTGAGTCTTCTAAATCCACTTCCTCCTCCATCACTTTTTCTTTTTCCACTTCATCAAACATCTAACCAGTGGAATCCCCCAATTCCACTTCTTCTTCAATTACTTCTTTCTTCACTAACTACCTCTGATACGCCGCCCATTCTTCTTCGTCTATTTCATCATCAGAGTCACTCCAGTAATTAATAATTGGAACCTGTGGAACCGGAGGTGGGACTTCAGCGCCCATTTTCGTCTCCGTAGCTGAAGTGATCTCTTCATCTGACCAATCCTCATATGGCAGCTTTTTCCCTTCCGCATCATATGTATAACCAGTCTTTGGCTGTTCTTGTTGGACTTTTTGTGCTTGTTCCTCTTCTTTCAATCTCCTAGCAATGTCATCTACTGTACGCTGAAGATCTAATAGAGCAGACTCTTGATCTAATATAGCAGACTCTTTATTTTTATTTATTTGCTCTTGATTTTTAGCGAAATCAGCTGGAGATTTCTGTGTCGTCTGATTTTGCGCCATCATCTGAGCGAACATCTCCTCCATCCTACCCCAAACAGCATCATCACCCCCATCAGAGTTGCTACCAGAATATTGTTCATAGTACTGACCCCCATTATATTGTGGCTGCTGACACGGATCATCGTAATATGGCTGATTATCATAACAATGCAAGGAATACCCCTGTGAAAGATATGGCTGTGGCTGCACAAAGGGGTTAACATAACGTGTGGAGTACCTCGGGAAATATGGACAAAATATAAAGATGTGAGGTATACCACAATTTTGACACATAAAAGGGTTAGCGTAACATCGTGCAGAGGACCCCTCATATTGTGGGCAATTAACAGTAAAATGAGGTCCTCCGCAAATTTCACACATATTTACAAGACTCAAGAAAAATAAAAGACACGAACAATTAGACTCCTACGACTCAATATACAAAAGCAAGTGGCACGTATGATGTTAATTAAGTCCAAATAAAGTAATTAACGCAATCGCCAAAGAGTCCCCGGCAACGGCGCCAAAAACTTGATGTGCTAAAAGTGGTTAATTAAAAACAACTAAAATTACCCTAAATCTAGACACTCTAAGCTTTAAATTTATAAACTTACTCGATCTAAAACTAAACCACACAACCGGCAAGTGTACCGATCAATGTAGTATAGCTACAGTAAGTCCGAGTATCGAACCCACGAGACTCTAAGGATTACGCTAAGACTCTATTTAGACTAGGACTGACACGACTTTACTAATTTGTTTATTTGATGAGAAGGGGGGGTTTCTAAAAATCCTAAATAAAATAATAAACTAAAATATTAATAAAATACTAGACACGAACGTGGACGAAGACTTTAACCAAAGGCGATGAAGACTACCTAGGCTAGACGCAAGCTAAACTCAGAATGGATTTCTATTCAATAGTTTTGTGGTATGGAACCGGGATTTTTAAATGCTAAACCTATTAAGACACCACTAAGCCCCTCGAACACTCTCAAGGCGATTCTTGTGGCACTACCTAGGCTGTTACGCTTACCGGTTTACTAGATTTCCTCACAGTCCTCTAGTTTCTTGAAAGTGCCTAATTAAGACGATCTACCTCACAGCGCGAAAGTCTAAAGCAACTACGGGTTTTAATCTTGGTTTAATAGACAATGGAATGTTAAGGACTTATAACCAAACCGAGACCTATTAATAACCTCGAGCCTCACAGCGACAAGTTTAGCAGAACACTTGATTTTATTAAATTACTGAATATTACTTCTAAGGTTACTTACTCGATTTTTACCCTAAAGGATTAATGACTTATTACGTGATATAGACACTCACCTAAATCAAGAACCCTAGTACAACCCTATTATGTGATATAGACCGTCACCAAGGATTATACGAAGCAATAAACAGCGATGAAACAAATATCAAGCATGCATATACACCAAGTTAAAATTCCATAGCTTTTACAATACAAGAAAATCCATAAACCACGCCAAAAACCAAATAAAAAATCCAAACTTTATTTAAACTATTGTTTCGCCTAGGTAGTTAAAGAACTTTAGCCGAGAACCATAGTCACCTTTTTTCTCCTCATCGAACCTTGGTCTCCTGCTTGTCTGATAACTTCCATTTTTTTCTGCGTCTGATATTTTCGATTATATATATATTCGTACGATGTTGCTTGTCTTTTAAAGTTGTCCACTAGCATTAAATTCCCAAAAGTGGGCCGCCTATCCTTTCCTTTCTCCTCCCAATAATATCATATGCCAACTTTCTTAAACAAAATTAATATATGGCACCCAAAAGTCATGAAATTCATACATATTAAATTCGCTGGGAGTACATATGGCCCCTTTTACTACTACTAATAAGACTAAAGGGTATGGGGCCGGCTAGCCCCGGCGCCGGTCCCCCACACCGCCCCCCTCCAAACGGCTCCCCACAGGCGATTCAGTCGTGCCTCTCTCCTCTCTCCTAACACACATACATCTATACATACATACATACATATATATATATATAAAGGGGTTCATCCCCCACCCTCTAGGTTCATCCCCTTCAAACCGAGCCTACGTGGCGCCTACGTGACGGCTCATCCCCTCCAAGCCCATCCTCTCCATACCCTTTAGTCTAATAAATATTGGCTGTCTCTTCCTTCAATTAATGCCCCTCAAAAGAACAATGTGGCAGCCCTTCTTTTTTCCTTTAGACTAAAGGGTATGGGGGTCGGCTAGCCCCGGCCCGGTCCGGCGCCGAGCCCCCACACCGCCCCCCTTAGCCCCGGCCCGGCTCAATCGGTTCACCTCAGCCGACTTGGACGAGGCCCCACCTTCAGAAAATAGCCGTTTACAAACGGCAGTATTTAAAAAAAAAAATCATTTTCCAATTTAAATACCATATATCTCAACCATTTTTATACAATTCAACCCCATTCTACTCCCATTCTTCTCCAATTCTCTTCCTTTTTTATAAAAACACTCTATATTTTTTATACCTTATTCTCTAAATCATGTATCCTTTCAACCCGAACAACCCCAACCCGAACAACCCCAACCCGAACGACCCCAACCCAAACAACCCCAACCCGAACCAACCTAACTTTTTTTCGACCCCCGCTTACACTCCGAGTATGGATCAATCGTGGGGGGCTCCGCAATTTCCTTTTTCGGGTTTCCAACAAACACCCAACGCATTCTCACAAGTGTCTCAAGTTCAACAACTCCAACAATACCAAGCGCTACAACAAATGATGCAACGCAACTCGTTTGAACAACTCCAATCGCAACCGCCAACTTCCCAACCGGTTCACCTTGACGATGATGATGATGAAGTCGTCCCCGAATCGCCACCGCAAGAGCTCAAGCGAAAAAAAAACAAGGGGAAGGGGAAGAAGGTTGAAAACGTAACCGAAACCGCGTCAAAAAGCGGTTCGAGAAAACAGGGGAGACCTTGGACGAAAGTAGAGGAGGAGGCGCTAGCAATTGCGGTTAGTAAGTGCTCTACTAACCCGATAATCGGTATGAACCAAAGTTTAAATTTTTAATTTAAATTTTAAAAGTTTAAAATTTTTTTTTTACTAATGCATTATTTTTTAAAATTTAGGAAACAATCAAACGGGTGATAGTTTTTGGAAGAAGGCAACGGCTAAATTTTATGAGATTATGGAGCATAGCTCGGATCGTGATTTAGAAGCCGTCTCGGGCAAGTGGCGTAAAATGAGCAAGGTCATCAATAACTTTAACGCAATTTATAACCAAATTAGAATGACGCCTCCTAGCGGGAGTAACGAGACGGACATTCTTAACCTTGCTATCGCTAAGTGGGACTCTTACAATGCAAAGCCTTTCCCGCACTTCCGAGCATGGAACGTAGTAAAGAATCAACAAAAATGGGCGCCGATTCCAAATGAGGTAGCAACCGCCAAACGGACTAAAACTTCGGAGTCCGGAAGTTATAGTGCGGGAGGCTCCACCGGTCGTTGTCAAATCAACATAAACGACGACCCGGAAGATGACGAGGGGGTGTTGCCCATTCACGAGGCGGAACGTCCCACCGGGAGGGACAAAGCAAAAAAAGAGGCGGCCAGAAAGCGCAAAGGGGCCGGCTCGAGTGGAGGGGGCGGCTCAGGTGGAGGGGGCGGCTCGAAGGCATCGGAGAAAATGGACGACTTGATAAACGAATTCCGTGAGTTCAAACAGTTCGCGGCCGAAAAATACACTCACAAGAAAACCGTGTCGGCCGACCAAGCTCGAGCGGAAGATTTTAGGATTATGAGGTTGGATCTCGACTCAGTTCCGGAGGCGGAACGAGCGGTTTACCAGAAGATGAAGGAAGAAGTGATGAAAAAATGGTCGTCGTAGGTTGTTTTTTTATTTTTAGGAAATGTAATTTTTTTTTTAGGAAATGTAATTTTTTTTTTTTAGGAAATGTAATTTTTTTTATAAAGTTTTAATTAACTTAATAAATTAAAACTTAGGAAATTATAAAATAATGAGGTGGGGCCGCATCCCACACGAGCCTCCATCCCCCTCAAATTTCATGGAGGCCCATCCCCCACGAGCCGCCCACGTGGCGCCTACGTGGAGGCTCATCCCATTTGGGATGGGCCAAACCATACCCTTTATTAATTGCCACCTTTTCTTCATAATAATAATATATATATGATTTGCTTTTTCATCATTCGTAGGAGGTGTATATCATATTTGAAAAAGTGGCTCCACAACCCTTTATTAAAAATATAGTATATAGCAGCAACATTTTAGTCTATAGAGATAGCGGGTTCGGCCCACTAAAGAAAAATAACGACAATTTTACTTCGGTCACTGGCACCCCACTCTGCCCAACTGGCTGGTTATTTTCATATTACTCGTTTTCGCTCCATTTGCACCAGGACCTGCCCCAACACCAAATAAAATAAAATAACACTAAAACTAAATAAAAATAAATAAAACCTCTACAATAATTATACAAATTACACGGGACAAATATGTGTATTTTACCCCACATCACTTTCCTTTATATTATTTCTATCTGTAAGGCTGAAGGGTGTAGGGGTTATGGTTGGGACATTATTCGCCACGTAGGAATATGAATGGAAGGCTATACCACCCCTTTGCCTGATCCACCATGGTTCGCATGGATTAAACCATGGTAACCATGGTCCTCTTTTCCATTTTCCAAGATTTCCTTTCCTTTTTCTTTAGTTCTTAATTCATGACACTTTCCACCAGACTCCTCTGGATTCGATGCCCTACTTACTCTAGCTATCTAGTTTAATTAGTTTTTTGCATGACATCCATGATAGTCATCAAAATGGCACCATTACCGAGGAGTTGTGTGCAAAGTGTTTTGTGTTAAGTGTTATAAAAAAATAGTTAAAAAAAATCCAAAAATAGTTTATTTCATTTTGTTCCGAATTACGCATGGTGACCGTACACAGGAACACCCAGAGGGTTCTTCGGAACCCACAGCAAACTCATCCCAGCGCCAACCAAAGCCATCTCCTCCAACTGAGAAATGGCCGTAGCTTTATGTGTTATCTTCTTATACCAGCTCGCTTCAGCAAAACCCGACAAAACGTCTATCTTCGGAATACCCTCATTCACCGACCGGTAATGCATATCCATAGGGATAACACCTCGGCGAATATAGAAAAACTTTTGTTTCCAGTCATGAAGACTCTTCAAGGGAACAGAACAAACTGGAGTAACACCGGTCCGAGCGTTAAAGGAGTAAAAGCCACTAGTATACGTAACAGAATAGAAGACGTTGAACATCGCAAACGTCGGCTCCACACGGTTAGCCATGCAAACAAACTCAAAATGAGTAATACGGGGAAGCCCGATAGCATTGATCTGAGAAAGATGGAGCCCGTAGTTCCTCAAGACGTCGGCAGTAAACCTGGTGATTGGAAGCCGGAAGTTACCCTCTCGAAAAAACGCAGCATACAAAGTCATATAGCCCGGGGGTGCATCCATAGCAGTCGAACCGGCAGTCGAATACTGGGCTCCCCATTCAGGCAAGAAACCCATCTCTCTCACCAGATTGTGGAACTCTTCTTCCTTCCATCCTATAACCGCCTGGTCGGGACCCGGAGGAGTTTTCCCTTTATTTCTCTTCTTCTTCTTCTGAGAAGGATTCGTACCAGTTATGATGAAGAAAATCAGAGGTTGAAAACACTCAAAGAAAAGAAGGAGAAGAGACGAAGGAGTGGGAGAAAACCAAACTTCAAATTTTGAAAAATAGGGGAAGAAGGAGAAACTCCCTTTATATTTATACCCATCGCATTTAATGCGATGGGTAGTGGACCGTCAGAATCCAGAAAAGCAACCAATGGGGGAGAAACACGTCAGAAGAGAGAGAATACGCCACCTCTTTTTTCGGGAGCAGGTAAACAGACGCCTGACACCTTGACAGAAAGTAACTGACATGACTGAAAAGGCGCCTGTTCACCTTCGATAAGACAGGGGACACCAGACAGTCAAATCAGTCACGCCTTCCCAAGAGAACAAAACTTCTTTCAGAAGAAAACAACAAGTGCTATTGCGCCATGCGTCCATTTGGCTCAACTTTTACAAAGTTGCCAAAACCCATGCGCCATGCGTCCATTTGGCTCAACTTTTCAATTTCCCAAAACCCATGCGCCATGCGTCCATTTGGCTCAACTTTTACAAAGTCGCCAAAACCCATGCGCCATGCGTCCATTTGGCTCAACTTTTCAATTTACCAAAACCCATGCGCCATGTGTCCATTTGGCTCAACTTTTCAAATTACCAGAACCCATGCGCCATGCGCCCATTTGGCTCAACTTCTCAAGTTTTCCACAAAAGCATGCGTTATACGTCCTGTCGGTACAACTTCGCATAACAAACATACACCATAGAAACCGCTACCTTCATAAGTCCAGAATCCCTCCTAGACGATCAACTCAACTAGAAGGCACACTGGACTGGGGGGACTTGAAGAGGTATGGTCCCAATTCCTTGCCCACATGGCAAGGACCACACCACTTTTCCATCCATGTGGCGTTTACATCAGCAAAATCATCCGGAAGCTTCTGGAAAACATCAAGGTGGCACCAAAGATGCTCCATCCGACAAAAAGGACAACACGTGTCACCAGACATCAAGCGCCAGATAGGCCTGCGACGAATCAAGGAGCAGTCCGACATCACCAGTACGACGTCTCCAAAATAGGCAAATGTAAGCGCGCCACGTGTACCACTACACTGACCATAGCAGAGGAGACCAAAGTCATATTCCCTTTGGTCGGACAGCTGGCGCGCAACCACAGCTGGCACAACTGCTCCTCCCTCCTTCACCCTCCGGCTATAAATAGGACCCTTCATCATCCAGGTTGAATCATCTTGCTCTCTTTACTCTCACACTCAACACACACTGTTTATTCTCCCTCAAAACAGTACTTATTCTCACGCCGGAGCCTGGTTAAGAGGGAAACCCCCATATTCCCCTCTTAACGAGACTAACGGTGTTGCTATTTTGCAGGGCCTAGGTCATTTCGACGAGTAAGAAAGGAGATTGAACCCACAGAAGAAATAACCCCACTGATTAACCTTGGTGTTATCCAGTGTTTCATCATACTCAAATCCCACCCATTCCACCGCCACAATTTCCCAATTTAGACAACATGCCACCATTTTCAAACCAGTCATCTTCCCAACAACCACCATTCACCCAACCGGTTACCACTCAATATTCCTCGCCATATGTGAGGATAATTCAAGACGAAAACCCCATTCCACCAAACCAAAATGAACCCGTTATCTCATCAACCACCTCTCCCATACCAAATCAACAACCACAGTACCAATCATCTCAACCACAACCTTTTTCATTCAGGAATTCGATGTTTGATCAAAGGGATGATTCGGGGGAGTATGGCGATAGATATGAGGAGTTTGATAGTTATGTAGGGAATCAAGGCAGTTGACAGGTGATGAACATGGGTAATTTTGAGAGGTATAACACGGGGTTTGGATTTGCAGGAAGACTGAATCAAGATACATCTGGGTATCAACAACACGGTTATCCACCCGACCCGGTTAACCAGCAACCGGCGAATGCAAGACCAATGAACATCCCGATACCATCACCGGTTCTGTAGATACCTCAGCTATGAGGTCGGTCATTTGAGGTAAGAGCACAGTCTATTCAAAGCTTGCCCAAGTATCATGGTTTGGCCACCGAAGAACCGTATCTTCACATTGTTGCTTATGATGCTCGTTGCAACACTATAGGGGGTCAAGATTTTACACCCGATGATGTGAAGGTACTCTTCCAATTCACACTTGAAGACAAGGCACATTAATGGTTCCACTCTTTACCATCTGCCTCGATCTTCACATGGCCCGATATGCAGCAGTTGCTTTTAGATGAATTTTAAACCCTCAATTTGTTCTATTGCTAGATACTAGTGAAGTAAGAACAGAACTAGTGCTAAAAATGCATGCTTTTCCCTTTCCACTTGATTAATCCAATAAACGTTTTGATCATTATCTCATAAAAACTACATTGTTAAAAATATAAAGCAACATGGTAATAGTAGGGAGCTCCACCAAGCTTTAATAGGGTAAGGTACAACATCTTATAGCAATCATTGTCGTGTTCTTGGTAATATTGATGGTTTGAAAATCACCACCCATATGCTAAAACCGTAAAAGAAGTTAATAAAAGGGCTGGTCTCTTTTCTTACCGAACATACTATGACCATATGTTGAATTCACCAGGTCTGCAACAAGTGGAAACTGCAACGTCATAAAAGAAGCAATTGGTAGCTATTGGAAAAAGAATCCAAAAGCGCTTATGGCCAGACACAAGGTATAGAGTTGCACCAAAAGCTACAATCATGGCAGTTGTTGATGTGAACAAGGTGGTAAGGCCAATTATCAACTTTGTAGGAAAAAAATTCGTGAAACGTTCTTTAAAGCAACGGGGAAAGATGAATATCGAGATAAAAATTCTATTTCGAGTAAATAGACCGATATCAACTTTAAATGTCATCAGTTTCAAGAGGTCTTCCAACGCACTCGGGACAACTGGGGAAGCGACCAAAACGACGGAAATATTTTAACAATAGCGTTGGAAGAATACAATGCTACGAAATGCAGTTTCGCGTATTTGAGATGTTGGGAGCTTTTACGAGGAAGTCCCAAATGGTCTGTCACACCCCAACCGATGGCGGAAACATCGGGGCATGGCACTGAGCGAAACAGATTGTCCAGAAGTTTCCATAACAATTATCATTACTAATCAATTTAAAATAACATGTCCCATACCATGTCTCAAAAGGTAAACAAATTATTACAGACAAAATCTAGACAAATAGTCCTATTCCGACAACTCAGATTTAAATAGAGCAATTGTTTATCTGCTTCTAGAGACCCTAGATATAATCAGTACAGACAACTATTTGTTGGCCTCTAGAGCCTTATTCTAGCTTCGATTTCCTACCAGATGTGCATCCTAAGCACCTGTCACATACGTTAAAATAAAGTCAATACATATAATGTAAAGGTGAGCATACAAGTTTGATAATAACATATAGAGTTCGAATTCGTTTACGCATAACCAGCACGTACACATAGAGAAATGAAGCACGTTAGTTATCGACATAGATCCATCGATACCAATGACTACGAGTTGACTGCCCGAGGCAGTTCGCAATACATGATTACCACCGTAATCCATGCAAGTAATTGTCCTTAACAACCCTTGCGAACATGTGCTGAGTCCAAACTATAGTACTATCATTGCTAAGGCAGGTAGATAGCATTCCACGTGTAAACATAACAAACAAGCATTCATAAGCCACGTATAACATGCATTAATGGTTAGCGTTCAAATAGTATTGTGTAGTGTGTTTGTCGTGATTTGAATATTCGTAACGTATGTAACACCCAAAAGTGCGTAAAGCAAAAAGGGATCGAGTATACTCACAGTGGTTGATGGATTGAAGGGAGCGCTTAGCGAGTAAGGTTAGCCTGAATAGTTTGATAGCATAACGATAAGTGGCGCGTAAAACGGTGCAAAGCATCAGTGGCTCGGACAGCAGTTCGGTCGGATGGTAATCCGATCGGACGGCTTGTTCGTGCGGATGACAATCCGGTCGGATGACTATTCAAGTGGATTGTTTCTTCCTATGAGAATGAGGTGTTTGTGTATGATGGCTTGACTTTTGAAGTTTTCGTTGTAGCATTTTGAAAACATTGAAGTATCTCTATCCTTCAAGTCGGTTGATCGGACGGTCAGTCGTGCGGATGACAATCCGCTCGGATGGTCATCCGGTCAGACGGTAGTCCGGTCGGACGGCGACTCTAGTGATGAGGTTACTTAGTGGGAACAAATTCACAGTAGAAAAGTCACTCGGTCGGATGTACATCCGACCGGGTCGCAACCCTGTTAATGAACATGTTGAAAATTGTTTAAGTCTTTAAAGTCCTAGTATCTCATGATCCGAAGAGTAATCCGGTCGGATGGTAGTCCGATCGGATGGTAGTCCGATCGGATGGTAGTCCGATCGGATGGCAATTCGTTCAATACTCAAACTTCAGATAAAGTTGATTAAGTGTGGGACCCAAGGTGTGATCGTTCGGATGGCAATCCGTTCGGGTGGCTTATCAGCTCGGACAGTAGTCTGGTCGGATAGCACTCCGTCCTGGTTGCTCCGTCCGTCTTACACTTGGTCGTTTTGTTTATTTATCGTTTTACCGAGATGTTTTGACAATGTGTTAACCAACATAATCCCATCTTGACCCAAGTGACCTGATCGACCAGGAATCACCCTACTTCGGCCAGTTAACCGGTTCAAGACGGTTGTTCTTGTTTAACCCGAAATCGGTGGTCTCGTGAGTAGAATCCAGATCTTGAGCTAGCACAACACTAAGAATAAGCAGGAGATTCTATCGGTTTTGAGTGCATTGAGTGTAAAAGAGTTGAAAGAAAGTTAAAAAACCATCTTTCAATCCTTTTTCACCGTGAATGTGTTTAGATCTGTGTGAGATCTTTGTTTATTTGTGTGGAAATCGGTTAGATCTAAGTTGTTCTTGGTGGGTTGAGGCCAAAACATGAAGTTCTTCAAGAACTCATGATGACGTCATCCTAGAACACCTCAAATCTAGTGATTTCACGGTTAAAAGTTAAGATTCAAGAGATAGAAAGGTGTAGGAGTGCGTGTAGATCAAGGAAGTACAATATTTAGGACGAGATCTTACCGGAATTGAGAGAAATCGAGGAAAAGGTGAGGAGCACGAGCTGGTTGGTCAGAGAGTTTCCAAAAGTAGAACGTTTGAGAGTGACATGGGTATTTATAGGATTCCAAAAGGGGAAAGTGTGGGTCAGTCGGATGGCATCTTGGCACCACGACCAAGTGGCAGCCCGGTCGGATGGCTATCCGGCCGGATGGCACTTGGTTCGTGTGTTTGACGCGACGATTTTTTGCTGATTCGATTCCGATTGCGAGAGATGCGAATACGATGGAGTTTCCCTATTCAAATTACTTTTAATCCCAACTATTCATATCTAGCGCTATCTCTTCTCCACTAATTATCATAGTTCGATTCCGATTGAGTTCGATTGCATTTCGAGTTTGATTGCGATTCAATTGATTACCACACATAACATAAATGAACATGCACAAATAACACATAAGGCACACGCACACATATAACAATAACTAAAATGCGTAGTTCGAGTTGCGATTCGATTCGATGTCGATTTGACTAGCATAGTTTGATTATCATTTAGTTGACTTTATTGCATTGTTACTTCCTATAGTTCACCGTCGTAAGTCGATTAGATGGCGATTGAAATACGTCGATTATTGTAATTATTGACACTTACTCCACATAATACAACTAAAATAAACACACAAAAGAAATTCACTACAAGTCAAATTGCGCGAAATCGGTCGTTGACTTTGACCTTGACCTTGACTTTGACTTCGAAAACACGGGGTGTTACAGCCTCCCCTTGTTTAGGGAATTTCGTCCCGAAATTAGGCCGGAGCCGTAACGAATAACGGCGGGTACTTCGCCTTCATGTCGCTTTCGAGTTCCCAAGTGAACTCTGCGCCTCGTTTGCCTTCCCATCGGACTTTCACAATAGGAATGCGAGAGCGTCTGAGATACTTGGTTTGGCAATCCATGATTTCGACAGGCTTTTCCACGAAGTGTAGTGTTTCGTTCACTTGTAGATCTTCTAACGGAACATGTAAGTCGTGGTCGGGCAGGCACTTTCGGAGGTTTGACACGTGGAAAGTCGGGTGGACGTTACTAAGTTCCTCCGGTAGTTCGAGTCTGTAGGCGACTTTTCCAATCCTTTCTAGAATCTTAAAAGGTCCAACATATCGAGGCGCTAGTTTCCCTTTCTTGCCGAATCTGACCACACCCTTCCAAGGTGATACCTTTAGGAGTACGTAGTCGCCAACGTCAAATTCAAGGGGCTTGCGTCGTCTATCGGCATAACTTTTCTGTCGATTCCGAGCTTTCGTTAGATTGTCTCGAATTTGGAAAATTTTTTCTGTCGTTTCTTGCAACAGCTCGGGACCGGTTAATTGCGAATAACCGATCTCGTGCCACACAATAGGCGATCGACATCTTCTTCCGTACAAAGCCTCGAATGGTGCCATTTGAATGCTGGAATGGTAAATGTTGTTAAACGAGAATTCGACTAACGGCAGGTATTTATCCCGATTACCACCGAAGTCTATGACACAGGAATGGAGCATGTCTTCAAGAGTACGAATCGTTCTTTCAGTCTGACCGTCGGTTTGAGGGTGGAAAGCGGTACTTAGATTAAGCGATGTACCGAGAGCCGTTTGAAACGTTTCCCACAGTCGCGAGGTAAACCGAGCATCACGATCAGAGAGGATGTCGCGAGGCGTCCCATGATTACAGATGATCTCGTCGGTGTAGATTCGGGCTAATTGTTCTACCTTGTAGTATTCCCGTATTGGCAAGAAGTGAGCTGATTTGGTCAAACGGTCAACAACAACCCAGATGCTGTCGTGGCCTGAGGACGTGTGTGGAAGTTTTGTTATGAAGTCCGTAGCTATACTCTCCCACTTCCACATAGGGATCGGCGGTTGTTCGAGTAAGCCAGAGGGTCTTTGGTGTTCGGACTTAACCCTTGCACAAGTCAGGCATTTTGCAACGTAGAGACCAATATCCCTTTTCATGCCCGGCCACCAGTCCTTGTAGCGAAGATCCTGGTACATTTTGTCGGCACCGGGATGAATAGAATACCAGGATTTGTGGTCTTCGTCCATCAGAATCTGTCGCAAATCGGTCCGTTTAGGGATCCAAATTCGGTCCAGAAAGTGGAATATCCCATTCAACTTGCTCACAAGCTGGGCTCCATCGTGGTAGATTCTTTCCTTCTTCAGAGTGCGTTCATTAAAACACGCGTGCTGAGCTTTGCGGATGAGGGGTTCGAGGTCGTATTGGGCTTGAACATTATGAGTACTAAGCAGATAGCTCCGTCTGCTGAGTGCGTCGGCAACAACATTTGCTTTGCCTGGGTGATAACGAATCTCACAGTCATAATCGTTGAGAAGTTCTACCCATCGGCGTTGACGCATAGTAAGTTCCTTCTGATTAAAGATATGTTGTAGGCTCCTATAATCGGTGAAGATCGTACACTTTGTACCATACAGGTAGTGTCGCCAAATCTTTAACGCAAAAACGACTGCGCCTAGCTCGAGTTCATGGGTTGTATAGTTCTTCTCATGGATCTTGAGCTGACGAGATGCGTAAGCTATAACCTTGTCCCGCTGCATAAGGACACAACCGAGACCGAGGTTGGAAGCATCACAATAGACAATGAAATCGTCTTTTCGTCGGGCAATGTGAGAATAGGAGCATTACAAAGCATCTGCTTAAGGGTTTGAAAGGTAGAATCTTATTCAGTTCCCCAAACAAAAGGCTTGTCTTTATGCGTGAGAGTGGTGAGTGGCACAGCGATCTTTGAGACTCCTTCGATAAATCGTCGATAATAGCCCGCTAGTCCGAGAAAAGAACGGACTTCAGATGGGTTCTTAGGTGTAATCCAACTCTTAACGGCTTCAATCTTCGTGGAATCGACGTGAATACCTTGACTATTAACAATGTGACCCAGAAACTAAACCTCCTCCCACCAGAATTCACACTTGGAGAACTTGGCATAGAGTCGATTCCCCTGGAGTAGCTCGAGAACCAAACGTAGATGTTGCGTGTGTTCGGTTTTCGACTTGGAATAGATCAAGACATCGTCGATGAATACGATGACGAAACGGTCCAGATATGGCTTACACACGCGATTCATCAGATCCATGAAAACCGCAGGTGCGTTGGTTAAACCAAAAGGCATAACAACGAATTCGTAGTGGCCATAACGAGTACGAAACGCGGTTTTGGGTATATCCGCCTCTTGAATGCGTAGCTGGTGATATCCTGAGCATAGATCAATCTTCGAGAAACACGTAGCACCTTGTAGCTGATCAAACAAATCGTCGATGCGGGGTAAGGGATAGTGGTTCTTGATAGTTAACTTATTCAATTCCCGATAGTCGATGCACATCCTGAACGACCCATCCTTTTTTTTTTGACGAAAAGGATTGGTGCACCCCACGGAGAGGTGCTCGGGCGAATGAAGCCTTTCTCAAGTAATTCCTGGAGTTGGTTTGAGAGTTCACGCATCTCGGATGGTGTGAGTCGGTAAGGAGCTTTGGCAATGGGGTTGGCTCCAGGAATGAGGTCGATACGAAAGTCGATATCACGACTTGGTGGTAGTCCGGGAAGATCCTCAGGAAAAACGCTAGGAAATTCTCGAACCACAGGAACGTCGTTTACTTCCTTCTTCTCTTTCTTTTCCTTCTCCGCTACTACAATGTTAGCCAAGAAAGCTCTGTATTCCTTGCGGAGATACTTGCTAGCTTGGACACACGACATGATCTTGAGACATTTCGAGGCGGTTTCACCGTAGAAACACAATAGATCACCATTTGCGAGCGAGAATCGAATCATCTTGTCGAAGCACACAACTTCAGCATGGTTTTCGCGAAGAAAGTCCATGCCTACTATGACATCAAAACTTCTGAGTTGTATCGGAATAAGGTCGATTGGGAAGATGTGATTGTTGAGCTCAAGAGTACAATCACGAAGAACAGAATTAACGGCGACAGTTCTTCCGATAGCGACTTCAACATCGAACGTCGAGGAGAGTTGAGAGCGTTTATAACTAAGGAGCTTCTCGAATTCGAACGACACAAAGCAATTATCGGCTCCAGTATCAAATAAACACGAAGCATAAATACCATTCACAAGGAACGTACCATTGACCACGTTGTTGTCAGCTTGGGCTTGACGCACGTTGATGTTGAAAGTTCTGGCGTGTGCGGCTTGTTGTTGTTGTTGCTGCTGTTGCTGCTGGTGAGGCTGCTGCTGCTGGGGCTCTTGTTTCACAACCCTGTTTGGGCACATGTTGGCGAAATGGTTAGGATCGCCACATGCGAAGCAGGCTCTGGCGTTGACGGCGGGTGCCGGAGGAGCTTGTTGACCCTGAGGGGCGGTGAGTAGAGCTTGATGAGCAGGAGCTTGTCGAGCACGGCAGTTGGTAGTGAATGGCAGTACATATTGCAATGAGCACAAAAATGGCAAGCGATGGTAGTCGGGTGATGGTAGGTACAAGTAGGGCAAAGCGGGTGTGGCCCAGTGTATGCA
The DNA here is from genome assembly GCA_030545235.1 of Helianthus tuberosus. Classification (NCBI taxonomy): domain Eukaryota; kingdom Viridiplantae; phylum Streptophyta; class Magnoliopsida; order Asterales; family Asteraceae; genus Helianthus; species Helianthus tuberosus. The sequence continues at coordinate 3,868,419 of CM060430.1, forward strand.
CGCTTGGCAAGCGGTGCATTTGTCACAGGCGCCACTACTTGACGCTGTTGAGCTGGTACAGCTTGAATCGGTGCAGCAGTGATCGCATAGTTCTTGTTGCTGGAGCTGTCCTTTCTCTTGTTCTTCCTCTTGTTGCTCGATGTGGTGGTGGTTTCAGCAGTTGGTGCGGCGGTGGTAGCTTGATGCAGGTGCTTTGAAGTTTTATCCCAGACACCATCCTTGACCCGCTTGTCGTTGATTTCAGTGGCCAGTAGGTAAGTTTCTTCGATCGTCTTATTCTTTGCCGCTTGCACGAAATCTGCAACACAGTGAGGCAGGGCTTGGATATACTTCTTGATTGCCATGTCAGAAGTCTTCAATTGGTCAGGGCAGATGATGCTGAGCTGTTTGAAGTCACATTCCTTCTGCTTATGTGCCAGAATTCATCTTCTAACTTTTGGCGCTCATGAGGAGGGCATAAATCTTCCAGCATGACCTCCTTGAGTTCATCCCACGACAAACCGTAGGCTGCATCATTTCCCCGCTTGTTTCTCTCAGCCGTCCACCAGTCTAATGCGCGGGACTGGAAGACGCCGGTAGCATTCAGAGTGTGGAGGTCGTCGGGGCAACCGCTCTGTCGTATTGTGACCTCAATGGAATCAAACCATTGGAACAACGCTGTAGGGCCTTCCTCGCCAGTGAATTCCTTTGGCCCACAAGACTTGAACTGCTTGAAATTGAAGGGAGCTTTGGTAGTAGCTTTAGGAGCGTCGGTTCTCGACTCCTCAGATGATTTCCTGACGTTCTCGTAGACATCACTCACGGATTTTGCTACTTGTTTAGTGATGATAGCAACAAGACGTTTATCTCTCTTTTCTTGACGAGAAAGTGGTGTGTGATGGGATGATGGTCCAGTTGACATTGTTTGCAGCAGACATCGCCATAGGTCTCAGACATATCATAATCGAATCTCACCTCACACGTCTACTACTTACTTAAGCCTAGGAACACGCAATGTAACATGTATCGTATAAACATGTAAACACATAACCACAGATTCATAAACACAGAAGCACATAAGCACATAGAGCACGGAATCCACAAAAAGTACATAAGCACGAAATCACAAGATGCAGTCAGAATACAGAAACCTATCATTCAAATTTCGCGAGCGTTCGAATATAGTGATCGCGTTTAATATATCAAGTCGTGTAGTATAAGCGTATATCATAGCATAAGGTCGTCCATATTTTAGCGATTTGTTAACGTTTTGGGATAGAAATGCAGTGCGTGTCGATCGAAGTGAAAGCAAAAATCGAGTAAACCTCCAAAAATTTAAACACATAAACAGGTAAGCACATAAAATCGACGAATCATCAGAGTCGGCAATTGCGGGCTCAGAATCGAAACACATAAAAATCGAGAAATAGATTGTCTGCGGCTAGTAGACTTCGACTACCCAAAGTGGTTCAACTATTCACAAGGATGTACAACAAGTCCTTGTTGACCTAATAGACTATGCTCTATCACCGTCATGCGGTGAATGGCACACATCCCTTCGGTTGTTTAAGCACTCGAGTCCTTGGAATTATCAAAACTTTGGTAAGAGTTTTGTAAAATGGGCGGAACAAGTCGTCAAGGTTAGGGTTTCACCCCTGGCTCAACAACCTTGCTCCTGTTTTGATAAAATAGAGGAGATTATTCATCAAAATATGGATTTCACTCCTGATTTGGCATAATTCTCCCCGTTTGTAGATAAAATACGGGTGGATTAAGCAACTTTAGTCGAGAGTTTGCGGTTTCACACCTAGTCTCGACTTAATTGCTCCTTTATAGTTGAAAATTCAAGTGCAGTGATAGTGTAGCATAATCGAGAGTAACAAGAAATAGCGATTCCTCTGTTTTTGCACAAGCTTACCGCCATTCCTATCATACATATCCCTACAGGATGTGCACAAGTCGTTCTTGTTGGTTCTTAACTATAGACTAGGTCTCTAAGACATCGACCCGGACTAGGTCGTGTCTTGCCTAATTCCCTATAATTATGGCTCTGATACCAATCTGTCACACCCCAACCGATGGCGGAAACATCGGGGCATGGCACTGAGCGAAACTGATTGTCCAGAAGTTTCCATAACAATTATCATTACCAATCAATTTAAAATAACACGTCTCATACCATGTCTCAAAAGGTAAACAAATTACTACAGACAAAATCTAGGCAAATAGTCCTATTCCGACAACTCAGATTTAAATAGAGCAATTGTTTATCTGCTTCTAGAGACCCTTGATATAATCAGTACAGACAACTATTTGTTGGCCTCTAGAGCCTTATTCTAGCTTCGATTTCCTACCAGATGTTCATCCTAAGCACCTGTCACATACGTTAAAATAGATTCAATACATATAATGTAAAGGTGAGCATACAAGTTTGATAATAGCTGTAACGCTCCGCGTTTCCATAACTTTCCTAATTTATAAATCGAGTCATAAAATCTATTTTTAGAAGCTTGCCTCTTTCAAAATTATAATCCGTTGCATTGTCGAAAATCTTTTATCTTTATTTTTTTTAATTCGCTATAAATATGATTAATTTTTTTTATTGTTTAATTAATTAATTAATTAAATTAATTGATTTTACAATCTAAAAAGTTTATTTTTATAATAATCTAGTAGGTCTCGTTAAATTTTAAAGTTAGTAATATAAACTAGCCTAGTTAGTTTATTTTAAAGTTAGATCCTTTTAAAAAAAACATCATGACATAGGTTGTTTATTAAAGTTGAGGGACTAATTGTGTATTTACTTGAAGTGATAAAATACCCCCAAACCCTAAACTCATTTGCTTCAACAATTCAGCCGCATACACAGACTATTCATCTCCTTCTTGTCTCTTTCCCTAAAACCCATCTTCTTCATCATAACTCATAACTCAGACAATGGAGTTCATCTTCAAACAACACAAGCTCTCCTTCTTCGATTGTCACGAACCACACCTCCCTCTTTCACTCACACCATAACACCCCTCTCCCTGACAAACAACGACGGCAGCAGCGAGCAGCACCACCAGTGGTGGCGGTGCTCAGCGGTGGCGTGAAGACGGAGATGAGGGAGAGAGACGCGGAGGAGTGACGACGGCAGTGCCGTCGTCTGCGGTGGCGGCGGCAACCGTTCTCGGGTTCGAGTCCCGTTCGACTTCAGTCCTCTCCGGTCATCACCTGTTCCAGTTCAGGTTAGTTGATTCAGCTTTTGCTTCGATTTTATTTCGTTCCGATTCGGTTCAGGTTAGCTTGATTTCTGTTTGGGTTTTGTTTTTTTTATATATTCGGGTTCGATGCAGTTTTGGGAGACTTGGTTGTGTTTGGTACGAATCAGTTCAGTTGGTTCGGTCCGGGTCAGATTCGGTTCAGCTTTCGGTCCGGGTCAGATTTGGTTCAGCCTTCGCTTAGGTCATTTTCAATTCAGATTTTGGTTCGGTCAACGCGGGTCAAAGCAAGTCAACGCGGTCAAGGGTTCGGTTCGGGTCAGCGACTCGTCCGAGAATTGGTACAATTTTAAAAATGTTATTTTTTTTGTTAGCGTTTATATATGTATATATGTTACTTTAAACATCGAACCGATACACTAGACTTTTAATGATATTTTAACACTTGACGTGAATCTTATTTATATTATTGTTGTTTGTTGAATCTTGAAATTTTAAACAACACTTTGGTTGTCGGGATCGTCCAAAAACAGAGGAAACTCTGCCCGTTTTTTCGTAAAAATCGATAACACGAAACGTGTTAAAGTCATAAAACGAAACGTATCAGATTCGATTAATTTTTATAAAATAGATATAAAAGTATAATCATTTCGACAACATTTCAACAATACGCTCGATAGACTTATAATATATGTATATACATCTTTTTTTTTACTTTAACTAAGTAAATATACATTTTTACTTAAACTATATAAATATATATGTGTATACAATTTTCTTACTTAAACTATATAAATATACAGTTTACTTAAACTATATAAACTATATAAATTTTTCTTACTTAAACTATATAAATATACAGTTTACTTAAACTATATAAACTATATAAATTTTTCTTACTTAAACTATATAAATATATATATTTTTGCCTAAACTATATAAGTTTTCGCTTAAATTATATAAATATACATTTATATTAACTAGATATACCTTATGTCCCACTTCAAATCCTCAATCAAAATTCCGATTTCTCTTACACCTCCGTTTGCCCATATAGGGTGACTTCGGTGTTCCATCCTCCTAATCTCTTATGCTCGTCAACACTCGGATAATCGGAAGACTTAGCAATTATGTGAGTATACTCGTATTCCCCTCTTTTACTTTTACCACTTTTGGGGTGTAACATGTTACTTATCAAAAACTTACACATGAACATTTTGCTTAAACACACAAACATTCCTATAAAATGCTTGTATACGTGATTGCTTGATACTTTAAACTTGGGTTATACTTTATGTGTTAAACTTATCATTAACTTCGTACAAGCCTAACCGTGACATATGTAGCGCTATAGGATTAACGACCCGCCCGTAAACTTGTGGTTATGTCATGAGCATCTTCCGTTTCATTATTGGTTTAATATGTGAGACACATGCCAAATTTATTGTATATCTCGAATCACACGCTTGCTATGAGGAATTGTTTAAACTTATCTTTTGATACGTATGTACCAAACTTGTATACTCGCCTTTGCTTTTGCATTGAACTTTATTTTAAACATGTTACAGGTTGAGGATGATGATGCTTTGAAATGAAGTAGCGTTGATGTCTAGATACACATATAGACGTTTAGGTTTAATCGTTGTATCAATTTTGATTATGTTGTATTGTATTTCCCTTGAACTTGATGTTATTTGATTTCCTTGTAATATTGACAAATGAATTATGAAATGAAATCGGTTTATTAAATATTGTCACAAATAGCGTTATGATGTCTCTAGCAATCTTCACACTTCGTCTCATCCCGATGTTTCCGCCATTGGTTGGAGTGTGACAGATTGGTATCAGAGCCATAACTATAGGGAATTAGGAAAATTGCCATGCTTTTGACCTAGTCTATAGTTAAATACCAAATCCGACCATATTTGCTTCACATGCCACTTTTATGAAACATCCTTATGTACTATTTTTAAATGCCTCTTATGTGTTACTACTTGACATGCTATTCTTATGTGTTCGTGCTTGTTTTATCACATGTTAAATGCTTATCTTATCGTTCTATTCATTATATGATATACTTGCCATGCTTTCTTATGTGTTGATACTTGTTTATATACTTCTCGACATACATCCTTCCTAAGGCATTTTACTCGATTTTACAAAAACTCAAAACTACTCGTTATATACAAACGAGACGACTTCACCAAAATAGGCGTGAAACCCACAATTTGGTGAACAACTCTCAATTCATTCACTTTTCCCTTTTTACATGAAATTCACCATCAAGTTAGGAGTGAGATCCTCACCTCGATGGAGAAATTCAAATTTTAAATTCTAGTGGACCCTCGTCAAGTGTTGAAATTAAATTTTGACCCGACGAGTACCAACCACATTTAGGATACTAAATCGTCAAGTTAGGGGTGAAACCCGCACCTTGTCGACTAGTTCCACTCCTTGGTTTTCATAAATCCCGCCAAGTCTCGAAATTTCAATTGATTTGGGACATGTAGTAACCGGAAAGGTAAATACCGTTAACCGACTTGTCGGCGAGAGTATTTTACCTATTAGGCCAAAGCATGCTCCTTAGATTCGAAAAACTTTTCGACCACTTTGGTTAGTCAAAAGTTCCGTTTTGGGAACCATCCAAATTTTAGTCGATCATGTGTTTCTATTATTTATTTTATACGATGCAATCTTTCGAATTCGAATTTACTCTCGATATTTCCGTTTTACACGCACAACATAGTAAATCTTTCCATATATTTATACATATGCATGGTTTCATATAATTTAAATTCATTTCCCTTGTAACAACAAGTGGAGACATATCATCGAGATAGGAGTGATTTCCCTACCTTGACGACTAACTCCACTCCCTTTTTTTTTTCCTAAAAAACGACCTCACCAACGAGTTAGGGGTGATTCCCTAACCTAGGTGATCGTTACCAAAACGTTCCTTCAAAATATCCTATTATGCAAACTCGATCATACTTTATACCTAAATCGTTTATCATTATTGAAAATACCTACTTATACCGATTTCAAAATACATTGTTTCGTCAAACGTAATTATTATCTTACGACCTATTTTCACTTAACTCATATACACGAGACTCTTAATCATGTCTTAAACGTTTTACTACATGAATTTCCAAAGCCTACGAAATGCTACCTATCAATTTAATCGGTCCAAAGAATCTCTTGCCCATGAACTTCATATTCGACTTAATCACTAAAACGCACTCATGCTATATCACAAAACTAAAGACTTTCATTCTTAATCGAAACCAAACCAACATTTCTCCATTACTTATAAGACCTTATAGATATTATAAGATCGTTTTACAAAAGACTATTTTTCAACATCAACGAATCATTTGTCAAAACCCTTTATAATGAACACTAAGACCTTTGCTAAGAATCAACGTTTTTACAAGAACCTCCAAAATTCAAAATTTTATGTTTTGATGAAACGAACTTACTTTTTTCGAAAACCTTTTCCTGCACCGATTTTCAAAACACGTGGGCAAGAAAACTTCATGGGGACCGACCATCTTCGGATTACGCAAACTCTTTTAAAACAAAAGTAGCATTTCCATTCATCACATCACAAAATACATTACACTTAACCAATGAGTACTTATATCCTCTTATGTGTACAAATTATATTTTACCCTTCAACTAAACTCAATCTATCTTGATTCGATAAAATTTAACGTTGCTCAAACAACCATACATGCACATCGTTTCACATGTTCTAGTTTATACCTCACGACTACTTCACATATACTACTCAGTTTTGTTTCTTTTATACTCAAAACCTCTTGATCTTATACGTATTTAAATTCATACCGTATACAAAATCATTATCTCATACACTAATAGTCACGATTTATACATTTTACATTGTACTCATATGTTACACTTATATTCAAATTTATATTCATATTCTTAGACTTATACTTACACTCTCATTTATGCAATTACGTTTACACTAATATTCATATTCATGCTTACACTCATACATCCTACTTATACTCATGTTTGCACTCACATATATACCCATTATTTTTTTTATACACGTTATGCTTATACTCTTCCTCATAACCATGACAATACATTTATGCTTATACTCATGTTCATATCATACTCATACGTCATATGTTTATACATACATTCGCATGCGTATTCATAACTTACACTTATACTCATACTCATACTTATCTTTCATTCATATTCATGATTCATACATTCGTGCCCGTACGCGAGCGGAATCCGAGGGATTCGCTTACGTGGGTCCTATACATACTTAAGCATGGACTTGCTTACTTACTACATTCTTATACGTACACATCCTTATTTTTTTTAATTTGTATATACCCTAATTCATACACAACTAGTACGAGCTATGCAGATCATGCGACGATCAAAATAATCGCGGGTGCACACGGGATTATAGTGATAAGCGCATGAGAACCATAGAGTGTACTACTGTGTATGGTAAGACACGGAACGGAACATGACACCGAATAACGAGACGGACGTAACATGGTCAAAACATGGTGGATACGCCGCTGGTACTTCCTATATATAAGTGTTTCCATCATATTACCAAACTCTCGTAAAACGTGTCATGAGGAATTCAGTGTTTTGCAGACCTTTGGACCTAACTCAAACTTTAAACAACTCACAAACGCATTACATCCGATTATCCACGACGAGACCTCATTCTTAGCACATCACTTCCGTCTATCCAGTACTTATACTATTCTTACACTCTTAATCGTTATTAGGTCAATCGTTCACCGTTATACCTCAATTATTCTCTGTTGTCTCAAACTCCAAAGCCTAAATTTTAAACAATCCTCTTCTGTTGCCAAAAGCCTTTCAAGTCTTTCTCCTGAATAAATTTCGGGACGAAATTTCCTAAAGGAGGGGAGACTGTAACGCTCCGCGTTTCCATAACTTTCCTAATTTATAAATCGAGTCGTAAAATCTATTTTTAGAAGCTTGCCTCTTTCAAAATTATAATCCGTTGCATCGTCGAAAATCTTTTATCTTTAGTTTTTTAAGTCGCTATAAATATGATTAATTTTTTTTATTGTTTAATTAATTAATTAATTAAATTAATTGATTTTACAATCTAAAAAGTTTATTTTTATAATAATCTAGTAGGTCTCGTTAAATTTTAAAGTTAGTAATATAAACTAGCCTAGTTAGTTTATTTTAAAGTTAGATCCTTTAAAAAAAAAACATCATCACATAGGTTGTTTATTAAAGTTGAGGGACTAATTGTGTATTTACTTGAAGTGATAAAATACCCCCAAACCCTAAACTCATTTGCTTCAACAATTAAGCCGCATACACAGACTATTCATCTCCTTCTTGTCTCTTTCCCCTAAAACCCATCTTCTTCATCATAACTCATAACTCATAACTCAGACAATGGAGTTCATCTTCAACCAACACAAGCTCTCCTTCTTCGATTGTCCTGAACCACACCTCCCTCTTTCACTCACACCACAACACCCCTCTCCCCGACAAACAACGACGGAAGCAGCGAGCAGCACCACCAGTGGTGGTGGTGCTCAGCGGTGGCGTGAAGACGGAGATGAGGGAGAGAGACGCGGAGGAGTGACGACGGCAGTGCCGTCGTCTGCGGCGGCGACGGCAACCGTTCTCGGGTTCGAGTCCCGTTCGACTTCAGTCCTCTCCGGTCATCACCTGTTCAAGTTCAGGTTAGTTGATTCAGCTTTTGCTTCGATTTTATTTCGTTCCGATTCGGTTCAGGTTAGCTTGATTTCTGTTTGGGTTTTGTTTTTTTATATATTCGGGTTCAATGCGGTTTCGGGAGACTCGGTTGTGTTTGGTACAAATCAGTTCAGTTGGTTCAGTCCGGGTCAGATTCGGTTCAGCTTTCGGTCCGGGTCAGATTTGGTTCAGCCTTCGCTTCGGTCATTTTCAATTCAGATTTCGGTTCGGTCAACGCGGGTCAAAGCAAGTCAACGCGGTCAAGGGTTCGGTTCGGGTCAGCGACTCGTCCGAGAATTGGTACAATTTTAACAATGTTATTTTTTTTGTTAGCGTTTATATATGTATATATGTTACTTTAAACATCGAACCGATACACTAGACTTTTAATGATATTTTAACACTTGACGTGAATCTTATTTATATTATTGTTGTTTGTTGAATCTTGAAATTTTAAACGACACTTTGGTTGTCGGGATCGTCCAAAAACAGAGGAAACTCTGCCCGTTTTTTCGTAAAAATCGATAACACGAAACGTGTTAAAGTCATAAAACGAAACGTATCAGATTCGATTAATTTTAATAAAATAGATATAAAAGTATAATTATTTCGACAACATTTCAACAATACGCTCGATAGACTTATAATATATGTATATACATCTTTTTTTTACTTAAACTAAGTAAATATACAGTTTTACTTAAACTATATAAATATATATGTGTATACAATTTTCTTACTTAAACTATATAAATATACAGTTTACTTAAACTATATAAACTATATAAGTTTTTCTTACTTAAACTATATAAATATACAGTTTACTTAAACTATATAAACTATATAAATTTTTCTTACTTAAACTATATAAATATATATTTTTGCTTAAACTATATAAGTTTTCGCTTAAATTATATAAATATACATTTATATTAACTAGATATACCTTATGTCCCACTTCCAATCCTCCATCAAAATTCCGATTTCTCTTACACCTCCGTTTGCCCATATAGGGTGACTTCGGTGTTCCATCCTCCTAATCTCTTATGCTCGTCAACACTCGGATAATCGGAAGACTTAGCAATTATGTGAGTATACTCGTATTCCCCTCTTTTACTTTTACCACTTTTGGGGTGTAACATGTTACTTATAAAAAACTTACACATGAACATTTTGCTTAAACACACAAACATTCCTATAACATGCTTGTATACGTGATTGCTTGATACTTTAAACTTGGGTTATACTTTATGTGTTAAACTTATCATTAACTTCGTACAAGCCTAACCGTGACATATGTAGCGCTATAGGATTAACGACCCGCCCGTAAACTTGTGGTTATGTCATGAGCATCTTCCGTTTCATTATTGGTTTGATATGTGAGACACATGCCAAATTTATTGTATATCTCGAATCACACGCTTGCTATGAGGAATTGTTTAAACTTATCTTTTGATATGTATGTACCAAACTTGTATACTCGCCTTTGCTTTTGCATTGAACTTTATTTTAAACATGTTACAGGTTGAGGATGATGATGCTTTGAAATGAAGTAGCGTTGATGCCTAGATACACATATAGACGTTTAGGTTTAATCGTTGTATCAATTTTGATTATGTTGTATTGTATTTCCCTTGAACTTGATGTTATTTGATTTCCTTGTAATATTGACAAATGAATTATGAAATGAAATCGGTTTATTAAATATTGTCACAAATAGCGTTATGATGTCTCTAGCAATCTTCACACTTTGTCTCATCCCGATGTTTCCACCATTGGTTGGGGTGTGACAATAGCATATAGAGTTCGAATTCGTTTACGCATAACCAGCACGTACACATAGAGAAATGAAGCATGTTAGTTATCGACATAGATCCATCGATACCAATGACTACGAGTTGACTGCCCAAGGCAGTTCGCAATACATGATTACCACCGTAATCCATGCAAGTAATTGTCCTTAACAACCCCTGCGAACAGGTGCTGAGTCCAAACTATAGTACTATCATTGCTAAGGCAGTTAGACAACATTCCACGTGTAAACATAACAAACAAGCATTCATAAGCCACGTATAACATGCATTAATGGTTAGCGTTGAAATAGTATTGAGTAGTGTGTTTGTCGTGATTTGAATATTCGTAACGTATGTAACACCCAAAAGTGCGTAAAGCAAAAAGGGATCGAGTATACTCACAGCGGTTGATGGATTGAAGGGAGCGCTTAGCGAGTAAGGTTAGCCTGAATAGTTTGATAGCATAACGATAAGTGGCGCGTAAAATGGTGCAAAGCATCAGTGGCTCGGACAGCAGTTCGGTCGGATGGTAATCCGATCGGACGGCTTGTTCGTGCGGATGACAATCCGTTTGGATGGTCATCCGGTCGGACAGCTTGTCCGGTCGGATGACTATTCGAGTGGATTGTTTCTTCCTATGAGAAGGAGGTGTTTGTGTATGATGGCTTGACTTTTGAAGTTTTCGTTGTAGCATTTTGAAAACATTGAAGTATCTCTATCCTTCAAGTCGGTTGATCGGACGGTCAGTCGTGCGGATGACAATCCGCTCGGATGGTCATCCGGTCGGACGGTAGTCCGGTCGGACGGCGACTCTAGTGATGAGGTTACTTAGTGGGAACAAATTCACAGCAGAAAAGTCACTCGGTCGGATGTCCATCCGACCGGGTGGCAACCCTGTTAATGAACATGTTGAAAATTGTTTAAGTCTTTAAAGTCCTAGTATCTCATGATCCGAAGAGTAATCCGGTCGGATGGTAGTCCAATCGGATGGCAATTCGTTCAATACTCAAACTTCAGATAAAGTTGATTACGTGTGGGACCCAAGGTGTGATCCGTTCGGATGGCAATCCGTTCGGGTGGCTTATCCGCTCGGACAGTAGTCCGGTCGGATAGCACTCCGTCCCGGTTGCTCCGTCCGTCTTACACTTGGTCTTTTTGTTTATTTATCATTTTATCGAGACGTTTTGACAATGTGTTAACCAACAGAATCCCATCTTGACCCAAGTGACCTGATCGACCAGGAATCACCCTAGTTCGGCCAGTTAACCGGTTCAAGACGGTTGTTCTTGTTTAACCCGAAATCGATGGTCTCGTGAGTAGAATCCATATCTTGAGCTAGCACAACACTAAGAATAAGCAGGAGACTAGAACAAGGCCCGATTCTATCGGTTTTGAGTGCATTGAGTGTAAAAGAGTTGAAAGAAAGTTAAAAAAACCATCTTTCAATCCTTTTTCACCGTGAATGTGTTTAGATCTGTGTGAGATCTTTGTTTATTTGTGTGGAAATCGGTTAGATCTAAGTTGTTCTTGGTGGGTTGAGGCCAAAACATGAAGTTCTTCAAGAACTCATGATGACGTCATCCTAGAACACCTCAAATCTAGTGATTTCACGGTTAAAAGTTAAGATTCAAAAGATAGAAAGGTGTAGGAGTGCGTGTAGATCAAGGAAGTACAAGATTTAGGACGAGATCTTACCGGAATCGAGAGAAATCGAGGAAAAGGTGAGGAGCACGAGCTGGTCGGTCAGAGAGTTTCCAACAGTAGAAAGTTTGAGAGTGACATGGGTATTTATAGGATTCCAAAAGGGGAAAGTGTGGGTCGGTCGGATGGCATCCCGCCCGGATGACTATCCGGTCGGATGTCATCTCGGTCGGATGGCATCTTGGCACCACGACCAAGTGGCAGCCCGGTCGGATGGCTATCCGGCCGGATGGCACTTGGTTCGTGTGTCGACGCGACGATTTTTTGCTGATTTGATTCCGATTGCGAGCGATGCGAATACGATGGAGTTTCCCTATTCAAATTACTTTTAATCCCAACTATTCATATCTAGCGCTGTCTCTTCTCCACTAATTATCATAGTTCGATTCCGATTGAGTTCGATTGCGTTTCGAGTTTGATTGCGATTCGATTGATTACCACACATAACATAAATGAACATGCACAAATAACACATAAGGCACACACACATATAACAATAACTAAAATGCGTAGTTCGAGTTGCGATTCGATTCGATGTCGATTTGATTAGCATAGTTTGATTATCCTTTAGTTGACTTTATTGCATTGTTACTTCCTATAGTTCACAGTCGTAAGTCGATTAGATGGCGATTGAAATACGTCGATTATTGTAATTATTGACACTTACTCCACATAATACAACTAAAATAAACACACAAAAGAAATTCACTACAAGTCAAGTTGCGCTAAATCGGTCGTTGACTTTGACCTTGACTTTGACTTTGACTTCGAAAACACGGGGTGTTACATGGTCAAACGTACCGAAGATGACGTGTAGCTGTAGACGTAAATCAAAGCGGTCTAAAACATCATCATCGGTTGACCCGGACACACCCACCTCAGATGCTCGTAACGTCGATTTAAATATTATTTTAGACGACGACAAGGATTTGGAGTTGGAACGACCGGCGGGTAGAAGTGCCAAAAATAGGGGGAAAAAGCGGAGTCCTCTTCATCTAATCCCGAAATATTGAAGCAAGATTTCGAAGAGATGAATCGATGCCTTCAGGACATTCAAGATCTCGGTCATAGGCGTTTACAAACTATGGAGGAAAGAAACGCCGAAAACAAAAAGTCTGTGGCGATAAAAAAATCGAGACAATTGGAAAAATATATCGAATTTTTGTCTAAACTCATCGACCATCTCACCAGCGACGCGTTGATCCTAGCCCAAATGTGTCAGCAACACGGACTCTAGCTTAATAGTTTTTTTATTCATTTTTTTGGGTTTTTATTTTCTTATTTCATTTTTTTTATTTTTTTAACAAAATTATGTTTATATTTAATGAATTTAATTAGTTTTAATTAAAGAAATTTAATAATTGGTTAATGATTGATTGGGCATTATCCCCACTACACCCATTTATGAAAAACGCCCCATAATGCCCGTTTGCTGACTAGGATGACACGTAGCGGAAAACACTCATGGGTTGGGCATTATTCACCCTTACCACTACGCATGGTCTAAGTGTGAAAAGTTTAGGGCTATAGCCTTTTGGTCATAACATCTTTTATTTGCTCTTCAGTTCCATAAACAATCAAAGGGTGTATCAAAAATTTAGTTATCTGTATTAGTTCTTTTATGCATACCAAATGTTTGATAAAAGAAAAGTTATGTTTTCCTTCACCAAAAAAAACTTGTCAAGTTACATCAAAACAGAAGGTAGACAGGCAACAAGCTTCGCCCCCATCGCTTTCTGAACAATTGTTGTGGATGACCCGTTGGACCATGGTCAAGAAGTGGATAACTTATGGCGCTAGAGAGTCAAATGTATTAAAGGCAAAAGGGAAAAAGACATGCTGGTTCTCAGCTTAGTTTTGTTATATTGAACTTTTAAGGCGTTAATTCTTGTATTGCTTTTGGAGAAAAGTGCCACACTCTTCACGCCACAGTTGATAGTTACCAGCAAATATGTATATGACCTTGCACTCATACGGAAGGTGAGGGCAGTTAACTTACAGTGTAAATGATGCTATGAGCTGCACTGGCACGATATGTTTTGTTTGCAAGTTTATGGGTTTCAACTATGTTGTGGACAGGAAATCAAGCAGATTAATGTTAATCTTTATATGAAAGTGTACTAAATCAAGATTAAATTGTGTTCAAAAAAGTTATGAATGCCATTTCAAAGAAGAAGGGGCGAAAAAGCTTAAGCGGTCAAATGGGTTGGAAACCGAAAATCACAAGAAAGTATAGAAATCGGGATCACTTTTAATCCTCTACAAACTTAGAAGTTTAATTATGTTTTAAGGTGTTTAATTAACGGATACAAATGAAATGAGAGTTTTTTCCTAAACTAGTGTTGGTGGAAAAAATATTTACCAAAATGGTGTTTCTTGAAAAATATTTACCAAAAGAGTGTTCCTTGTTTATTTTGTTTTTCTTTTCTTTTCTTTTTTAACTAACATAATAATCTTTCTTATATTTCTATTAAATTAATCAAATATCTATTTATTCTTTGATTATTAATATTTTTCAATCAATCTAATGTTTTTTTCTTCGATTTTCCAATCATCTTTATACTTTTTTAACAATGATTTTTTTAATCAACACAATCTCTTTAAATGAATAAACAATCAATGAACAAAAAAATTGTAGTTAACAAACAATAACCATCAACGAAACAAACAGAATCAAAAATCAAAGAAGCTTGTAATTAGGCAAGAACAAAAGGTAATCCACCAAGAAGTGGAAGGTAATGGATCCAGAACAGAAGATATATTTTTTTTTGAAAAGAGAATTTTATTAAAACCGGCCGGCCTGAAAGAAACAGGACCGCACCAAAACCAAAACTACAACATATACAAAGGATAATTACACCACTTTCTCCAAACAATGTTCTTATGTTTGGATCTGTTTTTTAACCAAAAGAAACCTATAGATCTCGCTTCCCCAAAAATATCTTCGCTATTCCCTCTACCAGTAGCAAAAATTTTCTCGTTCCTAGCTTTCCAAATAGCCCAACACGTAACCATGACGAGACCCCGAACTATATCTTTAGCTTTTTTTGTCCCCGCTACCTCCTTTGTGAATTCCCAAAATGTCTTTGAAGGAGAATGCAAGAACAGAAGGCATTCAACAACAGGTATAAGGTAATCACGGATTCACGAATATGTAATTATTATGATGTTATTTAATAAAATAAAATATTATGAATTCATATTATTTACTGATATTACGAATTTCAGCTATTATAAAATAAAATATCATGAATTCATACTATTTTATTTTTATTACGAATTACGAATTTCATAAACCTATATCTAATTTTCCATCAAACTATCAATTTTATGGTGTAGATTCAACATGTCATATATTTGGTTTATCAGTTTTTTCAGGTCCGTCGTATACACATTTTGATTGAAAGGTCTTTTTTTAAGAGCAAGTGTTAGTTAAAAGAAAAAAAATATCTATACTATTATAAAAATGAGAAGTGATGTACACATATGTAATTTTACATGTTGTCCATCATTTTATGCAATACCTACAACTAAACAATGCTTATTTTATAAGGGTAAAATTGTAAAGAGTACAACATTTTAAGACACTGCAGGGAGGGATATAATAGTAAATTCAACCTACACCCCATACTCACAACCCCCAAATCCATTACTTCTCTGCCCTCAGAAACCTAACAGACGTCCCTTAATCAAACGGAAGAGTGAATGTGAAGCACACAAAACGTCCAATTTCATTCAATACGCCATGAATCTAATCGATTGAAACTCCCATGATTGCTATATCAATAAACGAAATTCACCACCAAATGCTAGAAATCATACCGTCGCTCATAAATGTACAGGAAAATTCAGTGGCATGTTCTTCATCTTGTTCTTTCAGTGGCATGTTCTTGATCTTGTTCTTTGACTTGGGCGGTGCAGTGGTCTCCTCCGTAGACGACACATGACCAAACAAACATACAAACTAACTGCATCATAATTCTTCTTCTTCTTCTTCATCCCAATCAGTCAGGTATCTCTTCATTCTCACCCTTATTTATCCCCAATTCATCTTTCACTTTTACTCAATTCACTTCTAATTATCCTAATTTCCATCATTACCAGTTTAATAATTAATATTTTTCATGTTTAATTTTAAAGATTCAGTCATCCACTTGTCAATTTCTGCTGCTAATTCTTCGTTAATTTAACCCTAATTTGAACTTTTCATTGCATATGTATACGAATTGTTGATCAATATGTGCATAGAGAGAGAGAGAGAGATCAGAACTCAATATGGGGAAAATAAGCTCAAAGAAATTAATTAAATCGATTTAACAACTGAAAGCATTGTTTTGAGACAAAGCTGGTGATGAGGTACTGTGATCTTGTCAGTTCTGAAGTATATTTTATAAAACAATATCTTCTTTGGATATTAAGTTATTCTAATGCTGTTATATCTGTTTTGAAGATAGCTGGTGATTTGTTGGATTTAGTTGGTGATAGTGCATTTCAAACTGTTCAAGACCTTATCACGGTGACAGAACTGACAATCTTGTTCTTTGCTTTTTGGTTATAACTCATTTTCTTTTCTTTTGTCATTTGTCATGTTCTCACCTGAAAGTGATGGATTATGATATATGATTGTTTTGCGTGTGATGGATTGTAATATAATTGTAGATACTTTGAAGTCTGTTTCATTCTGTATTCATCATTATCAGCCGTAGATACTTTGAAGTCTGTTTCATTCTTTATTCATAATTATCAGCCATAATTAGTCTTTTTGTGAATTTTGATTGTATTCAGCATAGGAAGGAACTTGTTGATGCCATTCATCATGGGATTCTGAACTTAAAATCTGAAAAGGCGGTTTCTAGATCTCAACCGCGTATGCCTAGCTATGGTACTCAGGTATGAAGTTGCTGATTTAGAATTGGTGGTGTAGGTAGGCATGAGACACGTTTATACAACCTGGTATGGGACTGAGATTACCAATATATGTCCCACTACCATCCTTTCAAATGGTCAAGCATACTTCCTGTGATGACATAATTAAAAAAAGGAGTTCTTGGGGACATTGGCATCAATTATTGTGCAAAGAGGTAATCACGGGATTGAGGCTTTGCTAGAAAAGAAATATTGCATAATTGATATGATAATTTGAATTTTAAGTGTAGGAGCGTTTACACCATTTTTTAGTCTGATCTCGTTTGTGGGTCCCTCTTGAGATTAACTAGAAGATGGACCCATAACATCAAGATGAGAAAGAAGGGGATGAAGTTAACCTGGGGAAATTGTTTTAATCTCCTTGATGATGGATGAAGTTGCTGATGTTCAGATCGCACGTAAACTTGAAGCAGTGAATAAGATAAAGGAGCCACTTAAATCCGACTTGTTGAATGGAAAATGGGAGCTTCTGTACACAACATCTCAATCAATCTTGCAGACGAAGGTGCCTTGTTTAACATCTCTCTTTAGCTTTGCAATCTTTGAAATTATAAGTGGTGAATAGTTTGACTAATTGTTTAAAAAATTTGCATGATTTTGTTCCTTTTGGGTCATCCAAAACCAAATTCTTTTTAACTTGTTAAATTTTCAAACTAAAACACCTATATACACATATGTAGCATTACCCAATTTCTAATTGTTTGGGTAACTATGAGAACCTGCTTATCTATATACTCATGAGACCCCACCAATACGCAAATTGCATCGGGCATTTGACCTTGAAGGGGGTTAAAAGCACAGGAGACCTCTACTAAAGGGACTCAAGCGCTTACCACTGTCAAAGGTTTTATTTACCCTGCTTATTGTTTTGTGTAGAGACCTAAAATTTTATGAGCAAATGGAAAGATTTACCAGGCAATCAATGTGGACACTCTTAGAGCTCAAAATATGGAAACTTGGCCATTCTTTAAGCAGGTATATCTCCCTATTTCCTCAAAAGTTTGCAATGATTAATCTAGCATCATTTGTTGTTAGTTTATTTTAATCATGACAAGAAATGGAGAATTTTGTTGACTGAAGTCAACATCTGTCCTACTACGCTAATACGCTAAGATGACATAGGGTGAATAGGTAATCTTGGCTTGATCCAGTACAGGAAATGTGCAATTATATGGTACATCACAAATGGAAATTATTGCTTATTGCTATCCTTAACTGTAATTGTGGATGCAATTTACTTGATTTTCGTACGATTTATTTTTGAAACCCAACTCATTTGGGTTAGCAAATTACATTTTTTTCTACCATTTATATGTTCTTGGCCCGTTCATTAAAGTTAGCCACAACCCACTTCTCGATCTTTGTGGGGTCAACAAATTTCTACATTATCATACCACAATAGTATTATTGCTTATAGAGAAATGGAGAAAAGTGGCTTGTGGTTAACTTTTCTGCACTTTGTGCATCCTATTAATTCTATCCTGGCCATGTTTTGTCTCTACCAGGTCAAATCATAAAAGTTATCTGGAAGGATTCAATTCTTGGTTGGTGATTTAGCAATACTGGGAGAAAAACTTCAGTCTTTATTCAGCTGGAGAGACCCCAGGGCTACATTAATTTTTGTAATCATCTGTTTAGTTGCTGCTATTGTTCTGAACGCCATACCTTTCTATGCTGTGGCAATTCAGACAGTCCTCTATGTGTCAAAACTCTTAAGGTCAAAGAACAAGCAACCTTCAGTCCCATCAAACTTCTTTAAAAGATTGCCATCTAGAATGGACCAAATGCTATGAAAAAAGCCGTCTGTTTGTACTTGTATTTTTTGTTTGAATGATCAAGTGTATTGTTAGTAGGTTATGACTTATGACAGTAGCTATCAGTTAGTGGTTGTATTTTTTGTTTGAATGATTTGTGTCTTGCTAAAAGGTTATGCAAGAGAAGCTATCAGTTTTTACTTGTATTTTTTGTTTGAATGACTTGCATCTGTTAGAAGGTTATAACAGTAGCTTGTATCAAATGCTTCTTTAACCAGGAGTGGCTGTGCTATTCTTTTCTTGCTAAACTGGTAATCTATATATATACTATATAATAAAAGAAACCATTTGGGGGACACATGGCGCTCTAAGGGATGATCTCAGTTGTCTTTTCCCGCCTATATAAATAGATATTATGTCTATTAACTAATTTAAAGTCATCCACAAGTTAGTTGAAATATCTTTTTATCTTTTACCCTGTTGTTTTTCGTATTTATTAATAAAGGGTTGTTTATTTCAGATTTTATCCACTAACATCAATTATATTGTAAATAAATACCGGAAAACGATTGATTATAGATTAATGTAAATCAAATGTTCCCAAAAATATTTGGCATTATATTTATGACTTTTATGTTGGTTGAATGCCAGGTTTGGAGAAATCATATTATTGTGTGAAATATTCATAAATGGATCTTGATATCATTTAGAATTACTTGAAAATATGTTTAGCGAGTATATAATCGAAAGTAGGAACATATATAGAAACGGAGGCGAGCTTTTGAACTCGTTGGTCTTTAAAAGAAAAAGAGCCTATGATTGTTGTTTTTTAAGTCAATTCTTTGTTTATACTCAATTGCTATATTAGTTGTGTTAACAAATTGGTTTTAAAAATAAACTATGTGAACTCGTTGGGCAACATGCGGCAAAAACTCATAAATACCCGCGGCAACGCGCGGGCCTTCCCACTAGTTGCTTAAAAAGTATAAAATGTTGATCGGAAAAATCTAATAAATAAAAGAATATTAGATTGATTAAAAAATATAAATAATTAAAGAATAAAACATAAATATTTGATCAATTTAATAGAAATATAAAGAAAGTTTAATATATTGGTTAGAGTTAATTACATAGTTAGTCCATGTCGTTTGCACAAAATAACATACTTAGGTACTAATAGTTTAAAATCACCTTCTAGGGTATTAACTTTTCATTTTGTAACGTTTGGATGTATTAACTTCTAAGGTAGTAACATAGGTAGTCCCTGTGGTTTGCATAAAATAACATACTTAGGTACTAACAGAATTTGATTTTAAGCCTACAAATAAGCTTAATACCCCCAAACGTTACAAAATGAAAAGTTAATACCCTAGAATGTTATTTTAAACTATTAGTACCTAAGTATATTACTTTGTGCAAACCACAGGGACTAACTATGTAATTAACTCTATTGGTTAAAAAAGAAAAAATAAATACAAAATAAACAAGAAACACTATTTTGGTAAATAGTTTTCAAGAAACACTATTTTGGTAAATAGTTTTTCCACCAACACTACTTTGAAAAAAAAAAAAAAAAAAAAAAAAAAAAAAAACCCTCAATGAAATGAAGTAAAAACTCACCTAAAACCCCATAAGAAAATTCAAAGTAGACGATCAAACCAAATTTTCAGTATTTTTGATGAGTAGTTTTATATCTTTAGCGTCAATAACGTATCGATGCTAGGATTCCGATACGACATATTCCGTCGAATCAGATTTGATAGTCAGAGAAACCGGTGGTTGAATATTCTGGTGAGCATGTCAGCATACTCTCACCTAACTTTCCAACGAATGCCGATCTTCCGCCAAGCCTTAATGCGTCGATTGAAACGTTCATCGAAGCACCGGTAAACGATACACGGAAACAACATTGATCAGTGTCTCACGGTAGCCGATGATCAATCATCCGTTGGTGCTGCCATTTTTTATTTGATGAAGAAAAATGAATTTTTTGCATAAATAGGGGCTTTGAACAAGGAAAGAGTATCTTTAGGTGGGCTTGGAAAATGTTTCTCTATGTCGAAATCCAGTAATAAAATATAGTTGGATTCAACCACATTTATGTGCAAAGAACATTATAGATTCACCAAGCTTAGACTTCATATTTTGTTCACTTTTAAGTTTGTGTGTCATCTTTGCAAGAACCAATTTACAGCACATCTGTGTTCATTGCATCCCTTTTTTGTATTCAAAGCTCTATTAAGGTATGCCTTCTGCTCAATTTCTTTATCTGTATTATTTATACACAACCAATTTCAACTTGTTTGCATGATCAGTTCCAGATAAGTAAAATTTTTATGCATACCAACTGTTTGATGAAATGTCTGAATGACTTTAGATTGATTAATTTTGGTAATAAACCAATAATCGGTTTAAAACTACAGCTATTATTATTTGATCACTCTTGCCATAAAATATTTTATTGATGTTTTGATAAAATAAAATGGAAATTTAATACATTGAACTATGTATTTGTGAAGTAAGAACACAAATTGGTGGTAAAAATATACAGTTTTGATTTGGTAATGCAAAGAACACTGCTTGAGAGCATCTGATTTCTGATACTTTTCAACCAAATTCTCATCTTGTGAATGCATCCTATTGATGAGCACACATAAACATAAACGTCTGCAGGTACGTGTACATATATGTGTAGGCATCCTATAAACTTTTATGAATAAAGAAGAAACTAAAATTTCCTAATAATTTATTACAGGTGGAATGGCAATTTGGAGTGTTTTGAATCAAAAGAAAATCTTAGGTTAAATTTGCAGTATCAACAATTTCTAATGTCCATATGTATGTACATGAAGTATAATCAAGGATAGGAGACGGCTTAGATACATGCTTTTGTGAATGGAAGACCTGTCGAAAGTCAAAGATAGTCGGAAACGTCTTTCGTGTAGCACGAGTGTTCTATGAGGAAGAGACCCACGTTCATCCTCTTGTATTAATAGCCTGTGTGGGCTTGCTTCTTGTTCTTTTTCCTTCAAGGCTTCACCCCTTTATCCGATCGATTAACGCCTATTTGGTAGCTCGCTTAGACTGGGTCATGACCACCATGGTTCAGTTAATGTTGCCAATCATGAACAACTGAAAGAAATTGGTCAACCTAGTTTGAAGTTCGTCAGTGTAGGTTCAAACCCTTGTGCAAGTAAGCCAGTTGATGAGCCGCATTGTGTTGACAAGTTAAACAAAGATGTGAATGGAGGCGGTAAGAAACTGTAAAGAGCAATGAACCAATTGGTCCATCTTCTATTTGCTCAGAGATTAGAATTATTTATTTGCTAATAAGTCATCTGCTGACCTTAGCCATTTATTTACTTTTCTGTTCATACTTCATAGTGATGGTTGAAGCTATCCTTTGCTTTTGTTTTACTTTTCAGTTCTGCATATTGTTTGCAAAAAGGCTCACTTATCATTTCCCAAATTTTGCTTTAGTGATTTATATCTGCTGTGAACAACTGGTGAACCACAGGTAAAATGCATCCTGAGAAATGTCATCCATCTGGGACGAATTTTCAGGCTGAGGTGTGGATTTGGTATTTGCAGCATCAAATTTGGTAAGCGGTGGCAACATGGCCCGGATGAGTAAAGGGTCAAATGGGTTTCTGTTTATGCAAAATGCAAATATGATGAAGAAAATAAGGCGGCAATATTTGCTAGAAGTGGTAACTGAGTCAAAAGAGTTCTCTTGAAAAATAACAAAGATAATGATGTTTATCTAGAAAAAGTTCTAACCACCTCAGTTAATTATACATGTGTAAATTAGACGCATTATATGAAGTAAAGGTTCAATGTTTGACCATCTAAAGTCAACAAACCCAGAGAAATATGAACACACTCTTCAGATTGAACTTGAATGAACTCAATACTTGACTTTTTGGTGTCAAATGACCAATGCTCAGAGCTTGACAAGAATAACCATTCGACGTGAGAAATTAGCAACTACGTCCGAAGATTGCCCAAACAAGTGAAGCATAGAGGTGGTGTTTCAACAATCATCCTCTGTTCCAACCTGTTTAAAATGCATTTTTTTTTCTTGTTAAATGTTGCTCTAGGCTCTAAGCAACAACTTAATACTAGAATATAGCTCATATAAAGACTCTTTGATCCCTCTTTTAAACTGTAACAATTAATTGTTTTTTGACATCCAAGACAAAACACCTGAACTTAATGAGAAAACATAAGCTGATGTACTTTTCGAATCAGTGTAAACAAGAAAACCTTCTCCACATCCCCTTCAAATTTTTGCAGAAGTCTCTTAGATGCTTGGAAATGTAATTATGTGGTTTTCATATGTATTAGTTGATTAAGCTCACACTATGCATGATATCCGGATGTGTGCATAAGATTCATTAGGCTTTCAACAATCTGCTTGTAGTAGCTGACACATCATTAGCATACCATCATCCCGTTTGTTGACAAAGACCCGTGTTTTATGTTTTAAATACGCACTTCAACACTTTGTTGACAAAGACCAATGTTTTATGTTTTTAAACTGTATATTAATACTAAATAAATTATGTCATTCAAATGCTTTCATCATGAAAATTTTGAAATTTTGAAATTTTCAAAAGTTTCCATGTTTTAAATGGAAAAACAATCGCTCAATTTAATTAAAAACGCTCAATTTAATGAAAAACGGAGACAATAATTGAAAGAATTCTAATCAGTTAAGCTAGAAACTATTACAAAAAAACTCACTCACCAATAAAGACCATCAGACCCGTAACAACCATTTCTAAACAAGAACAGCAAATAAGCTGAATCTTAAAAAGAATGAACAATATACGATTTTCAACGTATCTAACAATGGTAATGAAAAATCATCCGTCCCTAGGCATCAACTAAATTCTTTTTCCTTCGGTACCCACCAATCAAACAGTTCCCAGATTTCATATCCCAGTCTGAATGTATTCAGACAGCGTATGTATATCCTCTATCCTCCCATTTTGCACATAGGCTGTAACTATACAATTTTGCCAGATAGAACTCTCATGGGTATCATATTTAAAAACCGTCCTTGCTTCTTCCACATATCCTTTTTTAGCATAACCAGACAACATAGCATTCCAAGAAACAGCATGGCACTGTGGTGTTTGATCAAACTGTTTCCTCTCAGCACCTAGATTCTCTTTTGGGCATTTATTCGAACCATTGTGAGCAGTATTGAACATGATCATCAAGTATGCAGATGTGATAGGGTTACATCTACAGCCGAAATATAATAACCTTTATTAAACCAGACAGGGGAAATGTTATATGTAAAAATACAACGTACCTTAAATGCTTGTGTAACATTATTCAGATTCATCCTCGCTAGAATAGAACAGATATTCTCCCGATGAAAAACTAAATCCCTGCGGAAAATAAATATTGTATAAAAGTTCAGAGTGACTTGGTATTTTAATAATGTTGAAAGAAGGAAGCAGCCTCTGGTTACCTCGTCTTGTTTGGTTTTTATAAAGGAGTTGATGTCTTCTGTTAAGTAACACCTCCCAAAACTTGTATCAATTATGTTTAGATTTGGAGTAGCCACAAGTCCCTTGCTGAAAACAGTTATATCAGGGCATCCTGTGATTTCCAAAGTATGTAATGATGGCCATGAAAAATCAACTTTCCCTAAGCAAAATCCCTTGAGACTTTCAAGTTTGTTAAGTTTCAAGGACTTCAGACGAGGTAACACAATCTTCTTCACTTCAGCTTCACATTCAATTTCTTCTTCTTCTTCTACCTTGACAATTACCTCCATTTTTGGGCAGTAATGTATATGTAGGTGTTGAAGCTGTTGTAGACTACCAACCATGGAACTAGTAAACACATGTTCTAAACTTTTACAGCCATGAATAGACAGTGCTGTTAGGTTTGAAAACTTCAGTAATATCCCATGATGATTGCTCCTTGATATATACTTGAGACTCTCCAGATTTTGCAATTCCACATGCATTAAGTTTGGAATTTCAACAACAGTACTAGTTTGGGATTTAACTAAACCACTATTTCTTGCTACTTCTTCTTCTTCTTCTTCCCTGAAAAGTAACTCCAATCCCAATCCCTCTTCCATCGATTCTTCTACTTCAAACACCTCCTCTAAATCACTATTTCTCCCTTCCATTGCTTCTTCTACTTCAAACACCTCCTCTAAATCACTATTTCTCCCTTCCATTGCTTCTCCTACTTCAAACGCCTCCCCTTCTTCTTCTCTCAATCCCTCTTCCATTGCGTCTTCTACTTCAAACACCTCCTCTAAATTACGACAATAATTTACTTTAATCCTTACCAGCTTTTTCAGGTGTAGCAACTCATTGGAGGGAATAACATATTTAACATCACTCTTCTCACTACTAGAAAACTACATATTTTCCTACAAAAGTTTCCCACAAATTTCCCACAACTCAAATTTTGTTACAAATTTTCTACAGTTTTCTAACAAAAAAGAAAACAAAAAAAAAACCCAAAACATTTTTACAATTTTCCAACAAAATTTCCACACAACAAACATTTGTAGCAATTTCGTCACAACATTTATTAGTTTTTCGACAAAATTCAGACAAAATAAATTAAAAGTTTTTATAATTTGTAACTACAACAGAAAAAATAATAAAAATAATAAAGTTTGAAAATTTGTCGGAAAGTTGTAACAAATTGATACCGTTTGCTACATATTTTCGACAAAAAAAAGTTAATCTATTTTTCATTTCTTAATTTTTGAAAAGTAAATAATTTAATAAAAAAATAATAATTTGTAGGAAACTCGTAGCAAATTGACATTAGTTGCTACGGATTTCCTACAAAAAAGAAGTTAATTTATTGGTAATTATTCATTTTTAGAAAAATAAATAATTTTAAAATAAAATGTCAAGTTTGTCGAAAATTTGTAGCAAACCTACACCATTTACTACATATTTCCTACAAAACAAAGTTATTTTATTGGTAATTATTCATTTTTAGAAAAAAAAATAATTTTAAAATAAAATGTCAAGTTTGTCGAAAATTTGTAGCAAACCTACACCATTTACTACAGATTTCCTACAAAACAAAGTTATTTTATTTGTTATTTATCAATTTTAGAAAAATAAAAAATTTTAAAAATAAAATGTCAAATCTGTCGAAAATTTGTAGCAAACTAATACCATTTACTACAGATTTCCTACAAACAAAGTTAATTTATTTTTTATTTATCAATTTTAGAAAAAATAAAAAATTTTAAAAAATAAAATGTCAAATTTGTCGAAAATTTGTAGCAAACTAACACCATTTACTACAGAATTCCTACAAAAAAAGTTAATTTATTTGTTACTTATCAATTTAGAAAAAAATTAATTTAAAAAAAATAAAATGTTAAAGTTGTCAAAAATTTGTAGCAAATTGATCTCACTTGCTACAAATTTCCTACAAAAACCGTTATTTATTTTTTATTTATAAATTTTAACAAAATAAATAATTTTAAAAATAAAGATGTTAAATTTGTAGCAAACTAACACCATTTACTACAGATTTTCTACAAAAAATAAGTTAATTTATTTGTTACTTATCAATTTAGAAAAAAAAATTTTAAAAAATAAAATCTTAAAGTTGTCAAAAAATTGTAGCAAACTGATCCCACTTGCTACAAGTTTCCTACAAAAACCGTTATTTATTTTTTATTTATAAATTTTAACAAAATAAATAATTTTAAAAATAAAAATGTTAAATTTGTCGTAAATTTGTAGCAAACTAACAACATTTACGACAGATTTCCTACAAAAAAAAGTTAATTTATTTGTTACTTATCAAATTTAGAAAAAAATAATTTAAAAAAATAAGATGTTACATTTGTCAAAAATTTGTAGCAAACTGTTCCCACTTGCTACAAATTTCTTACAAACTAACACCATTTACTACATATATATAATATAATTCAGATCTATTTTTAAAGTGTATATATATATAATATAATCTAATACATAACGCATCCCAACTGTTAGACCAGTTGGTTTGTGCGCGTGCTTTGTTGCGAGAAGGCGCGGGTTCGAGTCCCGTCCTTGTCCGGTTCCGTTTGGTTTAAATCCCTTTTTGTTTTTTGAATTTAATTAATAATTATATTAATCCTAACTAGTATATATAAGGAATTAAATTCCATATCCTAGCAGCTCCTAGTAGGAGGATAAACTGGTTAAGGCGTTGCGGTTTTAAACGAGTGGTCACGAGTTCGAATCCCATAAGGGCCGGTTCTTTAAAGAAGACCCCCTTTTCATCCGATTTTTGAGATATTTACACTTTGGTCCCTGTAGTTTCATTTTTTACAAGAATAGTCCCTGTAGTTTGGAAAAGTTGCAAAAACAGTCCCTATACTTTCATAAAAAGTGCAAAAACCGTACCGTACCATACTATATCATATCGTACCATGCTATACAATATAGTATACTATGCTGATGTGCTATGCTATGTTATGTTATGCTGATGTTGTACGATACGATACATTACAATTCTATATTATAGAAAATAATAATAATATCAAAATGAATATGGTTACATAATAGAAAATGGTTGTGTGTATATCTATTATTGTCAAGGTTGGAGAACTCGTTAGTCGCTAGTCGACCGGTGAGGTGGGGACTAGCAATTAATGGACTGATTAAGGAAAAATTACTCAGTTACTGGCCGACTAGTGCTTAATCATTGACTAGTCGCCGCCTAATCGCGATTTTTACAACACTGATTATTATATGTCTATATATACTAATACCTATACTATACTATACGATACGCTATGATATTATACTATACTACATTATACTATATTAGACTATACTATCGTATACCATACCATAGTATATAACATATTAGACTTTATTATACTCGACTACATCATACTATCATATACTATACAACACGATGCGATATTATATGATACCATACCATAAGATGTTTAACATCCAAAACTATAATTCTTCGAAGAGGTTCGCGTATAACCCGATTTCGGGTTCGGGTTGAAACCATCAACCCGCAAACACGATATGTTTAGCACCCTTACTATACCATACGATACCAATATATACATGAAACTATACCATGTTGTATTAGATAACACAATGGGATATGATACCTATACTATACATATACTGTACGACTTGATACTATATGATAAAATGCTATACTATACCATACATGCAACATGATAGGATGCTAACAATAATAATAACGTACAAAAAAATAATAGAACATGAATGTGTTAGATATTTTAGTGTAATCGGGAGTGACTTGAGATCAAAGCGAATAACAATACACATCAAGCAAGTTAGGAGGTGTGGGAGTGCACACTTGTTTGAGTTATTATAATTCGAAGTGTACGGGGGTCCGGGGGCAGCGCCCCTGGGAGCAGGGTCCAAGGGGCGGCAGCCCCTGGCGGGGTCCAAGGGGCAGAGCCCCTGGCTGGGGTCGAGCTGATCCGTGAAAATTGCCTTAGAAAATATTTTTTTTGTAAAATTCGTCCTAATTTTCAGATAAAAAATTAAGACAGTTTTAGTGGCGACAAAGCCCTTTAGCGGCGACCTGGGACCATGATCCGTGTGTACATCGAGTTATTAAATCTGGCCGTCAAACTGAAATAGATCCAATGGCTTAGAATCACCCACAAACCCTCCCAAAATTTCCCCCCAATTCCGTTTCCCATTTCCCCCAAATATTATTTCCCAAAATTTCCAAACACTTAGATTTTCCCTCTAAAAGATTTCCCTCTTGTCATTCTCCACCTTCTCAATACACTGATGATTTCGGTGATTTTGCTACGACGCCACCATCTGAGACTGCCATTGCCGGTCACCGGACGACCAGACGCAGCGGGAATCGTCGCCGCCACGCACCGTTTGACACGGCTTCCATTTCTTCTTTTCGTCTCCCAGGTATCAATAATCAACGTATCTTATTTTGAATCATGATTCTGTGAAGAAAATGAACATCACTGACTCGACCCGCATCTTTTTTGACTTCTCAGTTAGGGTTTCCTAATTTTTTGGTAAAGTTTCATAATTGTTTGTTTAAAGACTCTGGTGATTTCTTTGGGGTTTTAAAACCCCCGGTAATATTCATCATCCACTGTAATTTTAGTTTTATTTTTGTTTCTATAATTTTGTATTTAATCTATTGAAATCTGATTGAATAATTATATTCAATCTTTGATGTGCAGGTGTGTTAATCTTTCAAAACCAAGGGAGCACGAAGAAGAATGACAATTTGTGCAGTGGTAGGATTTCAATTGTTTTAGAAAATTAGTTTGTGCTTAAAACCCAAATTTTTGGTATTAGGGTTCTTGTTAAGGTATAAAATTCTTTGTTGAAATAGTAGGCATAGATCTTGCAAATATTCTTCATAATGTTGTCCATTAGTGTTTGATATGATGTGATGTTGTTATTGAATACCCTTTTAATTATGTTTCTCTTTGATAATATGTAGATTTCTCATCATGTTGGGAGGTATATGTGACCATGATGAGCACTTGAGTGATCTTCTTGATTGGATTCAGTTTGTCAGGTTAGTCATTGATCAAAACGTTTAGTTGCCAAAGATTCTATTTTTTAAGGAAGGTTACCCCTACATCAGGTGAGTTGGTTTGGTGGCATTATCATTGGTAGAGGTGTAAACGAGTCTAGTTGGAGCTTAGTTTCTAATGCTCGAGCTTGGCTTGTTAGTAGTTTTTTCAAGCTTGAGTTCGACTCGGGCTTGGCTACTTCTATATATAAAGTTCAGTTAATTCTATATTTCTATTATAATCAGTTAATTTTATACTTTATATTACAATTTGCACGTCTGATGAGAGGTTGTTGGGTGATAGTATCATTCTCCCAGCATATGCATGTGGAGGAGGAGACGTCGTTCTTTCATTTGCGAGTAAAAATCTATGGTAATATTTTTTTTCATTTCTTGATTTTGATGAGATATGTTGCCATGCATTAGTTTAAGTCCCTGGGGATGGGAAAAGTGACACATATAGCCATGAGATACACGAATCTTTGGTCGTGTTTCTGCTTTTACTTTCCTAAGCCCTAAACGTTTTCATTTTATATGTTTTAAGCCCTTGATATTTGTGCAAATGTGGTCTCTGATTGGTCAGTCAAGCTTCAAATATATCAAGGTGAACACATTTGTAGTTTTAGGAAAGAATATATTATTAGGCTAGATTTTAGCATAGGTTAGAATGTTGACTGTTGTCATAACTAGTTTTTTTTTAGGATGTATTTTAAATGGTGTTTGCGTGAAATGGTGCTCTGGGTGGTTCTATTTTGTGATATCTCAGGTATGTAGCTTCACATGCAATATCTTAGAATGTTTTATATATGATGAACATGAAAAATAATATTTAGTTAATATTTTTGAGGTTCTAGATGTCAACATGTCCTCCCTATAAGCTGAAAAAATGTCATCGCTATAAGGTATTTTTCATGTAGTGTCACATTGTTGTGATATCGGTTCAATGTTTTAATTTGTGTATGACTTTTAATAAACCACTTGGATTTGATTTGCAGCAGGCGATGTCGAAGTGATAGTGCACTGTCAAGGTTGGGTTGAGCAAAAGTGAAGAGCTTTATCCAGGTACACTTTGTGCAAAGCACTTGTATAACATAGTATTTCTGCGTGTCTTTTCAATGGTACAATGACGATATTGTGATTTTTCCTCTCAAGGTTTAGCATCGGATCCTTTAAATAAGTATGTTTTTACTTAGTTCACACATACCATGTCATGTATATTCTTGAGTTATTTTACATTGGTTTTGATTTAATTTTGTTTTTTTTTTGTATATTTTATTTTTATTTTTGGATAATTTGTTAATAATGAAAATTTGTTGGGAATTTTTAATATAATTTTCTAAAAATTAAACCAAAAATATTTTTTATTAGCTTAAACGCTAAAAGATGCGGTTTTAGAACCGCATCCTTTGACTATATTAAAAAAAGTGGTTTTATTGCTTAACATATCAAAAGATGCGGGTCTAGAACCGCATCTTTTGGCTATAGCCATAAGATGCTACACCATAAGATGCGGGTCTAGAACCGCATCTAATAGCCAATTTAACCGCATCATTTGATCATTTTTGTACTAGTGTGTGTTGATATATCTGAATCTGTTGTGCTAACTGAAAAGAACCGGAAACTATTCTGTTGGTCTAATGCTATGCATTTGTTTTTGAAAAAATAGATGGGTTTTTTAAGTAGTGTGTATGAAAGACCAACAGCTAATTAAACTTTGGCTATGCAATTGAAGTTCAAATGTTATGCATTTGTTTTTGAAAAAATGGATGTTCTACTTATAATTTTTATGGTATTATGTTCCTGCATTAGTAACCCAGCTCCAAATGTTCAACTGTTATGGTTTAATATATAATCCCAGCTACAAAAGGCAGTTTTTGTATAATTTTTTTTAAAAACGAGCTGGCTCGAACTTTTTTTTCGAGCCGAACTCAAGCCCACATTTTCAGCTCGCTAAAATTTTCAAACCGAGCTCGAGCCGGCTCGTTTAACTTCGAGCCCGAGCCCACATTGGCTCGGCTCGTTTACACCCCTAAATTGAACAGGTGTAACTAGATAATTTTATCTTGAATTCTCAACTCTTTCATGGTGAATTATTTTTGGGTCGTGTTTTAGGTTTGCTTCTAGTGTTTGGCAAGTTGCTTGAAATAAACCTATGATAAAACTGGCGGGTCAATATTTTTTAGTTTTCATTCTCTAACTCTCAAATGTCAGTTTCTTGGCAAAAGGTGTTTTGGCCGATTTTAACATATATGTACTTCATATTCGTGTGTACTTAATGGTCTAGATGACTAGATGGTTTACCATGACTCGAATATCGTATTATTGTTAAATGATATGTGAATTTTGACTATATGTTTTTGTTAATACGTATTAATTATATCTTTTTGTACAACTTTTAGCTTCAAAAGGTTCAAGAGGAATTAGAAAAAGAACGGGAGGCCCGACAAAACATAGAATCCCGGTTCGAAAAATTTCAACAAGAGCGCGAGAAAGAGCGAGCCGACCAAGTGGCATGGCAAAAACTTATGGAAGAAAAGCTGAAAAGCATCGGAAATAAGTAAAAACTCTCGTCTAGTTAAGTATTGTAATGTTAAACAACGGAATAGTTTTGATTGCTTTTAGTTAGGATTTTTTGTGCGTTTTGGAATGTTTTAAATTTTTTGGAATGTTTGGAATGTCTCGGAATGTTGCTTTAATATTTTTGGAATGTTTTAGAATATTGCTGCAATTATTTTTGGAATTATAATAGTAATTTTGCTGCATTTTTTTTCATAAAAAATGGTTTTATTTAATTTCTTTAATTTGTTACAGTTTGTCACAAATTCGTAGCGATGCAGGCTCAGTTGTAGGAAATTTGTGGCAACCTTCAAAAATTTTTTTTTGGTTTGTAGGAATTTTGTCGTAACTTTTAAATTTTGTTTTTCATGGTTTGTAGGAATTTTGTCGTAACCTTTAAATTTTGTTTTTTTTTGTTTGTAGGAATTTTGTCGTAACCTTTAAATTTTGTTTTTTTAGTTTGTAGGAATTTTGTCACAAAACTTAAAAAAACTATTTTTTAAGTTGTAGGAAATTTGTCACAACATTAAAAAATATATTTTTTATTTGTAGGAAATTTGTAGCAAAATGTTAAGAGAAAGTTTTATAATTTTGTAGAAATTTTGTCGCAAAATAAAATAATTATTCATAATTATGGATAATATTTGTCATTAGTGTTATTAATTTTAAAAGTAAAATATCATAAAATAAAATACAAAAATAGGCATAATTGTGGAAGAATTGTAGGAAAAACATAAAAAACGGTTTGTAGGTATTTTGTGGCAACATTTCTGACGATATATATTTGTCAAAAATTTGTGGGAAATTTTGTCATAGTTTTGTAGCTAACGAGATTTTCGACGATTCTATTTTGCACGAATTTTTTTGTAGCAAATCTGTGAGTAAGACCAATTACCTACAAATTTGCTACAAATTTGGCTGTCACAAAGGAGACAGTTTTCTAGTAGTGTCTGTTCCATATGTAATTCAATCAAATTATGAAAAGACCAACAGAACCGTACCAAAGTAGTAGAGTGGAAGCTTGTACACTCTGAACTTGGTAAATTGGTCTGCAATGGCAATTATAAAATATTTAAAAATAAAAATTTATAATTATATATTAATGAATCTGTGAATTTAAATAATTATAGACTTTTAACATCTTTATTACTGTTTCTTGATACTTCAATGGAATTGGATATTTGAATTGATGGAGGGTATTTATATACATCCACCATCAGTGGCGGATCTTGAACTTTGAAATAAGAGGGGCCAAAAGTTTTAAAGAAAAAAAATTGGGGAGGGGGGGAGGGAACTGAACACATATAAAACTTTTCGAAGCGATAAAATAGAAGGGGCTGGGGCTCCCGTGGCCCTAACTAAGATCTTGCCTTGCGTGTCCACCATTATATTCTTACAATTGCAAACATTAACATATACCTTTCCAATCGTACCAACTTTGCCTTTCGGTAACTGATTAATTATTAAGTTTTAACAAAAACTTAATTTTCGCTGGTTGGATGTTTAATTTTCACCGGAAATTAAACACTAAGTTTGAAAAATATATTTACATGTTAAAACTTAATAATTATTAACATAATATTTATAAATTTTGCCTAGTAAAAATATTTTTATATTAGTTTTATGTCTTATGCCTGACCATACTGAATAAAGAAAAATATAGAAAAATACACGTGAGGAGATTAAAACACACAACGAATATATAATAATTATTCATGATGCTAATTAGCTCTAGCTAAAGGCTTGTTAGGTTCATATTTTGATATATACGTTAGTAAACTTGGTGTAAATTAGTTAAATGCCTATGTTGGAGATATTATATACTATATATTATATCACATTTTAGTGCTACTATATATAGTATAATCTTTAGTTTTATTTTATTACAAAAAGGCCATCCACATTCACTTACTTTTTTTTAATGGAAATTTTTTTATTTTTGTGAGATTTGAACACAAGACGTCACATTTAAGTGTTTTAAAAGACTTTGGATCTGTTTGGTATGGGTAATGGAATGGACGGGGGAATGAAATAGATGAGGTAATGCAATGAATAAGGTAATGGAATTGATCATTACCATTCTATGTCTTGTTTGGTTACCATGTGAGAATGGAATTAACCATTACTTTTTGTTGTTTGGTATGCGAGAAAAGACAAAGGAATAAAATCGGATGGCGGTGGTCAATGATGGGCGACAATGGTGGGTGGTGATAGGTGGCAGTTGTAGCGGCGGCGGTGGTGGGTGGAGACGGCGACAGGTGGTGACAGCGATGGTGGTGGTGGGTGACGGCGAAGGTGGGTGGCGGCGGTGGTCAGAGGTGGTAGCGGTGGTGGCAGGTGGTAGCTGTGGTGGTGGTGGGTGGTGGTGGTTGATAGCGATGGCGGAGGTGGGTGGCGACGGCGGCGGTGATCGGAGGTGGCAGCGGCGATGATCGAAGGTGGGTGGTGGCGGTGATCGGAGGTGGCAACGGCGTTGGTGGATGGCGGCGACGGCGGTGGCGGGGATGGAGGTGGGTGGCGGCAACGACGGTGGCAGGTGGCGGCAACGACGGTGGCAGGTGGCGGCGGTGGCGGGTGGCGGCGAAGGTGGGTGACGGCGGCGGATGACAGTGGTGGTGGGTGGTGGCAACGATAATGGGTTGTGGTGTTGTTAATGAAAGGTGAATGGAATGGAAAAAAACAGGGGGGGCGGGTGAAATGATTTTGAGGGAATGGAATGCATTTTGGAATGAACGATTCCATTCCATCGACCAACCAAACACTCTTTTCTTCATTCCCTCTCAATGATCCGTTCCATTCCACCTCTCATTCCTGCATTACCAAACACTACCTTTTTCTTGCCACTGGACCACCGACCTTGACCCCAGTGATCCATACTCAGTTACTTAACTTCATCTTTTTGATGGCATTAAGGTAATTTATTCATATTTGAGTGGCAATTGTGAGCATCTTACAAGACAAAATATTCATTTTTTTATGTTTTAACCACAAAGGTTTTTGTTCTTGCACTTTTACTCCTTCAAATTTTGTTAGTTTTTTTGGAAACAAATTTACATTATTACCTCTTAAATTTTAATAAATTTTTCATGCGTCCCTAATCTATAATAAAGTTATTTCTACCCATTTTAAACCACTTTATACTATAGCCCCCAAACTTTAACAAAGTTACCGCTCTAAGCTTTAAAAGAATTTTCCTTTACAATGTCATAGTTTTTTATATGCAAAATGTGAGACACGTTACCATTGGACAAAGAGTTAGCCAATGTGTAGTATGACCCACCAGTCAGGATTAACAGTACTGAATGAGTAATTGTGTAGATATAAACATTGTAATCGCTCTCAATACTGTAAATCAATAAAACTCTTCTTGATTAAATTGGGATTCACTCACCAGTATTTCCCACTGACAAAATGTTTTTAAACGCGTTTCAGGTAACAAAATGTGAAAGCCAACTAGAAGCCAGCTGGACAGCACTGAAGGCTTGGAAAAGTGGCTATAAAAGTTACCTAAAATAAAGAAGATGTTTTATTTCAATAATATAGGATTCATTCCTATAAATCAGTTTGTAATGAAAACTTGGGTTTTATCCCAATGCATTTATATAAAATATGGTGGTTTTACTCTGATAAAATATTTTCTAACTACGGTCCTGATGTAATTTCCGCAGCCAAAAATGACCAAACACCCGATACCACCAAAACTGGCTCGCGGCCGCCCGTTCCCGGGAAATAGGGATCGGGGGTTGCGACACCATTGTTACGTGTTTTTATAGACGCTGAAACTGACCCGCTACAACACGTTATACTATATATTGAAAAGCAACATTTGGGTAGTAGTTTGGTTGGTGGAAGTGGTGCTAACGCTGGAGAGTCTTGAAAGTAGAATTCCTTTGGGGGGTAAGTTGTCGGGGGATGGTTTACGCTGGGAGGCGGTGGCGGAGTTGCAGCCTGCTATTGAGTTAAGCCACAGAAAGAAAGATCGAGAAGAGTAAAAGTAACCGTCTTATTTGAATTTGGGTTAACTCTCAAGTCTCAACTAGAAGAACCAATATATCCACATATTTGAATCTAGGTTAATATATAACATGAATTTGTTCCGTATTTCAATTGATGATTTTATTTAGTAAAAGTTAAAGATCAGGAACTTTTTAATGTTCTGCATAGATTAACAATTACATACAAAGATGTGTTTACAAGTTAATATTATTTAGACTAAATAACTAATATATTCTAAGCCTTATTATTAAATTCTTATAGCAACATGTGAATCATCATGAGTTCATAACGTGGGGTTATGAATGACATCACCCGGATTTGTATGTATTTAGTTCTGGGTTTTGTAAATATTTTATGTTATTGTACTAGGAATATCTAACTGAAATATAAATCATTATCAATAATCAGGCTTTTGATTACTTTAATTATTTTTGTTTCCTAAAACTGGTTGGTTCCCCGCCGCAACCCGCAGATGGGAACAACAACCTATTATATTATATTATAATTATAATATATATAATAATAATCAACTGTGAATAGTAACTTTGATTTTTTTTTCCTTTCTTTGATTTTTTCTATTTTTAGTTTTAATTACACACCTTATACAATAAATAATATTTGTTTTTAACCCTATAGTTTATAAAAGTTACCAACTTGCGTGAACAGTAACTTTGTCTTTTTTACAAGTTTCTATTAAACACCTTATACTATAAATAATATACATTTTAACCCTATAGTTTTGTCTTTTTCTTATAACTTTCATTCATTCGTTTGTATAAAGATTATACGCGGTTGCGTTTTCTTGGCTTCAGTTTTGAAATGTTTATAGTATCAGTAGATTCATTTAGAACTTTTCATGTATGATATATATTAGAGAAATAATTTGAATTTTCTTTTTGGGTTACTTTATTGAGTGTCCCTACCGTACCCATATCGTAACGAAATGAACAGACACTGACTGAATCCCTGCCGCATAGCGCGGGGAAGTTTTGCTACTTGTTCAATAAGTTTACCTAAACAAATTAGAATTATACCTAATGGAAGTCTCTTGTCGTGAAAATTAAGGCCACATTCAAGATTATGTTTGCCTAAGCTCGTATATGTTGGGTTTGGGTTTGGGTTTTTAATTAATCTCATAAATTAAGCTATAAACGCATGAAAGCATGTGTCAGATATCTTTGGAGATGACTTGTTGATTATATTATGCGAATAAATTAATTATAAACATACCTGATGAAGTTTGGTCACGTGAAAGTTAAGGCCACATTCAAGACTATGTTTGCCTAAGCTTGTATGCATGTAATTGAGTTTCAAAGCTGTTGATTGACCAGATGTGAACACCATCATTTTTGGGCAGTAATCAATCATAACCTTTTCAAGTAATGGCCATTTGAACTCATTCATCCCCAAGAAGAAACCCTTAAGATTTGGTAGATTTTTTAGTTTAAGGGACTTTAGACGAGGAAAGTCCACAACATTTCTTTGCTCTTCTTTTTCTTTCTGCACAATTACTTCCATTGCCTCGCACGTGTTTATCATCAACTCTTCGAGTTGTTTAAGGCTTCCAAGTGTGGAAAACGTGAATACATGCTTCAAAAGGTTACAAGATGTGATTACCAACTTCTTTAGATTAACCAATCGAGGCACATAATTAATATTTTCTGGTCTTGGAATGACCAGTGATGTATTATGGGTATCACTCTGTCCTTCATCAATGCTAGTACTAGTAATACCACCAACACTGTTGTTGATCCATTGAGTTTCAAATACCTCCATTAATGAATCACATTGATATATACCTATCTCTCTAGAGTATTGGTATAAAGACCATGGAACAATTGTTGTAACTTGAGAGGACTGCAGTAAATACAATAATTGTTAATTAAAATTATACAATTAACAAATAACATGAGAAGATTGTAGTAAATACAATAATTGTTAATCAAAATAATACAATTAGCAAAGCAAGTGGTTTAGGCAAACACATGTAGATCACCAAATGAAAATTGTTGTAGACAGTGGCAGAGCTTGAATGGAAACTCGGTGGGGGCCGAACTCTTAAAAATCCAACATTTTACACTACAAAAAATAAATTTTCAGTAAAAGTTAACACTACGCGTGAAAACTCGGCGGAGGCCAAGGCGTCCCATGCCTCCATTATCCTCTGCCTATGGTTGTAGACACATATATGGTTTCACATATTAGAAAATTAATTCAAAATATTTTTTCACTCACAAACGACAACCACCAGGGCTCTCGTCATCAAATACCATTTTAGTGAAACAATTTAATTTAATAAGAATTTTAATACCATAAGACTCGACATAATTTGGAAACAAGGTTAATGGGAACGAGCCGAGTCTAAACCTGACTTGGGTAAGGGGTAAGGGACCGTGTATCGGATTGTTTTTTTTATTTTTCCATGGGTACGGGATTTGGGTGATATACATGTTTACCTGACCCAATTACCCAATGATGTATACTTGTCTACCCAATCATAGACCCGAGGGGTTTTAGGCTGGGTATGTGATACACTTTTATAACAGGTATGGGATTGGGATTACCCAAACCCCCGTTACCATCTCTACATATGACAAGCAATATTATTTTTTCATATTGTTGGAAGTACAGATATACATATATATCCAACTCATAATCCTAAATTAATACCGTTCGAACTCAGAAATTATTTCATTAATATGCCACAATTTTACACTTGCATTCATGGATATGATTTTACTTGAAAAAGATGAGCCAAAATTACCAGAAAAAATTTTAAGTATAAAAATTTCAATGAAAGGCGGCAAAAAATAATGTGTAATGGATACTGAATTTATTTAAAAATTCAAGGTTAATAACTTATGAAAAAGAAAAACTCTATCTACTAAACTAAAGCCTGTATCTTTTAATTAACTGTTAAAATTTAGTCTTTGATATTATAATTGAAAACAAAAGCAAAGATAAGTGAGAAAATTTAGTGGTAATAACATGTAGAAAAATACCTCAAATTGATCATGAGTGGTGATACCAGTTGAAGACTTGGCACTGACACCACCACCAATACGCTTTAGATTTTCCAGCATTATAAAAGAGAGAGAATGAAGATGAGGGAAGAAAGTGGTTGTTGTATATGTAGTAGTCATTGCTTCATCTTTATCATCTCTGTTTGAAACTACTTCTTCCATACCTTCACACAATGTTATATCAATTTTCTTTAGGTTCAAAAGGAGTTTTGCCATGAGAGGTGAAAACAAGTATTTAATCCTTTTGCAACCCCATATTTTTATGGTCGTGAGGTTTTGGAATGAGGATTGATTTTGAAGAATTAAGATTCTTTTCCAGTTGTTGCTGCACTTCCACACATGACTAATGCTCTTCAGTCGTTCTAATATTAAGTTTTGGAGATTGGGTAGTAGTGGCTGTTGATTATTTGTAGTTGTTACCAATTCTTTACCACCTGCAGGACTACTCTCTATCTCAAACAACGCATCCACACCATCATAGTAAGTTGTTGAAGATTATTGGAAGAGTGTATGAGACTGGATGGGAATGCAACAGTAGAAATACTATCATCTCTCTCTTCCCTTGAAGAAACCTGCAACAATGACAGTTGTGTAAACACTTTAATAGTTGGATTTTATTTATATGATATGAGAAGACCAAAATTGAAAGGCCACGAAAAGCAAAGCAAGGCGCTTGTTGTGTAAACACTTTAATTCTTTCTAATATTTTTATGTATAATAGTAGTAGAACAAAAAAGGTTGAAAGGCATACCTCTTCCTCTTGCCAGTTCTTGGTTCTTGGGTTCAGAATACTCATATCTGTTAGTGCTGGAATATGAATTTTGCAGTTGGTGTTGGTTGGTGTGAATATGTTTCTAAACCTTTTACAATCATTAATGTCTATCGATTGAAGAGCTTCAAAGGCACATGTGAGTTTACTAGAGTAGTTATTTTCACCACCTTTTATCCTCCACACCTCTCTTACCTTCTCTGAACCATACACGTAAATTCTTCTCAAAGTGCTGTTGGTAACTAGTTCAACTTGGCCAACACATTCCAGGTCTATGTTGAATATCACTTCAATGGACCTACATTGAATAACTAAAAGTTCTTCTAAATGATCCAGTAACCGCATTGGATTAGCTGGAAACAGATTCACAAGACTATCACACCTCACCACCCTAATCTTTCTCAACGTGGAGATATTATTATCATCCTCACTAGAAACACCCCATATCTGCTTCAAATTCTTCATAGACTCTATACTCAGTTCCTCCAACTTTGAAATTCTAACCTGCAAAAGTAGCTCCATCCAAACAATATATATTCAGTTAATTAAAATATTGGGAATGGGAACAATATATAGCTATGTAATTACATTATTTGTAATATTATTACCTGACTATTCAAGAGTGCAGAAGTATTGTTCTTGTCAGGATAAAGAATTTTTTGCAAAAGTAGGTGGATTGAGCAAGAAAAGAGTGCCTTTAGGTGGTCAAACTTATTGTTTTCAGATTTAGGTAAGTTGCTGTTTCATACAGCGACTTTCAAACAACCAAAATCTGCAAAAGCTGCAAAAGGTGCAAAACATTAAGAAGGTTGCTGTTTGATACAGCGACCTTGTGAAAGTCGCTGATTGATATCACAACCTTGTTTAAGATCGCTGAATGATAATACAAGCTTGAAGAAAGTTGCTGTTTCATGTTACAAAGTTGCTGAAAGTTGCTGAATGGTGTCACAACCTTGTTTAAGGTCGCTGAATGGTTTTACAAAGTTGTTGTTTCATGTTACAAAGTTGCTGAATGGTGTCACAACCTTGTTTAAGGTCGCTGAATGGTTTTACAAAGTTGCTGAAAGTTGCTGTTTGATGTTACAAAGTTGCTGAAAGTTGCTGAATGGTGTCACAACCTTGTTTAAGGTCGCTGTATCGGATTGCTTTGTTGCTGAAAAATATAACTTTAATGTTAAATAGTGCATGGCAGGGATCACATGTGAGTTATAATATTAAATTGGGGATACGGGATTACATGCAACTTTTGTTTGCACTAGGTCACTGTTTGACCTTGTCTTTTTGCAGCAGGAAATGTGAGTGGTGAAATAGAATTTATGGCCATACAGTAAGTAACCTTGCATGTATAGATGCTATGAGTAAACCATAGGTCTCTCACATGATATGGAATCAAGCCTGCAAACTGTAATAGGTTTGTGTAAGAAATCAACTGTAGTGTAAGAAAAACACTGTGCTTCAATATGAATTCGAAAACTGATGCACAGAATGAAGTCTTTAAATTTGAACATAAAGCAAAGCACTCGAGATACATTTTCAATATCAAACGAAGCTTCAATCCTTTCATTATCGATAAATTTTCTGTCAACTTTGATCGGCCGAAGATGAGTTTTGAATGTCAGCCTGGTCCTCTTAATGCATCGGTGTTGTTCTTGAACAAGAATCACCGGGCGCTTGAGGTATTCAAAAATCCAGCAGCGTATAGTAACCCAATAAGTATTAGACGATCAGATCGAGCATTCTGGGAGCATATGAAAAAAAATCCGGTTGGTCGAAGGGTAGAAGGTTTAATACGTGCTGCAGGATTCAGCGGGATACTGCAAATTGGGTACCGGTATGTAGACCACGCCTTAATAACTGCGTTTGTTGAGAGGTGGAGGCCAGAAACTCACACGTTTCACCTTCCTTTTGGAGAAACCACTTTGACATTACAGGATGTCAACGTGCTGTGGGGGCTACCAATAGATGGGTTGCCTATATCTGGGGCTGACACTGGTATGGCAATGTATACTGTAAGAGACAAGTGTCAAGAGGTGTTGGGGTTTACCCCTTTGGAAGATGAAGTGAAGGGCAAAAGGGTTAAGTCCAACCGAGTTTTACAAGAAATAACCTAGAATTTTTCTGAAAACCAAGCATCAGATCAAGACTGCATTTTTCGTGCACGTCAAATAATATTTTATTTGATAGGGTGCACAATCTTACCTGATAATGCAAACCACCTGATTGATGTCAAATTTTTAGAGTTTCTTGTAGACTTGCCCGCATGTTCGGGATATAGTTGGGGCAGTGCTGTGTTAGCTCACTTTTACAGAAACCTTTGTAACACTGCAGCACCAAATGCTATAGCCATTACTGGCCAGTTGCGCTTCTACAAGTGTGGGTTTGGGAGAGGTTTCGTTGTTTTGCTCCTGCTATTGCCGGGTTCCACTACAACGCCCCGTTAGCTGCTCGGTAGTGTGAATTGGAAATAATTAAATTTATTATTTGGTATGTATATAACACTATGTTAATTTATTATTTATCTTTTTAGGTGGAAGGGAAGCTTAACGTGTACAGATATTTCCACACATTGCCTGAGAACATATAGATCTCAGCTGCAATTTATGTCAGAGGCAACGGTATGGTTGTTAGTTGTTGACATATAAAATTTAAGTTTGTTTGAACACGTTTGTAAAGATTGATTTTTTTTTTGTTTCAGTTTAATTGGAGACCATACGACGACATTGTGGGTAGACTCCCCGATATATATCGGAGTGGAATGGGAATTTGGCGGAGTTGTTGCCCTCTGCTATACTACTCGGTTGTGGAGCATCACTATCCTCAACGAGTTATGCGACAGTTTGGCATGTTCCAGTATATACCTAACCCAATTGCCATAGATAATACTGAGCATGCCAGGCTTCATTCCATGAACCGGAGCGGGAAAACCGGGTGGAACTGGTTAACTCGTCACGCACCGTATGTTCGTGGGTGGGAGGCACGTCATCAAACCTTGGTCAACGGGGAACTCATCACATCTTTTTCCGTTGCCAATGATTACATGACATGGTACATGGAACATACCGTGTTATATCTGACGAACCCACAGTTGCAAGATGGCCCTACGAGGGGTTTTCAAGACGAAGGAGCAAGGGTCCAAATGATGGTATATACAAGTTTAAAATTATTCAAAGTTACCTTTACTATTGTTAGTATAAAAATTAATTGTTAATTTAATTTTTTTTTGCAGTCGGAGACGATGGGTCTAATTCACCGATCTCAAGATCTGGACGTTATTCAGGGTGCGGCGTATCGGGCCCTTGAGATGTCTAATGTTCCAGAATACACACAATATCCGACTCATCTGACACAGGAGCCGGTGGACCTTGTTTCATATCCTCGTACACAGAGGTTAGGGATGCCACGACGTCGTGGTCGTGGTGGTAGAAACGTTCAAGAGCCCGGGACATCAAATTGGGGAACGAACTTCGAAACAGGGGGGTCAGGATCCGGTGTGAACGAAAATGAAAATTTTGCGGGAAACTTTGGTGGGTCACAAAACGTTGGCACTATGTTTGCGGACGCTAATCTAGCGGCAAACAATGATAATACTAAGCCATGGGAGTCACTGTTGGCTACGGCAGTCAACTCCGCCGGTTTTGACGTCAACGACTTATTGGAGGTCCAAGAAAATGATATGGGTAACAACAACAACAATCAGTTTGTGGATCCAAACATAAGTCAGGCAGGGTTTTTTAGCCCCTCGCCACATATCATGGACCACAACATAAGTCAGGCAGGGTTTGTTACCCCCGCGTCACAGATGATCACCTTTATGCCGGAGACGCAAACAGACTTTCAGTACTGGGCCCCAAGCCAAAGTAACGAAGATCACCGGAACCGATATGAAAATGTTGAACCAAACCCCTTAGACTGGACTCTCGACTTGAACATGTTTCCACCAAATGACCCATAGTTTGCATAGTGTAATACATTTTTGAATAAATATAGTGTGTTTTTTGTTGTTGTTATTTGTGCAATATATTTTACGTTTATTTTATTGTTCAAAGCAAACTGATACTTTAACCAAAAAAATACATCATTTACTTCAAAAGAAGAGAAGTAAAAATCGGTTGGATCATTTTTGGGAATGAGGTATTTATATCTGTTTATCATTAAGGGTATAAAGGACATTTCACAATTTTTAACCATTATGCATTTTTCTTAAAAATAAAAATGATGTTTAATTTCATTCCCACCCACTATAAATATCCCCACCATAGGGAATTAGAACTCCACAAAAACCACAACCAC
Organism: Helianthus tuberosus; assembly: GCA_030545235.1. NCBI lineage: Eukaryota > Viridiplantae > Streptophyta > Magnoliopsida > Asterales > Asteraceae > Helianthus > Helianthus tuberosus. The sequence continues at coordinate 3,912,711 of CM060430.1, forward strand.
CTTTATGGCAAACCAAGGTGATGAGCAAAACAATTCGCATGTGGTCCAGAAAACCTCATTTTCGATTCTAAACAAACTAAGACGTCCAAGCGGTCGTTCTAACACTTCATCTTTTCCAAAGCCGACCCGAAACGTTATCCTAAATAACCCCGGGTCGTCCGCTCAGTCCAGTAAACCTGGTGGCAGCCCTCCAGAAAGGAAAAATTTTGCATTTCCAACCGAAGATTCCGAAAATTGGTCAAGGGATGCTGTAGATTTTTACCTAAAGGGGGATTCCCCTTTTTGTTATTCTCGCTTTTTAGGGGAAATACAACTACCTAGAACCTTTTGGGGTTGCCTACTAGGCTACGAATCTAATGCATGCCTAAATGACATTGTAATTTCAATCCTACCACTATTAGTTTTTATTATACAAATCACTAATTAGATAAATTAATTTTATGGCAGCATGTTCAAGCGTGGACGTTAAGGCTGATGCGGCTACGACAGTCTAAACTTTTAAAAGACCCGTCAAGGAAATTGCGTTGGACGGTTTTACCTCCGCAATTTTTTGAAGACGTGTGTTATACGAAGGATTGTTTAAGAGCGGTAGACATGGCGGGAAGGAAGGAACCGTACCCTCCATTTTGGGAGGTTGATTATTTGTATATTCCGATATGGATCAAGCAGGAGGACTGGTTACTATTCCGTGTTGATATGTTTAACATGGAAATAACACAATATTGGACAGATAAAAGACGGGGAAATGAAAAATGACGGGTGGTTGAAAACATCATGGACATTTTTCCAATTTTCTTCAAGCATTTTCTTGACCAAATCCAGTATTGGCGAAACTCAAGATACTGCACAAAGAAAAATGTTTCATTTGGTTATGTTCAAGATGGTGTACCTCAGGACAATGGTAACATTGCTAATTCAGGGGTGCTTGTCTGTATGATGATGGAGAACCTTGTAAGAGGCAAGTCGCTCATTGATGAAAGTGACGTAGAAGAGGCTTGAATCAACTACCGTCGCCACATGGCTAACGAGCTTTATAGATGGCGTTGTATGTAGGATGAATGTTCTTTGGGTTCATGAATTGTGGTTTCATACTATCTTTATAATAAAAGTTTAATGTTTCCTCATATTATTGCAAAAAAGGGCCATCATTCCCTTTTCTGGGCCTGTTATCTCACTGGTGCGTCGCAGGTCACCGTCACCGGGTTTCTTCGTGTCCTATGCTAGGGTGAATCAGGACTTGGGCTACTGGCGCCGTCTCGTCGGAGGTCGTTTCCTCCCGTTTGGGGGGGGGGGGGGGGGGGGCAAAACGGCCTAAAACCCATTTTTTAGTTTTTGTCAAAAAGGGCCATCCTTCACATTTCTGGGCCTGTTATCTCACTGGTGCGTCGCATCTCGCCGTCACCGGGTTTCTCCGTGTCCTCTGCTAGGGTGAATAAGGACTTGGGCTACTGGCGTCGTCTCACCGGAGGTCGTTTCCTCCCGTTTGGGTGGGGCCAAAACGGCCTAAAACCCATTTTTTAGTTTTTGTCAAAAAGGGCCATCCTTCACATTTCTGAGCATGTTATCTCACTGGTGCGTCGCAGCTCGTCGTCACCGGGTTTCTCCGTGTCCTCTGCTAGGGTGAATAAGGACTTGGGCTACTGGCGTCGTCTCGCCGGAGGTCGTTTCCTCCCATTTGGGGGGGGGGGGCAAAACGGCCTAAAACCCATTTTTTAGTTTTTGTCAAAAAGGGGCATCCTTCACATTTTTTAGTGTGTTTATATAAAAAAAGTGCCGGAAGACGATATTTAATAATTTAAAGCTAATACAAGTACGCATCTGCTGCATCTACGTGCCTGGGGTTCATCGTGGTAGTTAACATCCATCTCATTTTGAATTCTTCTTGAACGAACCCTGCCTCGATGTGTTGTGACCCTCGATGGGTCCCCTTGAATTGTCCAGTCCGCTTCTTCCCACTCATCTTTGTGTCCCAGGGTGAAAAAATGACCGCTGTACTGTTCCTGATAGGTGGTGGTGTGGAATATGGAGTGGGTAACGTCATGTGGTTGCTCCTCCCTCCAAGCGCAAACGGCGATAGCATGGGAACAAGGGAATCTAAGCATTTGCCATTTCCCGCATGAGCAGCGCCTGCGTCTGTATTCAACGGTGTACTCGTTTCCACCGTCATCATTGGTTTCTTCCTTTGAGACTACCGCGTAGCGACCTTCTCTGACATCATAGACGGACACTTCATGTTGCATGGCTACGGAATGCAACTTGTTATACCTGGACCAAATTCGAGGGGGAAGAGGGGTATTGCAGCTTTGTGACATCTGCGCGTGCCGAGCATACTCTGATACGTCCTTGGTGAACTTATAATGAATCAAGGCTTTTACTGGCAGCAGTCTTGCTTCACGTAAGACATTATTCATAGACTAGGATATGTTCGTCGTAAGGTTACCCCAACGACGGTTTCCGCGGTCATGAACAATAGTCCACTTGCTTTTGTCGATGTCGTTCAGGTAGTTCCAAGCACCCTGATTTAACATCTGCATTTCCCTCACAACCCAAAGATACTTTCTGCGTTGACTTGTGCTCCCGAGCATCCAACACAGCTTCCTAAGAGATTTGGTCTTGAACCTACCACTAAAATTGCTTCTTACATGCCGAAGACAATAACGGTGGTAGGCGTTTGGTTCCCTCCAATCCACAAGGTTTTCCATCGCATTATTTATCACGGCATGACGGTCTGATAGAACACAAATTCTAGTATCTCTGGTGACGTATTCCTTCAAATTTTGGAAAAACCAACACCAGCTATGAACCGTCTCTTCGTCAACTACAGCGTAGGCCACTGGCATTATGTAGTTGTTGGCGTTTTTGGTTACCGCAACCAACAACTTACCACGGTACCCTCCTTTCAAGTGTGTGCCGTCCACAGAGATGACAGGCTGGCAAAGATGAAACGCGCGAATAGAAGGACCAAATGCCCAAAAAACATATTTGAATGTTGGATGACCTAGAGCCGAGTGGGGGTGATGAAACCATGAAACCACTGTACCAGGGTTTCGAGACTGAAGTCGTAACACGTACTTTGGCAGCTCATTAAAGTTGCTTTCCCAGGTTCCATATATCCTCTCAATTGCCTTTCTTCGTCCACGCCACGCCTTCGTATACGTAACGTCGACAGACATCGCTTGCTTTATATGCGTCCTGATGTGTTTCACCTTCAACGCAATGTCTGTACGAATTTGTGGCAGGATGTGTGCACCGATATCCTTAGATCTAAGGCACCTGTTGTTGTTGCGTACCACCGTGGAATAACAACTGTAGGAAGGCGCCCAGTTAGTAATTTGCCACAAGTGTTGGTGTTTCTGTTTTGATGCCGTTGCATGCCATTCACACAAAGGAGCATGAGGGAAAGGGTTTTTAAATTTTTTGTTTCTGGTGTAGCATTTAACTTTGTATAAAGTTGGTTTGCTGTCCATAACAAAAATTTCCCTTCCACGCCGAATGTTCCATTCTCGGACAGCAAGGTCCACCTCCTGTTTAGATTTGAAATACATGCCGAGACGTATATGTTTTACTTTTGGATTCCATACGTCCATTGGATTATCTTCATAATCCGGACACATGTAATCCCTAAGTTCCTCATCCTCGTCTTGGTCGGCATGTGTCCATGGAATGATAGGCCTCGGCTAAGCCAGGGTCAACTCAGTGTGTTTGTTGACTGCAGCCTCGTCGTCAGAAGTGCCATCGTCGGATGTTGGTGCCTCTTCACTTTCAGAACTTTCTTCGGTGCTGCAACTTTGGGAATCATCAAAACCGTCATTATTGTTGTCACCGACCACAAACTCGGAGGACGGACATACTATGTTATCAACAGGAGGCATTAAGTGGTGTTCTTGTGTTGTTTGCCCGTATCCCTCGTCATCTTCATCGGAATCTTGGGTGTCAACAACATTACGTTGTGTAATGTCATGCAGAAGGTTTGTGAAACTCATGTGTTGGACAGGATTGACTGCCTCCCAATGAACATAGATCTCGGCAATGAAGTTCCCATCCGATACTTATGCTAAATAGTTCATCGTTTCAACACCATCATCGTTGAAATTTTTTGTTGTCTGAGATATGCCCTCAAACGTGTACCCTAGTAACAATGAAAGACGCACCGATTCTTTCTGTAGTTGAACATGATTACAGATTGAATCCACCAATTGGTAATACGATGATTTATGTCGCATAAGGAAAGAGGTTGTTAGCATGGAATGGTCAAACTGAACAGCCCCGTTAACAAAGGAAAACACACCGCCCCAATATAGTCTTACGAGGTATGGCCGAAAAGAATCCATGATCTAAGAAACTGAATTCTTAAGAAATGTTAAGGATGAGTGGGTTATGTAAGCTGGATTTCGTTTAGTATCTATATGTTGAAAAGAAACTTAGTGTGGGTTGACAACTTAATCCAATTGGTATTTATAGTGTTGGAGCCCACCATCTTGTGGGTTAATATACATATAATATTTATTTTTTAATATTCTAAAAAGTTAAAAACTAATATTTTTTAACAATTGAAAATTCAACATTATATTTTTTTAACAAACACAATATGTAACTTACATACGAATTGTTGTGCATCTGTTATGTAATATAGTTGGGTTATAAAACTGAACATTTCAAATTTCAGAACAATTATAAAATTCATCTGCAAAACGGCCAAACACCAACTTTCATTAACATTGTAGGATGAATCAGCAACCTTCGTTAACATTGTAGAATGAATCAGCAACCTTCAATAACATTGTATTATGAATCAACAACTTTCTACAACATTGTAACACCATTCAGCGACTTTCTTCAACATTGTATAATGAATCTGCGACTTTCAGCAACTTTGTAATATCATTCAGCAACTTTCTTCAACATTGTAAGACCATACAACGACTTTCTTCAACATTGTATAATGATTCTACGACTTTCACAAGGTCGCTGTATCAAACAACAACCTTCTAAATGTTTTGCAGCTTTTGCAGGACTTTGAAGTTTTGGCAGGAAAAGTCTTTGAAAGTCGTTGTTTCATCATGCAACTAACCTAAATCTGAAAATAAAAAGTTTGACCACCTAATAGCACTCTTTTGTTGCTCAAACCACCTATTTAAGCAAAAAATTCCAGGATAAATGCGTGTGAAGTTGGGAAGCCTGGCAATTCAACCAGTTGCGGTAGATCAACTACATTCTCAATGCTGAACAATATTTCCAGGTTTGGTAGATTTTTCAAAGACAAAAACTTTAGCTTCTCAAATTTAATCATCTCACCTACACTGTTAATCTCCCTTCCATCATCTTGTACCAGTGCTTTCAAAATAGAGCATGAGAAAACTGTGAGGCATTCAAGTTTCTTCAAACCACTTGCCACCGACATTGGGAAGAGGTATATCAAGTTTACACAATTACAAATCTCAAGCTCTATTAAAGAGCAAAATGAAGATGGACGGATTGAAATATCTTCAAGACCATTCATGTCATTTACTTGTAAATGAAGATGCTCTGTTTTTGTAAACATCTCATTAATTTTGCAAGCCTCAAGTTGGCTGCTACATTCAGTCACAAGCTTCAATGTTTTTTCTTAAGGACATTTTTCATTGTACTTATATTCTTCCAATTGACAGCCTATAGATATCTTGAACTTATCAAGTTTCTTAAAGGAAAAATTTTCTGGCCAGGTGTTTTTCTCAACGAACTCAACCTCTAATGCATGAAGTTGGCTTGAAAGCATCTTCAGTTCTTCAAGATTGGCATTTGTGAATCTAACAGCTTTCCCTTGAGAAACTCTCATATAAAGCTCTTCAAGACTTTTTAAGTTTATGAAGACACCATCATCAATATGAAGGTCAACACATCCTATCAAATCTAGTAGTTTTAGGTTTTTCAGATTCGCTATCGTAGCCGGTAACTTGCGGATTGCACAACGAGAAAAGCTCAGCACTTCCAAATTCACAAGATCTCCAATGAAGGAGCACTCATTAAACATCAATTTGCAACTATGGAGACAAAGTGCTTTTAGGTTTGTAGAGCATTTAAGGGACCTTGGAAGCAATGGATACGACATTTCATAGTATGCTATGACTTCAAGATTTTCCATATTCTCGTAAAAGTTTTCGGAAAACTTGAGCGACTCATCCCCATGCATAAGTAGTAAAAGGGACAAGTTTGGATACTTGAAGTCTCTAGGAAAATGTTTCAGACCCCTGCCTGTTAATGAAATTCTTTTGCAAGACTCACCAATTTCATCTTCACCCCACTTGGAGACATCGCCGTGGTTAATAATGTAGGGATATTTTTTTTCGAAAAATTCACCTAACACAAAAACAAGCACAAGATCGTGTATTTTAACACACCCAACATGATCACTATTGATCAACAAATTTGCATTTTTGAGCTTCTGTACACATGTTTTTGTCCTGTCTCTAGCCTCTCTTAAAGTAGAAACATTGTTTAACAGCTTCAGGCCCCATGCATGTCTCGTGAGATCCTCTATTGATATATTAGCATCCTCTGGAAACAGGCCACAATGCAGAAAAATTGCTTTACACTCCTCATCTTTTTCTATACGCTCGTAGCTTATCTTGATAATTTCTTGCACATTTTCATCAAGATGATTATTCTTCAAGCGTCTTATAAGTGTATCTCTCCATACGAATATTGCTTCAGATTTAAGGGTTGATGCAATATGTTTGATGGCCAGTGGCAAATAACCACACTTTTTGACAATACCACATCCAATGTGATACTTTTCAGGATCATGTTCTTCTAAGACTCCTGTAATACCCGAAAAGAATTTGTGTGCTTCTGCCTCCTCCAAGACATCTACTTTGACTACTTGAAGATCTGAATTAGCATCAACTGCAATTTGTTTGCAAATATCATAGTACCGTGATGTAAGCAACAACTTGACTCCCTTTGGCAATGGACTTGTTAATCCAATATCTTTGAGCTCAATTGGCTCCCACACATCATCCATTATAATTAGAATTGTTTCTTTATCTGCTAACAGTTTTGCAATTGTTTTATTAAGATGATCTGCCCTTACCGATTTTGAACTACCAGGCAGATCACAATCCTTTAAGTATGCTGCTATATCATTCTGAACCGAAAACATGTTGGGATTTTCCCCCACAACTGACTTCGCAATCCACTTAAACATCTTATTCTCACTTGCAAACTTTCTGAGTTGTTCCATCATGGTGGTCTTGCCAACACCACCCATTCCGCACAAGGCTATTACTTGACTAGTCTCGTGGTCTTGTTGAAGGAATTTAAGAGCTTGCTTAAATTTCTCATCTCTTGATTTGAAGCCAGTAGTCTCACATGATGGTGATGATGCCAACGTTGATGTTGATGGTTTGGAATCGACTCTTCCAAGAGGTATAATGGCATCACTCCAGCTAATTTTTTCTTCTTTATTAATAAGACGCTCGATCTTTTCAATCGTCTTCAAGGCGTTTCTTCCTGCTCGGTACCTCTTTTTGACGTGTAAACATCTAATACTGACGTCAGTTGAAATTCTTTGAACTTCCTTATTGACATCTTCAACTTCTCTCAGCCAACCCTCTACACAAGCAGGTATCACTTTCCTATTTCTCTGGTTTCTTTCCATGCGCCCACTGACATCTTCGCTTTTACCTTTCAAAACCACCATTTTGCTTATCATGTCTGCAACACGTTTTGTGGAGGAAGTGACATGTTGTATGTGTTTTGTGATATGACGGGTCAAAATGTTCACAACAGGACCAATAATTTGAGATGCAATCTGCTCCATTGTCCTGAGACCAACAAATCAAGCAAATATATCAACAAAAACAAACACTAAAAGTTGTTCACAAGTAACATATGACAAGAACACCCAAATAGGCAATTCGATATCATCAAGTTGTTCTGCGAAAAGAAAGTTATCAAATGCCTGGTACTACTTTCTACGAATTCAAGTCGTTTTTAAACAAAAATGAAAGTTTATTTATGCAGAATATTCTCAAACTAATTAATCAGCATAACTAAAAAAAACAAAACAAAATAAGCAAGACTATAGTGATGTATATAATATTGTTGTAACTGTCTCATTCTTGAAGGGTTAGACGTATCCTCTCTCTTACTCTTCGTACCCTCTTTTTTTTTTAAAAATACATCAAAACTTATCAATTTTACCCCTTGAAAGAATCATTATTAATAAAATGCTTTAGAAACATTTTTTTTAATTAATACGCATCTTTTTATAACTAAATAAAAAAATTGTTTTATTAATTACAAAAACTTTTGAAGTACTTGTTGGTTCAGTTCTGTTTATTCATGAGGGAAAACATTAAAACATACATGTCATAGCAGAAAGTGCAGTGGAGAATCCAGTAATGGAGTTCGACATGCTTGTCATCGTGATCTGGTTCCTCCTTAGGGTGCTGACTGATGATGGGGACTTAGAAAACCGAAAAGGGTATCGGTTAGGAGAGGAGGTCGAATTATGATGTTATGACTAATGGGGTGTTTCTAATGTGTAATTGCCTAACCCCTTAACCTCCACATAATTCTCCTTATATAAGCACCCAGGAGGAAACCTAATTAGTTAATAAGGGTAATATGGTCCATCAACAATTACCAACTAATTATTTAATACGTTATTATATATTTTGATCTATATTATGTAAATGATTATAATGGCTATAGATTAAATATTAATACATAATATATTTAATCTTACATTCTCCCACTTAGCCGAGTAATCATTTACTATGAGTATTAGATAAGCCTGATCAGGAGTTAACACTCATTTTAGCCTTAAACAAGTACTATAGCAGAGAAATACAGCCGTTGAATCATTATGCGACTCAGGACCCCCATTAATCATACTACAGCCTTAATTTAAAACCTAATCGTTATGATCAAAATACGCATAAGCCCTTTGTTTGATTTGTAACTTTATTTGTCTATATGCCATTATACCGGTTGAACATATTCTAAGAGACATACAAAATCAAACTGAGGAAATTTCATTAATCATAAAACATAAGCTAGTACAATATGCTTAAATAAGGTCTTTACTAAACCCCATATTACGAACATGTTCTTCATAAACCTTAGGAGGGAGACCTTTAGTCATCGGATCCGCAAGCATATCTTTAGTACTAATATACTCGATACAAAGATTATTTTCCTCAACTCGTTCACGTACAAACAGATATTTTGTATCGAGATATAAACCAGCTCCAGTCGAACTGTTACTGTTCGAGAAACTAACGGCAGCTGAATTATCACAGTAAAGCTTCAATGGTCTAGAAATGGAATTAACAATTTTGAGTCCAGTGATCAGATTTCTAAGCAACATTCCATGACAGGTTGCGTTATAAACAACAATGTACTCTGCCATCATTGTGGAAGTTGTGGTCAACTGTTGTTTATGACTCTTCCAAGAGATAGGGCCGCCTGCTAACATAAAGATATAGCCCGAAGTGGATTTCTTGTCATCTTTGCATTTTGAAAAGTTAGAATTAGAATAGCCCACCACTTCTAAATGATCACTTCTTCTATAAGTCAGTTTATAGTCTTTCGTCCCTTGCAGATATCGAAGTACCTTCTTAGCTGCTTTCCAGTGATCTAGGCCAGGATTAGTCTGATAACGGCCTAGCATTCCAGCAATATAAGCGATATCTGGGCGAGTACAGACTTGAGCATACATCAAGCTCCCGACTACTGACGCGTAAGGTATCTGGCTCATTTGCTCCTTCTCAACCTCTGTTGTCGGACACTGGAGCGACGGAGGGTTTGCACTGTTGCATGTTATATCGTGTAAGGACACGATCTATGTAAGCCTTTTGGGACAATCCTAAGATCCCTTTGTGTCTATCTCGGTGAATTTCGATGCCAATGACGTAAGAAGCATCTCCAAGATCCTTCATGTCGAATTTATGCGAGAGTAACCGCTTCGACTCATGCAACATATCTAAACTATTACTTGCCAATAGAATATCATCGACGTAAAGGACAAGAATAGTAAAGTTACTCCCACTCATCTTGAGGTAGGTGCATTGATCCACTTGATTCTTCATAAAACCTTGTTTCTTCATGACTTCATCAAACTTGAGGTACCACTGACGTGATGCTTGTTTTAACCCGTAAATGGATTTCTTCAACTTACAGACTAGATGCTCCTCACCTTCAGGTTTAAAGCCTTCAGGTTGTTTCATGTAAACATCTTCGTCCAAATCTCCGTTAAGGAAAGCGGTTTTAACGTCCATCTGATGCAACTCTAAATCAAAATGAGCTACTAGGGCCATGACGATCCTTAATGAATCTTTACGAGAGACAGGTGAAAACGTCTCTTGATAATCAATTCCCTCTTTCTGAGTGTAGCCCTTTGCAACCAATCTCGCTTTGTAGCGTTCAACGTTACCATTCGGATCCAGTTTTGTTTTGAACACCCATTTACATCCTACGGGTTTCACACCGTTGGGTAATTCTACCAAATCCCAAACGTCATTTTTCTTCATGGATTCAAGCTCTTCAATCATTGCTTTATTCCATTCAGAAGACTGATCACTGCTAATGGCTTCATTGTAAGAGATAGGATCATTAAGCTTTCCGGGATCCATTTCCGTCAGGTAGGTAACATAATCATCCCAATTAGTAGGCCTTCTTTGCCTAGATGACCTCCTGAGTGGATTATCGGGTTCAGCGTTGTCTTGGTTATGAGCATTTGATGTGCCTTCGACATGATGTATAATGGGTTTTGATTGTAGAGGTGAATTTGGAGTTGGTGCAGTAGCTTCAGGTACAGTAGTTGCATTGGGTACACGAGGAGTAATCGGAGTAATGGTAAGTGACGAATCTCTCCCCCCCCCCCCCCGCGTCTTGTACTTCTTGCAATTCTTCGTAAGGGTTGGTACTGCTCCCACTGACCTTGAAATCCTCCAGGAACGCGGCACGCTTAGTTTCAACAATACGGGTGACATGGGAAGGACAATAGAAACGATAACCCTTAGAATTATCAGGATACCCAATAAAGAAGCAGGTAACTGTTTTAGGGTCAAGTTTCCTTAGGAAAGGATTGTAAAGTTTTGCTTCAGCAATGCAGCCCCATACTTTCATATATTTAAGACTCGGTTTCCTTCCTGTCCAAAGTTCATAAGGAGTTTTAGGGACAGACTTAGAAGGAACTCTATTGAGTATATGAACAACTGCTTTTAACGCTTCAGTCCAGAGGAATAATGGTAAATTAGTGTTGGCTAACATACTGTGCACCATGTTCATAAGGGTACGGTTTCTTCTTTCAGCTACACCGTTCTGCTGAGGTGTACCAGGCATGGTGTATTGGTTCACAATCCCCTGGCCCTTACAAAACTCATAAAATGGACCAGGAGCTTGACCCACATCAGTATGTCTTCCATAATATTCACCGCCTCTATCTGATCTCACAACTTTAATCTGACGATCTAATTGCTTTTCAACTTCAACCTTATAATCTTTAAAAGTTGTTAGAGATTCAGATTTTTCCTTAATTAGATACAAGTACATGTAACGAGAATAATCGTCAATAAAAGTGATAAATGAAGTATGTCCTGTTATGCCAGCGATTTGGTAGGGACCACTAATGTCAGTGTGAATGAGTTCTAATAAATTAGAGCTCCTAGTGGCACCTTTCTTATTCGCTAATGTCATTTTACCTTTAAGACATTTGACACATGTTCCAAAATCAGAGAAATCAAGAGGAGGTAAGACTTCATCCTTTACGAGACGATTTAATCGTTCTCTTGAGATGTGGCCTAAACGTTGATGCCACAACATGGATGAAGTTTCTAAGTCTCGTTTCTCTTCCATCTTTGTGAGTGATTCATTTATGTTATATGACAACATAGATTTGGAAAAGTTATCTTCTAGTTCTAATCTATAGAGACCACCATCCAGAATACCAGTACCATAAAGAACAGAATCATAAAGGATAGAGAGTTTGCGATAACCACGGGAAACAATAAAACCGTCCATGTCTAACTTTGGTCCTGATACAAGGTTCCGAGTTACCTCAGGAACATATAAGGTATCATAAAGTTTAATACATAAACCAGTTTTCATAACTAATTGTAATGTTCCAATGGCCTTCACTTCTAATTCTCGATCATCCCCAACCTTAAGCGTTATTTGGTTTCTTTCCAGCTTCCGGATTGAAAGGAATCCCTGAGTTGAATTGGTAACATGAACCATAGAACCAGAATCAAACCACCAAGAATTAGCAGGAACACTTAAATTATAGGACTCAAGTATCATAAAATAATCGTTACCTTTCTTAGCCAGCCACTCCTTGAAGTCAGGGCATTCCTTCTGCATATGTCCTGTCTTTTTACAGAACTTGCAGCGGATACTGCCTAAGGAGTTCTTAGAGCTGGAGGGTGCACTTGTATTAGGATTAGGATTAGGTCTTTGTACTTTTGAAGCATCCTTCCTCTGATAATTGTTCTTCCTCTTCTTAGAGTTGGAGGTGGTGAAGTTAGCAACATCAATAGGGCGATCCATCCTCATACGCTCTTCCTCCTGTAAGCACATAGCGACCAACTCACTCATCGTCCATTTGTCCTTCTGAGTGTGGTAATTGATCTTGAATGCTTCAAAGGATGAAGGAAGCGAAGTGATGATAAAATGAACAAGGAAACCATCACTGATCTCCATTTCCAGCCCCTTCAGCTTATTGGCCATGTTATTCATCATTATGATGTGCTCGCGAATGCCGCTCCTCCCATCATACTTACCCTTTGAATTGCGCCTCCACATGTTCCAAGTAGGTTTTAGCATCTTCAGAATCAGGAATGGCTCCCCTGATTGCATTGCTTATGGACTGCTTCATAAACATGAGAGACATGCGGTTACACCTAGTCCACTTATCATGAGTTAACTGCTCAGCAGCAGTACTTTGAGTGGTAAGGTCCGCTGGCTTATTCTCTCTTAGAGCATAATCAAAGTCCAGCAGCCCAAGAGTAAGCATGAGAGCATCCTTCCATGCTACAAAGTTATCACCAGTCAAAGGTGGAATCCCGCAATGGGTGCTGATAGTGGAAATAAGATGAGCAAGTTATGATACTAAAGAAGAAGTCCTAATGTGATCTAAGGGCACATTAAACTAAGGCAGGCATAAATAATGACCATTTGTACATTATGAAGCTGTGATATTGTCTATTACTAACATCAAAATAATAGACTTAGTTAAAAAATTCTACTTAAACGAAGACAAAACAGCTTTGGCCAGAAGTGTAATCATTTAAGCATATGTGCAAAGTGGTTGTAACAAATCAGCTTTGGCCAGAAATTGAAACAATCACTTTAGTTATGCACTTGTTGAGTATGCCATCTATGAATGAATTAAATCAGCTTTGGCCAGAAATTAAGACATTCATGCTTATGATGCACACACAACATAGCTTTCGTAATACTTGAACGATAAGTAGATGTGTCAAGTCAGCTTTGGCCAGAAATGATACATCAAAAGCTCATTTAAGTTAAGCTATTTTGGTTTTGTAAAACATTATCTGATTCTGATTAAGTAACTAAGTAATTACAAAACCAATTATTTAATAGCAAACCATCCGTTAGCGCGGATCGAACTAATGAGGTTTCGAGTCACAACCTTGTTGTCTCGAGTCGAGACCTTTGTCTCGAGTTATGACCTTATGGTCTCGAGTCGAGACCTTATGGTCTCGAGTCGAGACCTTTGTCTTGAGTCATGATCTAATGGTCTCGATTCATGATCTAATGGTCTCGAGTCGAGATCTAATGGTCTCGAGTCGAGACCTCTGTCTCGAGTTGTGAAGTTTAATGGCCTGATGATTTCGAGTCGAGACCTTGTTGTCTCGAGTCGAGACTGATGGTCTCGAGTCGTAATCTGATGGTCTCGAGTCGTAATCTGATGGTCTCGAAACTTCCTGTAACAGCTGTGAATGTGGAAACATAACTGAAAATTCGAAATCTAAGGGATTTTTAGGTATGGTTTCCTGTTTTAGTGATGATCTAAATTTATCAAATATTTCAAAATTATAATCTGTTTATCTTTTTAACAGTTTTCGAAAATCTTTAGAAGACAAAATCAGATCAAAACAGGAAAAACACTTAATAATCCGAATCATATTCCAAAACATAATAGAATTTTCGAATTTTCCTAAGAACAAGATGAACCCTAAAAAAATAAAACATAAAATTCTAGAACCCGAACCTGAATTTTAATAGCTTTTCTAAACAGATTTCGGTTAAAACATAATCCAGTTAATTTCGAATGAACATATGATTAACCTTTTTCCAAAAACAATGATCTCGAGTGGACATGACCGACTCGAAACCGGCTGTTAGATTCATAAGGTTTCAAAAAATTCCGTTTTCCAAGTTTCAATCCCAGAATTATGGATACGAAAAATAGAACTGACTAATCAACATCTGTGCTCTGATACCACATGTTGGTTCAGTTCTGTTTATTCATGAGGGAAAACATTAAAACATACCTGTCACAGCAGAAAGTGCAGTGGAGAATCCAGTAATGGAGTTCGACATGCTTGTCATCGTGATCTGGTTCCTCCTTAGGGTGCTGACTGATGATGGGGACTTAGAAAACCGAAAAGGGTATCGGTTAGGAGAGGAGGTCGAATTATGATGTTATGACTAATGGGGTGTTTCTAATGTGTAATTGTCTAACCCCTTAACCTCCACATAATTCTCCTTATATAAGCACCCAGGATGAAACCTAATTAGTTAATAAGGGTAATATGGTCCATCAACAATTACCAACTAATTATTTAATAGGTTATTATATATTTTGATCTATATTATGTAAATGATTATAATGGCTATAGATTAAATATTAATACATAATATATTTAATCTTACAGTACTTACTATCAAATATATTTTCCTTAAAACTTAAAGCATGTTTTATTATTATTATTTTTTTAATGGCAAAGCTTACTCTTATTCTACATTACACCAATTAATTAAATAACTCCATTCCTATTTTGAACCTGGGTTCTCTCCTCTAAAATGTATGAGACTCTACCAAATTGGCTAGCCTCACATTATTTAAATGATGTTTTATTGACTGAAAAATTCTTCCTATGTTCACAATGTAACTCGCTGTACGTTCATATACAAATAATGATAATAATATCGTTGCTAACAATATCATGTATGTTTATTATCTTCATATGTTAGTAAAACAATAATTTGGATTAAATATTTTGTCAGTGGAGATATAGGTTTGATTTCCGATGTTTATGTGTCAGTGGAAAAGGTCCCGGGACGGGGACGATCCATTTGATGTGGATCGGTTCATCTTAATTTTAATGAGGGATCCAATGGCGTGCAAGACGGTGATCAGGAGCAGGGATCTCCAATTAATTTCCTTACACCTGATTTGAACCGTGAAGTAGTTGTCGAAGATGTGAATCATGCAGGTGCTCATGTGGATTCGGGGCCAGAGACGTTCTCTCAAAGGATCGATGATGAAGTCACAATTGAGGTTTCAGAAACCATCAATTTGGGTAAGGTACTTGGAGCCAATAATATTGATTCTTTTGAAGTTAACCTAGCGAATTCTATTGTGGAAGAAGGTTTTCAAGTGGTTAATAAATGAATATAATATCTATGAATATTAGAGGATTGGGTTCGGGAAGGTTTTATTCGGATATGAAGAGTGCTTGGGTTCGGAAATTGAGAACTGGTAGTTAAGTTGGGTTTCTTATGCTCCAAGAGACTCAATTTGAGTCGATTGGAAATTTTGATGTAAGTAAATTTTGGGGTTCGGGTGATTTTCAGTTTGAATGGGTGGGGGCGTCGGGCCGATCCGGAGGTATTATTTCCTTTTGGGATCCCAAGAGGTTTGTATTGCATTCTGTTGTCAAGATTCGGTGGTTTCTTGCTATCAAAGGATTGATAAAGGATAGTGGGAAGATTTGTACGGTGATTAATGTGTATTCTCCACAAACTTTGGGTGATAAAAGGTTGCTTTGGGAAGAATTATCTAGGAATATTGGCTCAGATGATAATTATTGGATAGTAGGCGGTGATTTTAATTGTGTTCGTGAGAGTTCAGAAAGGAGGAAGTCTAAGTTTAATATGACGGAGGCGAATGAGTTCAATGAATTTCTTGAAGGGTCGGGGTTATTTGAATTTGTTCTAAGGGGTATGAAGTTTACTTTCAAAGCCGGTGATAAACTTAGTCGCATAGACAGAATTTTTGTTTCTTGGAACATTGTTAATGAATGGCCTAATGCGGTGTATCGGACCTTTGCTCGTGATAAATCCGATCTTTGTCCTTTACTTCTAAAGGTGGAGAATAGGAATTTTGGTGTTAAACCTTTTCGGTTTTTTGATTCATGGTTATAAAGGGATGGACTTGAGGAAGTTGTTCTAGGTGGGTTGCAAGATTTCGTGGGAAGGGGTCCTCCTGATATGGTTTTGTTAAGCAAACTTAAAAGGCTCAAGAAGGTAATTAGCAAATGGGCTCAACAAATGGTGGCTGATGAGAAGCAAGAGGAGGCGGTTTTGCGAGCAGAGGTAGAAAGTATGGATTCTATATTGAATGGTAGAGATTTAAATGAGGTGGAAAAATGGGTGTACATAGAAGCCAAGAAGCGGGTGTTCGAACTTGAAAGTTTCAAGGTAAACGATCTTAGACAGAAGTCTCGAGTTCGTTGGGCTAAGGACGGGGATGAGAACACGAAATTTTTTCATGGTATGATTAATAGCCGGCGTGTTAGTAATTCTATATCGGGCTTAAATGTGAATGGGAGATGGATTTCTAAACCAACCGAGATAAAAAGAGAAGTGTTTCATTTCTTCATAGATAAGTTTGTTGAAGACTTAAATGTTCAGCCATATTTTGCATGTTATGGTATTAAAAAACTTCATGATCAGCAAGCGATTGATATTACTCGTCCATTTTCCGAAAACGAAATTAAAGAAGCGGTGTTTGGTTGCGGTAGTTCTAAAGCTCCTGGTCCAGACGGGTTTAATTTTCGGTTCGTTAAAAGATTTTGGCCTTCTCTTGCGGCTGATTTTGTAGGTGTTTTTAATCATTTTTTTCATACGGGTTCGATCAGTAAAGAAGTTGGGTCTTCTTTCATCACATTGGTTTCTAAGGTGAATGATCCTATTGAGCTTGGTGAATACCGTCCTATTAACTTGATTGGGGTGATCAGTAAAGTTATTTCTAAAGTCTTAGCGAATAGATTGAAGAATGTTATGAACAGCATCACTAATGAAACTCAGTCGGCATTTATTTCGGGGAGGTATATATTAGACGGTCCGCTTTTGATCAATGAAATATTGCCGTGGGCCAGGCGAAGTGTGAAAGAGTATTTTTTATTCAAGATCGATTTCGAGAAAACGTATGATAATGTTAATTGGGGTTTTTTAATGATGCTTATGCGACAGATGAACTTCCCGGAAACTTGGTGTAAATGGATTTATGGAGTTGTTTCTTCTGCTCGTTGATCGGTTCTGGTTAATGGGTCTCCGACATTTGAGTTTGGTTGTGGCAAAGGTATTCGCCAAGGTGATCCTATCTCTCCGTTTCTGTTCATTATTATTATGGAAGCGCTTTCAGGGATTATTAAAAAAGCGAGTGATATTGGGTCTTTTAATGGGGTGTCTCTTCCTAATGGAGGTCCTGTTCTTTCTCATCTTTTGTATGTTGATGATGCCATGGTGATGGGCGAGTGGTCGGATTTTAATTTCAAGACTATGAGGCGTATTTTGAGGATATTCCATTTGTGTTCCGGTTTGAGAATTAACATTCACAAATCTACACTTTATGGGGTTGGGAAGAGTTTAGATGAGGTGGGCGTAAAAGCAGTTGAGTTGGGGTGTATAGCGGGTTCTACTCCGTTTACATATTTCAGAGTTCAAGTGGGCGCTAATATGGGTCGGAAAAATAGTTGGGATCCTGTTGTGAAGGTCTTTAATAATCGGTCATCAAATTGGAAGGCTAAGGTCCTCTCCATTGGCGGGAGGGTTGTTATTATAAAATCGGTATTGGAGAGCCTTCCGACGTATTATTTTTCGTTATATAAAGCGCCAGTTGAAGTGGTGAATAAATTAGAGGCTTTGATCAAGAAGTTTCTTTGGGGTGGAAGTGTCGATGTGAATAAAGTTCATTGGGTAGGATGGGAGACGGTTACATGTTCTCAGAAAAATGGTGGTTTGGGCATCAATAGACTCGAGGTGAGTAATAATGCTTTGGTTTTAAAGCGGTTATGGAGATACCGTAAAGAACGAGATGTGCTTTGGAGGAAAGTTATAGATGCTATTCATGCGTCTCGTAGAAGATGGGATATGTTCCTGTGTAATAACAAGTTTTCAGGAGCATGGTCTAAAATAGTCTTGTGCGGTCGAAAGCTAAAAGTGGGAGAGGTTCCATTTGTTGGAATGATTAAAGGTAGTGTGATAATGGTACAAATACAAGGTTTTAGATCGACCGTTGGATCGACCACATGCCTCTTAAACAACGATTTCTGTCTCTATTTCGGCTTGAGTCGGATAATTGGTGTGTGTTGGTGGATAGGATTGAGACACAAAATGATGGTAATTTGATCACTTGGGATTGGAAGAGATACCGGGCAACTGAACAAGAGATGATTGAAGCTATTGAGTGTCAAAGATTGATCACGGGGACTCGGCTTTCACAGGTCGAAGATTCTTGGGTTTGGAGTATTGGAGATTCGAAGGATTACTTGGTTAAAGAGGTAAAAGATTGGTTAAAAAGCATCGGCTCTGAGGAGGTTAGTAAGCTATTTGAATGGTGCAAGTGGATTCCAAGCAAGTGTAATATTTTCATGTGGAGAGCCCTTCTCGATAGAATTCCCACTCGATGTGCGCTTCGAAGAAGGAACATATCGACTGGACACAGCTGCTGCGTTTTTTGTGAAGATGTCGACGAGACAGCAGATCACTTGTTTATTGTATGCAGGTTTGCGGATGGAGTTTGGAATGGCATCGTTTCTTGGTGCAGGTTACCACCGATGATTATGTTTTCTATCGATGATATACCGAAGATTGTTGATCAAATGGGCGGTTCAAAGTCTAGGAGAAGCATTGTGTATGGTATTTTCATTATAACGTGTTGGAGAATTTGGAAGGCGAGGAAAGAAAAGGTTTTTTCCAACTTTACTAGGAGTGTGAGCCATGTCATTTCGGATGTAAAATCATTGAGCTTTCTTTGGTATAGAAGTAGGGGTAAGGATGTGGTTGTAGATTGGATAGGTTGGAATTCTTTTATCCTTGAGCCGATGTAATTGTGTTTAATCGCGGCTATCTCCGTCTTAGAGATAGTCCGTTGGTGTTTGTTTAATGAAGTTAACCTTTCAAAAAAAAAAAGTAATCGTTCGTTCAACGTTAGTTGGAATGTATGGGATTACCATTATTATCAAAAACTGACATGTACTCCAATGTATGGGAATTTTATATTCACCCAAGATAAAGAAGAAAAGAAAAGGAAACAATGGTAACATAAAAAAAAATAAAAGGTTTGTAATGTATTTATCTAAGAATTTAAAAAAGGGTATAGAGTAAATTACACTATGTTTCCTTTAAGTATAATCAGAATTACGACCCGTTTGCGGTATGCGCATATAATATATATGATTAGGCCATCGAGGGGAAAAAGTGAAAGTGCACTAATTTTAACATTATTAATTTCGTGAAAATAACGTTAAAAGCTGAGGACGGTTAATCAGGCATCAAGTGGTGGCGTTGATAGTTGAAAGACAAAAGGGTACATGCACTAATCGGTCTTTGTCCCGATTGCTGAGTGTTATGTGCCTTATGTCCAAGGCTTGATGCAAAACTACTATCAAGCCAGGGGTCTCACGGGAAGCAGTCACTCTATTCCTACGGGATAGAGGTAAGGCTGTCTACATCTTACCCTCCTCAGACCCTACCTTTGCTTTGCTATTGGTGGGATTTACTGAGTATGATGATGATGATGCCCTTTAAAAGATTTAATTTCAGTTTATGTCCAAAATCCGCATGTTATGTAACAATTTATATCCTTTTCATCTAACTGGGTTAATTCTCTCAGTTAGGTTAAATTAATGTCAGGGGCAATATTGGTAATACACAAATTATGAAGGGCAATATAGGTATTTTACAAACCAATGAATATAAGACCCCTAAATAACACCCAATCTTTTCATCCATCACCTTCCCCAAATCAGATTAGGGTTTTTAACATCATAAACAAAAAATTGGTATTTCTCTCTCTCCCTCTATACGATTTAAACAAGGACAACAATTGTTCTTTCTCTACTCTTTACTCTCTAACAAAATAGTAAGACACAATCAATGAATTTGAAGAGGGTTTTCCAGTAGTTACCGTCGAATTGTTTGAGGGCTTCGATGGTTCGGCGTTGAAAGGGGACGTATTTGGCGGAGAATTTATGGTCGATGATGGGTGACGGTGGGCAGCTTCACGGATGGATTCGTCGGCGGGACGGTAGGGTTTGGTGGCAGGGTTGTGGTGGTTTCAGTGGGTTTGTTGAAGGAGATGGTGGCTTTGATTATTGGGAATTTGGGGGAGTAGTGAGAGGATGCAGGTGGTGATTGGTCGGGCTATGGTGGCAAATCAGTGGTGGTTGCAGGTTTGTGTGGCGGAGGTGCAGGATGGTGGGCGTTGGTCGTGGATGGATGATGGTGGATAACTAATCAATGGGGTTGGGCGGAGAATGGTTATGGTTTGTCGTGGTGGTGAAGGGAAAGGGTTTTGCAGGTGTAATGGTGGGATGCAGGTAGTGGAAATGGTGGTGTTGA
Source organism: Helianthus tuberosus (assembly GCA_030545235.1). Classification (NCBI taxonomy): domain Eukaryota; kingdom Viridiplantae; phylum Streptophyta; class Magnoliopsida; order Asterales; family Asteraceae; genus Helianthus; species Helianthus tuberosus. The sequence goes on from CM060430.1 coordinate 3,933,510, forward strand.
AGGTATGCTTTGCGCAGATGGTGGTGTTGGTAATGGTGGAAGGCTGATAGTGGTGATGGAGGTGGCAGTGATGTGGTGATGGCGTGGCTGTGAACAAGAAGGGTGGGGTGAGGCCCACTTAAATTTTAGTTTTAGGTTTCTACTTTTATTCAAATAAATTGATTGTAAAATGGGAAGTGAAATTAACAACTTTGCCCTTGGTTAAAGTGAACATAACTAAGTTTCTTAACTGGGTTAGCCCTAAAGGATATAAACTGTTACATAACATGCGATTTTTGGACATAAACTGAAATTAAATCTTTTAAAGGGCACGTTTCAAAATTTTGGTAAAACTTAAAGGACACAAAGTGTAATTTACTCAAGGGTATAACAAGTAAAAATATGGTAAAAAGAGTACGTTTAGCATCCCCTTCTTAAAACCGGATTTCTACTCCAGCCGATACACATGCCAAGCTTAGTGCTACATCAGGTACTGATTTTGTTGATCCTACACTGTACCGAAGTCTCGCGTGTGCTCTATAGTACTTGACATTTACTCGTCCTGATATAAGCTATGCCGTTCCGCAGATTTTTATTCATGTGCATGCTCCAAAAACATACCACTGGAATGCAGTTAAGTGCATTATCAGATACATCAAAGGCACTGCCTCGTTTGGTCTCAACCTCACCCGTGTGTCGACCCATGCGCTTCTCGCATACACCGATGCCGATTGGGCGGGATGCTCGGATACACGTCGATCAACCATCAGGTATTGCGTCTATGGCGATAACCTTATATCTTGGTCCTCCAAACGGCAAGCTACATTCTCTCGAACTAGTGCTGAAGCTGAATATAGAGGTGTTGCCAACGTCGTTGCAGAAATATGTTGGCTGTGTAATTTACTGCTTGAACTTCAGTGTCCATTAACACGGGCTACCCTGGTTTATTATCACAATGTCAGTGCCATCTATCTTACTGGCAATCCTGTGTGTCATCAGCGCACTATACACATCAAGCTTGACATCCATTTTGTTCGTGACCAAGTAAAACGAGGCCAAGTGCGTGTTCCTCATGTTCCATCCAGATACCAAATAGCCAATATTTTTACTAAAGGGTTGCCACGGGTTCTCTATTCGATGATTTCCGCTCTAGTCTCAACATTCGTTCTCCTCCCGCTTCGACTGCGGGGGTGTAATAGCTAATGTATTTTAGTATATATTTATTACCATGTTTAGAGGACAATTAGTTTGTATCTCATCCCAAATTATGGGATCGTAATTTTTGCAACATATATTGAATACAGAAGGAGAATAGGGATCAAGGATCCATTCGAAAATTATACCACTCTTCACAAAATGCTTTTTTTTTTTTATTTAAAACTAAACCCCCAACAGCTACCCCACCCCCCCCCCCCCAACGTGTCCATATTCTCCTCGAATTTTGAGCCCCAACGTTCCAATTCTTCAATTGACGTCGTTAACGGGTTAACGAAACCCCCAATAACGACGCGGCACGGTGTGTGGGTTCGTTAATGGGGTGATGTGGCACCCCCGTTAACCCACAACACACAGTCTCTTCCTACTCCCTCTGTGCTTGAAAATTAACCCATTCTTTAAAACGAGGATTAGCACTAAGTCATACGTGAACCCAAAAGTCTAGACTGAGTTTACATTTTAGTCACAAAGGACCTCTTTTGGGCTGCATTGCTCCAGCCCAACCCACTACCGGAAGCTAGAAGCCTCTTTTAGTGTGTATATATTTATTTTAAACTCGGAATGTTAGATTTTAATTATTAAACCTGAATACTTTCTAATTTTAACTTCTAGTTTTATATTTTGTTTTCTTGAGTTTTTTTCCCAAGTAGATGTAGATAGAAAACTTATTTACCAAAATGGGTACTTTGAAAATTATTTACCAAAATAGGTATTTTTTATAAAGTTAGTTTTTCTCACTTCTAATTCTATAAACTAAAATGAATTTCCTTTTTATAAATATATATATTATTTAACAAGATTTGAATTATGTTTTGTAGTAAAAAAAAATTAGAGATTTTATATGCAAAAATTAAATAAATTCGGGCTACAATGAGTTATGCTCGTATCACCTGTAAATATTCATGTTGTGTACGGGTTCGTATGCTTGAAAAGATTGGCGGGTTCGGGTTGTGTTTGGGTTTATGTCGTGTTAGACCTGCTAATCCACACTCCTAACAGAAGATACATGTAACTTTAAAAAAAAGTAAAAAGCAAAAACATTTATAACATTAGCATAATTATGAAAGTTAAAAGAAAATATTTGTGAAAAAACTAAAGAAATTTTATTAGAAAATTTTCAAAAATAATTAAAGAAAAATGTTTAAAAAAGAATTGAAGAAACATTTATAAAACCTTTTTTTAAATCTCACGATTCCATTTTCAAAGCTTACCATATATTTTTTTCCTTCAACTCTTGTTAATTAATATAATATATTTATAAAAAGAAGCAATTTTAATCCAATAAAATTAGGAGTGACAAAAGTTAACTTTTTAAAAATACATATTTTGGTAAATACTTCAAAGTACCTATTTTGTTTGTCGTATTGCTCACCCTACGTATACTCATTCTATTAAGAAAGTTCTATTTTTTTTAAATGATTCAAACTAAACAATATAAAAAAAAAACAAATCAGAATAAAATCATACAATCATGTATTTCGTTACAAAGAGTATCGATTTAGTTTATTTATTTATTTCGAATGTATAACATCTTTTAGAACAGATGTGAATATTTGCTGAGAAATTGTGTGGAACATATTATAAACATATAAATCGGAATTTACACAAAGAATTTCGTGTGACGTTTTAGTAGAGATCTGAATGTTTGCAAATAAATTTGTATGAGATGTTAAAGAACAGATTCTACTGTTTGCAAATTAGAAATCCGTGCGATTTACAAAAATCACAGCAAGCAATCTGGTGGTCATGCAATCATATATTGAAGTGCTGTTTGCAAACTCGAATGGTTTATGAAGATGAATAATGCAATCTAATTAAAAAGACAAGACACTAAGTAAGAAAATACCTTTCAGCGTTAATAAAATATGTCGCCTTTCACTTGAGATCTTCCTGTTGTAAAAGACTCTAAATTTAATTGTCAAGTATAGAAATAGCAATGTTAGGGCATGTTTGGCTAAGCTTATTATAGTTAAAAAGGACTTTTGGAAAAAGACTTTTAGTAAAAGAACTTTTTGAAAAGTAGTTTTAAAAAAAAGTGTTTGGATTAGCTTATTGATGTAAGATGACTAAAATGAGCATTCTTTTAGATATAAGGGGGTAAAGAAGGGGTATATTGGTAATTTGTAGTTTGAAAAGTTAAAAGCTGGCCAAGAAGTCACAATATTGTGACTTCTTGAAACCTCCTTTTTCTTCTTTGCAAAAAGCCATTTCTAAAAGGAGTTTTAGCTTAGCCAAACACAAAAACAACTTATTGGCTTTTTGATAAGTCAATAAGCCAATAAGTTGTTTTCTTCTTTGCAAAAAGCCATTTCTAAAAGGACTTTTGGCTTAGCCAAACACAAAAACAACTTATTGGCTTTTTGATAAGTCAATAAGTTGTTTTGAAAAGCTTAGCCAAACATGCCATTAGACTGAGTGTAGTGGGGCAACCTGTTGAGTGGGCGTCTTGCGACACGTGGCGCCACGTCACATAAGAGGATTCTGACCAAAAAAGGGGTAGTGGGGCAACCTTGCTGGGTGGGGCGTCTTGCGACACGTGACACCCATTTATTTTGTCTTTTTTTATGTAAAAGATATAAAAAAAATCCTATTTTTTATAAAAGTCTTTTTTTACTTCAACCAAAATAAAAAAATACATCAACTAAAAAAAAATACTTCAACCAAAATAAAAAAATACTTCAACCAAAATAAAAAAATACATCAACTAAAAAAAAAATACTTCAACCAAAATAAAAAAATACATCAACTAAAAAAACATACATCAATACACATCTACTACTCATCGTCACTAACGTACTCGTTTAGGTCGAGGTCGACTACATTGTTATTATCTTCATCCTCGTTATCTCCTTCATCCTCGTTAACGAGTTCCGCCTCGTATCCTGGTTGTTTGTTGTCCCATAGGTGATCGATCAAGTCATACATAAGCATGCTGTGTTTCTGTCTATTCTTTATATCCATTATGTTCTCGAGTCGTGTCTCCGATGATACTTCTTGCGTCCAATACTCCGGGAACAATGAAGGGTCATTCTCATTGTAATCTTGGCAAATGGCTTTGCCTTCGTCTTCCAATATCATGTTATGCAAAATAATGCATGTGTAAATGACGTCATGCATTTTTTCCTTTGTCCAGTATCTTGCTGGATAATTGATGACGTGCCATCGCTTTCGAAGAACTCCAAACGCTCACTCGATATCTTTTCTTGCTGATTCTTGTTTTCTCGTGAAATATTTTCTTTTAAGATCAATAGGCTCGGTGAACGTCTTTACGAACATTGCGTACTCCGGATAGATACCGTCAGTTAAATAATATCCGCGTTTGTAGTAATTATCGCTCGCATAAAACGCTGAAGTTGGTGCCAATCCGTTTATAATCTCTTCGAGAACCGGCGAAGACTCAAACACGTTGATGTCGTTGTGAGAACCTTGTTGACCAAAGTATGCATTCCATATCCAAAGATCATAAGATGCAACCGCCTGCAATATTAACGACGGTTTGCGAATGTCGCCTCTAGTATGTGTACCACGCCAAGCGGTAGGGCATTGTTCCCACTTCCAGTGCATGCAGTCCATGCTACCGATCATACCGGGGAAACCGTGAACGTGCTCATGCACTTCGTACATCCTTTGGAGATCACTCCAAGTCGGACGTCGTAAATAAGCCGGCCCATACAACTCAATCACACCTATATAAATTTAATTTAAATATGCATACGAACATTGACAGTAACATATAAAAAAATTGACGCTAAAGTTAAATATATAAAAAATTTGAAAACAAAATTTACTAAATATACCTTTACAAAAGTGTATGAGTGTGTCTCGCGCAGTCTTGGAAGCCATTCTCAGGTACTCGTCAAATGAATCAACGCTTGTGCCATATGCAAGTTGTCGGATGGCCGCAGTACACTTTTGTAACGAAGTAAAGCCAAGATACCCACGAGCGTCATACTTTTGTTTGAAATAATCATAATCTTCCTCCATGTCGTTTGTAATACGGGTAAATAGACGTTTACTCATGCGAAAGCGACGTCTAAATATCTTCGCGTCATATACCGGCTCCTCCCCGAAATAGTCTTGCATCAGCCGTTTTTGTCCTGCGGCACGATCCCGCATAATATAATTTCTTCTTCTAATCAGTGGGTCATCCGTTTCATTGTCCTCGCTAGCAACGTGAACCATTAAATTGATCGTTGTCATTACCGCCTCGTTGATGGCTTCTTCAAATTCATAAGAACTAGATGAAGTTGTATCGTCGTCGGACGAGGATGACGAAGGGACGTTGAACTCCATTTGTGGTTCCAAAAAAACAAAATGGTTTATGTTGAAAGAATGTAGTTTTAGAGTGTGTTGTGTTGTATTTTTTTAGAGTGGGTTGTGTTGTATAATAGATGTATATATATATATAGTAATTTGGTTTAAAAAAAAAAAAAAACATAAAATTTACTCAATATATCCGTTGGATAACGGCTATATGTTTGGATGTGTGTGTTGAATGGGCGACGAGAATGAGACGGGCAAGAGGGGGTCGCCCCCCAAGTCGCCCCCGGGGGCGGTGTTCCAGGCGACTTGGGGCGACTTGGGGTGGGGAGTCGCCCCACTACACTCAGTCTTAGTAAGATAGTAGAGAAAGACTGTACCTCAATACAGTACAAATAATTTAATGCGATGTAGTGGTTGCTTCAGAAAGAAAAGACTAATCGATGGTCTAGTCAAAGTCACTTGTGAACTCATGTTTGCTTCAGTAAACTTTTCTCTTTTTTATTTTCAATTGTTTCTAGTTTTAAAAGTAGACTATCGTATAACTAATTTAAAATATTAATATCCTTTAACTCGTGTTTTTTTCAGAGCATTTACATGCATCACACTATATTTTTACCCTAAATTTCATTAAAAAACATTACATTTTCTCTCTCTTTTTAATTAAATAATATTTTTTATACCTTTATCATTATTTTTTTTCTCTCCTCCACTCACAAACAATTTCAAAATATATTAAAATATTATAGGGGGTGAACAGTGTCCCCCCAAATATACAGATAAACAGTAATATTTTCTCTATCTTCCACTCACAACCACTTTGTATACTCTTTATATTTTAAAAACACCACATACATAATTTGATATCATGGATGTGAATGCTCTAACCCCTTTCCACCATTTATCAACAACACCACAACCCACCATCTTCGCCACCACCCACCACCGATGCCATCACTGCCTCCACCAGCAACCCGTCACCGCCTCTGCCGCCACCCCGACAACCACCACCGCCGCAAACGCCACTCGCCGCCTCCACCCACCACCATCGTCGATGCCACCTCCGCCGCCACCAACCACCACCGACAGTTGCCACCGCCTCCACCGCTACTTGTCGTCGTCGTCACCACCCATCGCCGCCTCCGCCACCACCCACCACCGCCACCTATAACCACCCACAATCACTACCACTAACCACCACCACTCAACGCTGATTTTATTCCTTCATTTTTCTAGCCTACCAAACAAGACATGGGATGTTAATGAGCCATTGTATTCCCTCGTCCATTTCATTACCCTATACCAAATATACCTTAAGAGATTTATACATCTATAGACTATAGTTGCAAGTTTGATGAGCGGTAAGGGTGTCCGGTGTGGAGATCGGCAAACCTCGGTAAACCAGTTTACCGATGCGGTAAACCACCGCCAGCAAGAAGTTTACCGATTTGAAGGGGTTTGTTCGGTGATGGCATGCCGATGCGGGGAGGGAGTGTATGAGAGAGAGAGAGGGGTAGTGTGGGGTGGGGTGTCGCAACCCCCGTCCCCTTAGCAAACCCTGGGAACGGGCTGCCGCGGCCAGTTTTGGTGGTATCTTTATTTTATCCATTTTGGCAGCGGAATTTACATCAGGACCGTAGTTAGAAAATATTTTATCAGAATAAAATACCACACTTTTAATTTATTAAATAAATAGGAAAATCCCAATTTTTAAGTACACACCCTTTCATAGGGACAAACCCTATTTAATTTAATAAAAACATCTATTTTTATTTAGGTAACTTTATTGCCACTTTTCCAAGCCTTCAGTGCTGTCCAGCTGGCTTCTATTTGGCTTTCACATTTTGTTACTTGAAATGCGTTTAAAAACATTTTGTCAGTGGGAAATACTAGTGAGTGAATCCCAGTTTAATCAAGTTTTAATAAAGACCATTGTACAGTATTGAGGGCGGTCTCGCAATTATTAATGTGTACGAAAGTGGTTTAAATAAACTAACTAAATTAAACCCTAAACTAGACTCTCTAAGCTTTAAATTTATAAAACTAAGACTCTCTAAACCCTAAAACACACAACCGGCAAGTGTACCGATCGAATGTAGTATAGCCTAAGGAAGTCCGAGTATCGAACCCAAGAGACTCTACTGATTACGCTAACGACTCTATCTAGACTTAGACTGACACGACTTAAACTAATTGTTTATTGATTGGGGGGGGGGTTTCTAAAAATCCTAAGAATGCAAATAATGAATACTAACTAGACTAGACGAACTAGACACGAACTCACACGAAAGCTGAACTCAAGGATGATGAAGGAACTACCTAGACAGGAATCCTGATTGCTTTTAGTTATGATTATAATTGGAAGTTGTCTGCTATGGAACCGGGATCTTAATATTCTCACCTCTCGGGAAATCTAAGGACCCCTAATCCTTCTCAAGAGCACGCTAAGATCCCCTAAAGGTTGTTAAATTACCGGTTATTAGACTCCCTTACAAGACATCTAATGGGGTTTATAAAAGTATCCTACAAGGCTCACTCCCTTACGAGACCTAAACCAAGGATAGGTTTGTTTTCTCAGCTAGACTTGCTAGACAGCAGCAAATAGGTTAACTTTCTAAGAAGGACCCACCTTGCGGTTTAATCACTTAGACCTAGCAATAATCTCGCACCTTACAGCTATTGACGATTAGTAGAACACTTGATTTTATAAAATTACCAATTATTACTTCTAAGGTTAGTTACGTAATTTCACCCTAAAGGATCAAAGGTTTATTATGTGATATAGACACTCACCAAAACCTAAAACCCTAACCCGACTCTATTATGTGATATAGACCGTCACCAAGAATCAAGCGAAGCAATAAACGATAATAAAACAATATCAAGCACGCAAACACATCTAACTGATAGAACAAACCGTTTACAATTTATAAACTATCCATAGCATTCAAAAATCCAATAATAATCAAAACATTATGCAATCAATCATCCATGTCTAGGTAGTAACAGAATTTTAGCCAATAATCATGTCTAAAAACAAGGTATCAAACAAGGTGTAAACTGAATTCATCTTTAAACAATCGAAAACAAACGAAAACGAGAGAAACAAGATTATAGAACCCGAAACTCCAATCCCGTGTGCTCCCGAATGATCTCAGACGATTCCTAGCAGTCCCGAGCCTTCAAACCTTCTCCGAACAGCCTTTAGATGTCCAAAAGTTCGTATAAATTCGTAATTGATGATGTGTTCTCGGCTGATTATGATTATGAATATATAAAACCCAAGAAAAACCCTAATTCGCATCTGATCACGACTGCTCGCGTAATAACACTCCCACGCGGCCCGCATTAGTTTCAAGTTAAGTCAAAGCGGGCCGCGAGTCTTTCAAACATCCGGAAACATAATTTAAGTTGATGCGGCCCGCTTTAGGGTTTAGAGTAAGTGAATGCGGGCCGCCTGGAACCTCCAGAACTGCATTTTCGATTCGTTTCAACTCCCGAGCTTCCGATTCTCGTTCCAGTCTTTCGCCTTTCCAGATTATAACTCGTTTCAGCTCCTTTTACTGCGAAGACCTGGAAATCACAAATAAATCAAAAGTATGTACTTTCTACACTAAAACGGAACTAAATCTAACTATCTAACGACTAAAACTAGACGCGAATAAAGATGTATTTTGCAATACATCAAATATCCCCACACTTAACCTTTTTTCGTCCTCGAAAAAGAATTATGCAAACGGAATCATAGTCGGAATAATCACTCGGGCCAAAAGCATATGTTATTTTATTAAAACCGAAACTCGTGTTAGCCGCGATTGCAAGTATATCGATCCACTTAAACCCAACCCGGTTCCAAGCCCTTATCATGCAATTTAGTTCAAGTTCGGTCAATCCACCTAGGGTCTCACGCTAAGAATTGCAAGTCCACCTAATCCCCCCTCAAGCTTATAGGACAAAAGGAACACCCACTGGGTTATTTCCTAACCGTTTTATACCAAGATCAAGAGAGTTTAAAATCAAATATATTTTCCATTTTTTTCATATTTTTTTCTCTTTTTTTTTCCCGCTTTGCTTGCTTTTTTTTTCAAGCGTGAGACTAGACGATGCTTTCCCTAACCCAGCGGTATTCCGACTGTAGAGTCGCTATCCCCAATCACAGATTACATAGGTTTCGGTACTTTTATTCGGCAAATCGATTTCACACATCCCAGAGGCATTCCGGCTGTAGAGTCGCTATCCCCAACTCGGATTACATAGACCTGTGCTACTTTCATTTAGTTTCTAGCTCACTTTTTATTCTATTTTTTTCAGCGAGATAATGATTAAAAACTCTAACAATCTTAACTTATAACGGCATCCCTTATACTATTTTTGGCGGTTTCAGTTTCTCCACTCTCCTTAGATGAGAACCCACTAGTAGACCGACAATTAGGTAATTTTAAGATCAAAGGAACCTAGAACCGAATCGAGCCTACCCGCGCATCCCAAACTAGACACAAGCACGATTATTTTATTCTCATATTATTATTATTTGAACCCGAACAAAAATCCAACTTTTCTATCATTTTCCGTTTTTATTTTGCAAACTTCTCGTTTCAAAAGACATTTTTCTAATTTTTTTGGATTTTTGAAATTTTCAATTTTTTTTGTATTTTTCGACTTTTATGACTCAAGACACTAAACTAACGACACTAAACGATAGTTCCCATCCCCACACTTAAACTTTACATTGCCCTCAATGTAAGATGGAAACCGACTCAAAAACTAAAATAAATAAGAAATAAAAGACAAAGGGCAAATCGGAAAGGACTTAGCTGGTTTAATTCGCGTGGATGCTCCAAACTCTCGTCCAATCCAGCTCGATCGTATAGCATTTCGTTCGCGATCGGCTTTAACACTAACTGACATGCTCGATAAATGCCCGAAATCTGATAAACAGCTCCAAATTCACCCGAATGGAGATTGAGTACGGGTGGTACATATTCAAACCTGCATCAACAAAAACAAGCAAAATACCAAAGCAATATCGACTCGACACAAACGACTGACGCAAAACTACTACTTTAGACTCATGGTACAAAAATATAAAAGTATAATGCAAACACAAACCCCGTAGACAACCCGAACCAGCAACGATGATGTGGTGTGAACAAATGATGGTAACGATGATGGAAGATGATGGTTTAATGGTTAATGAATGAGTGAATTGTGATTTGAAAAACAACTTCCTGGGCCAAAACTGCTGTTCATCGAAAATAAAGACCCACGCGGCCCGCTTTAGGGTTTATACTAAGTGAATGCGGGCCGCGAGTGTCCAATATTTGCAAAAAGTCCTTTAAGTCCATGCGGCCCGCATCAGATTAACATATAGTCAAAGCGGGCCGCCTGGACAGTAAACAGCAGCGACATAATGGACAGCAACAGCAGATTGCTGTTTTCAACTTTCGTTCTATTCCCAAAATGCCCCCAGCCCTGTACGATGTCGTTTTGAGCAGAAAACTTACCTGGGCTATGTTCGTCTGCTGATTTCGGCCATCTTGAAGGAGCGTGTACCTGCAAAAACCTTTACGACACACAAAAAAAACGCACAAAACACGATACGACGCAAACTACACGAACACCTAGCTAACGACACAATACGAAGTACGACTCAAAATACAAACTCTACAAGTAGTCACAAATATTTACGCACTCACGGAGGATCATGCAAGCGCAACTCACCCTCCAACATCGCCCTCACCTTACGGGCTGTAGCACTATCATTCCTAACATCGCCCGCATCTCTCCTAACTCTCTCATACTCTCTTGACTCTCCATCAGGCGGTTTGAATCTAAATGTATCATACTCTCGAAACCTATCCCCACACTGAGCCCTACTCAGTGTTTCTATCCTAGACTCCAAACTCGTCACTCTTTCTTCCAACTCTTCGACTCTTCTATCCGGCGGATCCCCACACTTGGGTTTTAACATCTCCTCTAGAGTCGGCTCACTCCTTACCTTTTTCTCGTCTCTCTCAGTCTTTTCACTCTCCTCTGCCGACGCTATCGCCTCAACGCTCTCACTCGGCCCTCTCGCATTATTCACCTTAAACACTACCGACTCGTCGCCCGCTCTAAGTGTAATTGTGCCTAAGAAGACATCTATCAACGCTTTAGCCGTGTTCAAGAACGGGCGCCCTAAAATCAACGGAACTTTATCATCGGCTTCCATATCTAACACTACAAAATCAGCCGGAAATACAAACTTATCAACTTTCACCAACAAATTCTCTACTACCCCCCTAGGATACTTAACCGACTTATCCGCTAACGAGAGGGTCATACGAGTCGACTTCAAATCACCAAGGCCTAGTTTTTCGTAAAATGAATATGGCATCAAATTAATACTAGCACCAAGGTCAGCTAACGCGTGGTTCTTCACATCACCACCAAACAAACAAGGAATCGTGAAAATGCCTGGATCAGTGAGTTTCTCAGGAAGTTTATTCAGGATCACAGCAGAACACTCTCCACTCAATGAATTACTCGAACACTCACCTACCCTATCCTTACGCTTGAGAAAATCTTTAAGGAACTTAACGTATTTAGGCATGGATCTCAGGGCATCTATGAACGGAAGATTCACCTTCAGCTGGGTGAACATCTCAAGAAATTTCTCGTATTCACTAATATATAACTGTTGTCTAGCACGAGCGGGAAACGGAAGACGAGAAATATCAATCACTCGCGGTGGTGGCCGAACCTTCTTCGGCTGCTTCTCCACTTCCTTCTCTACCTGAGGCTCATCAGCGTGTGCGGTACTTGCTGGTCCTAGCCTATGTTGCACCTTGCCTGGAACCTCCAACTCGATCACCTCATCTACATAATCATCGTCCTCTTCCTCTACTCTCTCTCTCTCACAACCTCTCCTAGACTCTTCCCACTGCGGGTCGTAATAGCTTTCACAGTATGATTCGCGGGATTAGTGAAGGTATTTCCCGAAAACTGACCAGGTGGACGCTCCTGCAACTGCTTAGCAATGTCACCAACTGTCCTTTGAAGATCTAACAGTGCAGATTGCTGATTCTTAAGCTGAAGTTCATGATTTTTGTTGATCTGCTCTTGAGTCCTAGCGAAATCAGTGAGGGATTTCTGCGTCGCCTGATTTTGTGACAGCATTGCCTGATTTTGTGACAGCATCTGAGCGAACATCTCCTCCATCCTACTCATACCACTCTCGGGAGCCTTGCTACTGCCCTGACTCTCCTGATTCAACCCTCCATTCACAAACTGACCTCCTGAACCACTAAACTGACCACTCTGACCTGAACCATTACTCGTGTATATACCCGGCCCCCTACTTTGATACTGACCAGATGGGAAACCAGGGGGATTTCCAGAAGAACGATAACTACCACCACTACTACCCTGCCAGCCAGGGTTAACACTATTATTACTACCGAACTGACCCCTAGACTGGCCTGCTATGTACTCAACCTGCTCTAATGTAAGTGTGGGACACTCGAGCGTGTCGTGACCTCCCCTACAAACCTCACACCTATCTACTTTCTTCTTTATCTCATCTATCTCTCGCCTCATCTCTTGCCTCAAATCTTGCCTCAAATCTCGCTTCACACTCTCGACTATAGCAGCTACCGACGTATCCAAGCTAACTTGGTTTACCCCTCGACCGGCCGAGGTGGTAGTAACAGGAATGGAAGTCCTGCTGGCAGTGCTGTAATCCACATCAGAGTGTGCGAAACTCTCAAACAAATCATTACACTCATTTACCGTCTTCTTTCCCATAAGCTGCCCTCCTGCTGAAGTATCGAAACGAGCTCTAATCTCAGGAGTAAGACCATTGTAGAATTTTTCAACTAACGCCCAATCCGACAAGCCATGCTGCGAACAACGAGAGAGAAGCGTCTGAAAACGCTCCCAAGCTAAGTGGTAAGGCTCATCAGGCTCCATACGAAAGGAGTGAATCTGATCACGAAGGCGAGATGCCTTCGCTGGTGGGAAGTACTTGGCTAAGAATGCATCACGAAGACCAGCCCAAGTAGTGAATGTGCCTGCGGGCTGAGAATCAAACACCTGGAGGTATCGAGCATCAAGATTGACACCCTCGATGGAGAAGGTGCTGCAAAGACGAGTGATGCGATTAATGTGAGCGGGTGCATCCTCGTCGTCACGACCGTGGAACTGACAGGAATTGGTAATGGCAGTCATGATGTAGGATGGAATCTGCCAAGACCTATCATTCGGTATGTCTGGAAGGGTGATGGGCGAATTGGCACCGGTGAAACCGGTGGTCGCCTGCTGGTAAACGGTACGATTCGCCATGGGAACTACGGGTGGAGGACTAGGCGAACGTGCACGGGAGGGTGATGGGGAAACGTGTGGTGAAATGTGAGGTGATGGCTTTGGTGTGAAATCGAACGCGGGGGTGGACTGCGAAACTGAAGAAGTACTAGCAGACGAAACTGACGACTCGACTGTAAACAGAGGCGGTGGCGGTCCCTGCGAGCGCGTATGGGGCATCCACCAACGACGAACAACGAAAAGACTCTAACAACGACTCGCTAACCTAGAAAAGACACTAAAGCAAATATTTTTGGATTTTTAAAAAGATTTTTAGACTCCTACGACTCAACGAACACAAATAGCACGTAATATGTCAAACAAGTCCAAACAAAGTAATCAACGCAATTGCCAAAGAGTCCCCGGCAACGGCGCCAAAAACTTGATGTGTACGAAAGTGGTTTAAATAAACTAACTAAATTAAACCCTAAACTAGACTCTCTAAGCTTTAAATTTATAAAACTAAGACTCTCTAAACCCTAAAACACACAACCGGCAAGTGTACCGATCGAATGTAGTATAGCCTAAGGAAGTCCGAGTATCGAACCCAAGAGACTCTACTGATTACGCTAACGACTCTATCTAGACTTAGACTGACACGACTTAAACTAATTGTTTATTGATTGGGGGGGGGGGGTTTCTAAAAATCCTAAGAATGCAAATAATGAATACTAACTAGACTAGACGAAATAGACACGAACTCACACGAAAGCTGAACTCAAGGATGATGAAGGAACTACCTAGACAGGAATCCTGATTGCTTTTAGTTATGATTATAATTGGAAGTTGTCTGCTATGGAACCGGGATCTTAATATTCTCACCTCTCGGGAAATCTAAGGACCCCTAATCCTTCTCAAGAGCACGCTAAGATCCCCTAAAGGTTGTTAAATTACCGGTTATTAGACTCCCTTACAAGACATCTAATGGGGTTTATAAAAGTATCCTACAAGGCTCACTCCCTTACGAGACCTAAACCAAGGATAGGTTTGTTTTCTCAGCTAGACTTGCTAGACAGCAGCAAATAGGTTAACTTTCTAAGAAGGACCCACCTTGCGGTTTAATCACTTAGACCTAGCAATAATCTCGCACCTTACAGCTATTGACGATTAGTAGAACACTTGATTTTATAAAATTACCAATTATTACTTCTAAGGTTAGTTACGTAATTTCACCCTAAAGGATCAAAGGTTTATTATGTGATATAGACACTCACCAAAACCTAAAACCCTAACCCGACTCTATTATGTGATATAGACCGTCACCAAGAATCAAGCGAAGCAATAAACGATAATAAAACAATATCAAGCACGCAAACACATCTAACTGATAGAACAAACCGTTTACAATTTATAAACTATCCATAGCATTCAAAAATCCAATAATAATCAAAACTGTAGGTCCCTATCCGAGGATGAGATCGAAACCTTTTCCTTGTTATATCAAACACACTAGCGAGTGCGGAATCCAAGCTAGCATGCAACCGAGAATTTAGACGAGAACAAGCACAAAACACAACACACAAGATTCACCGATTAACACCACATGTATTAATACGAATGAAGGGTCCGGTTACAAGCTCAATGTTTACAGATATGTTCTATAAACTCTCAAAGTGTGTGTGTGCTCTCAACAGAATGCTCTCTCTGTTTCTCTCGTGTCGACTGGAACTGCCGAACTGAACACAACACATGGGTATATATACCCGACACAGCAGGTCTGGTCGAAGGATCAGACAGATTGATCGACAGATCATCTGTCGACCAGAAGGCCATCGAAAGATCATCTGTCGACCACGAAGGATGATATCCTTCGTGGTCTATCCTTCGAGGTCATCTTTCGAGCTCATCATCATCGAAGGATAAAGGCTATCCTTCGATGACCATCCTTCGACTCAACCATCTTTCAACCAATGTGCTAACTGTTTGGCCAAGTCAAACCAGGAGGATGGTTGACTTGGTCAAACTTACATTGAACGCACATTGTAACAAACTAAGACGTAACCCAGCCTAACATAAGACATCGTTTTGTATCATGACGAAATACAGACAAAGTACAGACACAAGTGCACCAACAAACTCCCCCTTGGCTGTAGCTTTGTCTCGATCTTCGTGTCTTCAAGTCTTCAAGGCCGAGTCGAACCGAGCCGAGTCGCGTCCACACAAAGTGCATCAACAAAAACATTATGCAATCAATCATCCATGTCTAGGTAGTAACAGAATTTTAGCCAATAATCATGTCTAAAAACAAGGTATCAAACAAGGTGTAAACTGAATTCATCTTTAAACAATCGAAAACAAACGAAAACGAGAGAAACAAGATTATAGAACCCGAAACTCCAATCCCGTGTGCTCCCGAATGATCTCAGACGATTCCTAGCAGTCCCGAGCCTTCAAACCTTCTCCGAACAGCCTTTAGATGTCCAAAAGTTCGTATAAATTCGTAATTGATGATGTGTTCTCGGCTGATTATGATTATGAATATATAAAACCCAAGAAAAACCCTAATTCGCATCTGATCACGACTGCTCGCGTAATAACACTCCCACGCGGCCCGCATTAGTTTCAAGTTAAGTCAAAGCGGGCCGCGAGTCTTTCAAACATCCGGAAACATAATTTAAGTTGATGCGGCCCGCTTTAGGGTTTAGAGTAAGTGAATGCGGGCCGCCTGGAACCTCCAGAACTGCATTTTCGATTCGTTTCAACTCCCGAGCTTCCGATTCTCGTTCCAGTCTTTCGCCTTTCCAGATTATAACTCGTTTCAGCTCCTTTTACTGCGAAGACCTGGAAATCACAAATAAATCAAAAGTATGTACTTTCTACACTAAAACGGAACTAAATCTAACTATCTAACGACTAAAACTAGACGCGAATAAAGATGTATTTTGCAATACATCAATTACATTCGTTTCCAAGTCATATCAATTACCACCCACGGTACTGTCAACCCGACTTGTGGAAATGCTACTCCTCGCAAGGTAGTAACAAATTTTGTATACAAAACCCCAACATACCGACGATAATTGCATCCTTACAAATACTCAATAACTGTTTAATATATAATTAATTAAGTGAGCTTTTGTAAAAACAGTTTGCAAAAAGGAGATTACTCACATTGCTGTCTTAGATTTTCTGTAAGGGTTCCCTGGGAATTATCTATAAATTACACAAATGCACACGTGTTAGTATAATAACCCATTTTAACATTAGTAATACCCTCCCCGAGACGGCATTCCAATGACTACGTCGGGCAGAACCACGACAGCCGTTACGGAACCCTAGATCAATCGGGCAGAGTATCTAATACGTATCTAGGGGTTATGATACTTACAACGGAGCAGAACTTCGTTATTTAGGGGGGTATTATACCCGAGTATAGTGCCTACTATGTGAAAATTGAGAGAGAAAGTCGAGAAATGAACGAACAGACTGAAGGCCCGATACATGCAATTTATAGGGCTGCATTTGGGTTTCGTCGCGCCCCGCGTAGCCACACAGCCAGGGCCTTCGCGGCCCGCGACGTAGGGTCGTAGGGTCTAGGGTTGATTCGTCATCGGGTATAGCCTTGCCGGGTGTTGTGCCACGTGGCACTCCCGGGTTTCGCCACCTGTAGCTCGGTCGCGGCCCGCGTAGACTCAGGCGGAGTCTGTCGCGGCCCGCCAGAACCTTTTTTTCGTTTTTAATTAATTTTAATAAAAATTAAGGTATTCGGGGTCCGTTTTCGCGTATGTGGGGTATTTTAGGACATATTGGGATATTTTAATTATTTTTAGGGTGTCGAAAATATTTCGAGGGTGTCGGTTTATTTTAGGGTTGTTATATCCTCCCCACCTTGTTTTAGAGCTCGTCCTCGAGGTCTACTGGAATAGGTGTGGATATTTCCTTTGCATTTCTGATTCGAGCTCCCATGTATATTCGGGTCCTCTTTTGGAGTCCCATTTCACTTTGACCAGAACTAATCTCTTATGCTTGAGGTTCTTGACTTTTCTGTCTTCAATTTGTAGAGGCCTTTCTACAAATTTTAATTTCTCATTTACCTCTATGTCCTTAAGAGGTACTACAAGTGATTCATCAGCTAAGCATTTCTTGAGATTAGATACATGAAACACATCATGTATTCTTGCCATTTCCTCTGGTAGCTGTAGCTGATAGGCTACGGGTCCTATTCTTCTAATTATCTCAAAAGGTCCAACATACCTGGGACTTAGCTTTCCTCTCTTGATGAATCTTACTACTCATTTCCAGTGAGAGACTTTCAATAATACCTTGTCACCTACCTGAAATTCTAATGGCCCGCGTCTGTTATCAGCGTAGCTCTTTTGTCGATCACGTGCAGCTTTCAGTAGTTCCTTGACTTGAATGATCTTGTCGGTTGTTTCTTGCACTATCTCAGGTCCAGATAGTTGCTTTTCCCTAATTTCTGCCCAACAGACTGGGGTTCGGCACTTTCGTCCATAAAGTGCTTCGAATGGTGCAGCATTGATACTTGTGTGATAACTGTTATTATAAGAAAATTCTATTAATGGTAAGTGTTCATCCCAATTACCTCCGAAATAAATTACACAAGCTCTAAGCATATCTTCCATCGGCTGAATTGTCCTTTCGCTTTGTCTGTCCGTTTGAGGATGGTAAGCGGTGCTTAGATTCAACTTGGTTCCCATTGCTTTTTGGAAACTTGCCCAAAAATGAGAGGTAAAATGGCTATCCCTATCAGAAACAATTGATAAAGGAATTCCATGTAATGAAACTATTTCATTTACATACAATTTAGCTAACTGTTCCATACTGAAAGTTTCCTTCATTGGTAAGAAATGAGCTGACTTAGTTAGCCTGTCTACAATCACCCAGATTGTATCATTACGTTTTCTTGTTTTGGGTAATTTGGTAACAAAATCCATTGTTATCAATTCCCATTTCCATATGAGCATTTCTAATTGTTGTAACAAACCTGAGGGTTTCTGATGTTCAGCTTTGACTTGTAAACAGGTTAAATACTTAGAAACATAAGCTGCTATATCCTTTTTCATTCCTATCCACCAAAAATTCTTTCTTAAATCCTAATACATTTTATCATTTCCTGGATGCATTGTATACTTAGATTTATGGGCTTCTTCTAATATACGATGACGTAGGTTTCCTAATTTAGGTATCCACATTCTTTTCTTATGGAATCTCCAAATTCCATCTGTTCCTTGTTCTAATTCCTTAATCATTCCTTTTAATTTTTCAGTATCTTCCTTGATTACTGATTCTTGTGCTTCTCTAATCTGATTATTTAAATCTACTTGTAGATTTAATTTAAGAGAACGTACCCTTTTTGGCTTTTCATGATACTTTCGGCTTAAAGCATCAGCCACTATATTTGCCTTTTCTGCATGGTACTGGATATTACAATCATAATCACTTAGTATCTCCATCCAATGTCTTTGTCTCATATTCAACTCTTTTTGCCCGAAAACATACCTTAAACTCTTATGATCAGTAAAAATGGTAAACTTACTACCATAAAGGTAATGTCTCCAAATTTTCAGGGCAAAAATTATGGCTCCTAATTCTAAATCATGGGTTGAATAATTCTCTTCATGATTCTTAAGTTGTCTAGATGCGTAAGCTATAACCTTTTGGTGTTGCATCAACACACATCCATAACCTAACTTAGAAGCGTCACAATAGACTACAAAATCTTCAGTTCCTTCTAGTAACGCTAATATGGGTGCATGGGTTAATCTTTGCTTAAGAATTCTAAAGGCTTCTTCCTGTTTTGGTCCCCATTCAAACTTAATGGATTTACAGGTTAACTTAGTTAAAGGAATGGCTATTCTAGAAAAATCTTGAATAAATCTTCTATAATAACCAGCCAATCCTAAGAAACTTCTAACCTCGGTTGGTGACTCAGGGGTTTTCCATTTGGTAATCGCCTCGATTTTTGTGGGATCCACATGAATTCCTTCATGATTGACTAAGTGTCCAAAAAACTGTACCTGCTCTAACCAAAACTCGCACTTTGAAAACTTAGCATAAAGCTTTTCTTTCCTTAATAGACTTAGAAGTGCGTGCAAATGCTTTGCATGATCCTCTTTACTCTTGGAGTAAATGAGAATATCATCTATGAAGACAATTATGAATTTATCCAAATATGGCTTACATATTCGGTTCATCATGTCCATAAATGCAGCTGGGACATTGGTTAAACCAAATGGCATGACAGTAAATTCATAATGGCCATACCTTGTTCTACATGCGGTTTTAGGAATGTCCTCTTCCTATACCTTTAATTGATGATATCCTGATCTTAAATCGATTTTAGAGAAAAATCGAGCTCCTTGCAATTGATCGAACAAATCATCGATCCTTGGTAATGGATACCGATTCTTAATCGTGACTTTGTTCAACTCACGGTAGTCAATGCACATACGCATTGATCCATCCTTCTTTTTAACGAATAAAATTGGTGCTCCCCATGGCGATGAGCTTGGCTGTATGAATCATTTCTCCAATAATTCGTCTAACTGTTTCTTCAGTTCTTGCATTTCTGCGGGTGCCAAACGGTAAGGTGCTTTGGCAATCGGTGCTGTCCCTGGTAGCAGATGGATTCTGAATTCAACTTCTCTGTCTGGCGGTAGTCCTGGCAATTCTTCTGGGAATACATCTGAAAACTGGGATACTACTGGAATATCCTTTAGTTCTTTTCCTTTAGTGTTAGTGATTATGGATATCAAATACACTATAGATCCTTTTCTTATACAACTTGTTGTTTTCATTACAGAGATGAATTTTGTGGATCTAGATGGCTTATCTCCTTTAATTGTGATCTTTTCACCCTTTGGTGAATTTACTTGAATTGACTTTTGATCACACAGAATACTGGCTTTGTTGGCTATTAACCAATCCATTCCTAATACAATGTCAAATCTTGCCAGATTCATTGGGTAAAGGTTTGCAATAAATTTTTGGTTTAAAATTTCTATTCTTGCCCCCTGCAAGATTTCCGAAATCCTAACGGTTTCTCCATTCGTTGTCTCTACTAGACATTCTTGTGGGAGTTTAGTTAATGGTTGATTTAGAAGTTTGCAAAATGAAGTATTAATAAAACTTTGGTTTGCACCAGAGTCAAATAATACTTTAGCAAAAACATCATTAACTAGAAACGTACCAGCTATCACATCCGGAATCATCTTGGCTTCATCTGTCGTCAGAACAAATGCTCTAACATTTTTGGTATTCTTGTTGCCCATGGCTGGAACTAGTTTCGGACAGTTGGGCTTGATGTGACCTTATTCTCCACAGTTGAAGCACAGTCCATTACTAGATTTCCTCCTGCAGTCTTCTTCCTTATGCCCTGGTGCCTTGCAGAAATTGCAGTAAGTAGAGCATTTTCCCGAATGCTTCTTCTTGCAGGCTTTGCAGTACGGTGCAGAGGTAGAACCTACGTTCCTATGGTTGGAATTTCCATAACAAAATTCCTGGGTAAGCTTTTGGGCTAGGTTTCTCCTCTGGTCTTCTTCTCGCGTACGAACTAATTCATCTGTCAAGGTGTTTGCTAGTTCTACAGCTTCTTCTATGGTTTGAGATCTAGCTGCCTTGACTACATGTCTAATTTCCCCAATTGATCCCCAGATGTAACGGGAGATCAATACTGGTTCAGGTGATGCAAGGGTTGGTACTATTCTAGCATATTCAAAGAATGTGGTAGTATAACCCTTACTATCCACCCCGGTCATCCTAAGGTTCAGGAATTTATTTGCTATCTGTTCTTTTTCATTGGGAGGGCATAATTTCCTATCTACCATATTCTTAAATTCCCCCCATTCCATGTTGTAAACCCTGTCACTTCCTCTAGACTGGAGGATAGTGTTCCACCATTCTAAGGTTGAGTTCTTAAACAGATTTGAGGCAAACATTATCTTGTCTTCTACAACACACTTGCTTATTTTTAAAACAGCCTCAGTCTTTTCTATCCAGCGTAGAGCTGCAACGGGTCCTTCATTGCCCGAGAATTCTATTGGTTTGCAGGACCAGAATTCTTTATAAGAACAACCATAAGGCATGGTTCTTCTTTTTTTGGGAATGGGCGCTTGAAGTACAGGTCCATTGTTCACGCTGTGTTCAGGTTCAGTTGGTCGCTTACTGCTATGTTTACTTTTATTATCAGCTTCCTTAACAGTTTGGATAATAAATGGCATCGCATCTTTTATTCCTTGTGCCACTATGTGTTGGATGGCACTATTATCCACTTGGTTTCCATTGTTATTGTTGTTTGGATTCTCATTAATCGGGTTATTGTCATTCTGAATATTATCATTCTGGTTTTCCTGGTTCACTTCGTTGTCCATCTGAATTTTAAACATTTACCATGCATTAACATTACAAAATAATATTTAATATAGCCAATCACATGACACGCATTTTTGTCAAAAGCGTCGATCATTGCGACTTTACTCTATAATATGCATCTAGTACAAGCCAGAACTGAAAATTACAATACAACTGAAATAAAGATTACACTAATAGTAGTAGGCATCCGTAGTTTTTTTTTCAACACATATATTATATATTGTTATATTATATTATTATTACTATTATCACCATTTCTACCATCACATTCATGGATATGGATTCATTCAGAAATCCATATTGCGCTCGTCGTATTTCCAGACGAGTCGCTCTCCCACTTGTCTCATCCTTTCACTACTCTCTAAAATTTCCTCACCAAATGTCCTGAGTTCTTGTACATTTTCTGCACTCATTGGGGGTGTAGGTTCCTGGTATGGGGGTGTGGGTGCCTGAAACGGGTAAGGATTCTCTAAAATCTCCCTAATGTATACATCGTTATCGTAATAGGGATCTAGAGGGTCCAAACCTGGGTATGCTCCTAGATTCGGCATAGGCACGTCTTCTGGCATGTGGTAACGTTGCACATAGTCCCTATTGTCGTCCCACCACGGGTCGTAATTTGGGTCCAAGGGGTTAGGTGCTGGTACCCTAGGTGTCTCCTCCGGGTTAAAATCATGCATTTCTACTTGATTTTCAGGGTTTTCTATTTCCATTGGTTGGTCGGGAATTGGTGGTTGTGGTTGAGGTGCTATCATTTGTTCCAGGTTAGGGTCGGCTGCAGTGGTTGCTAAGATATGGAAGTTGGCTAAACTCCTATTAATCATGTCCTGGGCATGGGCATCGGTTTCTCTTTTAGTTGCTGCTAGGGCTCTCTGCTCTTGTAACTTTTTCATGCGTTTCCTACGCTCATGTGCTCCCCTACTGAACCATCCTCTCTTTTTCTGAGGGAATGGCTCTTCGGACTGAGCCTTAAACACGAATATTCCTTCTTCAGTATCAGCAGAGTACCCTAAGAGGGCAGGCTATGAAGGGGCACCTTCGTTTCTAGGCGAACCAGACAACTGACGATACGCGTCGGATGGTCCTTGGTCGCTCATACTGTAAACTAACAAATAGTCAAATAACACATAACAATAATATACAATTATGCACGTAGTTCTGTAATTTATTTTCTAACAATTTGAATTTTAGTGTCAGCAGAACACTTCTGTGGCTGAATCAGTGGCTTAGCTCTGATACCACCTTCTGTCGCAACCCCCGTCCCCTTAGCAAACCCTGGGAACGGGCGGCCGCGGCCAGTTTTGGTGGTATCTTTATTTTATCCATTTTGGCAGCGGAATTTACATCAGGACCGTAGTTAAGAAATATTTTATCAGAGTAAAATACCACACTTTATTAAATAAATGGGAAAATCCCAAGTTTTAAGTACACACCCTTTCATAGGAACAAACCCTATTTTATTTAATAAAAACATCTATTTTAATTTAGGTAACTTTATTGCCACTTTTCCAAGCCTTCAGTGCTGTCCAGCTGGCTTCTATTTGACTTTCACATTTTCTTACCTGAAACGCGTTTAAAAACATTTTGTCAGTGGGAAATACTGGTGAGTGAATCCCAGTTCAATCAAGTTTTAATAAAGACCATTGTACAGTATTGAGGGCGGTCTCGCAATTACATTTGTTTACAAGTCATATCAATTACCACCCACGGTATTGTCAACCCAACTTGTGGAAATGTTACTCCTAGCAAGGTAGTAACAAATTTTGTATACAAAACCCCGACATACCGATGATAATTATATCCTTACAAATACTCAATAACTGTTTAATATATAATTAATTAAGTGAGGTTTTGTAAAAACAGTTTGCAAAAAGGAGATTACTTACATTGCTGTCTTAGATTTTCTGTAAGGGTTCCCTGGGAATTATCTATAAATTACACAAATGCACACGAGTTAGTATAATAACCCATTTTAACATTAGTAATACCCTCCCCGAGACGGCATTCCAACGACTACGTCGGGCAGAACCACGACAGCCGTTACGGAACCCTAGATCAATCGGGCAGAGTATCTAATACGTATCCAGGGGTTATGATACTAACAACGGAGCAGAACTTCATTATTTAGGGGGGTATTATACCCGAGTATAGTGCCTACTATGTGAAAATTGAGAGAGAAAGTCGAGAAATGAACGAACAGACTGAAGGCCCGATGCATGCAATTTATAGGGCTGCATTCGGGTTTCGTCGCGCCCCACGTAGCCACACAGCCAGGGCCTTCGCGGCCCGCGACGTAGGGTCGTAGGGTCTAGGGTTGATCCGTCATCGGGTATAGCCTTGCCGGGTGTTGTGCCACGTGGCACTCCCGGGTTTCGCCACCTGTAGCTCGGTCGCTGCCTGCGTAGACTTAGGCGGAGTCTGTCGCGGCCCGCCAGAGCCTTTTATTTTTCATTTTCATTAATTTTAATAAAAATTAAGGTATTCGGGGTCCGTTTTCGCGTATGAGGGGTATTTTAGGACATATTGGGATATTTTAATTATTTTTAGGGTGTCGAAAATATTTCGAGGGTGTCGGTTTATTTTAGGGTTGTTATATGGGGTCCCTTACAATCTCAACCAATCACACCTTTTTTTTTTTTTTAAATAGTTTATCACTACATAAAATGTCTAACCATTGCCAACACTTTTGAGCATAGTTTACCACTTTGACATGGCACACTCTCATTGGTTGATTTTGAAGTTTACCACTTTCAAGTGTCTAACCACTCCCTATACCCTAACCTTCAACTATTGGGCCATGTAAGAGATTTATATATCTATATTTGCAAGTTTAATAAGCGGTAACCTTCAACTATTGGGACATGTGGTGATAGCCTATTTGTCTAGCATTTAATTTTTTTTCTTATATTTTATTTAGAATCCAAGGTTACACTTACTTGAGATTTAACCGCTATAAACTTGCCAAAAGCAAACTCACTCCTTCATTATCATTTATCCATGTATTCTAAAGATTTCTTTGTTGCCTTCCACCCTACCTCCTACTATGGTAGGTTCTTTTTTTATATAGTGACCCGACACGATCGGAAATTAGCCGCAACAAAACGGAATTTTCATGGGGTGGTAGTGCTTTACCAGACTTCAGGTGGTGGTGGTGATGAAAGGAGTAGAGAGTGAGAACGGAGATGGAATGGAGAGAGAAAAATGAGAAGATGAAGAAAAATGGGGCCTTGGTATTTTACATTTTTTTTAAACGGCCTTGGTGTTTTACATTTAAAAGTAAAATTATTATGGTGTAATTAAATAATCATGATTTAAATTTATGACTATGAGATGGGATGGGGTGGTCGAGGGTTTGAAGAGCATTATCAATTCATCCCTATGCCTCTTATCTTCGGTGTAATTAAACAGTCATGATTTAAAAATATTATCATATGAAAACATTATACAAAATCGTTGTGGAAAAATATTATAATATTTTTAAAAAGAATTTACACCAAGTTAAAGATAATTTTATCGTCTTTAATTTGGTGTATTTTTGTTAAAAAAGATATTACTGTACCTTATGAAAAAGTTACACCCGTTTAAAAATCATGGTGGAAAAATATATAAAATACATCATACCTTGATTTCGGTGAAAAGGCTCATCGAGCCTTTACAAATAACTAAAAAGGCTTAGAATACACGTGGCGCAATGTGGCTGGTTGTTGCTGAAATGATTTTTTAAGCCGTTACAACAACATTGATTTTGGTGAAAAGGCTCGTTGAGCCGCTACAAATGGCTCACGTGGCGCAATGTGGATGGTTGATGCTGAAAGGATTTTTAAGCCGTTACAGCAGCATTGATTTTGGTGAAAAGGCTCGTTAAGCCGCTACAAATGGCTAATTTTGAAACTTTGACCAGTCAATGACTATTCTCGTGATTTTCTCTTTATTTAATGGCATAAACCATAGATACTTAAAAGGATAAAAATGGTCTACTTACTTAATAGTAAATATTACGAAAACTATAAATGGCAGATGGCATTTAAGTGTTTCTGACTTTTTCCATCGAAATTGGAAGGTAGCGATTACAGAGTTTTATATCATTTTAGAATTTTACAGTTTGGTTAAGAGTAATTTATTCGATATCTTTAAATACATATAATATCATCATCTTGCTTCTGTTATTTGGTCGCATATCTCAGGTCCTACTACTTGTGTGAAATCAGTCGCTTGAGAGCTTCGGGCTAGGTTATGGACGAGAGGCTAGGTACGATTTCCGAGCGATTCAAGGAGAGAGCGATGAGAGTGACTTTATCCTAGCTAAGTGTCACACCCCAACCGATGGCGGAATCATCGGGGCGCGGCACTGAGCGAAACAGATTGTCAAGAGATATTCCATAACAACTAAATTACCAAATAGTTAATATTATGTCACATACCATAACCCATCAAGTAATCAAATTATTACAGACATAGATATTCTCAAAACAAAACATGTTCCGACAACTCAGATTTTAAATAAAATAAATTGTCTTTGTTTCTAGACTCTCAATCCTACTTGATTTCCACATAGCAGCAAGACATCCTAAGCACCTATCACATACGTTAAAATAAAGGTCAATACACATAGTGTAAAGGTGAGCATACAAGTTTGATAATATAATAGAGTTCGAAATAGTTTACGCATAACCAACATGTAACATGTATAAAGTGAAGGCAAGTAGGTTATCGACAGAGAAATATGCATAGACGTGACTGCGAGTTGTAGAATGTGCAACATATATCCCCACTGGGACACGTTAAGTAAAGCCCTTAACAACCCCTGTCCACGACAGGTGCTGAGTCCAAACTATAGTACTATCGTTGCTAAGGTGTCAGGTAACAATCATTGTGTTAACATAACATACAAGCATTCATCGAATAACACGTAACATGTAATAGTGGTCAGCGTACAAATAGTGTTTGTGTTGTGTGATTGATGTGATTTGAATATAGATAACATATGTAACACCCAAAAGTGCGTAAAGCAAAAAGGGATCGAGTATACTCACAAATAGCGTTTAACTTAATAAACACTGTCTTAGATTGAAGGGAGCGCTGAGAGATTAGCCTGAACAGTTAACGATAGCATAAACGATGAGCGGTGAGTTAAACGGTGCAAAAAGTACCAAGTGCCGAATGGTAATCCGATCGGATGGCCACTCGATCGGATGTCAATCCATTCGGATGGTCATCCGATGGGATTGACATTCGATTGGATTGACATCTGTTTGGTATGGATGTGTTTGTGTATGATGGCTTTGAAGTTTTCGTTGTAGCATTTTGAAAACAGAGAAGTATCTCTACCCTTCAGGTCGATCGATCGAATGGTCGTTCGATCGAACAACGATCCGATAGGCAGGACACTTAGTGAGAACAAGTTCACAGCAGGATTGTCACTCGATCGGATAGCAATCCGATCGGGTGGCAATCCGTTAGTTACTGATGATCTTTGAAAATGGTTAAGTGCCAAAGTTCCAAATGTCACATGGTCGGATGGTCGTTCGATTGGATGGCTATCCGATCGGACGGCAATCCGTTCGACATTCAGATCTTTGAAGGTTTGAAGAAAAGTTTAAGTTGTTGAGGCCAAGTGCAATCCGATCGGATTGCGGTTCGATCGGATGGCAATCCGATCGGACGGCAATCCGTCCTGCGACCTGATCGTGTTGCTAACTTGAAAATTCGTTAAGTTTTGCGGTTTGCTCGAGACTATATAACAACGCGCTAAACAACAGAAACCCCATCCTGACCCAAGTGATCCGATCGAACAGGAATCACCCAAATCCGATCCGTTCACTGGTTCATGACGGTTCATGTTTAACCCGGAATCGGTTGTCTCTTTGATAGAAACCAGATCTTGAACCAACACATCACTAAGAAAGAGTAGAAGGTTAGAACGAGCTCCGATTCTATCGGTTTTGAGTGCATTGAGTGTAAAAGAGTTGAAAGAAAGTTGGAAAACTATCTTTCAATCCTTTTAACCATGAATATGTGTAGATCTATGTGAAAACATTGTTTAATCATGTGGAAATCTTTCAGATCTGAGTTGTTCTTGGTGGAATGAGGCCAAAACTTGAAGTTCATAAGAACTCCATGATGACATCACCCTAGAACACCTCAAATCCACTGATTTCACGGTTAAAAGTTAAGATTCAAAGGTGAAAAATATGAAGAAGTGTGTGTAGATCATAGAAGTACAAGATTTAGGTTGAAAACTTACAAGAATCGCGAGAAATCGAGAGAAAGAAGGTCTGAGTTCAACTGGTCGAGTAGAGGAGCCGTCACATCACAACGGAGGGTATTTATAGGGTTTCCAAAAGAGGAAAGTGCACAAGGGTAGGATTGCTCACCGATCGGATGGCAATCCGATCGGATGGCAATCCGATCGGATGGCCACTCGATCGATTGGCCACTCGATCTAGGTGTCCGGCGTGTTGAGTTTTGTCGTTTCGATTCACGTGTTGAGCGTTGCGATGCGTTTCGAGCGAGCGATGTGATAGAATTACCCATTAGTTACACAATTAATTCTAACTACTATATCTAACATACAATCACTATAAATAACTTGCGTTCAGCGTCTGCGATTCGATTGCGATAGAGTTGCGATTGCGTTTCGATTAATCACCACAAACATAATCATAAATAAACATGCACAAGTAACACATAAATAGCACACACACGTAAAACAATATCCAGAACGTATGATTCGAGTTGCGAATGCGATTGCGATGCGATAAGCGATAAAGCGATAAAACATGCGATAACATCGATTAAACCTCGATTATTAGTAGATACTCCACATAATACTGCTAAAGAAAATAAAATAAAAGATTCGATTACAAGTCAAAGAAGTCAAATCAATAATTAAGCAAGGAGTGACAGATCGCAATTAGCAATCTTTTCTTCCTTTGACTTCAATCTTGACTTTGACTTTGACTTTCGAAACATGGGGTGTTACAGCCTCCCCTACTTAAGGGAATTTCGTCCCGAAATTAGGCTTTAGCCGTAACAAACAACTTCGGGTACTTCGCCTTCATGTCGCTTTCGAGTTCCCAGGTGAACTCTGCGCCGTGTTTGCCTTCCCAGCGAACTTTCACGATGGGAATGCGTGAGCGCCTGAGCTTCTTGGTTTCTTGGTCCATGATCTCGACAGGCTTCTCCACGAAGTGTAATGTTTCATCCACTTGTAGATCCTCAAGTGGAACTTGTATATCCTGCTCGGCCAGGCACTTTCTGAGGTTCGATACATGGAAAGTCGGGTGGACGTTTCTAAGTTCCTCCGGTAGTTCGAGTCTGTAGGACACTTTGCCGATCCTTTCCAGAATCTTAAAGGGTCCAACATATCGAGGCGCGAGCTTTCCTTTCTTGCCGAATCTGATCACACCCTTCCAAGGTGATACCTTTAGGAGTACGTGATCGCCAACGTCAAATTCAAGGGGCTTGCGTCGTCTATCGGCGTAACTTTTCTGACGACTCTGAGCTTTCAGCAGATTGTCTCGAATTTGGAGGATTTTTTCAGTCGTTTCTTGCAACTGCTCAGGACCGGTTATCTGCGAGTCTCCGATCTCGTGCCATACAATAGGCGATCGACATTTTCTTCCGTATAATGCCTCAAACGGTGCCATTTGAATGCTGGAATGATAACTGTTATTGTACGAGAATTTGACTAAAGGTAAGTATGTGTCCCAATTACCACCGAAATCTATGACACACGAGCGAAGCATGTCTACAAGGGTACGAATCGTACTTTCAGTCTGACCATCGGTTTGGGGATGGAAAGCGGTACTTAGATTAAGCGTAGTACCGAGAGCATATTGAAACGTTTCCCAAAGACGCGAGGTAAACCGACCATCATGGTCAGAGATGATGTCGCGAGGCATCCCATGTCGATAAATGATCTCATCGGTGTAGATTCGGGCTAATTTTTCTACCTTATAGTCTTCTCGTATCGGCAGAAAATGAGCGGATTTAGTCAAATGGTCAACGACAACCCAGATGCTGTCGTGACTTGATGGCGTGTGCGGAAGTTTCGTTATGAAGTCCATAGCTATACTCTCCCATTTCCACATAGGGATCTCGGGTTGGACGAGTAAGCCAGAGGGTCTTTGGTGCTCGGCCTTGACTTTCGAGCAAGTCAGGCACTTTGAAACATAGAGAGCGATATCTTTCTTCATGCCCGGCCACCAGTACTTGTAGCGAAGGTCCTGGTACATTTTATCGGCGCCGGGATGACTAGAATATCGAGACTTGTGGGCTTCGTCCATCAGAATCTGTCGTAATTTGGTCCGCTTGGGGATCCAAATTCGGTCCAGATAATGGAAAATCCCATTCGACTTATTCACTAGCTAGGCTCCATCGTTCAGAATCCTTTCCTTCTTCAAAGTGCGTTCGGTAAAACATGCATGCTGAGTGCCGCGGATGAGAGTTTCGAGATGATGCTGGGCTTGGACATTACGAACGCTATGCAAGTAGCTTCGTCGGCATAGAGCGTCGGCAACGACATTTGCTTTGCCAGGATGATAACGAATCTCACAGTCGTAATCGTTGAGAAGTTCCACCCATCGGCGTTGACGCATATTCAGTTCTTTTTGGCTGAAGATGTGTTGTAGGCTCCTATGGTCGATGAAGACCATACACTTGGTACCATAAATGTCACACCCCAACCGATGGCGGAAACATCAGGGTGCGAGCACTAAGCGTTCAGATTGCTCATGAAAATTCCATAACACTAAGTATTTCGAAAGACATTAATAAATTTCATAGTAATTGTCTAAAACAACCATCACAAATGTCAAGCATCAAACATAACAACATTGTTTCAAATATTCAAAAATATCTAAATTAACTAGGCGACGTTTCTAAGCATCTCCTAGCTTGATTTCCATGCATTCCAAAGCAGCCTATTAGCCTGCAACATGTATAAAAATATCAATACAAAAGTATTGGCGAGTATACAAGTTTGATAATAGAATAATAGATTAAAAACAACTCATATCCACAATGTAAGCAATAAAAATAGTTTCAGCCGTGCTAGTGTCGCAGTCCACGCAATGATAGCCCAAGTATCCCGATGCTTTAGTGTTTACCCAAGACTCAAGGTAAACTAGAATCCTCCTAACAATACCCCCTGAGAATAATGGGAGAGGTGCACCCCCTATAGCGCTACTATTGTTAAGGCGGAACTAAACACCCTGGATTAAACGTCACATAGCACAAATAGAATACTAGAATGCACAAGTTTTCACAAACACATAGGATAGAGTTTAGATTGCCAGAAGCATGTAGTTTAATAGAATACATGTTACACCCCAAAAGTTTAAAGTAAAAGGGGATCGAGTATACTCACAGTGATTGCTTAACAATCGCAACTGTTATTGGATCAAAGAGAGCTCTTTTATAATTAGCTTGATTTAGATTACAATAGGATAAGAGTCGGGCAGAATAACGAGATTACGCAAGGTGTTGGAAACTGTCATTGGATCGGATGGCTGTCCGATAGGGTGGTCATCCGATAGGGTGGCCATCCGATAGGGTGGGCATCCGATAGGGTGGGCATCCGATAGTGTGGCCATCCGATAGGGTGGGCATCCGATAGGGTGGCCATTCGATAGGGTGGTCATCCGATAGTGTGGCCATCCGATAGGGTGGCCTCCGATAGGGCGGCCATCCGATAGGGTGGTCATCATCTGATAGGACAGTCATCCGATAGGGTGGTCATCTGATAGGGTGGCCATCCGATAGGGTGGTCATCTGATAGGGTGAATATCCTAAGTTTAACGATGATGGCATGGTACGTGTTGTGACAATGGTAAACTCACCGTCGCACAGCCGTTCTGGTCGGGTGGGAACCACCCAGTCCGATCAGTTACTGTCAGTGATGACGTTTATGTCCAACTCCGTTTTCCAGCCATCATTCTCCGGTGGAAATCCATCCTTAAGCCGACTCTAGACTAATAATCAAGTCTATAGTTCGTTCAGGACCGGATCTCACCATTTAGAGCAAAAGTTGAAGAAGAAGATGAAGAAACTTAAGTTTTACCATGAAAATACTTAGATTTAGGTTAGATGTAGTGATAAATACATGGAATCCCTTAGATCTTAGCTAGATCTCACCAAGAATGACCTCATATGACAGTTTGCACAAACCACCATGATGACATCATCCTTAAGATCTCAGATCTGAGAGATTTCACGGTGAAATGTGTGATTTCAAAGGCGAATCAAGCAGAGGATGAGGTGTAGATCGAGAAAGTACAAGAATCTAGCTTGAAACGTACCGAAATCGCCAAGAAAATGGAGAAAATGTAGTGTGCGTGCGTCTGGTCGAACAGGGCTATCACACCAGGGAATAAAGTGATGTGACATGCCTATTTATAGTGTGGAAGGGATTTGAGGCGGTTTGGTTTGGATAGGGTGGTCATCCGATAGGGTGGCCATCCGATAGGGTGGTCATCCGATCGGATTGCCACTCTGGCCAATCCAATCTTTCCGCGTTCCCGTC
The DNA here is from genome assembly GCA_030545235.1 of Helianthus tuberosus. NCBI lineage: Eukaryota > Viridiplantae > Streptophyta > Magnoliopsida > Asterales > Asteraceae > Helianthus > Helianthus tuberosus. The sequence continues at coordinate 3,966,160 of CM060430.1, forward strand.
TTTGATTCGTTTGCGAGTTAGATTAAGCGTTTGCGTATTATAGAAAACTAGATCACATCATAAACATCAAAAGTTCCAGATATTAATAGATTCCGCCAGTGACAAGGCTCCAGTCTCTCGTTCAACCAAGAATCAAGTTTTACGAGTCTAAGGAGTCAAGCACCAAATAGATTTAGACATTCCAAACGTAGATTTAGGCATTCCATCATAGATTTTAGCATTCCAACATAGAAATTCCAAAGATATAGACATTCCACTCGTAGATTTAGGCATTTCAAGTATATAACATAGACTTCCACATAGATTAGGGGCTAAAATGGCAAAAAGGCAAACTTCAGGGTCTAATCTTGACAAGATCCTAAAGTTTAGGGGCGCTGGGCATTACAGTCTCCCCTCCTTTAGGAGATTTCATTCCCGAAATCTTAGATGAAGACTGCTCAAAGAGCTGAGGATACTTAGCCTTCATATCTCTTTTCAACTCCCAAGTGAATTCGGCACCACGCTTTCCTTCCCATCGAACCTTAACAATGGGAATTTTGATGTGCCTTAGACGCTTGACAGCTTGATCCAAGATTTCGACCGGTTTCTCCACAAATTAGACATCTTCATTTATTTGTAAGTCTTCGAGGGGAACCTGCAGTTCCTCGTCGGCTAGGCATTTAGGTAGATTGGAGACGTGGAACACCGGGTGCACATTGTTTAGTTCTTGTGGCAAGTCGAGTCTGTACGCCACCTTGCCAATCCTTTCAAGTATCACAAAAGGACCTACATAGCGAGGAGCGAGCTTTCCTTTCTTACCAAAACGAACTACTCCCTTCCAGGGAGATCACTTGAGTAGAACTCGGTCACCAACAGCAAATTCCAGAGGCTTGCGCCTTCTATCAGCATAGCTCTTTTGTCTGCTCCTAGCCTTGATCAAGTTATCACGGATCTGAAGAATCTTATCCGTTGTCTCTTGAATAATCTCAGGGCCAGCATCCATACAAAGCTTCTAAGGGAGCTATCTGAATACTAGAATGATAGCTATTGTTGTACGAGAATTCTATCAATGGTAAATGTACATCCCAGTTACCACCAAACTCGATGACACAAGAACGGAGCATGTCCTCTAGGGTATGAATAGTGCGCTCGGTCTGTCCATCCGTCTGAGGATGAAAGACCGTGCTAAAATTCAAGTGCGAACCCATAGCGGACTGAAATGTTTGCCAAAGATGTGAAGTAAAGCGACCATCACGGTTAGAGATTATATCTAAAGGTATCCCGTGACGGCTTATGATCTCATCGGTATAGATCCTAGCAAGTTTCTCCACTTTATAATCTTCGTGTATAGGAAGGAAGTGGGCTGATTTAGTCAAACGGTCAATAATCACCCAAATACTGTCATGACCGGCAGGTGTACGGGGTAACTTGGTAATAAAGTCCATAGCAAGACTATCCCACTTCCACAAGGGGATTTTAGGTTACTCTAAAAGTCCGGAGGGACGCTGATGTTCAGCTTTCACCTTCAGGCAGGTGAGGCATTTTGAGACATACACAGCAATGTCCTTCTTCATGCGAGGCCACCAATAAGTCATACGTAGATCCTGGTACATCTTATCAGCGCCTGGATGAATAGAGTAACGAGATTTGTGAGCCTCATTCATAATGAGCTCACGTAGATTATCGTGATCCGGCACCCAGATGCGATTTAGATAGTACTGAAGACCATCAGATTTAGTTTCGAGCTGATTAACGTCAGCGCCAAGAACTTCAATGGATAACTTCCTTCATTGGCAGATGAATACTGAGCTTCACGAATACAATCATGCAAATCAATAGATATATGAATAGCCTTGACATGAGTCTTACGACTAAGAGCGTCGGCCACTACATTCGCCTTGCCAGGGTGATAGCGAATTTCGCAGTCGTAGTTGGTAAGTAGTTCCACCCAACGTCTCTGTCGCATGTTCAGTTCTTTTTGGTCGAAGATATGTTGAAGACTCCTATGGTCAGTGAAGACCACACACTTGGTACCATAAAGGTAGTGTCGCCAGATCTTTAACGCAAAAACAACCGCACCAAGCTCCAGATCATGAGTAGTGTAGTTTTTCTCATGCACCTTGAGTTGGCGAGATGCGTAAGCAATGACCTTGTCCCGCTACATGAGCACACAGCCCAAGCCACGGTTCGAGGGATCACAATACACCACAAAATTGTCATTCCCATCGGTTAAGGTTAAAACAGGAGCGTTACACAAAAGGCTCTTAAGGGTTTGAAAGGATTCCTCTTGTTCGGGACCCCAAACAAAAGGTTTCTCCTTTTGGGTCAGAGTAGTAAGAGGAACAGCGATTTTAGAGAAATCTGCGATGAACCGGCGGTAATAACCCGCCAATCCCAAAAAGGAACGTATTTCAGATACGGACTTAGGCGTACTCCAATTCTTGACTGCCTCGATCTTAGAAGGGTCAACATGAATACCCTGACTACTAACAATATGACCAAGAAATTACACTTCATCAATCCAAAATTCACATTTAGAAAATTTAGCATACAGACGTTCACCACACAGAAGTTCGAGCATAAGACGTAAATGGCGAGCATGATCAGCTTTAGACTTAGAATAAATAAGAATATCATCAATAAAGACTATAACGAAACAATCCAAATAAGGTTTACAAACACGGTTCATATGGTCCATGAACACTGTAGGTGCGTTGGTCAGGCCAAAAGGCAAGACTACGAACTCGTAGTTCCCATATCGAGTACGAAACACAGTTTTAGGAATATCATCTTCGAGCACACGTAGTTGATGATATCCAGAACGTAGGTCAATCTTAGAGAAACAGGAGGCGCCTTGTAGTTGGTCAAATAGGTCATCAATACGGGGCAACGGGTAGCGATTCTTCACGGTAAGCTTATTAAGTTCATGATAGTCGATACACATACGAAACGAACCATCCTTCTTCTTAACAAATAACACGAGAGCACCCCATGGAGAGGTACTTGGACGAATAAAACCCTTATCGAGTAATTCCTCCAGCTGGCTGGATAATTCTTGCATTTCAGAAGGCGCAAGACGGTAAGGAGCCCTGGCGACATAAGTCGCACCAGGTACGAGATCAATACGAAAATCAATGGATCTGGGAGGAGGAAGACTGGGTAGATCCTCAGGAAAGACATCAGGAAAGTCACACACAACTGGAACATCGTTTATGTTTTTCCCCTTGCCCTTTTGTTCCACCACGTGGGCCAAGAAGGCAGGGTTCTGTTTACGTAAACTTCTGCTCGCTTGTGTGCATGACATCAGCCTTAGTCCTTTCGAAGGTCGGTCTCCATAGACATGTAAAAGATCACCAGACGGAAGAGGAAGACGGACAAGCTTCTCGCGACACACAATTTCGGCATGGTTCTTACGTAACCAATCCATGCCGATGATAACATCAAAACTACCCAAAGGCATGGATATGAGATCAATAGAGAATACGTGATCGTTATGAATTAGTGAGGAATCACGCACAATATAATTAACAATAATCGACTTACCATTGGCGACCTCAACAGAGAACGACTCAGGTAACTTAGAGCGTGTACAATTTATCAAAGACTCGAATTCTACCGACACAAAACTCTTATCGGCACCAGTATCAAATAGAATCGAAGCATAGAGATTATTAACGAGAAACATACCATTCACCACGTCATTGTTGTTACGAGCCTGATTAGCATTGAGATTGAACGCTCGTCCGCGAGCTGCTGTTTGTTGCTCTTGGTTCAGCTGGGGACAACGGTTACGGAGATGAGTAGTGTCTCCACACTGAAAACATGCTCGAACGGCATTAACCGGCCCTGGGTTCTGCAGAGGAGGAGCTGGAAGAGCTGCTTGGGCTGGTGGAGTAGGAGCTTGCTGAGCTTAAGGAACAGGATTAGCTTGACGACAGTAGGGAGCCGTGTGACCATAGCGGTTACAGTTGGTGCACAATCGGCATGTAGCGGTAGTAGGATGATGAAAGTTGCATGTCGCACACTTGGGGTAAGACCCAGTGTATTGATTCTTCGCTTCAGGGGCCGCAGGGTTAGCAGCAGCAGGGGTAGAAGCAGGTTTAGCAGCATGGTTTGCAGCAGGGGTAATAGCATTGCACCCCGAACCCTGAGACTTTCGTTTCTTGCTCTTGCTACCACTTGGATGCTGAGTGACTTGATTTGCAGACTTCGAAGTAGCCGGGGTACCAAACTGTTTATCACGCACACGATTGTTGTTGAGACTAGCTGCGAGACGGTAGACTTCCTCAATAGTTTCTAGCTGAGCTGTTTCGATGGAATCATGCATAGCAGGCGGTAGACCATTGATGTACTTGATTATCATCCACTTCGGAGTCGAGACCAGGTGGGGAACGATCAGACTAAGCTGCTTAAATCGGGTAGTATAAGCCAGGTTATCATCACCAACCTGCTTCAAATTCCAAAACTCTTCTTCCAGATTTAATTGCTCATGGGGAGGGCAGAACTCGAGCATCATGAGTTCGTGCACCTCATTCCATGGAAGAGCGTAGGCTTCTTCATTAAAACAGATGTTTCTCTCATTCGACCACCACTCCAATGCTCTGCCTTGGAACTTTTCAGTTGCACTCCTAGTCTTTAGATGATCTAGGCATTCGCAGTTAATGAAGGTAACTTCAATGCTGTCGAACCACTCGAGCATAGCAGTCACCCCATCACTGCCCGTGAAAGGCTTAGGGTTGCAAGAGATGAAATGTTTATAGCTGAACCTTGTAGGCTTCTGCTTCTCAGCCTTTGAGTCCACAGAGGATGGAGGGGTGTTTGATCCTTGGAGCTCAGAGATGATCTTTGACACGACTCGAGCAATCTGGTCGTCCATAAATGACATCATCTTTTTCTGAGACTTCTCCCTGAATTTCCTAAGAGTGTCGGATAGCTTTCGAGATGACATCTACAGATCCAACACGAGGATCGTATAAGTCTAGATTACGACTTCCCACAATAAAGGTTACACACATGATAGACTAAAGAATCTAGATTTCACACTACAACCTTACGACCTTCACATGGCACGTTGTACGTAGTTCGGTCAACATGCCAAAAATGCTTATATATAGGAAGTACCAGCGGCGTATCCACCACGCTTCGGGCACATCGCCTTACCCTGTACTCGGTGTTATGTTACGTGTCGCAATTACCAAACATACAATTCACTCATCATCATCATATACCATAGGTTGCCAGATAGTTTCGCATGGGTTACTCAAATAGATTACATAGATTAACTTGAGAGGTCACCACATATTAACTCAATAGATTAACATAGATTAACTTAGTAGATTAGCACAATAGATTATCATAGAACATGCTAGGGTACACATAGTTCACACGTAGATTTCCCGTATGTTACGCGAATAGCTTTAGAGTTCACGTGGATTGCATAGACTTTCATAGGTTTCATGAGTAGAATTTTCATAGATTGCATAGTCTGCTCATAGATTGCATAGGCTTTCCATAGATTGCATAGACATTCCGTAGAGTACATAGACTTTCCACACTGGTCTGCAAACACTAATCTCGTATGGCACTTGGTACGAAAGTTGGTAACATGCCGGAAGCACTTATATATAGGAAGTACCAGCGGCGTATCCACCACGCTTCGGACATGCCACTTCTGTCTCGTACTTCCATGTCATCTTAGTGTTTCATACCCACAACAACACATCATATCACAATAGTCAATCAAGATTACCACATAGAATAAGACTTCATATATTTAGTTCGATCTGAGATTAGAATTAACGTTTTAGGTTGCGGACAACGTGCAAATTTGTGTAAAAGCATTTCAAAACAAACGAAGAATCAAGTTTAAAACCACATAAATACAACCACATTCAAGAAATCGAGATAACATAAAAGCAAGATAGGCTTATAAAACATAGGATTGTTCCGGGTAGAGGAACGGCGACTAACCAAACTGACTCGAACCCCTTTCGAATTAAAGTATCGTGCCTTGACTTACTTAGACAAATACGTCATCGATGTTAGGCCTACGATATTCGTCCTTTTAGTCATTTCACGTACTCAATTGATTAGTAGTCACGAGACTTTGGCGAGACATAAAATCATCAAGGAGTGGGACCAGTTAGCAAGGTCTGAGTTTCACCTCTAACTTGACAACATCGTACCCTTAAATAGCGTTGGTACTTATCCGCAGATAAGACCTACTAGATCAATACGGAGATTTCCCATCAAGGTTCGGATGTCACTCCTATCCTGTGGGCAAACCTCGTGCAAAATACAAACACTGGTTAACAGCGTTTTCAAAGTATAAAGTGTACATTGTGTCAGCCTTAGGAAAGGCATGTAAGTTTTAATAGGAACATCACGGTAGAATGCATAAGTCTTAAACAACACATAAGAATCAAGTTCCTAGAACTATAGACTAGGGCAAGTATTCCTAGTTATCCTAATTCCCTATAGTTATGGCTCTGATACCAATCTGTCACACCCCAACCGATGGCGGAAACATCGGGGTGCGAGCACTAAGCGTTCAGATTGCTCATGAGAATTCCATAACAGTAAGTCTTTCGATAGACATTAATAAATTTCATAGTAATTGTCTAAAACAACCATCACAAATGTCAAGCATCAAACATAACAACATTGTTTCAAATATTCCAAAATATCTAAATTAACTAGGCGACGTTTCTAAGCATCTCCTAGCTTGATTTCCATGCATTCCAAAGCAGCCTATTAGCCAGCAACATGTATTAAAATATCAATACAAAAGTATTGGCGAGTATACAAGTTTGATAATAGAATAATAGATTAAAAACAACTCATATCCACAATGTAAGCAATAAAAATAGTTTCAGCCGTGCTAGTGTCGCAGTCCACGCAGTGATAGCCCAAGTATCCCGATGCTTTAGTATTTACCCAAGACTCAAGGTAAACTAGAATCCTCCTAACGATACCCTCTGAGAATAATGGGAGAGGTGCACCCCCTATAGCTCTAGAATGCACAAGTTTTCACAAACACATAGGATAGAGTTTAGATTGCCAGAAGTATGTAGTTTAATAGAATACATGTTACACCCCAAAAGTTTAAAGTAAAAGGGGATCGAGTATACTCACAGTGATTGCTTAACAGTCGCAACTGTTATTGGATCAAAGGGAGCTCTTTTAGAATTAGCCTGATTTAGATTACAATAGGATAAAAGTCGGGCAGAATAACGAGATTACGCAAGGTGTTGGAAACTGTCATTGGATCGGATGGCTGTCCGATAGGGTGGTCATCCGATAGGGTGGCCATCCGATAGGGTGGTCATCTGATAGGGTGGCCATCCGATAGGGTGGTTGATGTGTGCAAAATGCAACATATAAATTACATCAATTGTGGCATAAAACTAACCCTTTTTTAGTACTAATGTTGGAAAAAGTGTGTTTTTGTCTTCCTTTTGTATTTTCAGGATTAAATGAGCTCAAATTAACAAAAGAAGCAAAAAGGCAGCTAAATCTAACATAAATACAAGAAAAGGAATAAACGTGGCATGCCCGACCTCCCCGAAAGCATCTTCCCAAGCAAAACAAGATAGCAGAAGGCTGAACACGCCCCGTGCTCAGTGAGCACGGGGGCGTGCCCAAGTGTCAGCATAAAAGAGTTGTAGAAGCTTCCATCGCCCACCACGGGGCCGTGCTCAGCGGAAACGGGGTCGTGGTTAACTATAAGATTCGCAGAATCTAGGCAAATCTTGATAGTACAGATATGCTTCTGCACACGGGGTCGTGCCCAGCGGACACGGGGCCGTGGTCAACTAATAAAGACAAGAGCAATTAATGAAGAAAGAGAAGGATGTGGACACGGGGCCGTGCCCACTGGACACGGGGCCGTGCCCGAGCTTCTGTTCAGCCTATAAATAGGAGTGCTTGGTTCAAGCTCAAACCATCCCTTGGCACACCACCTCTCTCACACTTCACCCACCACCACCATAACACCATCATCCACCACCATCATCCATTGTCCATCATAGAGTGTGTGAGTCGTCTCGGGATCCAAGATTGATCGTAAGAGTTCTTGACAATCAAGGCCATGTTTGCCTAAGTCTCTTACATCACTTGGTGAAGACAAAGTGTCTAGTATAATACTTTTTATTTTTAATCTTTTCGCACTTTTTAATTGGTTATGTATTAATGACTTTAATAACTAGTTTCTTATGTTGAAGGTGATTCTTCCTTATCGTTTGTCCGTGGTGTCTTGGCATTATTTTACTGACTATATAAAATAAAAGATTTTCACCATTCATATCTCCACGGTCTATATGGAGGTACGTTGGCTACCTGGTCGGGGGTTAAGGGAACGGTTTGGTAAGAGTCTTGCCATTGTTCAGTGTATAGATCCTGCAAAGGACCTGGGTCAAATTTAGTAGGACCTCCTTCAATACTTAACGGTATTGGATGGCGGGGGTCCAAACTCTTTGACCCCCTCATAAGTTAAACTACTATTAATATTTTAACCCGGCTATTTAGGACTGTATCCCTGCTGACTCAGACTACTTAGCCGAGGGTAACGTCGCCTTCAAAAGAGGGGCCTACCACAATATGCATTAATAACTTAATTAATTATCTTTCAATAATCCGACCCTTTAGGATTGTATCCTTGCTGACTCAAACTACTGTGTTGAGGGTAACGTCACCTCCAAAAGAGGGGCCTACTACAATAACTAAGATAATCTCTTAAATAGTGCAAAAGTGCGGAAATAATCAAAGGTTACACTAAACACGAGTCAGAGCCAAGTGATTCATCTTATCTATCTGTTTTTCTTTTATTTTTATTTTTATTTTTCAGCATTTTAGTTAGTTTTTATTTTCTTAGTTTAAAACATTTTTTTAAACTTTTGATTTGATTAGACGTTGAGGATAAACCGATACTAAAAGCTCTTGTGTCCTTGGACGACCTCGGTATCTTACCAACACTATACTACGCTCACGATGGGTGCACTTGCCCATATGTGTGTTTAGTGTTAGTAAATATCGTGTTTTATAAATTTAAAACTTGGCTAAAGAAAGTGTAAAAGGGCTTAAAATATACTTAAACCTACATATATACCTAACGCACATCAAGTTTTTGGCGCCGTTGCCGGGGACACAAGGATTTTAAGAAAGCTTAAAATCGATGGCCTAATCAGTTTTTCAAAACCTTTTCAAAACGCGCGCACATTTTTCTGCATTTTAGTTTAGTTTTGCATTTACAGTAACCTGAACACGGGCCGTGCTCGCTGAACACGGGGCCGTGCTGCACATTTTTCTTAAACACCCAGTAACAGAAGCTGAACACGGGGTCGTGCTCACTGAACACGCCCCCGTGCTCAACGAAATCAGTAACTTTAATTAAAATGCCCAGATACAGATTCTGTACACGCGGCCGTGCTCACTGAACACGGGGCCGTGTCCAGCCTCTGTTTACGTTTTTATTTTTGTTTTCTGATCTCAAGACTTGGTTGTGGTCTGCTGAGTGATTCTTATGGATCAATACTCACGAGGTTACAACTACACCAATGAGGAGGATGATTATAGGAGTAACTATTGCACTAATTGTAGTAATCCGCACTCGGTTCAATATAGTCACTCATATCAACCATCCAATTCATACACCTACTATGAGGAGCCCAGGTACGAGCCATCAACTTCATACACATCCTATGAAGACCAAAGGTATGAACCTCCTCCCTCATACTCATATTTTGATGAACCAAGGTATGAGCCTTCTTACTCATACTTTGAGGAACCAAGATATGAGCCACCACCCTCGTATGCTTATTATGAGGAGCCATGGCGTGAACAACCCACCTCATATGAGTATTATGAACAACAAAATTATGACCCTTATCCATCATATACTTACAATGAAGAACAATGGTGTGAACCATCTACTTCATATGGGTATTATGAGGAACAAAGGATCGAACAACCGGATTCAAGCTCTGAAAATCCCGATCCTTTTTCTATAACCGAAGTGACCGATAGGATATTAGAACACCTTAGAGTTATTGATCGCTATATAAAAGAATCTCGCGCGAGGGAAGAGGAGTCCCGGACAAAAGAAGAATTAATTAAAGAAGAAATAATTGAAGGTGTAAAAATGGAAGAACAAATAAGTGAAAAACCGACACATGAGTTAAACAACGAAAAAGGTGAGTCCGTTAACGATAAAATTCAAGAAGAGTCTAATTTTGAAGAAATTAATCTCTTGTCACCTTCTTTTGAAAATCATTGTTTAGTTCCCACTCATGCTAAGTTTTTAAAAGAGTTAAATACTAACACTAAAATTGACGAAACGGTAAGTGTTAAGTTAACTACTGATCAAACCTCACTAATAAAAGAAGACCCATTTGAAATTAACATTACACCGGTTCCATGTTTCTTTCAAAATTCATTTATTAGTAATGTCACAATCGATAAAGATCTTTGTGTTAACATAATGCCTAACTACATTTTCAAAAAATTAAGTATTAGTGATTTTTCTCCACTTCAAATACCCATTTTTCTATCCAATCGAAAGGTAATAAAATCAATCGGTGTAGTTGAGGATGTCTTGGTTCAAATAAATCAAATGGTAGTCCCCACCGACTTTGTCATCCTCGATAACGCTCCTCTAGTGTTGGGACGACCATTTGTAAAAACTCACGAAGCTTTGAAAAACCGGAAGTTCAACAATCCACCTCTTCAATTAGGGGCATTTAAAAAAAGTGTTGATATTGAACGGTCAATGAAATATCCATTCGGCAACAATGACCCCCTAATTGAAGATGAAGATGAACCACCCGATACAAGTGAAAAGTTTGACCACTTTGTTGAAGAAGAGGTCGCCATAGAACAAACTTTTAAGGTTCTTGATCAAAATGAGCAACCAAATAAGGAGTCTCCTAAAGACCCACCTTTTGAGCTCAAAGAACTTCCAAAAGGTTTGGAATATGCTTTTCTAGATAAAGATGGTAAGTTACCCGTAATTATTTCGTCTAAATTAGATAAATTAGAAAAAGAAAAATTAATTAACCTTTTGACAAAACATAAAAATGCGATCGCTTGGAAGCTTGTTGATATTAGAGGAATAAGTCCTTCCATGTGTACACACAAAATTTTAATGAACGATGACTACAAATCGGTAATACAACCACAACGTCGAGTAAATCCCAATGTTCAAGAAGTGGTTAAAAACGAAGTCATCAAATGACTTGACGCCGGACTTATTTATCCTATCTCCGATAGTCCTTGGGTAAGTCCCGTCCAAGTAGTTTCAAAGAAAGGAGGTATGACGGTAATAACTAATGAAAAGAATGAACTAATACCAACGAGAACCGTCACAGGATGGAGAGTATGTATAGATTATAGAAGATTAAATGAAGCAACAAGAAAAGATCACTTTCCTTTACCTTTCATTGATCAAATGTTAGAAAGATTATCCGGTCATAAATTTTATTGTTTCTTGGATGGTTTTTCAGGTTACTTTCAAATCCCGATAGCACCCGAAGACCAAGAAAAGACAACCTTCACATGTCCCTATGGAACTTTTGCTTATCGACGCATGCCGTTTGGTCTATGTAATGCCCCCGCAACATTCCAACGTTGCATGGTAGCCATCTTCCACGACATGATAGAAAAGACAATGGAAGTCTTCATGGACGAATTTTCTATCTTTGGGGATTCATACGACCAATGCCTCGATAACCTTGAACGAATGCTATCCCAATGTGAGGAAACTAACCTCGCCCTTAACTGGGAAAAATGCCATTTCATGGTAACGGAGGGAATAGTACTCGGTCACAAAATCTCAAGCGAAGGAATGGAAGTGGATCGAGCCAAAATAGATACAATTTCTCGACTACCACCCCCATCCTCCGTTAGAGCTATCAGAAGTTTCCTAGGGCATGCCGGATTTTATAGGCGGTTTATCAAAGACTTTTCTAAAATCTCAAGGCCTCTAACAAAATTACTTGAAAAAGATGCTCCTTTCATCTTTGACGAGGATTGCAATCAAGCATTTCTAACCTTAAAGGAAATGCTAGTCAATGCACCTATCATGATAGCGCCTGATTGGAAATTTCCTTTCGAAATCATGTGTGATGCCAGTGACTTTGCAGTTGGAGCTGTCTTGGGACAAAGAAAAGAAAAGCATTTTCACCCAATTTATTATGCTAGTAAAACACTTAACGATGCACAAGAAAATTACACAACAACTGAAAAAGAGTTACTAGCTGTGGTGTTTGCTTTTGATAAATTTCGTTCTTATCTTGTTCTTTCTAAAACTATAGTCTATACAGATCATGCAGGCATTCGATATCTCTTCAAAAAGCAAGACGCAAAACCACGTTTGATTCGGTGGATTCTACTCCTCCAAGAATTTGATATTGAAATCAAAGACAAAAGAGGAGCAGAAAATACCGCAGCAGATCATCTTTCACGCTTAGAAAACCCAGCTTTGGAGGCAACCAGGGACGAGCAAATCAATGAAAAATTTCCAACGGAGTCCCTAGAAATGGTGGAATATAAGGAAGAACCATGGTACGCCGACTATGCTAACTACCTAGCTAGCGGTATAGTCGCTAAGGGTTGGCCACATCATCAAAGAAAAAAATTCTTTGCCAATGTGAAACACTATTTTTGGGAAGATCCATATCTTTTCAAAATGTGTGCCGACTAACTCATCCGACGATGCGTACATGGTAGTGAAGCACGAAGAATTCTCCGCCATTGTCATGAAGGTCCATACGGAGGACATCATGGTGCCGCAAGTACCGCACGAAAGGTATTTGATTCAGGATTTTATTGGCCAACCATTTACAAAGACGCCCAAAGTCTTGTCATGACTTGTGATGCGTGCCAAAGAACAGGTAATATTTCTTCCAAAAACGAAATGCCACAAAATGGCATTCTTGTTTGTGAGATTTTTGATGTGTGGGGACTCGACTTTATGGGACCTTTCCCACCATCAAAAGGAAACAAATATATACTTGTGGCAGTAGACTACTTGTCTAAATGGGCCGAGGCCGAGGCACTTCCAACAAATGATGGAAGAGTCGTGGTAAGATTTCTGAAAAAATTATTCTCTCGTTTTGGCACACCTAAAGCATTAATAAGTGATAGAGGTACCCATTTTTGCAACCATTAACTTGAAATTTTTTTAACAAGATATGGGGTCTATCACCGGGTCTCAACAGCGTATCACCCTCAAACAAACGGACAAGCCGAAGTGACTAATAGAGGTTTAAAATGAATACTCGAAAAAACCGTAGGGTTAAATAAAATGGAATGGGCAGATAAATTAGATGATGCTTTATGGGCTTTTCGAACTGCTTATAAAACAACAATAGGTACAACCCCATATAAGCTAGTCTATGGAAAAAGCTGTCACTTGCCAGTAGAAATTGCACACAAAGCCTACTGGGCAATTAAAAATGTAAACTTAGATTTAGAATTTGCTGGTAAAAATCGATTTTGTCAATTAAATGAATTAGACGAGCTTAGGAATTATGCATACTCAAACTCCGAAATTTACAAGGAAAGAATGAAAAACTTGCATGACAAACATATTAAACCTAATGAATTTCGAGTGGGAGATCTAGTTCTTTTGTTTAATTCACGACTTCGATTATTTCCTGGTAAATTAAAGTCTAGGTCGTCAGGACCTTTTTCCATCACCCATATTTTCCCACACGGTGCAATAGAAATTAAATCTCGGAATGGACCCCCATTCAAAGTCAATGGCCAACGGCTGAAACTCTCTCAAGGATTCATTGAGGATGAAGAGGATGAGATCTCGCTTCAAACGGTTGAAGAATGAAAACATCAACATCATACCTGGTAAGTTACGAACGATTAGGACGACATCTAAATCGGTAAGTCTTCTAACCAAACTTTTTGGGAAAAAAAGGGCACTCACACGAGCACTAAAAAAAAAATTTCAAAACTTTGCTCGGCACGAGGCCGTGTCCGCTGGACACAGGGCGTGTCCGCGCTACTGTCGGGATATATTCCCTTTTTCATAACAGTTACTTCATTCCACACGCCCCGTTTCCCCGAAAACGCTCTGGTTCCAGGCGATTTTCCGCATATTTTCAACGTCTCCTATCATTCTAACAACATCAAGGTATGATTCTATCACTATTATTAGTTAGATTAGGCATTTGCATGTAGTTAAAACTTCAAAAATTTGGGGAAAAATATACGGTTCTTGAACTACACCCAGATCGAACCTCAAATTTTTGCTTTAATCTGTTAGCATTTAGTTAGATTAGTGTTAAAGGAAGTAAATACACTTGTATTGTTCATAGATTCGCCCGATTTCTCACAAAAACCCCAAACCCTTGTTTTTGAACCGAAAAAGATAAAATTGAATGGGTAAACGGGTTGTTTTGGGAAAAACGGCACTTGGGGCTTCATTTTCGGGGGAAACCGCACCTATTGGACCAAAAATTTTCAAGTGTTCGAAACCGGGTCGAAAAATGATATTTTTGTGTAACAGACGCCTGGACACGGGGCCGTGTCCGCTGAACACGGGGTCGTGTCCAGCCCACTGTTTGCAGTTTTGTCCGAAAATTCTAATGTTTCGTGCTAACTTTTGGTGTATTCTTTCAGATGGCAAGGAAGTTCACAAGGTTTAACGCAAATGAGCTCTATGCTAGGGCCAGATACGAAGTACTTCAAACAAGACCGGAAGAATACCCAAGGCAAGCATGCACGGATTTGTTAGCATTGGTAAACCAACTCGACCGCTTCAACAACCTTGTCACAGGACCACTAAGAGTCGCTTTAACAACTCAACTCCGTTCCGTCCACGAATGCACTTTGGAATTCTATAGCACCTTCACATTCTACTCAAGGTGCGACCCATTCGACAATGATGGGGTAGCATTCAGATGTGGTGGAACTAGGTATTCGATCTCTATGGCACAATTTGGGTCGATTGTCGGGTTGTATGCGGAAGAAGATGCAGGTAACGAGGAAAATACTGGAGGGATGCGAGAGATAGATGAGAACGATCGCCAAGCCGCGTGGGCTCAGATTGGTGAAGGGCATTACAATCCGAGCAGCACTAAGAGCACGAAGTTGAGGGATCTGCTCTACCGATACATCCATAGGCTCCTCGGCTACTCTCTCAGCCAAAGGCATGATAGCGGTGGCGTCGTTGGGTTAAGAGATTTAGTTGTCCTCCACTGCATCCATAACCGCAGGCACCTCGATGTTCCATTCCTCATGCTCCGAAACATGCATCATAACCGCCTGGCTACTGCACCAACCCCTATCTTCTTTGGGGGATGGGTGTACCGTCTCTTCAAGCACTTCACCAACATACCTAGGTCATTCGGAAGGAGCCCATGGTCGGGTAGGGTAGATATACACATCTTCCGCTCAATGAACCTAATCTATGAGGCTGAAGACGGGACGGTTAGCTTCCAAAGGATGCAAGGGCATGCATGGAACCCGCAGGAGGCACTTGTCCTTCACGCTCCACAACATCATCAGTACCAGTACCAGCCCCATGGTGATCCAGGCCAGTCCTCCTTCGGAGGCGGTTTTCCTAACTTCCAAAGTTTACATGATTTATTACAGGAAAACCTCATGTGCACCAGGAACACCTACAATATGGCAAGCAACACGTACAACCGGGTTGGGGTGATCGAGAGAAACATATCCGATATCCAAGACGATATTGGAAATATCCGGGAGCACATTGCTGGGCATGGTGGAGATGATGATGATGAGGACGAGGACATGGATTAGGCGGGAGGAGCGGAGGAAGAAGCGGTTGGTTGGTGATTCCCCAGGTTAACCTTTTATCTTGAATAATTTCCGGCCTGCATGCCGTGTGTCAAACAATTTACTTTCCTTTAACTCTTTTATTTTCTGCATTTTTTTTCTTTTTTCTAACTTTGTGAGGGATGGGATGTTGAACACTGGTAATCTAGGATATTTGCTATGTTTTGGTGGAGTGTTTATTGATAAAACAGGTACATACGAGGCTTAGAGCACTAAACCTTAGTGCTACTAAAGCCGGGACAGGAAAACCAGAACCAGAAACATGTTTCTCAACCTTGCAGACTGTCTACACGGGGTCGTGTCCAGCCGGCACGCCCCCATGCCCACTAACCCAGACCTGCTGTTTGTCTAAATATGCAGACTTTTTGCCAGACACGGGGTCGTGTCCAGCCGACACGCCCCGGTGTCCACCTTCTGTAAGTTTTCGTTACTGGCACCTGAACACGAGGTCGTGCCCACCAGGCACGGGGCCGTGTCCAGTGCCCAGTAACACAAATTTTTGCTTAATTCACACCTTTTACACATTCAATCAACCTAAAAACTTATTTTTGGGACACATTGAGGACAATGTGTAATTTAAGTGTGGGGGGATGCTAAAACCTTGAATCTTGTAAGTCCTAATAACAAGCCTTACACAAAACTCTATTCGAACCGCTAATCACCCCAAAATTTTTTCGAAAATTTTCATTTTTTTTACTTGTCTAGGTTTAATTTGGGAATTTCAAAATTCTAAAAAGGTTATATTTTTTACGAATTTACAACCGATAGCGTCGTGATAAAAAGAACCAACATAAGAAAATTATGAAAAGGCATGACAAGCTTAGTTAAAATTTAATTATATATACTTGATCACATAAAAACCCATTCCCACAAAAGCGAGTTTTGAGCCTTTATTGAGCATACAAATACAAATCTTTAAACTAAATGCTCATTTTTCGTTTCTTGTGTGAATAGCCGCTTGGTTCTTACAACTCTAGAACTTGCCACGACGATACATTCCCGGTCCTTACCAACTTAAACCCGAGTAAGTATATGATAGAGGCATTAGGACTAACCCTTTTTATTTCTACACCATTATTTTTTTTTACCACCTACCCAAAATCCCCCTAGTTAACCCCTTTGAGCCTAAACCTTTTTCATTTCTTAACCCAAACCAAACACCCTTTCACCCACCAAAACCTTTTTATTTTTAACCCTTTGTTTTAGTAACAAGTTCGGTTTTTCATATGACTTTCAAAAAAAAATATGTTGATGATGAAGCAAAAAAGAAATAAACAAGCAAGTTCATCAAAAATAACTTTGTTTGGAATTATGGCTTCATCAAAATAAAAAGTTGAAAAATAGAAAGTCTTACGAAAACCGATGCTTTTTACGCTTTTTCGCCCTTTTCTACTAACCACTAACCACTAACCCAACCACCTACCTTTAACCCAAGCCTAACCCTTCACCCAAAAAGTCCTCTTAATATTTACAAAGGTTTATAGTTAAAAAGGAGGAGGATTGATTGCTTGGCAAGCCTATGGTAGGAGTAAGTTCCATGCCGCTCTCGAGTGATTTACTAAAATACATCTTCGGCCGAGTGTTGAGTGATCCCCCATGAGGTATGTGAACTTGTATATAAATAAAATTTTAAAGAGGCATGTTATGCCCTAATAAGTAATTTATCTTATGAAAAGATTTAAATAAATCATGACGAATATGATTGTAAATAAATAAAAATAAAACTAAATAAAGAATCTTGGAAATCCCGACACCCTATGACAAGCCCAAAAACCTTCTCTTCTACCCATTCCATTTGGGAGTGTAAAGCCACATTATAAAGAGTTTTGCTTGAGGACAAGCAAAGATTCAAGAGTGGGGGTATTTGATGTGTGCAAAATGCAACATATAAATTACATCAATTGTGGCATAAAACTAACCCTTTTTTAGTACTAGTGTTGGAAAAAGTGTGTTTTTGTCTTCCTTTTGTATTTTCAGGATTAAATGAGCTCAAATTAACAAAAGAAGCAAAACGGCAGCTAAATCTAACATAAATACAAGAAAAGGAATAAACGTGGCATGCCCGACCTCCCTGAAAGCATCTTCCCAAGCAAAACAAGAGAGCAGAAGGCTGAACACGCCCCGTGCTCAGTGAGCACGGGGGCGTGCCCAAATGTCAGCATAAAAGACAAAGTTGTAGAAGCTTCCATTGCCCACCACAGGGCCGTGCTCAGCGGACACGGGGTCGTGGTCAACTATAAGATTCGCAGAATATAGGCAAATCTTGATAGTACAGATATGCTTCTGCACATGGGGTCGTGCCCAGCGGACATGGGGCCGTGGTCAACTAATAAAGACAAGAGCAATTAATGAAGAAAGAGAAGGATGTGGATACGGGTCCGTGCCCACTGGACACGGGGCCGTGCCCGAGCTTCTGTTCAGCCTATAAATAGGAGTGCTTGGTTCAAGCTCAAACCATCCCTTGGCACACCACCTCTCTCACACTTCACCCACCACCCACCACCACCATAACACCATCATCCATTGTCCATCATAGAGTGTAGGCTTCTTCATTAGAACGGATGTTTCTCTCATTCGACCACCACTCCAACGCTCTGCCTTGGAACTTTCCAGCTGCACTCCTAGTCTTTAGATGATCTAGGCATTCGCAGTTAATGAAGGTAACTTCAATGCTGTCGAACCACTCGAGCATAGCAGTCACCCCATCACTGCCCGTGAAAGGCTTAGGGTTGCAAGAGATGAAATGTTTATAGCTGAACCTTGTAGGCTTCTGCTTCTCAGCCTTTGAGTCCACAGAGGATGGAGGGGTGTTTGATCCTTGGATCTCAGAGATGATCTTTGACACGACTCGAGCAATCTGGTCGTCCATAAATGACATCATATTTTTCTGAGACTTCTCCCTGGATTTCCTGAGAGTGTCGGATAGCTTTCGAGATGACATCTACAGATCCAACACGAGGATCGTATAAGTCTAGATTACGACTTCCCACAATAAAGGTTACACATATGATAGACTAAAGAATCTAGATTTCACACTACAACCTTACGACCTTCACATGGCACGTTGTACGTAGTTCGGTCAACATGCCAAAAATGCTTATATATAGGAAGTACCAGCGGCGTATCCACCACGCTTCGGGCACATCGCCTTACCCCGTACTCGGTGTTATGTTACGTGTCGCAATTACCAAACATACAATTCACTCATCATCATCATATACCATAGGTTGCCAGATAGTTTCGCATGGGTTACTCAAATAGATTACATAGATTAACTTGAGAGGTCACCACATATTAACTCAATAGATTAACATAGATTAACTTAGTAGATTAGCACAATAGATTATCATAGAACATGCTAGGGTACACATAGTTCACACGTAGATTTCCCGTATGTTACGCGAATAGCTTTAGAGTTCACGTGGATTGCATAGACTTTCATAGGTTTCATGAGTAGAATTTTCATAGATTGCATAGTCTGCTCATAGATTGCATAGGCTTTCCATAGATTGCATAGACATTCCGTAGAGTACATAGACTTTCCACACTGGTCTGCAAACACTAATCTCGTATGGCACTTGGTACGAAAGTTAGTAACATGCCGGAAGCACTTATATATAGGAAGTACCAGCGGCGTATCCACCACGCTTCGGACATGCCACTTCTGTCTCATACTTCCATGTCATCTTAGTGTTTCATACCCACAACAACACATCATATCACAATAGTCAATCAAGATTACCACATAGAATAAGACTTCATATATTTAGTTCGATCTGAGATTAGAATTAACGTTTTAGGTTGCGGACAACGTGCAAATTTGTGTAAAAGCATTTCAAAACAAACGAAGAAACAAGTTTAAAACCACATAAATACAACCACATTCAAGAAATCGAGATAACATAAAAGAAAGATAGGCTTATAAAACATAGGATTGTTCCGGGTAGAGGAACGGCGACTAACCAAAGTGATTCGAACCCCTTTCGAATTAAAGTATCGTGCCTTGACTTACTTAGACAAATACGTCATCGATGTTAGGCCTACGATATTCGTCCTTTTAGTCATTTCACGTACTCAATTGATTGGTAGTCACGAGACTTTGGCGAGACATAAAATCATCAAGGAGTGGGACCAGTTAGCAAGGTCTGAGTTTCACCTCTAACTTGACAACATCGTACCCTTAAATAGCGTTGGTACTTATCCGCAGATAAGACCTACTAGATCAATACAGAGATTTCCCATCAAGGTTCGGATGTCACTCCTATCTGTGGGCAAACCTCGTGCAAAATACAAACACTGGTTAACAGCGTTTTCAAAGTATAAAGTGTACATTGTGTCAGCCTTAGGAAAGGCATGTAAGTTTTAATAGGAACATCACGGTAGAATGCATAAGTCTTAAACAACACATAAGAATCAAGTTCCTAGAACTATAGACTAGGGCAAGTATTCCTACTTATCCTAATTCCCTATAGTTATGGCTCTGATACCAATCTGTCACACCCCAACCGATGGCGGAAACATCGGGGTGCGAGCACTAAGAGTTCAGATTGCTCATGAGAATTCCATAACAATAAGTATTTCGATAGACATTAATAAATTTCATAGTAATTGTCTAAAACAACCATCACAAATGTCAAGCATCAAACATAACAACATTGTTTCAAATATTCCAAAATATCTAAATTAACTAGGCGACGTTTCTAAGCATCTCCTAGCTTGATTTCCATGCATTCCAAAGCAGCCTATTAGCCAGCAACATGTATTAAAATATCAATACAAAAGTATTGGCGAGTATACAAGTTTGATAATAGAATAATAGATTAAAAACAACTCATATCCACAATGTAAGCAATAAAAATAGTTTCAGCCATGCTAGTGTCGCAGTCCAAGCAGTGATAGCCCAAGTATCCCGATGCTTTAGTATTTACCCAAGACTCAAGGTAAACTAGAATCCTCCTAACGATACCCTCTGAGAATAATGGGAGAGGTGCACCCCTTATAGCTCTAGAATGCACAAGTTTTCACAAACACATAGGATAGAGTTTAGATTGCCAGAAGTATGTAGTTTAATAGAATACATGTTACACCCCAAAAGTTTAAAGTAAAAGGGGATCGAGTATACTCACAGTGATTGCTTAACAGTCGCAACTGTTATTGGATCAAAGGGAGCTCTTTTAGAATTAGCCTGATTTAGATTACAATAGGATAAGAGTCGAGCAGAATAACGAGATTACGCAAGGTGGTGGAAACTGTCATTGGATCGGATGGCTGTCCGATAGGGTGGTCATCCGATAGGGTGGCCATCCGATAGGGTGGTCATCTGATAGGGTGGCCATCCGATAGGGTGGTTGATGTGTGCAAAATGCAACATATAAATTACATCAATTGTGGCATAAAACTAACCCTTTTTTAGTACTAATGTTGGAAAAAGTGTGTTTTTGTCTTCCTTTTGTATTTTCAGGATTAAATGAGCTCAAATTAACAAAAGAAGCAAAAAGGCAGCTAAATCTAACATAAATACAAGAAAAGGAATAAACGTGGCATGCCCGACCTCCCCGAAAGCATCTTCCCAAGCAAAACAAGAGAGCAGAAGGCTGAACACGCCCCGTGCTCAGTGAGCACGGGGGCGTGCCCAAGTGTCAGCATAAAAGACAAAGTTGTAGAAGCTTCCATCGCCCACCACGGGGCCGTGCTCAGCGGACACGGGGTCGTGGTCAACTATAAGATTCACAGAATCTAGGCAAATCTTGAGAGTACAGATATGCTTCTGCACACGGGGTCGTTCCCAGCGGACACGGGGCCGTGGTTAACTAATAAAGACAAGAGCAATTAATGAAGAAAGAGAATGATGTGGACACGGGGCCGTGCCCACTGGACACGGGGCCGTGCCCGAGCTTCTGTTCAGCCTATAAATAGGAGTGCTTGGTTCAAGCTCAAACCATCCCTTGGCACACCACCTCTCTCACACTTCACCCACCACCCACCACCACCATAACACCATCATCCACCACCATAATCCATTGTCCATCATAGAGTGTGTGAGTCGTCTCGGGATCCAAGATTGATCGTAAGAGTTCTTGACAATCAAGGCCATGTTTGCCTAAGTCTCTTACATCACTTGGTGAAGACAAAGTGTCTAGTGTAATATTTTTTATTTTTAATATTTTCGCACTTTTTAATTGGTTATGTATTAATGACTTTAATAACTAGTTTCTTATGTTGAAGGTGATTCTTCCTTATCGTTTGTCCGTGGTGTCTTGGCATTATTTTACTGTCTATATAAAATAAAAGATTTTCACCATTCATATCTCCACGGTCTATATGGAGGTACGTTGGCTACCTGGTCGGGGGTTAAGGGAACGGTTTGGTAAGAGTCTTGCCATTGTTCAGTGTATAGATCCTGCAAAGGACCTGGGTCAAATTTAGTAGGACCTCCTTCAATACTTAACGGTATTGGATGGCGGGGGTCCAAACTCTTTGACCCCCTCATAAGTTAAACTACTATTAATATTTTAACCCGGCTATTTAGGACTGTATCCCTGCTGACTCAGACTACTTAGCCGAGGGTAACGTCGCCTTCAAAAGAGGGGCCTACCAAAATATGCATTAATAACTTAATTAATTATCTTTCAATAATCCGACCCTTTAGGATTGTATCCTTGCTGACTCAAACTACTGGGTTGAGGGTAACGTCACCTCCAAAAGAGGGGCCTACTACAATAACTAAGATAATCTCTTAAATAGTGCAAAAGTGTGGAAATAATCAAAGGTTACACTAAACACGAGTCGGAGCCAAGTGATTCATCTTGTCTATCTGTTTTTCTTTTATTTTTATTTTTCAGCATTTTAGTTAGTTTTTATTTTCTTAGTTTAAAACATTTTTCTAAACTTTTGATTTGATTAGACGTTGAGGATAAACCGGTACTAAAAGCTCTTGTGTCCTTGGACGACCTCGGTATCTTACCAACACTATACTACGCTCACGATGGGTGCACTTGCCCATATGTGTGTTTAGTGTTAGTAAATATCGTGTTTTATAAATTTAAAACTTGGCTAAAGAAAGTGTAAAAGGGCTTAAAATATACTTAAACCTACATATACACCTAACGCACATCAGTGGTCATCCGATAGTGTGGCCATCCGATAGGGTGGTCATCCGATAGAGTGGCCATCCGATAGGGTGGTGTCACACCCCTATATTCCACGTTTGACCGGTGGGCCCGGTGGGGGAGTATCGTGACGTGGTTGGTAACATTACAATTAAACAACACAATATTTAATATGCACAGCGGAAGCAAATGAAATATATATTTCAACCGAATATAATTGTAATATCAAGTATCACAAACAGTTGAAAATAATCCACAGGTGGATCAAAAATAAATAGGAAACGTTGTTCAACAGTTTTGACATCCAAGCTTGCAAGATTTATTGTGGACGCTAGGAGAAAATCCAGCCTAGTTCGCATAGTGCCTGCACTTAACCTTTTTGGGAAAATACGTCAGTTTACACTGGTAAATACATTCAACTGACTCATTTTGAAAAGTTTAATAAAATTGATTTGAATGCACGTGGCACAAACTCTTTATAACTTGGGATAATTGTTTAAACATATAAACTTGTAAAAGAATTACATGTTCCTTATGCGTTCAGTAGCCCGGTTCGTGCCGGGTTAAAGATCAATAGATACACCACATTATTTATTTTGGCACTGACGGGTGTACGCCTACACCCCGCGCTTAGGTCGTGGCCATTTCGTAAAATGATGCCAAGGATATCCGGGACATGGTCATTAACCCCCCAAAGGCGTTAAGCAAACAACACATATTTTAAACGGGTCATCTCGATAATACTTAACCACCAATCGATTAAGGTCGAATGCCCAACCAAGCGGTATTTTATATACCGTACCCCAAGCCCGTATAAGGGAAAATAAGTTAAAAGTATTTACCTGAGCTAAATATAATATTCAATCCCAGTCGTATCAAATCAGCAAGTACAGATAGCTTTTACTGGGCTCCTATTCTGGAACGAAGGTTTATAATAACCTATTAGAATCCTAACGGTCTTTAGTTAAGCTTAAGCTTAGACCGGTTAGTTTTAAAGAACGATACGGTTCAAACGCACAATTAAGCGAAGACCGGAATAGAATGTGATTTAGACCCGACAAGTTTGAAGACTTGTATAATATGGGTAATCTAAACACATTCTGGATTTTGAGATAAAAACGATAAGGTTTGACCCGTTTCGGCTAATTTATGCAAACTAGTTACATAAACCGAACCGAACGCGCAAGAATGCGTAACGGGTAACCATAAGAGTCATATACATGTTTCCTAAGTTAATATGCCTTAAATATGTTGTGACATCAGTAAGATATCTTTTATTATGCCCGAAACGAATTTAAACTCAAACTATGCCCCGTAGGGGTATTTTGGTCATTTACAAGGTTATAAAAGAGTTTAAGTATTTACTTGAGTTACAGGTCTGATATAATCAGAAAAAATACTTAATTCACTAAGTTATAACAGTAGGGTATTGCATATATGTGAAATTTATCAATTATAACCAAACTATGCACCGTAGGGGCATTTTGGTAATTTCACATAAGCTTAAAAGGTCAAAATCGGAAATCTGAGTTTAACAACTTTTGCTTACTGTTAAAATATTATAATTTACCTAAGATATCAGTAGGTATCACCCTTATATGTTTAAAATAGTTTTAGTACCTACAATGCGTTAAAAACGCTTAAAAAGGCGATTAGAAGCTGTTTCCGGGTTCTATATAGAAAGCTGATATTTTTATTATTCCAGAAGGTTTAAAATAATTTATTTATCATATAAAATCAGTAGCAAAAGGTTTGGGGTCAAAAAGATATGTAAATCTCATTTTATAGCCCAAAAGGGCAAAACCGACAATTACCGGATCAAGCTTATAACTCTAAGTTATGCTCAGCCTAAAATTAATTAAAAATCTTCAAAAATCCCCAAAATATTATATTACATCAGTGGGTAAAAAGTTTGATATCAAAAAGTGGGTTTAAATAGGCTATATGCTAATTATGCCGTTTAATCGCTAAAAAGCTTTCTAATTACGCTAACGAGCATAACTATCAATCTACACCTCAAACTTATGTCAAATTTTGGGTACAAGTTTATAATTCAGTAACTAAGGTTTCTACTCTTTTACATTTTTCACGTTTTATGGTGAAAAGGGCATAATAGTCAACATATAAGCAATTAACGGAATCATGCATATTAATTGGATAACTAATGAACCAAGGTGTATAATCACAGAGGGTTATACTAGCATGTAACCTGGTCCTAAGGAAGCTCTAAGGCATTTCCAAATCATACTAAATCGGGTCAGAACTGAAGTCAAAGCAAAAGTCAAAGTTTTGCGACTTTCGGTTCCGAACCGGGTCTAAACAGAAAATTGTCGGATCAAACAAGCTTAGACCAGTTCTTATACTTGTTACCAAGTTATATGAGTGATAAATTAGGTTACACGCCTTCTGCATTGTTAATTATGCGTTAATTCGAATATTAGCATTCTGTTGACTTTTTCTAATCAACTTTGACCCGACAAATGGTCTAGTTAGAGTGGGAATCAGAGGGTGCCCTTTTAAGGGTTTAATGCCCACATAATTACCAACTTATAACTACCTTCAATTCGACTAATCACTGGACCATTAATGATTAATCGCTAAGTCAAACGGTAATTACGACGATTTGACTTTTAAGCTAAAACTAAGTAAAAACTCAACTAAGGAAGGTTTAGGAAGCTTACCCAAGTCCTATGCACGATTAGAGATGCTTAGGGTCTGCTCTTGAACTCCCAAAAGCTCCAGAAATGTAGAAGGAATGAGTGATCACAATGTTGCAACATTGTGGCTTTATATAGTGATTAAATCTCACTTAGATCATTGACAACCAAGTCTACCCTTGTTCCCTGATCATCAACAAGTGTCCTAGGGTCTAAAAAGCATGTAGGGGTCGCCCATGGAGTGAAAATATCTGATCTAAGTCGGTTATAAGGCTGAACAGGCTGCTGCCTGTTATTTTCTGTATCTGGGGACCGTACGCGGCCCGCGTAAGGTTTGCCAAGACCTTACGCGCCCCGCCTAAAGCCTGTTGTCAGTTTAAGAACTTTTAGCTTTTTGGCACTTGGCTCTTGGTCCTTCGAAAGGTCATCCAACCTTATTTTCTTGCAGTTTGAGCCCCTCAATTTTACTTATAAGGGCTTCAAGACTTATACCCATTTTGTTAAGTCCTTGGTCACTTTACGTTTACCCGAAAAGTCATAATTTTCAACATTGACTCTTTAACCCCTCGCATACGAATTTGATCATAACTTTCTCATACGATAACGAAATTTTATGAAATTTTTTATCATGTATTCTAGTGGGCATAATTTACCGTTACAAAGCTTCGGGTTTGCTAAAAGGTCACTTAGAGGTATAACTTAAACATGTTGACACATTTAACCCCTGTAGTTTGTAATCTCTCACTTTCTTTCATATTTAGCTTCGTATGATCCATGATTTATTCGTTTGAAGGTATAAACATCATGTAGGGTTATTGTAAGGTATATTTATCCATTGTTGACATTTTGAACCCTTATTTTCACATACTTTCCATGTTTGTCAACTTTAGTCCCTCTAGAGTATTCTTTCACACGTTCAAACTTATGACACGTGTCAATACATTATAGGACGTGAATTTTCGAGGTGTTACATCCTCACCCCCTTAAAAAGAAATCTCGACCTCGAGATTTACTGAAACAAATAAGGGTACTTTTCTTTCATTGTGGATTCAACCTCCCACGTGTATTCGGGACCTCTACGGGCGTCCCATTTAACCTTTACGATCGATACATGCTTCCTTCGAAGCTTCTTAACCTGTCGATCCTCGATCAACATAGGTTTTTCAACAAACTTCAAGCTCTCTTCTATGTGCACATCTGTATGTGGTATGACTAGTGATTCATCAGCGAAACACTTCTTCAGATTGCAGATGTGGAATACATTGTGAATACCACTGAGCTCTTCAGGTAAGTTTAACTTATAGGCAACTGATCCGACACGTTCGATGACCTCGAAAGGTCCTATGTATCTTGGGCTTAACTTTCCTTTCTTACCAAATCGCATCCCTCCCTTCCAGGGTGATACTTTAAGCAACACTTTGTCACCTACCTCGAAGTTAAAAGGCTTACGCTTTAAATATGCATAGCTTTTCTGCCTATCTCTGGTAGCTTTCAGGTGATCACGAATCTGGACAATCTTGTCCGTCGTTTCAAAGACTATTTCAGGTCCTGACAGTTGGACATCCCCAACTTCCGCCCAACAAACGGGAGTTCTACACTTTCTACAGTACAAGGCCTCGAAAGGCGCAACCTTGATGCTGGTATGGTAGCTATTGTTATATGAGAACTCGATTAATGGCAGGTGGTTATCCCAACTACCACCTAAGTCGATCACACATGCACGAAGCATGTCTTCCAACGTTTGGATTGTACGCTCACTCTGTCCATCCGTCTGAGGATGGTAAGCCGTACTGAAATTTAAGCGCGTGCCCAAAGATTGTTGGAAACTCTTCCAAAAATGTGACGTGTATCTAGTATCTCTGTCAGAGATAATAGACACTGGTACGCCATGCAGAGATACAATCTTATCTACATACAATTGGGCTAACATGTCGGAGCTATAGGTCTCTTTAATGGGTAGGAAATGTGCTGACTTAGTCAGTCTATCTACTATTACCCATATTGTGTCATTTCCTTTCCTTCTCTTTGGCAACTTGGTGATGAAATCCATTGTCACCATTTCCCACTTCCATGTGGGAAGTTCAGGTTGTTGTAGCAAACCTGACGGCTTTTGATGTTCAGCTTTGACTTGCGCGCACGTCAAACATTTAGCCACATAGGCAGCTATAGACTTCTTCAAGCCTATCCACCAGAAGTTTGCTTTCAAATCCTGGTACATCTTGTCAGCTCCAGGATGAACAGAGTATTTGGAACTGTGGGCTTCCTGGAGGATGAAATCTCGAAGTCCCCCATAAATTGGAACCCATATTCGTCCATTCAAGCTCAGAATTCCGTCCTTGCCCTGAGATAACTGTTCTTCGGTTACTCCTAGCTTTTCGCTAGGATAGTTAGCTTCCAACACAGCTTCCTTCTGTGCAGCTAACAACCTTTCGTTCAAACCATTCTTTATCTCAATGCTCTTGGCATTGATTCGGATGGGTTTCATCCTTTCATTTCGACTCAAGGCATCGGCGACTACATTCGCCTTGCCAGGATGGTATCTTATTTCACAATCATAATCATTTAAGGTTTCCATCCAACGTCGTTGCCTCATGTTCAAATCCTTCTGGTTAAACAGGTGCTGGAGACTCTTGTGATCAGAATAGATCACACACTTGATACCATATAAATAGTGTCTCCACAGTTTTAGTGCAAATACAACGGCACCCAACTCCAAGTCATGGGTGGTGTAATTCTTTTCATGCACCTTTAACTGACGTGAAGCATAGGCAATGACTTTGCCTTTCTGCATAAGCACACATCCCATCCAGGTGTGATGCATCACAATATACCACAAACTCTTCTATCCCATCAGGCAATGTCAACACAGGTGCATTGCTCAACTTTTTCTTAAGAATGTCAAAGGATTCCTGCTGCTTAGGGCCCCAATCAAACTTAACCTTCTTACGTGTTAACGAAGTTAGGGGCGCAGCAATCCTTGAGAAGTTTTCAATGAAACGCCTATAATATCCTGCTAATCCCAAGAAACTGCGAATTTCTGTGGGCGTCTTCGGCTCTTGCCAATTCATGACAGCTTCAACCTTAGCGGGATCCACTTGGATACCACGCTCACTAACCATATGTCCAAGGAATTGGACTTCTCGAAGCCAGAATTCACACTTCGAAAATTTGGCGTAAAGCTTCTTCTGTTGAAGTAGTAAAAGAATACTTCGAAGATGTTTCTCATTTTCAGCTTGGTTCTTCGAGTAGACGAGGATGTCGCCAATGAAGACGATGACAAATTTGTCCATGTAAGACTTACAGACGCGATTCATGAGATCCATGAATGCGGCAGGTGCATTAGTGAGCCCAAAAGGCATCACTAGGAACTCGTAATGACCATAACGAGTCCTAAATGCAGTCTTGTGTACATCTTCATCTTTAACCTTCAATTGATGATAGCCTGACCTCAGATCGATCTTGGAGAAGTAATTTGCCCCTTGAAGTTGATCGAACAGATCGTCGATCCTGGGTAAAGGATACCTATTCTTGATAGTGACTTTATTAAGCTCACGGTAATCGATGCACAGACGCATCGATCCATCCTTCTTCTTGACAAATAAGATTGGTGCTCCCCAAGGAGACGAACTAGGTCTAATGAAACCCTTGGCTAGCAATTCATCTAGTTGTGCTCTCAATTCCTTTATCTCTGTTGGTGCCAACCTATAAGGCGCCCTTGCTACTGGTGCTGCTCCAGGGATGATGTCAATTCTGAATTCCACTTGCCTATCTGGTGGTAAACCAGGTAGTTCTTCAGGGAAAACATCGGGATACTCAGAAATGACGGGGATATCTTCCATCTTAGGTTTCGGCTCATTAATAGTCACTTGTGCCATGTAGATGACACAACCCTTCTTCAAACACTTGGAGGCCTTGAGCATAGTCACTTGCTCAGGCAGTCCATACTGGGTATCTCCCTGAATGGTAAGTGATTCACCAGACGGAGTCTTGATCACCACCTGTTTCTTATTGCAGACAATCTGGACCTGGTTATGAGATAACCAGTCCACGCCTAATACGATGTCAAAGCCGGCTAACTTCAAAGGAAGTAGGGACAAAGGAAAAGAGTGGTTCTTAATGGATATAACACATCCATCTAACACAGTTGAGACGGTTTCTATGGTGCCATCTGCTAACTCCACCTCATATTTCACACTTAAGGTTTTAACAGGTAAATTCAGCAATTTGCAAAACTTATTATCTACAAACGATTTATCAGTGCCTGAATCAAAAAGTACTCTTGCATAGACATCATTTATGAGGAAGGTACCTGTAATCACATTGTCGTCCTGCACAGCTTCCTTCGCATCCATCCTGAAGACCCTAGCATTGGTCTTCTTTCCTTCATCAGCTTTCTTTGCATATTTTGGGCAATTTGTCTTAATGTGCCCTTTTTCGTTGCAACTGTAGCACGTTGCGTCCTTCAACTTTTTGCAATCCAAGGTCTTGTGTTCCTTGGACTTGTATTTCCCACATGCAAAAGTTCTCGACTGTGTCTGCGAGTTCGATTCATATCTGCACTTCCCGAAGTGCTGTCTCTTGCAGATCTTACACTTGGGCTTATCACCAGATTGATGCCCATCCTTCTTAGATCCTGACCCCTTCTTGTGGTCGTTGTTTCCCCTGTGCTTCTTATCCGAACGTCGTGAGTTGTCATCCTCACGCTTTCTTTTCTCGGCATCCGTGTTCCTCAGCGATCTCTGTCTGACCGAGTCCAGTGTGAGGGACAAAGATATATCAGCTACAGATCTGAAAGTAGCTGGCCGAGAGGCCTTCACGCTTGCCTTAATTTCTGGGGCTAAACCCCCAATGAAACGAGCTATTCTTTTGGGTTCCAGGGTCACCAGATACGGAACCAATCTTGACATGGTATTAAAGCTCGTAAGGTAAGCTTGGCAATCCAGATTTTTCATTACCAATGACAGAAAATCCGACTCAATCTTTTCTACCTCATGCTGAGGACAGTAGTTTTCCCTGAAGAGGGCAACAAATTGTTCCCATGTCATATTGTACGGTGGGATCTTACCAGTAGCTTGAATCAACGATCTCCACCAGGCTAAGGCCTCACCCTTAAATGACTGAGACACGAATTTTACCACATCCTTAGCAGCGCAACCACTAATATCAACCACGGTGTCCATCTCATCCAACCATGTCATGCAATCTATAGCTCCTTTCTCCCTGGTGAAATCCCTGGGTTTGCATGAAACAAAGTATTTGTAGGAGCAACCCTTATCACGGGGTCCTTGATTCAGTACAACCCTTTGAGATGGATCACTTTGGTGATTTGAAGAGTGACGATCGTCATCTTCTTTCTTGGGTTCATCCTTCTTGGAGGGTGGCTTGCTGTGAGCCTCAGAGTGAGTCTTAGGCTTTGAATGCGGTGTAGATAGGGTCCTACTTCGAGTTCCGCTATATTCTTCATACTGCCGCTCTATGGCCTTTGTAACAGCGTTTTCTATTAACGCTTGCAGTTCAGGACCCGTTATATTAATTCGGGCGTTATCGTGATTCTCCCTTTGGTGACTATTAATTTCATCCGAGTCAGCCATTGCAGTTTTTAACTGTTACATAAAATATTGACAAGAATTTATTTGGGAGTTCATTATGGAATTGTCTTTTATGGCAATTCATTAACCATGGTAAACATAGACCATATTTGGTTAATTTATTAATCATGTTTATTTAGGATTTTTATTTTAATTATCCTAAGTATAAATCAATATCAGTATTATTTGTGGCACAAAAGGCCTAGTCACAAGGACATTTTAAGTCATGAACCATGATTTCAGAGAATCAAAGCATGAAGGTTTGAACATAGTTCTTTACCTTTTTCTGATAGGGAGTCATAGACTACTACTGTCTTTTGTCTTATATGACAATGAGTATGGCCCATAGGCACTATATTACCAATGTATGGTCAACATATGATCATCTAAATTGATGATTTAAACCCATGATTTATAGATCATTGAGTTAGGTTAGGAATCTTTTGAAGAATCCTTTATAAGAATGACGTGTGTGATTCCTAATGAATCACGTCTGCCAGGAGCGTTAACATGTTCTCAGATGTTAACAGGGATCCGAATCTTTTAAACAAGTCTTACCATCTTGGCCAGGTCTTTATAATGACACTCAGGCTAGGTTATACCTTTAAGATTCTTAGTTAATATATAATAGGCAGATTATTTTTAAAAGGAATGATTTTGGTATATTTATTTCATATATAATATTTATGCATAAAATGGCAAAAATGAAATTTATAAACTTAACATTCCATTAATTATTAAAGTATTATACATTGCCCTAAACGGGACTTTTAACAGGACAATTTGCCCACGCAGGGGCTAAACCGATAATACAAGTCCACGCAGGGACCAAATATTAGAATAGATGTCCACGCAGGGACTAAATACATAAATAAATGTCCACGCAGGGACTAAAAAGATAAGTCCACGCAGGGACTAAATACACAGATAAATGTCCACGCAGGGACTTGATTGAAATAGGAAATACAACAATACACATAGGGAATTAATGATCCCTCTTCTTCTTCCCCTTTAACAAGCTTGCTAGGCCCTTGAGGAAACCCCTGTTGTTCCTACGTTCTTCCTGGAACTCATGTTCCACCCGACTTAGTCTTTGGAGGATCTCCTCCAGTTCTGGTGGGGAAAATCGTGGTGGCTGCGACTGTTGCCGAATCGGCGGTCGAGCAGGTATTTGATATCCATGAGTTGGATATCTCACTCCCCAAGGAGCTCCATACGGTCCTTCCGGATGTAGGGCGTTGTAGTTTTCCGCGACTAGGTACGGGTCGGCCTCAGCATAGTTATAGTTTGTGTGAGCCGGCTGTTCAAACGGATTGTACCTTGTTGAACCCGCGTATGTCGGAATCGGGTTATCAAAACCAAATGGTGGCGGCTGCGGTGCAACTGGTGCAGAACTCACCTCTGGAACTGGGTTTGAAGGCCCACCCATTTGTGGGTCCTCATGCAGTGGCGGGTAGTGACTGCCACTGGAGTGTCGAGGGGTGCTAAAGTGAAAATCCCCTGCTCGCGCAGACATACGTGCGCCCGTTCTCCTACGCCTAGGTGGTTCTGGAGGTGCTTGATGAACTGGCAGTGGTGGAGGCGGTGGCGTGACTGCCACAAAACGTGAATCCCCAGCGGGATCCTGCTGCTCCTGCTGTTGGTGAGGTGATGAATGGTGAGAAGGTGTGAAGTACCATTCATGTTGGTTAAACCTCGCTTGAAAACTGTCTGGACCACCGTAGGGTGATCCGTGGAAAGAAGATCCATCAGAGATCTCGATGGGATGGTTGGGGGTACCGCTTGCAGGCTCGACGGGATCCGTGTCCTCGTCCATGTCCATGGCATTGTCTTCTGAGAAGTGGTCCTCAGGTCCCAATGGGTTAAAACCCACTGGTTCTTGTATATAATTTGCTGGGTTGAACCAGCCCTGAAAGACAGGAGTAGGGTCGCCGAAGGAATGGTGCGAAAGAGATCGTTGAAGAAGTATATATGAAGGTTGTGGGTTATCGGGCTCGTTTTCCAAATGTGGCCCATAGGAATGACGATTGGGAGGTGTCGAGCTGTGCGAGACTGACCGTCTAGTGGGCTCCACGTGGGTCCTCTAGTCTCCTTGAGGACCAGCACTCCTGGTGGTTGAAAGAGTTCGCCGGAGTGATGGCCCGGCTTCGTGATCGTTAGGGGCGCTGATTGGCCCCTTGCCTTTTCCTCCTCTTCTAATTCTCGGCGGCATTGTTAAACCTATCAATACAACAAAGGTAACAACAAGAATATATATATATATATATATATATATATATATAAAATACAAGACAAAATAAAACAGAAATAGAATTTGTCCTGTGTTATTTGTCTAGACTCGAAAATTTAGGAATGTGCAATTGTGTAACTGAGATTAAACACAAAAGGCTAGCGTTTAATTCACTCAGCGTTGGCTCTGATACCAACCTGTCACACCCCTATATTCCACGTTTGACCGGTGGGGGAGTATCGTGACGTGGTTGGTAACATTACAGTCAAACAACACAATATTTAATATGCAGAGTGGAAGCAAATGAAAGATATATTTCAACCGAATATAATTATAATATCAAGTATCACAAACAGTTGAAAATAATCCACAAGTGGATCAAAAATAAATAGGAAACATTGTTCAACAGTTTTGACATCCAAGCTTGCGAGACTTATTGTGGACGCTAGGATAAAAGCCAGCCTAGTTCGCATAGTACCTGCACTTAACCTTTTTGGGAAAATACGTCAGTTTACACTGGTAAATACATTCAACTGACTCATTTT
Source organism: Helianthus tuberosus (assembly GCA_030545235.1). Taxonomy (NCBI): domain Eukaryota; kingdom Viridiplantae; phylum Streptophyta; class Magnoliopsida; order Asterales; family Asteraceae; genus Helianthus; species Helianthus tuberosus. The sequence continues at coordinate 4,000,081 of CM060430.1, forward strand.
GAAAAGTTTAATAAAATTGATTTGAATGCACGTGGCACAAACTCTTTATAACTTGGGATAATTGTTTAAACATATAAACTTGTAAAAGAATTACATGTTCCTTATGCGTTCAGTAGCCCTGTTCGTGCCGGGTTAAAGATCAATAGACACACCACATTATTTATTTTGGCACTGACGGGTGTACGCCTACACCCCGCGCTTAGGTCGTGGCCATTTCGTAAAATGATGCCAAGGATATCCGGGACATGGTCATTAACCCCCCAAAGGCGTTAAGCAAACAACACATATTTTAAACGGGTCATCTCGATAATACTTAACCACCAATCGATTAAGGTCGAATGCCCGACCAAGCGGTATTTTATATACCGTACCCCAAGCCCGTATAAGGGAAAATAAGTTAAAAGTATTTACCTGAGCTAAATATAATATTCAATCCCAGTCGTATCAAATCAGCAAGTACAGATAGCTTTTACTGGGCTCCTATTCTAGAACGAAGGTTTATAATAACCTATTAGAATCCTAACGGTCTTTAGTTAAGCTTAAGCTTAGACCGGTTAGTTTTAAAGAACGATACGGTTCAAACGCACAATTAAGCGAAGACCGGAATAGAATGTGATTTAGACCCGACAAGTTTGAAGACTTGTATAATATTGGTAATCTAAACACATTCTGGATTTTGAGATAAAAACGATAAGGTTTGACCCGTTTCGGCTAATTTATGCAAACTAGTTACATAAACCGAACCGAACGCGCAAGAATGCGTAACGGGTAACCATAAGAGTCATATACAGGTTTCCTAAGTTAATATGCCTTAAATATGTTGTGACATCAGTAAGATATCTTTTATTATGCCCGAAACGAATTTAAACTCAAACTATGCCCCGTAGGGGTATTTTGGTCATTTACAAGGTTATAAAAGAGTTTAAGTATTTACCTGAGTTACAGGTCTGATATAATCAGCAAAAATACTTAATTTACTAAGTTATAACAGTAGGGTATTGCATATATGTGAAATTTATCAATTATAACCAAACTATGCACCGTAGGGGCATTTTGGTAATTTCACATAAGCTTAAAAGGTCAAAATCGGAAATCTGAGTTTAACAACTTTTGCTTACTATTAAAATATTATAATTTACCTAAGATATCAGTAGGTATCACCCTTATATGTTTAAAATAGTTTTAGTACATACAATGCGTTAAAAACGCTTAAAAAGGCGATTAGAAGCTGTTTCCGGGTTCTATATAGAAAGCTGATATTTTTATTATTCCAGAAGGTTTAAAATAATTTATTTATTATATAAAATCAGTAGCAAAAGGTTTGGGGTCAAAAAGATATGTAAAACTCATTTTATAGCCCAAAGGGGCAAAACCGACAATTACCGGATCAAGCTTATAACTCTAAGTTATGCTCAGCCTAAAATTAATTAAAAATCTTCAAAAATCCCAAAATATTATATTACATCAGTGGGTAAAAAGTTTGATATCAAAAAGTGGGTTTAAATAGGCTATATGCTAATTATGCCGTTTAATCGCTAAAAAGCTTTCTAATTACGCTAACGAGCATAACTCTCAATCTACACCTCAAACTAATGTCAAATTTTGGGTACAAGTTTATAATTCAGTAACTAATGTTTCTACTCTTTTACATTTTTAAAAATCACGTTTTATGGTGAAAAGGGCATAATAGTCAACATATAAGCAATTAACGGAATCATGCATATTAATTGGATAACTAATGAACCAAGGTGTATAATCACAGAGGGTTATACTAGCATGTAACCTGGTCCTAAGGAAGCTCTAAGGAATTTCCAAATCATACTAAATCGGGTCAGAACTGAAGTCAAAGCAAAAGTCAAAGTTTTGTGACTTTCGGTTCCGAACCGGGTCTAAACAGAAAATTGTCGGATCAAACAAGCTTAGACCAGTTCTTATACTTGTTACCAAGTTATATGAGTGATAAAATAGGTTACACGCCGTCTGCATTGTTAATTATGCGTTAATTCGAATATTAGCATTCTGTTGACTTTTTCTAATCAACTTTGACCCGACAAATGGTCTAGTTAGAGTGGGAATCAGAGGGTGCCCTTTTAAGGGTTTAATGCCCACATAATTACCAACTTATAACTACCTTCAATTCGACTAATCACTGGACCATTAATGATTAATCTCTAAGTCAAACAATAATTACGACGGTTTGACTTTTAAGCTAAAACCAAGTAAAAACTCAACTAAGGAAGGTTTAGGAAGCTTACCCAAGTCCTATGCACGATTAGAGATGCTTAGGGTCTGCTCTTGAACTCCCAAAAGCTCCAGAAATGCAGAAGGAATGAGTGATCACAATGTTGCAACATTGTGGCTTTATATAGTGATTAAATCTCACTTAGATCATTGACAACCAAGTCTACCCTTGTTCCCTGATCATCAACAAGTGTCCTAGGGTCTAAAAAGCATGTAGGGGTCGCCCATGGTGTGAAAATATCTGATCTAAGTCGGTTATAAGGCTGAACAGGCTGCTGCCTGTTATTTTCTGTATCTGGGGACCGTACGCGGCCCGCGTAAGGTTTGCCAAGACCTTACGCGCCCCGCCTAAAGCCTGTTGTCAGTTTAAGAACTTTTAGCTTTTTGGCACTTGGCTCTTGGTCCTTCGTAAGGTCATCCAACCTTATTTTCTTGCATTTTGAGCCCCTCAATTTTACTTATAAGGGCTTCAAGACTTATACCCATTTTGTTAAGTCCTTGGTCACTTTACGTTTACCCGAAAAGTCATAATTTTCAACATTGACGCTTTAACCCCGCGCATACGAATTTGATCATAACTTTCTCATACGATAACGAAATTTTATGAAATTTTTTATCATGTATTCTAGTGGGCATAATTTACCGTTACAAAGCTTCGGGTTTGCTAAAAGGTCACTTAGAGGTATAACTTAAACATGTTGACACATTTAACCCCTGTAGTTTGTAATCTCTCACTTTCTTTCATATTTAGCTTCGTATGATCCATGATTTATTCGTTTGAAGGTATAAACATCATGTAGGGTTATTGTAAGGTATATTTATCCATTGTTGACATTTTGAACCATTATTTTCACATACTTTCCATTTTTGTCAACTTTAGTCCCTCTAGAGTATTCTTTCACACGTTCAAACTTATGACACGTGTCAATACATTATAGGACGTGAATTTTCGAGGTGTTACAAGTGGTCATCTGATAGGGCGGCCATCCGATAGGGTGGTCATCCGATAGGGTGGCCATCCGATAGGGTGGTCATCCGATAGGTTGGTCATCTGATATGGTGGCCATCCGATAGGGTGGTCATCTGATAGGGTGGCCATCCGATAGGGTGGTCATCTGATAGGGTGGTCATCCAATAGGGTGGCCATCCTAAGTTTAACGATGACGACATGGTACGTTTTGTGACAATGGTAAACTCACCGTCGCACAGCCGTTCTGGTCGGGTGGGAACCACCCCAGTCCGATCAGTTACTGTCAGTGATGACGTTTATGTCCAACTCCGTTTTTCGGCCATCATTCTCCGGTGGAAATCCATCCTTAAGCCGACTCTAGACTAATAATCAAGTCTATAGTCCGTTCTGGACCGGATCTCACCATTTAGAGCAAAAGTTGAAGAAGAAGATGAAGAAACTTAAGTTTTACCATAAAAATACTTAGATTTAGGTTAGATTTAGTGATAAATACATGGAATCCCTTAGATCTTAACTAGATCTCACCAAGAATGACCTCATATGACAGTTTGTACAAACCACCATGATGACATCATCCTTAAGATCTCAGATCTGAGAGATTTCACGGTGAAATGTGTGATTTCAAAGGCGAATCACGTAGAGGATGAGGTGTAGATCGAGAAAGTACAAGAATATAGCTTGAAACGTACCGAAATCGCCAAGAAAATGGAGAAAATGTAGTGTGCGTGCGTCTGGTCGAACAGGGCTGTCACATCAGGGAATAAAGTGATGTGACATGCCTATTTATAGTGTGGAAGGGACTTGAGGCGGTTTGGTTTGGATAGGGTGGTCATCCGATATGGTGGCCATCCGATAGGGTGGTCATCCGATCGGATTGCCACTCTGGCCAATCCAATCTTTCCGCGTTCCCGTCTTTGATTCGTTTGCGAGTTAGATTAAGCGTTTGCGTATTATAGAAAACTAGATCACATCATAAACATCAAAAGTTCCAGATATTAATAGATTCTGCCAGTGACAAGGCTCCAGTCTCTCGTTCAACCAAGAATCAAGTTTTACGAGTCTAAGGAGTCAAGCACCAAATAGATTTAGACATTCCAAACGTAGATTTAGGCATTCCATCATAGATTTTAGCATTCCAACATAGACATTCCAAAGATATAGACATTCCACACGTAAATTTAGGCATTTCAAGTATATAACATAGACTTCCACATAGATTAGGGGCTAAAATTGCAAAAAGGCAAACTTCAGGTACTAATCTTGACAAGATCCTAAAGTTTAGGGGCGCTGGGCGTTACAATAAAGGTAGTGTCGCCAAATCTTCAACGCAAAAACAATTGCGCCTAGCTCGAGGTCATGGGTTGTGTAGTTCTTCTCGTGGATCTTGAGCTGACGAGACGGTTAAGCGATAACCTTGTCCCGTTGCATGAGAACACAACTAAGACCAAGGTTTAAGGCATCGTAATAGACAACGAAGTCATCGTTTCCGTCGGGTAAAGCGAGAACGGGAGCATTGCAGAGCATATGCTTGAGAGTTTGAAAGGCAGTCTCTTGTCCAGTTCCCCAAACAAAAGGCTTGTCTTTGTGCGTGAGAGAAGTAAGCGGCACGTCGATTTTAGAGAATCCTTCGATAAATCGGCGATAATAGCCCGCTAGTCCGAGAAAAGAACAGACTTCAGACGGGTTCTTAGGTGTAACCCAACTTGTTGGATCTGAGTTTGGTTTTGATTGTATTTTTCGTTTGAATTAGAATGAAGATGGATGAGTTGTGCAGCGGAATTAAGATGGAAACAAACTTTGCATACAATCAAACGAGAGTATTGCTTTGATCAAACATTTTTCACAAAGAACCGAAAGATTGAATTTAATTTCAACGACGATTACAATGCAATGCTTAATACAATCTCCCCCTCAGCCAGAGCTCAGTGTTTGTTCGTGCAGGAAAACAAGTTTGCAAAGAGCTAATAGAACAGTACAGAGCACTGTTCTATTTATAGGCACTAGCAAACCACTGAGCACTTAGCTGACGTCACCATGAAAGTGACATCTAACCTCCTAACAAACTCTAACCTCTGATCAATACAAACACTGCTATGCTAACTACTGCTATTACATTTCATTACATATAAGACATATTAAATAACTGCTGCATCCTTCCACTGCTGTGAACCCAGCAGTACTTGTCCGGATCAGCAGTGCTTGACTCAGGACAGTAGATTGAGCAGCAGAGCTTTAGTCTTCCATCAGGCCTTTACTTGATCAGCAGTTGTAGGTCAGCAGTTTGCACGATCAGTAGATAGGATGTCAGCAAATGTTGAAATCACTTTCAAGGGGAGAGACTTGTATGTAACATCTGCTTATTCTGGATCCACTGCTCTGATCCAGTTTTGGCTTTAATTATCTGTTCCTCTGGTAGGGTTCAATCCCAACAATCTCCCCCTGGAACAGATAATGCCAAAACTGTTCATTATTGTGGAATTTTTATTGCCTCATCAGCGGTTCCCTTATCTGACCTTTAAATTGTAGTTCAAAGTCTAGGGCATCTGTGTCATCATCGTCCCTGCTAAGTGGAAGATCAAGGAGATCCTGGAAATCTTCAAGACTCAGGCCAAGAGCTTGTTCCCTTGATATTTTCTTCACTTCTCCACCAGACCTGAGCAAAGTCAATACGTAGGTCTGTTTGTCAGTTTCCCACTTTTGTATTTTTGAGCCTGGTGGGTTTCTTGGGAGATTTTTATTTGCAGAGGTGTTTGGTGAGGCTGGCCTATTCATGACTGACTGAGCAGCACTTGCAGTTTGATCCAAACCAAGAGTTTCTATGATCATTTTCTTTATGCCTTCTTTTACAAGGTCATTTCCTTTTATCAACTCTTGGATGGTTTCACCACCCAACTGTTTGTGTGGCCTTCTTTTATAGATGGCTACACCAGCTGGAGCAGTGGCTCTTTTGACTTGCAGCTTTGGTGGTCTTTTTGAGACCTCTGCTTTGGAATAGTCAGGCCTTTTAGGAACTGTAGGATCTTTCTTTCTTAGTTCCTCCAACCTTTTGTAGGTGGCCCTGACTACATCTTCTCTCCATCTTGACACTTGATGTTTAGACCCATAATCAGCAGCAACTAACTCCTCTTTCATTCTCTTCAGCTCAAGTGATTTTTCAGGCACATTCTTTTTGTACTTTGACCAATCTGGAGGAGTGTGTTTGACCTTATTCTTTATCATTTCTTGAATCCTGGCTGCTTCTTGCTCAAGCTCAGGAATGGTCCACTCCTTGTACATGTGCTTGTCTCCCTTGTATTTCTTTGTTGCCATGATGCTTTCAATGTAGTCTTTTCTTAGAGTTTCATCTGCTCTCTCTGAGATTTGTTGACATACATTCTTTGCAAATTGCTCCAAGGATCTGACTTGTGTAAGCAAGAATTGGTAGTTCTGCTGGATTTCTCTATCAGTTTTTCCTTGTGCATTTCTTTTTTAGATATCCTCTGCCTGTTTAGATTTAACTTTTAAATATTCTTCAATGTTGTTTGGCCTTGGATATCCTTTGACTGATGAAAACTTCCTTTTAGTAGGGTCTTCCTCATAGTAGAAGGACTTTATCTCTTCTCTAACTGCTTCAAGTTCTAGAGGAAATTTGACACCTGCAGGAGTAATGACAGGGATTGATTGTTGTACTGGTGCTGATGAGAGAGGAATAGGTTTGGGTATTGTAACAAGTGACATATATGTTGAAGATGTTGGTGGTGGTGATGGTGAATCATCATCTGGTATGTAAATCCTTCTCCTTTTTATAGAAGAGGCAGATGATGTTTTGGGTGGATCAGTGGTGGTGATTTGAGTGGCAGTGGTTTGTGATTGACTAACAGCTGTTGAAACAACTGGTGTCTCAACCACTGTTGTCATTACAACAGATGTTGTAACATCTGTTGTCTTCTGCTTTTTGGCAGGAGGTGATGGTGGTGATGTTATTTTTGGTGGCAGTGATAAGGCAGTGATTGTGGTGTGTGTTGAGGTGGTGTGTGTTGAAGTGATAACGGATGTTGAAACAACTGAAGTACCAGCAGTAGTTGATACAACTGGAGTTACAACAGCTGTTTGGATGGAGGTTTGATGTTGGAGGCTTTTGGACGGTGGTCTTGGAGGCTTAGTGAATCTGGATGGTGTGGACTTGGGATTTCTTTTTGGCTTAGGCTTTGTAACATCCTTTGACCCAGAATAACCCTGCGCATTCAGCTTCATATAAGCTCTCTTCTCCTCATTCCACCTTGACATATCCTTTGCCTCTCTGTCCCTTTTTACACTTGCTATCACATCATCAAGTGCATTCTGGGTAACATCAACCTTTTTGCTACCATCTGGCAAAGGTATTTGTTTGGTCATATTCTCCATTTCTGGTTCTAAGTAGAGACCATCATCTACTCCCTTTTCCTTCCATCCTTTAATTTTCTCCCCCTTTTTGGCATTATCTGGGGGAAGTTGATCAATGAAAATGACAGTTGGAGGAGCAGTGCTAGTGGTTTCCAATAAATGGGCCTTGGGAGCCTTAATGTCTGCTTGTGTGTCCTTGAACCTAGACTCCATGATGTTTCTCAGCTTTTGTACATGTATTTCATGTTGCTGATTAGCCATTTGTTGTTGTTGTTGGAGAAAAGGTTGGAATAAATTCCAGAGCTCATTTGTAGCAGATGCTTGTGGTGGAGCAGGTGCTTGAGGTGGAACAGCAGTGGATTGCATCTTTTGTATTTTCAACACCTGTTGTAGCATGTCTTTGATGTCTGCAACAGCTGTATCCAATTTGTCAACTCGTTCCGTCAAATCCTGATATTTTAAATCATCACCCAATTTAATGGGATCATCTGATTTCCCACTAGCAGTGGTTTTATCAGTGGTTGAGGTAGGGAGTGTACTCCAAACACTAACCACTGATGCCCCTTTTTCTTGGTATTGGGGTCTTCTTCCTTCAACACTTGACAACCTTTTGATGTTTCCAGTGGTTAAAACAAATCCACTGGTGGTTGGCAGAGGTGCTATGTAAGGAATTGCCGCCAAGGAAGTCTTATTGATGTAACCACTGTCCAACTGTAAACCAGTGGGTTCAACAGTTGTAGTGGTTGCTTCACTTGGATTACCACCAAGAGTTACTTGGAACTGAAGGGGTGTAACCTCCTCAGGTTGTGTTGGTGGGTTAGCAAAGATTGATACATCAGACCCAGTCATTTGTTGAGGCATGTTCTCATTGATAGGTGATTGAGAAGGACTGGTTAGTGCCTGGTTCAAATCAATTGCATCCAACAGCAATTTAGTTGGTGGGGGAATTGTGGATGTGAGGTTTGGTGTGAGAAGAGAAGTTGCCCCGGGCTGAGGGCTGTGGATGATGGAATCAAATGATTCCAGAGCATCATGATGTGGTATCCCAATTTGTACAACCTGTTCTTTTAGTGAAGAAGCAGGAGGAGTTTCAGTTATGGGTTGAGATATTTGTACCAACTGCTGTGAGGAAGTAGCAGCAGTGGTTTCTTGTGACATTTGTGCTGTCACAGGCAGTAGCTCTGGTATCTCATCCTCCAGAGTTGCCTTTTTGATGGGTTTGGGGGGTTTTTGAGTTTTTCTTTTTGTTGACTTTTTGGTGATTTTAGGTGTGGGTTTCAAAGCAGTTGTTGTGCTACTTTGATCACCTTGAGCAGTGGGCTCAGCAGCAGATACCTGAGGAGCAGTGGTAACTGCTAAAATCTGCTCAGGCACCTCTGCTTGTGTTTTGCAAGGTGTTGACATCCTTGTAAAAGTTTCAGCAGTTAAGCAATTTATTTGAATGGATTCACCTTGGTTTATTGCAGAAAGATCATCCTTACTGAATTTCTTTTGAAAATAATAACTTAGAAATCTTGGAAATAGTAAGAATGCCTTTGTTTCAACATTTTTAACCAGATCATTAAAAATTTCCCGAGAGTAATTAAGGTTTTCTTCTTGAAGAATAGCAAATCCCAGGTTTTGAATTTTTAATGGTATTTCATTAAAAGCAGTGGTTTTATTTGAAACGCACATTAAGAGAGTATGAAATAAAAATCTTGTTGCAGAAGGAAAGTAACCTTTTTGTAAGGTGTCCTTCTTTATTTCTGCATTGTACCCTCTTTCCAGAAAATCATTTTGTAACTCGAATTTGGGAATAGTAATTTTACCTTCTTGATCATCGAGTTGAAAGACTTCTGAAATTGATTGTGGTGTAATCTTGACTGCTTTTCCCTTTAAAGTAGAGTTAATGGCTATGACAGTGTCTACTTGTGTTTCAAGGGTTGCATTCTTCCAAAACTCTCTTTGGGTTGTCAAGTAAATTGGTGCATCCGCTGTTAACAAAGTTTTGTACTTTGATGCAGAGATGGTAGCAAGGATGGAATCGAACATATCAGTGTTGCCGGGTTTTGTGAGGAGACCCAGAAGATTGTGAGATGGTTTGTGTGGAATTTCAGTGGGTTGTGCCTTTTGAGAGGCATCTTTTGAAGATGATTTGGAAATGGGTTTTGCAGATGGCTTCGATTTTGTCATTTTGGAAATGATGATCGAAGAAGATTTTGAAGGAATTTGAAGAAAAAATGCTTTTTCATAGCAATCCCTCACAAAGTGATGTCTGATGTCGATGTGTTTGGTGGTTGAATGGGAAACTGGATTTTTGATGATATTTTCTGCTGCCTGGCTATCCAACATGAGTGGTGTCTTTAAGGCAGTAATACCAAAATCCAGCAACTGATTTTGAAGCCACAGGAGTTGGGCTGTACAGCTTGCAGCAGCAATGTATTCAGCTTCAGCAGTGGATGTTGAAACAGCTGCTTGCTTTTTGCTTTGCCATGAAACTAAGCAATCACCTAGAAACTGGCACCCTCCTAAAGTGGACTTCCTTGTGGTGTTACATCCAGCAAAGTCACTGTCTGAAAAGCCTGAAAGCTTGATATTCCCATTAGCTGGATACCAGATACCAAGTGTGGGAGCACCTTTTATGTATCTAAAGATCCTTTTTACGGCAATGAGGTTTGATTTTCTGGGAGCTGATTGACTTCTTGCACAGACACATGTTGCAAACATGATGTCTGGTCTAGATGCAGTTAGGTACAGTAAAGACCCAATCATGCTTCTATAAAGTGTTTGGTCAATCAGTTCATCCTTTTCATCAGACATGACAAGCTTATTTGTTGCCATGGGTGTGCTGCATGGTTTACAATCATTCATATCAAATTTATTCAAAAGTTCTTTAGCATATTTGCTTTGATGAATGAAGGTTCCATTTTGCATTTGCTGAACTTGGAGACCAAGAAAGCATTGCAGCTCACCCATTGCACTCATTTCGAACTCAGCTGTCATGAGTTCCCTAAACTCTTCACACATTTTGTTACATGTGCTTCCAAAAATAATGTCATCCACATAAATTTGGACAATCATTAAATCCTTTCCTCTCCATTTTAAAAACAGTGTTTTATCAATGGTACCTCTTTTGAAACCATTTGAGAGTAGAAAGGTGGAAAGAGTTTCATACCAGGCCCTTGGTGCTTGTTTCAGGCCATACAAGGCTTTGTTTAACCTGTAGACATAATCTGGATAAAATGGATCCTCAAAGCCTGGAGGTTGACAAACATATACCTCTTCTTGAATTGTACCATAGAGGAAAGCACTTTTGATATCCATTTGAAACACCTTCATGTTGTGGTTGACAGCAAAGGCTAGGAACAGTCTAATAGCTTCCAATCTTGCTACAGGGGCAAAATTTTCATCATAGTCAATCCCCCCTTCCTGTTTGTAACCTTGAACCACAAGCCTGGCTTTATTCTTGACAACAATGCCCCTTTCATCAGTTTTGTTTTTGAAGACCCACTTTGTGCCAATGGGACTAACCTCTTCTGGCAGTGGTACAAGCTCCCATACTTGTTGTCTTTTAAACTGTTGGAGCTCCTCTTGCATGGCTTCTACCCAGCTGTTGTCTTTCAGTGCCTCTTGGTACTTGACTGGCTGATGGAGTGATAGAAAACCAGCAAAAAGACAAATGTTTTGGGTTTGGCTTCTTGTGAGCACCCCTTCATTTATGTTGCCAATGATTTGGTCAGGTGGATGAGAACTCAAGAAGATTAAATCTCCTTGGTATGGTATGATGACATTTATTGGTGAAGGCTGCAAATGTGTATCATCTGAGCTAACCACTGCTGGAGACTTTGATGACCCAGCAGTGGCGTCAAAAGGTGGTGGAATAGGAGGTAATGGTGAAGACACATGCTGACTTTTATCCACTATTTGGGGACTCTTACCAGCAGTGTTTGATGATGTGGAAGCAGTGGTTGATGGGCTACTTTGGTCAACAACTGTTGAGGTAGCAGTGGTTGAGCTTTGACACCTGTTTTGAACAACTGATGCTTTTCCCATGGTGGCAGACTTTTGAGGGATGATGACTTCATACCCATAGTCTGATGTTGAATCTTCTGATGGACCTGCACTGTTAGTCTTGACAACAGTATTTTCAAAGGTGAATTTTTCAAGATCAAACAAATCTGCAGGATTTGCTGGGATTTTCATTGATGAAAGTTCATTGAACTTCACATTTAAGGTCTCCTCCACTACTTTGGTCCGTGTATTAAACACTTTGTAGGCCTTGGCAGTGGTTGAGTATCCCAGATGATAACCACAATCAATTTTGGCTGCAAATTTTGAAATGGAATCTTTTAAGTTCAAAATAAAGCATGGGCAGCCAAATACCTTGAAGTATGAGATCAGTGGTTTGATTTTATACAGAATTTCATAAGCAGTCTTTTTGTGCCTGGGGTTTATTAAAACTCTGTTTTGGACATAGCAAGCAGTGTTTACTGCCTCTGCCCAAAAAGTTAATGGCAAACCTGAATCAGCAAGCATGGTTCTAGCAGCCTCAATCAAAGTTCTGTTCTTTCTTTCCACTACCCTATTTTGCTCAGGTGTTCTAGGGATGTTGTACTGCCTTACTATCCCTTTCTTCACACAGAAGGCATCCAACTCCTTATTTTTGAATTCTGTGCCATTGTCACTCCTGGAGACTTTTACTGGAAGGTCAAATTGCTTTTCAACCTGTGTCACAAATTCTTGCAAAATGCCTACAGTCTCATCTTTTGAGTGCAAAAAGAAAGTCCATGTAAACCTAGAAAAGTCATCAACAAATAACCAAACAATATCTTTTCTTCTTGAGGCTCATGACTTGAACTGGGCCAAACAAATCCATGTGTAGCATTTGCAAACACTGGGTTGTTTTGGACTCTTCAATGGACTTAAAAGAGCTTTTATGATGTTTTCCTTTTAAACAGGAAATGCAATGCTCAGGACATGAAAACAATTTTTGTGGTAGGCCTCTTACCAAACCATTTTTTGAAATTTCAGTGATTGTCTTAAGATTTGTGTGCCCCAGTCTTCTGTGCCAAAGTTCTGTCTCTTTGTTAGAGGCAACTGAGAACAGACATGCATCAGCTCTGGGACACTCTTTTGACATATCAACAACATAAACATTGCCACTTCTTTGAGCAACAAGTTTAGTTTTTCCAGTTTTTATTATTGCTTCAATCTTTTCAACCATTTCTGGTCCAACAATCCTACAACAATCTTTTGTGAAGAATGACCCAAACCCTTTGTCACTCATTTGGGACACACTCAGAAGGTTGAATTTTAGATTGTCTATCAGATTGACATTTTCAAATTTTACATTTCCAGATTGCACTGTACCAGACCCCAGAACTTTCCCTTTACTATTATTCCCAAAGGATATATCACCCCCTCCATGGATTTTGAAGTCTTTGAGGAGGGCTTTACATCCTGTCATGTGCCTGGAGCCTCCACTATCAACATACCAAAGACTATCTAAACAGGCAGAAGCTCCCTGCACATGAAGTAAAAGGATTAGTTCATTAGGGTTTCCAAAGCCAATATGGCTTTGGATGGGGTCTCAACAGTGTCTGGGATGGATGCACATTGATGGACAGTAGTTAGATCAGGGGTTTGGACAGTTTTAAGACTGTTTCTTGCTAACCACTGTTGGGGGTCTTGACCAATCACCTGTTGGTACCCAAAAGGATGCCTGTTCACTTTGGGTTTAGGGGGCCTTTTGTAGGCCTCATAAACGTGTGGAACCCTAGGGTATGGTGGTTGTCCCATACCTCTTCTATATTGATTGGCAGGGGGTGCATCAGTAACCTGAACATCTCTTTTAATAGATGTTTGGTTCAGCTATTTTGTGACAGTTGTTTGAACTGGCACAAACAGTGGTTGGTTTTTAGTGAATTTGACAGATGATGTTGATGGACTCAAGGATGTTTTAGCAATGTACTCATTCTTTTTCACATCAAAGTTTTTGAGATACACACATGCTTGAGTTTTGTGGTTTGTTTTACCACAGACAATGCAGCTTTCAGCAGGAACAATGACACTTGTTTTGTTCAAATCATAAGCTTTTAAATGAAAACAGTCTTTTGTTAGATGATTCTTTTTCTCATAAAATTCACAAAACAAGTTATTGACCTTTTCTTTCTTCTTTCTCTTTTCGGACTCCTTTGCAACAGAGGTTTTAACCTCTGTTGGGACGTCCTTAAGAGGGATGACTTTAGCTTTTGGAGCTTTAACACCATCAGTGGATGTAAAGTCCATGGGCTTGAAATTTTCAAGAATATCACACTCATCAGACCATGTTGGTTTAAACTGATATTTTTCAAGCTCCTCAAAAGTAGAGGATCCCATTGGTCTGTCAAGTGTGATTTTGTTACCAAGTTTATCAGTGATTTTCACTTCTTGGCCATTCTTGTTTGTGGGGATGAACTCAGTGGTTACATCAGTGGTTTGAACAGATTTTTCAACAACAATGTTTTCATCATCATGTTTTCTATAACCAATACCAAACTTCACATTGCTTTTAATCTGTTTTTCAAGCATTAACTCATATCCTTTGCAGGATTCCACCCATTTCTCACATGTGATTTGGGTGGACTTTAACTCCTTTTTGCAAACTTGGTATTTTTCTACCATAGTTTGGAGTTGAGTTTTGGTTATGCTTTGCTCTTCTTTGAGACTGCTGATCTCTTTATCCTTTTCAGTCAATTTGTTTTTAAGTTCTTTTAAAGATCTTTCAAATATGACTTCATCAGTTAAGATTTTATCCCGAAGGTTTTCATTTACCTCTTTGATGTTAGCAAAAGCAATGATGCAATTGTCAGAACACAGTTTTTCAAGAACTTGAGGTGATACCTTGGCAGCAGCCATCATGGCACAATCACATTGATGATTTTCTTCATCATCAGCTCTTACTTCCTTCTCACCTTCTCTCTTCTCTTCCTCTTCTTCTTTGTCCTCTTTGGACCAGGGGTCTGTCAGTGGTTCAATCAGGGTTTCTGAATTTTCTCCTAGCAGTAGTTCACCAGCCACAGCAGTAACCACTGCTTCAGTCAACTTATCCACTGTTTCATCACTTAGCTGTTCACCTTCAGTATCTGCCCCCTCTGATATTTACTCTAATGCCATCAAACAAAATTCATCATTAGAAGGTTCATTAAAAGCATTGAGTGCAAAATTTTCATCACCAAGCTCATCAGGCAAACTGCTCCAGTCTACAAAGCCTTAGGTGAAAAAGCTTTGCTGATCTGGTTGAACTACTGTTGGAGCAGCTGGTTGAGGTGCAACAGGTTGCACTTGTGCCTGGGGGACTGGGGTTTGAACATACTGAATCTGTGGAACAGTGGTTTGGACATAATGCACAGGCACAGGGGCAGCAGCATAATGAGCAGTGTTAACATGAGCTGCAGGGGTGTATTGGGTATAATGCACAGTGCTTTGATTTTGAGGTCTAGGGTTTGAGCTAGGATGAGTGATTATAGGACCAGTAGTTTGACTCCTGCATTCCCTAGCGAAATGACCTAGCCTCTTGCACTTGTAACACTTGATTTTCGATGTATCCAACCCAACCCTTAGATTCCCATGTAACCCTGGAAATTTTCTCCCTGTTCTTTTGTAGAATTTGCTTGTTCTTACACTAAGCAAAGCCAACTGATGCAAAATGTCCATCTCTTCTAAGTCAGTGGGATCAAAATGTTGAAAATCATTGAGTTCAAAGCACAAATTATCTGACATCTTGTTTTCACTGTTAGCAGTAAAAGCATAATTTGCAGAGTGAGGATCAGGGTTGTTAAAATTTCCACCAGCAGTTATATCAATGAAATGATCATAACCCTGTTCCTTACCACTGCTACCAGATTCTTCCTGACCAAGAAGAGCTGTGCTACCGAATGAGTAATCATCAGTAACTTTGCCAGACTCTTGCAATTTCTTTTTCTGGTTCAACTCCCTTTCATAGGTCAAGAGTCTACCATGAAGTTGGGTCAGAGTCAGATCTTTGAACTCAGCAGAATTTCTAGTAACAAAAGCTATGGTGTCACATTTTTCTGGTAGTGACCTAAGGAACCTGCTATTTTCAGTTGAATTTGGAAAAGTTACTTTAACAAGCCTTAGTTCACTAATGAGACAACTGAACCGCTCAAATTGCTGAGTCAGTGATTCACCCCTGATGTGACAAAATGTTTCATACTGCTGATTCAGAATTTCCCTATTGTTCTCAATGACTTCTTCTGTCCCTCCAAACTGTTCCTTCAACGCATCCCATAGCTCTTTGGCACTGTTACAGTGTAACAGTCCAGCATAGATCTCATTGGGTAATGCGGATGCTATGATGCTAAATGCTTTGGCATCCAGTTCGAACTTTTGAAAATCAGTTTCAGTATAGTTTTCATAAGGTTTTGGTACGAACTTCTTTGGATCCTCAGCACTTGGCACCATAGGAACATGGGGACCAAAAACAACAGACCTCCAACATCCAGTGTTCTGTTGAGCAAGGATGTGACCCATCCTTCTCTCCCAGATGTTGTATTCATTACGTTTAAGCATGGGTGGTTTAAAAAGTGAGCCAATGTTATTCTTATCATCTTGTGATTGTGACGTCATCCTGGTTGTTTTACAGGCACTGATTAATCAACTTTAATGGTGATTAAACCTTACTCTGTTTTTCAACAAACCGAACAAACTATCGATATCAACGATTGTGAGCTGAACTATTTATGTCAAAATGATTGTTAAATCAAATTTGACTGTCCAAGCTCTGATACCAATTGTTGGATCTGAGTTTGGTTTTGATTGTATTTTTCGTTTGAATTAGAATGAAGATGGATGAGTTGTGCAGCGGAATTAAGATGGAAACAAACTTTGCATACAATCAAACGAGAGTATTGCTTTGATCAAACATTTTTCACAAAGAACCGAAAGATTGAATTTAATTTCAACGACGATTACAATGCAATGCAATGCTTAATACAATCTCCCCCTCAGCCAGAGCACAGTGTTTGTTCGTGCAGGAAAACAAGTTTGCAAAGAGCTAATAGAACAGTACAGAGCACTGTTCTATTTATAGGCACTAGCAAACCACTGAGCATCTTAGCTGACGTCACCATGAAAGTGACATCTAACCTCCTAACAAACTCTAACCTCTGATCAATACAAACACTGCTATGCTAACTACTGCTATTACATTTCATTACATAGAAGACATATTAAATAACTGCTGCACCCTTCCACTGCTGTGAACCCAGCACTACTTGTCCAGATCAGCAGTGCTTGACTCAGGACAGTAGATTGAGCAGCAGAGCTTTAGTCTTCCATCAGGCCTTTACTTGATCAGCAGTTGTAGGTCAGCAGTTTGCACAATCAGTAGATAGGAGGTCAGCAGATGTTGAAATCACTTTCAAGGGGAGAGACTTGTATGTAACATCTGCTTATTCTGGATCCACTGCTCTGATCCAGTTTTGGCTTTAATTATCTGTTCCTCTGGTAGGGTTCAATCCCAACACAACTCTTAACAGCTTCGATCTTCGCGGGGTCGACGTGAATACCTTGGCTATTGACAATGTGACCGAGGAATTGAACTTCTTCTAGCCAAAATTCGCACTTGGAGAACTTGGCATAGAGTCGATTCCCCTGGAGTAGCTCGAGAACCAAACGTAGATGCTGCGCGTGTTCGGTTTTCGACTTGGAATAGATCCGGATATCATCGATGAACACGAGGACGAAACGGTCAAGAAATGGTTTACACATGCGATTCATCAGATCCATGAAAACCGCAGGTGCATTGATTAAACCAAAAGGCATAACAACGAACTCATAGTGGCCGTATCGAGTGCGAAAAGAGGTTTTGGGTATATCCTCCTCTTGAATGCATAACTAGTGATAGCCTTAGCATAGATCGATCTTCGAAAACACGTAGCACCTTGTAGCTGATCAAACAAATCATCGATTCGAGGTAGGGGATATCGATTCTTGATTGTCAGCTTATTCAACTCCCTATAGTCGATGCACATCCGGAACGACCCATCCTTCTTTTTGACGAAAAGGACTGGTACGCCCCATGGAGAGGTTCTAGGGCGAATGAAGCCTTTATCAAGCAATTCCTGGAGCTGACTCGAGAGTTCGCACATTTCGGATGGAGCGAGTCGATAAGGAGCTCTAGCAACAGGGTTGGCTCCAGGAATGAGGTCGATACGAAAGTCGATATCACGACTCGGGGGTAATCCAGGTAACTCATCAGGAAACACGTTGGGGAAATCACAAACAATGGGAACATTGTTCACTCTTGTATTTCCTTTCTTTTCCTTCTCCGCTACTACAATGTTAGCCAAGAAAGCTCTGTATTCCTTGCGGAGATACTTGCTAGCTTGGGTACATGACATGAGTTTGAGACCTTTCGAGGGAGTTTCGCCATACACACAAAGTTGATCACCATTAGCGAGCAAGAATTGAATCATCCATCTTATTAAAGCAAACAACTTCGGCATGGTTTTCGCGAAGAAAGTCCATGCCTACTATGACGTCAAAACTACCGAGTTGCATCGGAATAAGGTCGATAGGGAAGATGTGATTGTTGAGTTCGAGAGTACAATCACAAAGAACAGAATTGACAGCGACGGTTGTTCCGGTGGTAACTTCAACATCGAACGTCGAGGGGAGACGGGCGCGCATACGATTAAGGAGCTTTTCGAATTCAAACGATACAAAACAGTTATTGGCTCCAGTATCAAACAAACACGAAGCATAAATACCATTCACAAGGAATGTACCATTGACCACATTGTTATCGGCTTAAGCTTGGCGGACATTGATGTTGAAAGTGCGTCCGCGGGCTGCTGTTGCTGGGGCTGCTGCTGTTGTGGCTCTTGCTTCACCACTCGATTCGGGCACATGTTTGCGAAGTGGTGGGGATTACCACACGCAAAAGCAAGCTCTAGCATGGACCGCGGGTGCAGGAACCGCTTGTTGGCCTTGAGGAGCGGGAAGTAGAGCTTGTTGAGCAGGAGCTTGACCTTGAGCTGGAGCTGGAGCTGGAGCTTGACGTGGACCTGTACGGCAGTTGGCGGTGAAGTGGCCGTACATGTTGCAATGCACACAGTATCTGCAAGTGATTCCCACTGGGTGGTGATAAGTATAAGTAGGGCAAGCCGGGTGAGGACCAATGTACGCACGCTCAGCCGATGGTGCGTTGGTAACCGGTGCCGCTACTTGGCGGTGTTGAGGCTGTAGTTGAGCTGGAACTGATTGGAGCGGGGCAGCAGTGGTGACAGCACAATTTTTGCTACTGTTGTTGTGGTTCTTCCTCTTGCGACGAGAGGACTTTGAAGACTGTGGAGCGGCGGTGGTTTCAGTGGTTGCAGCAGTTGTAGCTTGATGCAGATTCTTGGAGGCTTTATCCCAGTAACCAGACTTGACTCGCTTGTCGTTGATCTCAGCAGCGAGTAAGAAGGTTTCCTCTATTGTTGTCGTCTTTGCAGCTTGAACGAAATCAGCCACGCAATCTGGAAGAGAACAGATATACTTCTTGATGGTGATTTCGGGCGTAGTAACTTGGCTAGGACAGATTATACTCAACTGCTTGAAGCGAGCAGTCAAACCAGCGTTATCACCATCCTTCTGCTTGATATGCCAGAATTCATCCTCCAGGTTTTGGCGCTTGTGGGGAGGGCATAACTCTTGCATCATAACGTCCTTCAACTCATCCCACGTCAGCCCGTAAGCTGCATCTTTTCCGCGCTTGTTTCTCTCAGCCGTCCACCAATCTAGAGCTCGGGATTGGAAGACGCCAGTTGCGTTAAGAGTACGCAGATTATCAGGACATCCACTCTGGCGCAGGGTGACTTCGATCGAATCAAACCATTGAAACATGGCCGTAGGCCCATCTTCACCGGTAAATTCTTTTGGTCCGTAAGCTCTGAACTGCTTGAAGCTAAAAGCAGACTTTGGCGATTCAGTCTGGGACTCTTCAGAAGACTTGCTAGCGTTTTCATTCAACTCGCTAACAATCTAGGGGATAACTTTCGCCATTTGCTTAGCGACGAGTCAGGCGATGCGTTTGTCATCATGATTGCGGCGAGCAGATCGAGAATGAAATGATCCAAATGACGACATTGTCTGCAACAGACATCGCCACAGGACTCAAAATGATATATAATCGAATCTCACCTCACACGTACTACTACTAAAGCTCAAGAACACATCAATCACGTAAACACATAGGTACGTAGGCACATAAACCACGGAATCACATACGCACATAGGGCACAGAAGCACATAATCACACATAAGGCAGTCAGAACACATAAACCATATTATATTTTGCACGTATTCACCTATCATTCAAAGTCCGCGCGTTCGAGAATAGCGATTGCGATTAGCAAGTACACAGCGAGTAGTATAGCATAAGCGAGTAATACAACATGCGATTATCCACAAGTAGCAGCGATTTGTTAGCGATTTGAGATAGATGTGCAGTGCGAATTGTGTGTGTCGATCAAAGCGGAAAGCGAAAAGCGTATAAATCACCAAAATCGAAATACATAAGCAGAAAAAACAACATAAAATCCACATAAAACGATAAATATCAGAGTCAGCGGCGGCGAAATCCAGAATTGAAACACATAAGATCGAAAGTAGATTGTCTTGGGTGCGTAGACGTCGACTAGCCAAAGTGTTTCGACTATTCACAAGGACTTTCGGTACACACTTTGGCCTTCGGGACTGTGCTCTCGCCTCAATTTTGGGCGAATGGCATGCATCCTTCCAGTTACACACTTTGGCCTTCGGGACTGTGCTCTCCTGTTTATAGATAAAAATGCGGGTCGAACAAGTGATTTAGTCGAGAGTTTGCGATTTTCACACCTAATCTCGACCCAATCACTCGTTCATTTTCGAAAAATAGTGTGCAGTGATAGTGAGTGCAAGCGAGAATAGCGAGTAAGCTCGTACAAAACCCCCACAGGATATGCACAAGTCGGTCTGTTGGGACTTAGACTATAGACTAGGTCGTTTCTAAGACATCGACCCGGACTAGGTCGAGTCTTGCCTAATTCCCTATAGTTATGGCTCTGATACCAATCTGTCACACCCCAACCGATGGCGGAATCATCGGGGCGCGGCACTGAGCGAAACAGATTGTCAAGAGAAATTCCATAACAACTAAATTACCAAACAGTTAATATTATGTCCCATACCATAACCCATCAAGTAATCAAATTATTACAGACATAGATATTCTCAAAACAAAACATGTTCCGACAACTCAGATTTTAAATTAAAATAAATTGTCTTTGTTTCTAGACTCTCAATCCTATTTGATTTCCACATAGCAGCAAGACATCCTAAGCACTTGTCACATACGTTAAAATAAAGGTCAATACACATAGTGTAAAGGTGAGCATACAAGTTTGATAATATAATAGATTTCAAAATAGTTTACGCATAACCAGCATGTAACATGTATAAAGTGAAGGCAAGTAGGTTATCGACAGAGAAATATGCACAGACGTGACTGCGAGTTGTAGAATGCGCAACACATATCCCCAATGGGACACGCTAAGTAAAGCCCTTAACAACCCCTGTCCACGATAGGTGCTGAGTCCAAACTATAGTACTATCGTTGCTAAGGGGTCAGGCAACAATCACTGTGTTAAATAACATACAAGCATTCATCGAATAACACGTAACATGCAATAGCGGTCAGCGTACAAATAGTGTTTGTGTTGTGTGATTGATGTGATTTGAATATAGATAACGTATGTAACACCCAAAAGTGCGTAAAGCAAAAGGGATCGAGTATACTCACAGATAGCGTTTAACTTAATAAACACTGTCTTGGATTGAAGGGAGCACTGAGAGATTAGCCTGAACAGTTAACGATAGCATAAACGATGAGCGGTGCGTTAAATGGTGCAAAAAGTACCAAGTATCGGATGGTAATCCGATCGGATGGCAATCCGATCGGATGGCCACTCGATCGGATGTCAATCCGTTCAAACGGTCATCCGATCGGATGGCCATTCGATTGGATTGACATCTGTTTGGTATGGATATGTTTGTGTATTTTGGCTTTGAAGTTTTCGTTGTAGCATTTTAAAAACAGAGAAGTATCTCTACCCTACAGGTCGATCGATCGAACGGTCATTAGATCGAATAGCGATCTGATAGGCAGGACCTTAGTGAGAACAAGTTCACAGCAGGATTGTCACTCGATCGGATAGCAATCCGATCGGGTGGAAATCCGTTAGTTACTGATGATCTTTGAAAATGGTTAAGTGTCGAAGTTCCAAATGTCACATGGTCGGATGGTCGTTCGATCGGATGGCTATCTGATGCGCGTGTGGTGTTATAGGTTTTTATGTATATTTTTAGCCCTTTTTTACACGTTAGTCAAGTTTTAAATTTATAAAACACGATATTTTACAAACACCAAACACACATATGGGCAAGTGCACCCATCGTGAGCGTAGTATAGTGTTGGCAAGATACCGAGGTCGTCCAAGGACACAAGAGCTTTCAATACCGGTTTATCCTCAACGTCTAATCAAATCAAAAGTTTAGAAAAAGATTTTAAACTAGAAAATAAAAACTAAAAACGCTGAAAAATAAAAATAAAAATAAAAACAGATAGACAAGATGAATCACTTGGATCCGACTCGTGTTTAGTGTAACCTTTGATTATTTCCGCACTTTTGCACTTTTTAAGAGATTATCTTAGTTATTGTAGTAGGCCCCTCTTTTGAAGGTGACGTTACCCTCAACCCAGTAGTTTGAGTCAGCAAGGATACAATCCTAAAGGGTTGGATTATTGAAAGATAATTAATTAAGTTATTAATGCGTAATGTGGTAGGCCCCTCTTTTGAAGGTGACGTTACCCTCGGCTAAGTAGTCTGAGTCAGCAGGGATACAGTCCTAAGTAGCCGAGTTAATATATTAATAGTAGTTTACATATGAGGAGATCAAGGAGTTCGGACCCCCGCCATCCAATACCAGTGGGTATTGAAGGAGGTCCTACTAAAGTTGACCCAGGTCCTTGCAAGATCTAAAAACTGAACAAGGCAAGACTCTTACCAAACCATTCCCTTAACCCCTGACCAGGTAGCCAATATATCTCCATATAGACCGTGGAGATATGAATGGTGAAAATCTTTTATTTTATATAGACAGTAAAATAATGCCAAGACACCACGGACAAATGATAAGGAAGATTCACCTTCAACATAAGAAACTAGTTATTAAAGTCATTAATACATAACCAAAAAAAAGTGCGAAAAGATTAAAAATAAAAAGTATTACACTAGACACTTGTCTTCACCAAGTGGTGTAAGAGACTTAGGCAAACATGGCCTTTGATTGTCAAGAACTCTTACGATCAATCTTGGATCCCGAGACTACTCACACACTCTATGATGGATGATGGTGGTGGATGTGGGTTGTGATGGTGGTGGTGGGTGGGTGAAGTGTGAGAGAGGTGGTTTGCCAAGGGATGGTTTGCAAATGAGCCAAGCACCCCTATTTATAGCCTGCACAGAAGAACGGATACGCCCCCGTGTCCATTGGGCACGGCCCCGTGTCCACCCATCTTCTCTTTCTTCATTAAATGCAGTTTGTCTGCATTAGTTGACCACGCCCCCGTGTCCGCTGGGCACGACCCCGTGTGCAGAAGCGTATCGGTACTATCAAGATTTTCCTAGATTCTGCGAATCTTAGAGTTGACCATGGCCCCGTGTCCGCTGGGCACGCCCCCGTGGTGGGTGATAGAAGCTTCTACAACTTTGTCTTTTCTGCAGACACTTGGGCACGCCCCCGTGCTCATTGAGCACGGGGCGTGTTCAGCCTTCTGGTCTCTTGTTTTTGCTTGGGAGGATGCTGTCGAGGGGTCGGTCATGCCACGTCTATTCCTTTTCTTGTATTTTTGTTAGATTTAGCTTCCTTTTTGCTTCTTTTGTTCATTTGAGCTCATTTAATCCTGAAAATACAAAAGGAAGACAAAAACACACTTTTTCCAACATTAGTACTAAAAAAATGGTTAGTTTTATGCCACATTTGATGTAATTTATATGTTGCATTTTGCGTACATCAAATACCCCCACACTTGAATCTTTGCTTGTCCTCAAGCAAAACTCTTTATAATGTGGTTTACACTCCCAAATGGAATGGGTAGAAGAGAAGGTTTTTTTGGGCTTGTCATAGAGTGTTGGGATTTCCAAGATTCTTTATTAAGTTTTATTTTTATTTATTTACAATCCTATTCGTCATGATTTATTTAAAATTTTACATAAGATAAATTACTTATTAGGGCATAACATGCCTTTTTAAAATTCCATTTATATATAAGTTCACATACCTCACGGGGGATCACTCAACACTCGGCCGAAGATGTATTTGTGAAACACTCGAGAGCGGCATGGAACTTACTTCTACCATAAGCTTGCCAAGCAATCAATCCTCCTCCCTTTTAACTATACACCTTTGTAAATATCAAGAGGACTATTGGGGGAAGGGTTAGGCTTGGGTTAAAGGTAGGTGGTTGGGTTAGTGGTTAGTAAAAAAGGGCGAAAGGAGTAAAAAGCGTCGGTTTTCATAAGACTTTATTTTTATGACTTTTTATTTAATGAAGCATTTCTTCAAACAAAGTTCTTTTTGATAAACTTGTTTGTTTATTTCTTTTGGCTTCACCATCAAATATATATATATATATATATATATATTTGATAAGAAAGTCATAAGAAAAACCGAGCTTTGTTACTAAAATAAAGAGTTTAAAATGAAAAAGGGTTTTGGTGGGTAAATGGGTGTTTGTTTTGGGTTAAGAAATGAAAAGGTTTAGGCTCAAAGGGGTTAACTAGGGGGATTTTGGGTAAGTGGTAAAAAAAAGAAAATAATGGTGTAGAAATAAAAAGGGTTAGTCCCAATGCCTCCATCATTTACTTACTTGGGTTTAAGTTGGTAAGGACCGGGAATGAATCGTCGTGGCAAGTTCTAGAGTTGTAAGAAACCAAGCGGCTATTCACACAAGAAACGAAAAATGAGCATTTAGTTTAAAGATGTATATTTGTATGCTCAATAAAGGCTCAAAACTCACTTTTTGTGGGAATGGGTTTTTATGTGATCAAGTATATATAATCAAATTTTAACTAAACTTGTCATGCCTTTTCATAATTTTCTTATGCTGGTTCTTTTTATCACGACGCTATCGGTTGTAAATTTGTAAAAATATAACCTTTTTTAGAACTTGAAATTCCCATATTAAACCTAGACAAGGAAAAAATGAAAAATTTTTGAAAACATTTGGGGTGTTTAGCGGTTCCAATAGAGTTGTGTAAGGTTTGTAATTAGGACTTGCAAGATTCAAGGTTTTAGCATCCCCCCCCCCCCACACTTAAATTACACATTGTCCTAAATGTGTCCCAAAAATAAGTTTTTAGGTTGATTGACTGTGTAAAAAATGTGAAAAAGCAAAAATTTATGTTACTGGGCGTCTGGACACGGCCCCGTGTCGGATGAACACGACCCCAGTGGTCAGATTGCCAGTAACGAGAAGTTACAGAAGGTGGAGACGGGGGCATGTCGGCTGAGCACGACCCCGTGTCTGGCAAAAATCTGCATAATTGAGACAAACAGCAGGTCTGGGGCAATGGGCACGGGGGCGTGTTGGCTGAACACGACCCCGTGTGGACAAACTGCAAAGGTGTAAAACATGTTTCTGGCTTCGGTTTTCCTATCCCGGCTTTAGTAGCACTAATGTTTAGTGCTTTAAGCCTCGTATGTACCTGTTTTATCAATAAATACTACACCAAACCATAACAAGCATCCTAAATTACCATTGTTCAAACATCCATGTCACAAGTTAAAAAGAAAAGAAAAAGAAAATGCAAGAAATAAAAAAGAATTAAAGAAAGTAAATTGTTCAACAAATGGCACGCAGGCCAGAAATTGTTCGTGAGATAAAGGGGGTTAACCTAAGAGATCTCCAACCAGCTGATCCTACCTCCACTCCTCCCGTTTAGTCCATATCCTCGTCTTGATCGTCATCGTCTCCTCCGTGCCCCGCCATGTACTCCCGGATGTTCCCAATGTCATCCTGTATGTCGGAGATGTTTCTCTCTATTGCTCCAACACGGGCGTACGTGTTGCTGGCCATGTTGTAGGTGTTCCTGGTGCACATGAGGTTTTCCTGCAATAAGTCATGTAAGCTTTGAAAGTTGGGAAAACCGCCTCCTTGAGAGGAGGATTGACCCGGATCACCATGGGGCAGGTAGTGGTATTAAGGAGGAGGTTGGAAGTGTGGAGCGTGTAAGACGAGTGCTTCTTACGGGTTCGATGCATGCCCCTGGACTCTTTGGAAGCTAACCGTCCCGTCATCTGCTTCAAAAATCTGGTTCATGGAGCGGCAGATGGTCATGTCCACTCTTCCCGACCATGGGCTCTTTTGGAAAGACCTGGGCATGTTCACGAAATGCTTGAAGAGACGGTATATCCACCCCCCAAAGAAGATAAGAGTCGGGGGAGTAGCGAGTTGGTTCCAATGCATGTTTCTGAGCAGGAGGTACGGAACATCAAGGTTGGTGCGGGTATGAATGCAATGAACGACCACCAGATCTCGTAACCCTACAACGCCACTGCTATCATACCTCTGGCTAAGAGAGTAAGTGAGAGGGTCCCTCAACTTAGTGCAGCTCTTAGTGCTGCTTGGGTTGTAGTGCCCTTCTCCTATTTGAGACCAAGCAGCTTGGCGGTCACCTTCCTTGATCTCGCGAAGACCACCGGTGTTTTCTTCATCACCCGCATCTTCCTCCACATACAACCCAACTATTGACCCAAACTGTGCCATCGAGATTGAGTACACCGTCCCCCCACATCGGATTTCTACCCCATCATTATCAAATGGGTTGGCTCTTGATTTGAACGCGAATGTGCTGTAGAATTCCAAATTATATTCGTGGACTGAACGAAGTCGAGTACACAGGGCGACTCTCAGTGGGCCGGTGATCAGGTTGTTAAATCGGTCAAGTTGGTTCACTGCTCCTAGAAGATCCATACAGACTTGTCGTGGGAATTCCTCCGGCCTAGTTCGAAGCACGTCGTATCTTGCTTTAGCATCTGTCACGGCCCCCGACCCGGTTTGACCCATTTCAGGAACCCCGGCAGAAAATACTGCGGTATTGGTTTAATTGAGTTTAACAGCGGAAACAGGATCGTTTAAAGCTAAAATTTTTTCCTGATTATTTTATTTCACAATTCGGGATAAAACCCGGTAATTTACAATAGTTTGATTTCACGAAGAAATCTTTTATTTTACAAAACATGTTTCTTTATTTTATACTGAGCCACTTTCTTGAGCTTGTAGTGCTATATGGCACTTTTCCTGATTCATAACAGGTCACCTGAAACATGTTTGAAAAAGGTTTTGTCAGCGGGAAATACTGAGTGAATCATTCTATTTTGCATAATGATGCATAGTTATTAATTACAGCATAAGAGCGATTACAATGGCTTCTATCTTATTTTTATCTGGCATTCTGTCACAATGGTGACATGTCACAATGGTGACGATGGTCATACCACTATTTAGATCAATGAACCTAAATAGTGACGATTATCCCTGTAGGTCAATGAACCTAACAGTGATTATCCCGAGTAGGTCAATGAACCTAACTGGGAGAAAATTAGTAATGTGCACAATACCCCACTAACCAGTAATTCAAGATATCCACGACTTAGTCCCTGTAATTATAATATTGAAAATAATTTGAGGTATTGTAAAATAATTTGATAAAAAGAGAATGACTCACAAACTGTGAGAAAAGGAGAATGACTCACATTGCTGATTTAACACGGACAGAATCTAGTCTATGATTTAGCCTTGTTAACCTAATTTTAATAACTAGCACACAATTTGGGGTCAGTAATCAATCCAGCATTTACGATAACTCACGAGATCAAATTCTCACAATGAACGACAAAGTGCAATACTTCATCCATCGAATTAACGATGATCCGTTGAATTAACAACGAACGACAAAGTATAATACTTTACCCATCGAATTAACGATGATCCGTCAAATTAATGACGAACGATAAAGTATAACCCTAATGTGGGCGGCACTTAAACATTCATTGGATATATTGATCGATCGGACAATGAATCGTAGCAGCGATTGTGCTAATACCCTGATTGCGGCTTCAATTAGGGACCTGTGTGTGTTAATTGAGGTAAATAGAGCATAACTCAGCGTATTTTTCGAATTTCTTCGTCGTTCTTTTTCCAGAAATCAAGTCCCAACCTCTACTATTTATACTGGAAATTTTACTCAGTCGCGTAGCGCGACTGCCTACCCCCTTAGTCGTCGCGCTACGCGACTGCCAACCTATTTTCATAGGGTAGCCACGTATAGGAGTAGGCTTGCTGAGTTGACGGATTCATGAAATTCGTTTTCTACAGATAGTTATGTGGATAATCGTAACTAGGTTTTATCCCCCCTGAGTTTTAGGGGCCCTAATCCTGATTCTGAAAATTCTGAAAATTTTAGGGTTTGTTCAGAATCACTTGGGTGTCTTAATTAGGGTTTCCTATTGGTCAAATTAATTTAATAATTATGACCTTTTATGAGAGTTGTTACATTCTCCCCACCTTAAGAAAAATCTCGTCCTCGAGATTTACTGGAATAATTGAGGATACTTTCTCTTCATTTCTGATTCTAGCTCCCAAGTGTATTCAGGTCCTTTCCTTGAATCCCACTTAAACTAACACTATTTGTTTACCTTTATATTTTTGGAAAGGTAATACCAAAGATTTGTCAGATAGACATTTCTTAATATTGGATACATGAAATACATCATGTACCCCAGCTAACTCTTCTAGTAGTTGTAAATGATAAATAACTGGTCCTATACGTTGGATCACTGGAAATGATCCTACGTACCTGGGATTTAGCTTTCCTTTCTTATCAAATCTAACAACTCCTTCCAAGGAGATACTTTTAATAGTATTTTGTCTCCAACTCGAACTCCAACGGCTTTTATCTTTTATCTGCATAATCCTTATGACTATCTCTTGCCGTTTTCAGCTTTTCCTTTGTGATACTAAATATCACAGTCGTAGTCACTTAGGATTTTCATCCATCTCCTTTGCCTCATGTTTAATTCTTTCGGCCCAAATATATACCTTAAATTCTTATAATCCATATAGATAGTACCCTTACTTCTATACAGATAATGTCTTAAGGCAAAAATTATGGTTCCTAAATTCTAATTCATGAGTGGTATAGTTCCTTCGTTCTTTTTCAATTACCTTGATGCATATGTAATTACCTTTTTGCATTGCATTAACACATATCCAAATCCTAGCTTTGAAACTTTACCATATACTTTAAAATCTTCTGTTCCTTCTGGTAAGGTTAGGATTGTAGTATTGGTTAATTTAGTTAATGGTACAGTTATCTTGGAAAAATCCTTAATAAACTGTCTATAATACTAAACCTACAAAATTCCTAATTTCCATTGCTGATTGCAGAATCTTCCATTTGGTAATTACTGCTATCTTAGCAAAATCTTAGTGAATACCTTCATGATTCACCATATGACCTAAAATTGCACTTCTAGCAGCCAAAATTCATTCTTCGGAAATTTGGCGTACAGCTTTTCTTTTTCTTAACAAAGTTAAGAGTGCATGCAATTGCTGACAATATTTTTTCCTGATTTTTAGAATAAATAAGTATATCGTCATTTGAAGACATTTACCAATTTATCCAATTATGGTTTACAGATCCTATTTATCATGTCCATGAATGCTGCAGTTGCATTCTTTAATCCGTAGGGTATGACTGTAAACTAGTAATGACCATTCCTAGTTCTAAAAACATATTGATAATATCCAGAACATAAGTTGATCTTAGAAAACTATCTATCTTCCTGAAATTGATCGAATAGATCCTTAATTCTAAGTAATGAGTATTGATTCTTAATTATAACCTTATTCAATTTCCTATAATCAATACGTATTCTTATCGAACCTTACTTTTTCTTAACAATCAATATTGTGCTAACCGATAAGGTTTCATAGTTTATCGGTAAAATTCCTGGATTTTAGATGAATCTTAAATTCTATCTTTATATCTGGTGGTAATCCAGGTAAATCTTTTGGTAATACATCTGGTTATTCTGAACTACAGAAATTTCCTTAAATTCTGTATCTTTAGTATTAATGATTACTAAAATCATATATACTATTCCTTGCTTTCGTTCATAATTAGCAATTTCCATTACTGATATGAACTTCATAGGCTTACATGGTTTATCTCCTGTAATCATAATTACTTCTCCGATGGTTGATTGAATTTCTAAGAAATTCTGATCACAGATAATGATCACAACATCGAATTCAACTAATTTCATAGATAATAGAGTTGCAGAAAATTTATAACTTATTTCTATGTTCTGCATAACCTTATTTATTTTAACTGAATTCCCATCTGCCGTTTCTAATATAGAAATTTATCTAATGCTGGTTAATGGTAAGTTAAAAGTTTGGCAGAGTAAAGTATTTATAAAACTTTGGTTTGCACCAGAGTCAAATAATACTGTTGTGTAAACGTTGTAAGCTAAGAACATACCGGCTATCACATCTGGAATCATCTCGGCTTCATGAGTAGTCAGCTGAAAGGCTCTCGCATTCCTTTTTGCTCCTTCTGACGGTTTGGCTTGATTGTCAAATGGTTTATTCAGTTTTGGACAATCTGGCCTAAGATGTCCAGTTTCTCTACAGTTGTAGCAAACTGAAAATTTCTTTCTCCTACAGTCTTCTTCTTGATGCCCTGGAATCTTGCAAAAATTGCAATATCCTTTGCATCTTCCTAAATGCTTCCTTTTGCAAAAATTGCAAAATGGACTAGTAGAAAATTGCCTATTTCCTCCTTTCTTGAAATGGTTATGGTTACCCGAACTGAATTCTTGGGTAATCTTTTGGGCTACTTCCTTCCTTCTATTTTCTTCTCTTGTCCGTACTAGCTCGTCAGTCATAGTATTGGCTAATTCTACTGCATCATCAATTGTGCGAGGTTTCGCAGCTTTGATAATATTACGGATCTCGGAAATCAATCCCCAAATATAACGAGAAATAAGTACCGGTTCTGGCGAAGCCAGGGTTGGTACCACTCGAGCATATTCGAAGAATGTCGTAGTATACCCTCGACAATCTACATCTACCATCCGATGGGTTAGAAACTTATTTGCCATTTGATCTTTTTCATATTCAGGACAGAATTTTCTTTCTACAAGACTCTTAAATTCTTCCCAGTTCATAGCATACGCCATCCTTCTTCCTTTTGCCTGTAACACTGTGTTCCACCATTCTAACGCTACTTCTTTGAAAAGGTTTGATACATACATAACCTGATCATCCTGAGCACATTTACTTATGGCAATTACTGCCTCGGTTTTCTCTAACCAACGCAGTGTCGCAGTCGCTCCTTCATTGCCTGCAAACTCAGTGGGTTTACAAACAAGAAATTCTTTGTAAGTGCAACCAGGCGTTGCAACTTTCCTTTTCTTAAGGAGCGGAGCTTGCCGTGGTTCATTGTCATGATTAACATGATTATTGCCTCCGTTTACACTATTACTGAAGTTATCTTCAGAAATACGTTTGCTAGGAACAATTTGTTGAGGTTCGATTGGATTTTTAACAGCAGCAATGATTGCTGGAATAGCATTAGCTATCCCTTGGGCAACTATTCCTGGAATAGCGTTGGCTATCCCTTGAGCAATGATATTTTCTATATCTTGCCTAGTCACATATTGGTCCCCCGGTTGTTGCTCAGATTGATTATCCTCATTAACTGGTTCATTATTAGCGTTTTCCATCTGATATCTAATTTATAGATAAATAATTAGTATAAAGGAAATAATCCAATGTTACAATTAATTGCACATAATCACGTAAACAAATATATAAACAAAATTGTAACTTTCTAAAATTTCCTTATATCATGCTTTTATATACAACCGTTTTATTATTTATTTTACACATACTGATTTTACTATTACACAATCACAGTTTCATAATCCCCTATCCTTTGTCAGATGATGTTCTAGTAACGGCGTTTCTTCTCATCGTATTTCCAGGAGATTTGTCCCAAAGTCTCTTGGATCCTATTCCCAGCATCCATGTTGTCAAAATGATGGAGTTCAGTCCTATTCTCATTACTTATTGGTAAATTTGATAGAGGTTCTGGATTGTACTTAGGAAAAAGCCTATAGGGATGGTTTTGTAACAGTATTTCATTATCCAACCATTCGTCTATATTCCAGTGATTAGAAGAGTTTGGAATAGATGGTTCTAAGTTCATAAAATTATTTTCATTAACAGGCTCAATAGTATTATCGGTTGCCATTATAAAATCTAGTTCTTCTTGAGATGGTAATCCCTCCATTTGCCTAGAGCTTTCCCCAATTTCCATTTTCTTAGGCTTAGGTTTCTCGAGAGGTAAAGCGTTAAATTCTATAGGTTCTTCTATGTCTGGAATATACCTATTAAAATCTCTGGAAACTTCTATTCTTACTGGATAGAGATTTAAATTCTGAAGGGCTTCTGACAGATCACTCATGCTGTTTAACAAAATACACATAATTATTAAATCATACAAAATTTTATAGAACAACTTTTTAAATAGTATTTCATACTACCAACCCAACTGAAAATTAAAACATACTAGGTTTTATTTGTAATTTATTTATAAATTTTCTAGACTGTAGATAATAATAAAAATACTAAACTTTAAATCAGAATATTTAAAGATTTATATTTACTATTACAGTAGTTAACATATAAAAATCTATATACTAAATAAGTATGATGACTTAATTTATATATATTAACTAGTCATTATCATGGTGGATATTGGTTAATACTGCCTTGTTTAAGCATAGGTGATCAGTCCATGCCTAATTAAGGCTAGGCTATCCAATATCTACCTTTGATAATAACCCTAGTAAAAAAAATAATCTTAATACTACTACTATCAATATATTATTATTAATAATAAAATTATTAATAATAAATAACTAAACAATAATTTTAAATAAGAGTATACCTTAAACATAAAAATATATTTTCTTTACCACAATATAGTAATACTATATTTATAAATTAGGTAATTCCATATATAATCAAGTAAATTTATATATAATGTTTTTCGATTACTAATGATAGAACAATAATATTACAATATTGTTAACATATAAAAATCTGCCCATATATATAAAAATTTAGTCAGATAATAAACATATAATCACAAAATAGCAATTAATAAAAATTATTAAGTATTTTCTAAATACTTAATTGGCTTAAATCAGTGGCTCGATAAGTGGCTCTGATACCACCTTTTTCTCTCACGGCCCCCGACCCGGTTTGACCCGTTTCAGGAACCCCGGCAGAAAATACTGCGGTATTGGTTTAATTGAGTTTAACAGCGGAAACAGGATCGTTTAAAGCTAAAATTTTTTCCTGATTATTTTATTTCACAATTCGGGATAAAACCCGGTAATTTACAATAGTTTGATTTCACGAAGAAATCTTTTATTTTACAAAACATGTTTCTTTATTTTATACTGAGCCACTTTCTTGAGCTTGTAGTGCTATATGGCACTTTTCCTGATTCATAACAGGTCACCTGAAACATGTTTGAAAAAGGTTTTGTCAGCGGGAAATACTGAGTGAATCATTCTATTTTGCATAATGATGCATAGTTATTAATTACAGCATAAGAGCGATTACAATGGCTTCTATCTTATTTTTATCTGGCATTCTGTCACAATGGTGACATGTCACAATGGTGACGATGGTCATACCACTATTTAGATCAATGAACCAAAATAGTGACGATTATCCCTGTAGGTCAATGAACCTAACAGTGATTATCCCGAGTAGGTCAATGAACCTAACTGGGAGAAAATTAGTAATGTGCACAATACCCCACTAACCAGTAATTCAAGATATCCACGACTTAGTCCCTGTAATTATAATATTGAAAATAATTTGAGGTATTGTAAAATAATTTGATAAAAAGAGAATGACTCACAAACTGTGAGAAAAGGAGAATGACTCACATTGCTGATTTAACACGGACAGAATCTAGTCTATGATTTAGCCTTGTTAACCTAATTTTAATAACAAGCACACAATTTGGGGTCAGTAATCAATCCAGCATTTACGATAACTCACGAGATCAAATTCTCACAATGAACGACAAAGTGCAATACTTCATCCATCGAATTAACGATGATCCGTTGAATTAACAACGAACGACAAAGTATAATACTTTACCCATCGAATTAACGATGATCCGTCAAATTAATGACGAACGATAAAGTATAACCCTAATGTGGGCGGCACTTAAACATTCATTGGATATATTGATCGATCGGACAATGAATCGTAGCAGCGATTGTGCTAATACCCTGATTGCGGCTTCAATTAGGGACCTGTGTGTGTTAATTGAGGTAAATAGAGCATAACTCAGCGTATTTTTCGAATTTCTTCGTCGTTCTTTTTCCAGAAATCAAGTCCCAACCTCTACTATTTATACTGGAAATTTTACTCAGTCGCGTAGCGCGACTGCCTACCCCCTTAGTCGTCGCGCTACGCGACTGCCAACCTATTTTCATAGGGTAGCCACGTATAGGAGTAGGCTTGATGAGTTGACGGATTCATGAAATTCGTTTTCTACAGATAGTTATGTGGATAATCGTAACTAGGTTTTATCCCCCCTGAGTTTTAGGGGCCCTAATCCTGATTCTGAAAATTCTGAAAATTTTAGGGTTTGTTCAGAATCACTTGGGTGTCTTAATTAGGGTTTCCTATTGGTCAAATTAATTTAATAATTATGACCTTTTATGAGAGTTGTTACAGCATCCAACTCATTTGCATTGAACCGAGTGAATTTCTTGACTATCTGAAAGGAAACACCAAACAATTAGCACGAAACAGTGAAAGTTTCGGAGAAAACTGAAAATAGTCGGCTGAACACGGCCCCGTGTTCAGCGGACACGCCCCGAGTTGGCCTGAAATTGGCTGGACACGCCCCCTGCTCAGCAAGCACGACCCCGTGTCCAGACGTCTGTTTCCCAAAAATCCCATTTTTCGACCCGGTCCGGAAAACTTGAAAATTTTTGGTCCAGTAGGGGCGGTTTTCCCCGAAAATGAAACCCCAAGTGCCGTTTTTCCCAAAACAAGACGTTTACCCCTTCAATTTTATATTTTTCGGTCCAAAAACAAGGGTTTGGGGTTTTTGTGAGAAATCGGGCAAATCTATGAACAATACAAGTTGATTTACTTCCTATAACATGTATCTAAACTAATGCTAACAGATTTAAGCAAAAATTTGAGGTTCGATCCGGATGAAGTTCAAGAACCCTAGATTTTTCCCCAAATTTTTGATGTTAAACTACATGCAAATGCTTAATCTAACTACTAATGATGATAGAACCATACCTTGATGTTGTTAGAAGTAGAGGAGACGTCAAAATCTTGCAGGAAAATCGCCTGAACCAGAGAGTTTTCGGGGAAACGGGGCGTGTGGAATGAAGAAACTATGTTGAAAAGGGGTTTTTAT
Source organism: Helianthus tuberosus (assembly GCA_030545235.1). NCBI lineage: Eukaryota > Viridiplantae > Streptophyta > Magnoliopsida > Asterales > Asteraceae > Helianthus > Helianthus tuberosus. Next base: position 4,035,262 of record CM060430.1, read on the forward strand.
CCCGACAGTTGCGCGGACACAGCCCCGTGGGCGGGCAATTATTATTATTATTATTATTATTATTATTATTATTATTATTATTATTATTATTTTTAGTGCTCGTGTGAGTGCCCTTGTTTCCCAAAAACTCGGTCAGAAGACTCACCGATTTAGATGTCAACCTGCTTGCTCGTAACTTACCAGGTATGATGTTGATGCTTTCACTCTTCGACCGTTTGAAACACGATCTCTTCCTCCTCATCCTCAATGAATCCTTGATAGAGCTTCAGCCGTTGGCCATTGACTTTGAATGGAATTCCATTCCGAGATTTAATTTCTACTGCACCGTGTGGGAAAATATGGGTGATGGAAAAAGGTCCTGACCACCTAGACTTTAATTTACCAGGAAACAATCGAAGTCGTGAATTAAACAACAAAACTTGATCTCCTACTCAAAATTCATTAGGTTTAATGTGTTTATCATGCAAATTTTTCATTCTTTCCTTATAAATTTCGGAGTTAGAGTATGCATAATTCCTTAGTTCGTCTAATTCATTTAATTGACAAAATCGATTTTTACCGGAAAATTCTAAATCTAAGTTTACATTTTTAATTGCCCAGTAGGCTTTGTGCGCAATTTCTACTGGCAAATGACAGCTTTTTCCATAGACGAGGTTGTATGGGGTTGTACCTATTGTTGTTTTATAAGCAGTTCGAAAAGCCCATAAAGCATCATCTAATTTATCGGCCCATTCCTTTTTATTTAACCCTACGGTTTTTTCGAGTATTATTTTTAAACCTCTATTAGTCACTTCGGCTTGTCCATTTGTTTGAGGGTGATATGCCGTTGAGACCCGGTGATAGACCCCATACCTTGTAAAAAAATTTCGAGTTGATGGTTACAAAAATGGGTACCTCTATCACTTATTAATGCTTTAGGTGTTCCAAAACGAGAGAATAATTTTTTCAGAAATCTTACCACGACTCTTCCATCATTTGTTGGAAGTGCCTCGGCCTCGGCCCATTTAGACAAGTAATCTACCGCCACAAGTATATATTTGTTTCCTTTTGACGGTGGGAAAGGTCCCATAAAGTCGAGTCCCCACACATCAAAAATTTCACAAACAAGAATGCCATTTTGTGGCATTTCGTTTTTGGAAGAAATATTACCTGTTCTTTGGCAAGCGTCACATGTCTTGACAAGACTTTGGGCGTCTTTGTAAATGGTTGGCCAATAAAATCCTGAATCAAATACCTTTCGTGCGGTACTAGCGGCACCATGATGTCCTCCATATGGACCTTCATGACAATGGCGGAGAATTCTTCTTGCTTCACTACCATGTACGCATCGGCGGATGAGTTGATCGGCACACATTTTGAAAAGATAAGGATCCTCCAAAAAATAATGCTTCACATCGGCAAAGAATTTCTTTCGTTGATGATGTGGCCATCCTTTGGCGACTATACCGCTAGCTAAGTAATTAGCATAGTCGGCGTACCATGGCTCTTCTTTGTATTCCACCATTTCTAGGGACTCCGTTGGGAATTTTTCATTTATTTGCTCGTCCCTGGTTGCCTCCAAAGCTGGGTCTTCCAAGCGCGAAAGATGATCTGCTGCGGTGTTTTCTGCTCCTCTTTTGTCTTTGATTTCAATATCAAATGCTTGGAGGAGTAGAATCCACCGAATCAAACGTGGTTTGGCATCCTGTTTCTTGAAGAGATATCAAATGGCTGCATGATCTGTATAGACTATTGTTTTAGAAAGAACAAGATAAGAACGAAATTTATCAAAAGCAAATACCACAGCTAGTAATTCTTTTTCTGTTGTTGTGTAATTTTCTTGTGCATCGTTAAGTGTTTTACTAGCATAATAAATTGGGTGAAAATGCTTATCTTTTATTTGTCCCAAGACGGCTCCAACTGCAAAGTCACTTGCATCACACATGATTTCGAAAGGTAATTTCCAATCAGGTGCTATCATGATAGGTGCTTTGACTAGCATTTCTTTTAGTGTTAGAAATGCTTGGTTGCAATCCTTGTCAAAGATGAAAGGGGCATCTTTTTCAAGTAATTTTGTTAGAGGCCTTGAGATTTTAGAAAAGTCCTTAATAAATCGTCTATAAAATCCGGCATGCCCTAGGAAACTTCTGATAGCTCTAACGGAGGATGGGGGTGGTAATCGAGAAATAGTGTCTATTTTGGCTCGATCAACCTCCAATCCTTCGCTTGAGATTTTGTGACCGAGTACTATTCCCTCCGTTACCATGAAATGGCATTTTTCCCAATTAAGGGCGAGGTTAGTTTCCTCACATCGGGATAGCATTCGTTCAAGGTTATCGAGGCATTGGTCGTATGAATCTCCAAAGATAAAAAAAGTCGTCCATGAAGACTTCCATTGTCTTTTCTATCATGTCATGGAAGATAGACACCATGCAACGTTGGAAGGTTGCGGGGGCATTACATAGACCAAATGGCATGCGTCGATAATCAAAAGTTCCATAGGGACACGTTAATGTTGTCTTTTCTTGGTCTTCGGGTGCTATCGGGATTTGAAAGTAACCTGAAAAACCATCCAAGAAACAATAAAATTTATGACCGGATAATCTTTCTAACCTTTGATCAATGAAGGGTAAAGGAAAGTGATCTTTCCTTGGTGCTTCATTTAATCGTCTATAATCTATACATACCCTCCATCCTGTGACGGTTCTTGTTGGTATTAATTCATTTTTCTCATTAGTTATTACCGTCATACCTCTTTCTTTGGAACTACTTGGACGAGACTTACCCAAGGACTATCGGAGATAGGGTAAATGAGTCCGGCGTCAAGTAATTTGATAACTTCATTTTTAACCACTTCTTGGACATTTGGATTTACTCTACGTTGTGGTTGTATTACTGATTTGTAGTCATCATTCATTAAAATTTTGTGCGTGCACATGGAATGACTTATTCCTTTAATATCTACAAGCTTCCAAGCGGTCGCATTTTTGTGTTTTTTCAAAAGTGAAATTAATTTTTCTTTTACTAAACTACTTAATTTTGACGAAATAATTACAGGTGATTCACCATCTTTGTCTAGAAAAGCATATTCCAAACCTTTCGGAAGTTCTTTGAGCTCAAGAGGCGGGTCTTTAGGAGACTCCTTATTTGGTTGCTCATTTTGATCAAGAACTTTAAAAGTTTGTTCTATGGCGACCTCTTCTTCAACAAAGTGGTCAATTTCTTCACTTGTATCGAGTGGTTCATCTTCAATTAGGGGGTCATTATTGCCGAATAGATATTTCATTGAACGCTCAAGATCAATGCTCTTTTTAAATGCCCTTAATTGAATAGATAGATTGTTGTACTTCCGGTTTTTCAAAGCTTCATGGGTTTTTACAAAAGGTCGTCCCAACACTAGAGGAGCGTCATCAAGGATGACAAAGTCGGTTGGGATTAACATTTGATTTGTTTGGATCAAGACATCCTCAACTATACCGATTGATTTTATTACTTTCCGATTAGATAGAAAAATGGGTATTTGAAGTGGAGAAAAATCACTAATACTTAATTTTTGAAAATGTAGTTTGGCATTATATTAACACAAAGATCTTTGTCAATTGTAACATTACTAATAAAGGAGTTTTGAAAAAAAACATGGAACCGGTGTAATGTGGATTTCAAGTGGGTCTTCTTTTATTAGTGAGGTTTGATCATTTGTTAACTTAATGCTTACCGTTTCGTCAATTTTAGTGTTAGTGTTTAACTCTTTTAAAAACTTTGCATGAGTGGGTATTAGACAATGGTTTTCTAAAGAAGGTGACAAGAGATTAATTTCTTGAAAATTAGACTCTTCTTGAATTTTAACATTGTTTAACTCATGTGTCGGTTTTTCACTTATTTGTTCTTCCAGTTTTACATTTTTAACTATCTCTTCTTTATTACAAGTTAATTCTTCTCTTGCGCGGGACTCCTCTTCCCTTGCGCGAGATTCTTTTATGTAACGTTCGATAGTTTTAATGTGTTCTATTATCTTATCGGTTATTTCGGAGATAGAATAAGGATCGGGATCCTCAAAGTTTGAATCCGGATGTTCGATCCTTTGTTCCTCATAATACTCATATGAAGTAGATGGTTCACACCATTGTTCCTCATTGTAATCATATGATGGATAAGGGTCGTAATTTTGTTCTTCATAATACTCATATGAGGTGGGTTGTTCACGCCATGGTTCCTCATAATAAGCATATGAAGGTGGTGGCTCATATCTTGGTTCTTCAAAGTATGAGTATGAAGGCTCATACCTTGGTTCATCATAATAAGAGTATGAGGGAGAAGGTTCATACCTTTGGTCTTCATAGGATGTGTATGAAGTTGATGGCTCGTACCTGGGCTCCTCATAATAGGTGTATGAAGTGGATGGCTGAAATAAGTCACAATATTGTACCGAGTGCGGGTCACCACAAATGGTGCAATAGTCTTCCCTATAATCATCCTCTTCATAGGTGTAGTTGTAGCCTCCTGAGTATTGATCCATAAGAATCATTCAGCAGACCACAATAGAGTCTTGAGACCAGAAAACAAAAATAGAAACAGAAACAGAAGCTGGACACGACCCCGTGTTCAGTGGACACGGCCAGTGTTCAGGATCTGTATCTGGGCGTTTGAATTAAGGTTACTGGTTTTGTGCAGCACGGGGGCGTGTTCAGTGAGCACGACCCCGTGTTCAGACTCTGTATCTGGGTGTTTGAATGAATAATATGCAGCACGGCCCGTGTTCAACCTACTGTAAATGCAAAACTAACTAAAATGCAGAAAAATTTGCGCGCGTTTTTTAAAAAAAAAGTTTTGAAAAACTGATTAGGCCATCGATTTTAAGCTTTCTTAAAATCCTTGTGTCCCCGGCAACGGCGCCAAAAACTTGATGCGCGTGTGGTGTTATAGGTTTTTATGTATATTTTTAGCCCTTTTTTACACGTTAGTCAAGTTTTAAATTTATAAAACACGATATTTTACTAACACCAAACACATATATGGGCAAGTGCACCCATCGTGAGCGTAGTATAGTGTTGGCAAGATACCGAGGTCGTCCAAGGACACAAGAGCTTTTAATACCGGTTTATCCTCAACGTCTAATCAAATCAAATCAAAAGTTTAGAAAAAGATTTTAAACTAGAAAATAAAAACTAAAAATGCTGAAAAATAAAAATAAAAACAAAAACAGATAGACAAGACGAATCACTTGGATCCGACTCGTGTTTAGTGTAACCTTTGATTATTTCTGCACTTTTGCACTTTTTAAGAGATTATCTTAGTTATTGTAGTAGGCCCCTCTTTTGAATGTGATGTTACCCTCAACCCAGTAGTTTGAGTCAGCAAGGATACAATCCTAAAGGGTTGGATTATTGAAAGATAATTAATTAAGTTATTAATGCGTAATGTGGTAGGCCCCTCTTTTGAAGGTGACGTTACCCTCGGCTAAGTAGTCTGAGTCAGCAGGGATACAGTCCTAAGTAGCCAGGTTAATATATTAATAGTTGTTTACATATGTGGGGATCAAGGAGTTCGGACCCCCGCCATCCAATACCAGTGGGTATTGAAGGAGGTCCTACTAAAGTTGACCCAGGTCCTTGCAGGATCTATACACTGAACAAGGCAAGACTCTTACCAAACCATTCCCTTAACCCCCGACCAGGTAGCCAACATTTCTCCATATAGACCATGGAGATATGAATGGTGAAAATCTTTTATTTTATATAGACAGTAAAATAATGCCAAGACACCACGGACAAATGATAAGGAAGATTCACCTTCAACATAAGAAACTAGTTATTAAAGTCATTAATACATAACCAAATAAAAAGTGCGAAAAGATTAAAAATAAAAAGTATTACACTAGACACTTGTCTTCACCAAGTGATGTAAGAGACTTAGGCAAACATGGCCTTTGATTGTCAAGAACTCTTACGATCAATCTTGGATCCCGAGATTACTCACACACTCTATGATGGATGATGGATGATGGTGGTGGATGTGGGTTGTGATGGTGGTGGTGGGTGGGTGAAGTGTGAGAGAGGTGATTTGCGAAGGGATGGTTTGCAAATGAGCCAAGCACCCCTATTTATAGCCTGCACAGAAGCACGGACACGGCCACGTGTCCATTGGGCACGGCCCCGTGTCCACCCATCTTCTCTTTCTTCATTAAATGCAGTTTGTCTGCATTAGTTGACCACGCCCCCGTGTCCGCTGGGCACGACCCCGTGTGCAGAAGCGTATCTGTACTATCAAGATTTTCCTAGATTCTGCGAATCTTAGAGTTGACCACGGCCCCGTGTCCACTGGGCACACCCCCGTGGTGGGTGATAAAAGCTTCTACAACTTTTCTTTTCTGCAGACACTTGGGCACGCCCTCGTGCTCATTGAGCACGGGGCGTGTTCAGCCTTCTATTTTTTTGTTTTTGCTTGGGAGGATGCTGTCGAGGGGTCGGGCATGCCACGTCTATTCCTTTTCTTGTATTTATGTTAGATTTAGCTGCCTTTTTGCTTCTTTTGTTCATTTGAGCTCATTTAATCCTGAAAATACAAAAGGAAGACAAAAACACACTTTTTCCAACATTAGTACTAAAAAAGGGTTAGTTTTATGCCACATTTGATGTAATTTATATGTTGCATTTTGCGCACATCACTATCCGATCGGACGGCAATCCGTTCGACGTTCAGATCTTTGAAGGTTTGAAGAAAAGTTTAAGTTGTTGAGGCCAAGTGCAATCCGATCGGATTGCGGTTCGATCGGATGGCAATCCGATCGGACGGAAATCCGTCCCGCGACTTGATCGTGTTGCTAACTTGAAAATTCGTTAAGTTTTGCGGTTTGCTCGAGACTATATGACAACGCGCTAAACAACAGAAACCCCATCCTGACCCCCAAGTGATCCGATCGAACAGGAATCACCCTAATCCGATCCGTTCACTGGTTCGTGACGGTTGTTCATGTTTAACCCGGAATCGGTTGTCTCTTTAATAGAAACAAGATCTTGAACCAACACATCACTAAGAAAGAGTAGAAGGTTAGAAAGAACTCCGATTCTATCGGTTTTGAGTGCATTGAGTGTAAAAGAGTTGAAAGAAAGTTGGAAAACTATCTTTCAATCCTTTTAACCATGAATATGTGTAGATCTATGCGAAAACATTGTTTAATCATGTGGAAATCTTTCAGATCTGAGTTGTTCTTGGTGGAATGAGGCCAAAACTTGAAGTTCATAGGAACTCCATGATGACATCACCCTAGAACACCTCAAATCCACTGATTTCACGGTTAAAAGTTAAGATTCAAAGGTGAAAAAGATGAAGGAGTACGTGTAGATCATAGAAGTACAAGATTTAGGTTGAAAACTTACAAGAATCGCGAGAAATCGAGAGAAAGAAGGTCTGAGTGCAACTGGTCGAGTAGAGGAGCTGTCACATAAAAAATGATGTGACAGGAGGGTATTTATAGGGTTTCCAAAAGAGGAAAGTGCACAAGGGTCGGATTGGTCAACGATCGGATGGCAAACCGATCAGATGGCCACTCGATCGATTGGCCACTCGATCTAGGTGTCCGACGTGTTGAGTTTTGTCGTTTCTATTCGCGTGTTGAGCGTTGCGATGCGTTTCGAGCGAGCGATGCGATAGAATTACCCATTAGTTACACAATTAATTCTAACTACTATATCTAACATACAATCACTATAAATAACTTGCGTTCAGTGTCTGCGATTCGATTGCGATAGAGTTGCGATTGCGTTTTGATTAATCACCACAAACATAATCATAAATAAACATGCACAAGTAAGACATAAATAGCACACACACGTAAAACAATATCCAGAACGCATGATTCGAGTTGCGAATGCGATTGCGATGTGATAAGCGATAAAGCGATAAAACAAGCGATAACATCGATTAAACCTCGATTATTAGTAGATACTCCACATAATACAACTAAAGCAAATAAAATAAAAGATTCGATTACAAGTCAAAGAAGTCAAATCAATAATTAAGCAAGGAGTGACAGATCGCAATTAGCAATCTTTTCTTCCTTTGACTTCAATCTTGACTTTGACTTTGACTTTCGAAACACGGGGCGTTACACTAAGAAAGGTAATCGATCCCAGCATAAACTTTTTACTTGGTAAAGTATAAGGTTCTACCGAAGCAGGGAAGCTCTAGGGTTTTGCTAACCAGTGTGAAGTTGAGTTATATCTTTCCCTAGTTCATGCAAGGTTAACCTTCGGGTTTCTGCTTTCAAGCAAGTCGCTAAGTCATCTTAATCCAGCGACGAAAACTCCTGCACTAGGAGAAGCACTCAATCCCGTCGCTTCGTCGCTCAGTCCATTGCTTCTTCCTTTCTGGCTCTTTAGACCAATACCAATTCAAGGTGCGTGTTCCATTCGTGCATCTGCAGTTTCCTTTTCTTTCTACTTGCTCTGTTCCAGAGCAGTCCTGACTATGATGTAGTATAGGGAATTCTAATAAAACAAAAAGAGGAGAAAGCGCCATAGTGAGAATGATAACCGCTATGTAGCCAAGTCAAAGTACTAGAAAGAGCACTATACAGATTGCTGACACTTCTTGTTACTTGACCAAATCACAACAAACAAGAAATACTAGGAGTCACATGACATTTTTCTAACTAAAGCCAAGCTAAGCTAATGGGAGGGAAAGGCCCCGAAGCAAGGCAAAAATCAAGCATCGAAGGGAGCATATAAGAAGAAGTGCTTAAAACTAAGTAAAAGGGCGACCAACTTCAACATGAATTACTTTCTGGAAGCAGGGTATGCCGCCACGCCTCCCCTGTGAAAGAGGGCTACGCAGCTAATTCAGTGAATCCTAATATGCAATTTCCATCTCTTCTATAATCGACACTATGAATATCGTAAGATAAGAAAGCTGCTAGCAGAGGGTGATCATGGATTGGTCAAGTTCCGTGTACTGATTCTCCTCGATATTGGGTTGGTGTTCCGTTAACTATCCTAAGAGTGTAGTGTGGTGGTTGGGCCTACCCATAGAGGAAGGAGTTGGTAGCAGACAAGTCATTCAGAAATGAAACTTCCATGGCATAGATTGACCGTTCATGAATCTGTCTTGAAGAGCGAGATCATTATTGCATAGATAAGGGGCTGAATTCTTTGAAAATTGTATAAAATGGCTCGTAGTACCTCTCCTATCATTTTTCTTTCGAAGAAGAAGAGAGATCTTCTTTTGAACAGGAAAATTGGGTCACATCTTCTTCTATTTTGCCGGAATTCTTTGATTGCTCCGTACGAATTGACAATGGAATCCTGTTCGTTGTAAGATCACTGAAGGAGGTCATAAATTTGGAGAGTTTTCTTCTACACGGAAACGAAGATCTTCGAGAACTAATATTGGACCGGGAATCAAAAAGGGAAAAAAGTAAAGTCTAAGCGCATATGGCACGAAAAGGAAATCCGATTTCGGTAAGACTTGATATGAATCGTAGTTCAGATTCAAGTCCGTTCAGTGAGGGCGACCGCGAAAGTCATCAAAGGGGTCAGTCTTTTCCTTCACCCCAAAATAAAAAAAGTAAAGCGGGAAGGGCGTTGCAGATGTCCGGGACGGACACGACTTCTTCTAACGATAGAAGACCACTGGAAGACACCCGGGACCAGAGCATGTCATGAAAGAAGCACACTGGGCAGGCGTGCTTCGACTGTGTCTCCGGGGCACAGTTGAATGTAGATATCATGAACGCGAGGTGCAGGATACCAGGCTGAGAAAGCCGGGCAACCACTCCCCTATGTGCCAATCGCTAGTACAGCCAGGGCACCGGTGCCCAGCTCCGCTGGAGAGGCCTCGCCTGATCTAATAAGTGCTAATTCAGTTCGGATAGACTAAGACCACTCGACCAATCTCATCCACTTGAAAATTCGTGTAAAAGATGCTAATTCTACTTTCTAATAGAGCCGTTAGTTCAGCAGCTCTCGGAGAGAATTCCATGATTCTACTGATTTTGGATATAAGGGGGAATACCGCTTTCAATTTCAAAGAGCTCTATTTCCGCTATTCTTATAGATCAGATTCGAGCTTTTACTACTAGAACTAGGAGTTGAGATAGCGCGCGGAACACCAACACAATCCTTTGTTAAATTTCTGCGAGCTCTTTCTTCTTTCGTGAAAGCATACGAGTCGTTATGTTAAGCATCTAATCCTAGTCTTTATGTTCTCTGTGTTAGAGGAGTTAGATGTCCCTCATGTTGAATAGTCTGACATCAAGTTGTTAGGACCCGAGTCGTTATGCGAACACTTAACACAAGACTGAAATCAAGCTAGAGTGGTTTTTGAATCAGTTATCAAGGATCTTAGCCAAACGGTGACCGGCTACGTAAGCACTTTGGACGCAGGTTTCTCGATCGGAGTTGACGAATTGTCATAAAGACATCACTCTGCTTTTTATATATATATAAAATAAATATATATAAAATAAATTGGATTCTAAAAGAAGATTCAATGAATTAGAAGCATTCGCAGTTTTCAGTTCGTTTGTCATCATCTTTTCTCCTCATCGCTAGCCTGTTTCCAAGAGGGGGAAGAGAAGGTCTTTCAAGTTGGAGAGCATATGAGATTTATCCATCGCAGCATTGCATCTATCGACTGAACAAAGTAACTTTCGAAGTGGACTGGGAAGGAATGCGAATAGGTATTTCAATTGTTGGACTAAATGAATAGGAAAGGAAGGCAAGGCACTTGACTGAAAGGTCCTACCCGACTCATTCTTAGGACAGGCTTAGCTCTAGCTATCTAAAATGAAGAAATTGTACAAGGGATCAATCCGATTTCACAAAGTAACTTCTCAAAGGTCGAAGGCGTAGTATCGATTACTTGTGTTGGACTACCTTTATAGGATAGATCTGATATACTGTTAGGTTTTGGTTGGACTGCTTGGTACGGAATTCACTGAGATTGACTTTAGATATCACATTTCCGGTATAGCATTTACTGCTCGATATTTCCGGTATGTAATTGACTTGTATATAAAGAAAGAAAGTCTTTCAATTCCTAGTTCGATATTCCAGATATTCCATTAGAATGACTGATGTTGGACTAGCTGACTCCCTAAGCTTTGCCGTATTGCATTAGAAAGTGGGGAATTCTATCGTCTTTGGTATGCGAATTTCAAGCTGCTACTGCTCCGATAGCTACTTTAGAGGTTGCTTAGCCAGTATCTGACTGAACTAGCTGGTTTAGATTTCATTAGTTGAAAGTCTCGCACTATTTACACTATCTAAACAAAGACCGTGTAAAATGGATATGATATAAGGGAAGGATTGACCTGTTGGTTGACTTCTCAATTGAGAAAAGACTGGAATGAAACTGGTAATACTCTCTTCGGTTTTCATCCGGTTGGCAATCCTCTCTTCGGTCCTAGCTGAGTTCTGTCTTAGCTTTACGGCAAAGGGATAGGCTTAGCCTATTGAACGAGGAGAGCTAGGCTGCATTCACCATCGAATAATGGGGTAAGAGGCTACTTTCAGATCTCTTTCCCTGTAGTCGTACTATGACTTTCTGAGGGATTGAACTCTAGTCGTACTATTCGATATCATCTAGCAAAGAAGTCAGCTATGGGCAAGACTTGGGGCGGGCCACCAAAGCGGGTTTAACCAGTTAGAGCTCAGCTGACCCCTTCTTTATTCGATTTGGAAGAGCTCTTTTTCTCTTTGGCTCGTGCTTGCTCTATCATTGAATTTCCTCGTTTAAAGATCTCGCGCAATCTAGGGTTGAGCTCTGATTTGATCTCGATGGCCGGTGGCAAAGGAAGCGAAGCGACAACCGCGACTATGTTCCTAGAGTAGAAGAAAGAAAATGGAAGTTCTGGAATTTCCCCCAATGGCTTGCGGAAGCGCTGTTCGTTAGTATAGATGCATCTGAGCAGCGGATCATGATGCCGGGGATTTGTTCACAGCGGAAGAAGATAAGTCTTCCTCAAATGGATCGGACAAGTATGTTTCACACAAAAAGAGATCTTTTTAGCTGCCATATTCCCTGTGTCTCTACTGATTTTAGTGCTCTGTTAATGAAAGCGGTATGATCCAAAGTCGGCATGATATCTAAGGCTTTGAGCTCTTTGTCCGAGGACGATCTCCTAATTGCTAGTCCGAATCAAGGGCGAACTCACGATTTGACGGAAGCTGTACGACTGAGTAGCGGATCTCCTGACTCGACTAAAAAAGAATGGACGCACTCCGCCCCCAGCAAAGGACTTCGTTGGAGGAATAAACACCTAAACTCGATCAAAGAACCGAGACGCTTATAGAGTCTTTTTAAGACAAGGAAGTTCACTCCTAAGAAAGGCCTCCAGAAGGAAGCAAAAAGAGTCGTTACGCCGCATCTAATGTTGAGTAAGGCGACAGAACTTCTTAACCACGGTCTTAGAGAAAGAGCCAAAGCAGGGACTGAAATGTTGATGGCTGGGATTGATGCCCACAATCAGTGTTGCAAAAATCGGCCTAGGCGGCCGATTAATCGGCGCCTAGGCGCTAGGCGGCTAGTTACTGACTAATTTTGAGCTAGTCGGCCAATTAATCGGAGTCGGTCAAAGTCGGTCAAAATCGGTCCTAGGCGGTCCTAGGCGGTCAAAAATCGGATTAATCGGCCTATATTAATCGGTTAAAATCGGTCAAAATCGGTCCCAGGCGGTCCCAGGCGGTCCTAGGCGGTCAAAATTGGTCAGAATCAGTCAAAATCGGTCAAAATCGAACCATACTATCTGAAACTTGAAGTATTTATGTGAATTTTGAAGTATTATTTTTATATTATTGGGTATATATATATAATTTTGAAAAAATACATATAAAAATCCCAATCCGATTAATCCCGATTAATCCCTAGGCGGTACCTCACCGCCCGACTAGCGCCTAGCGCCTTCTACAACACTGCCCACAATCGGATGCTAGAGAATAAGCCAATAACAATTGAAAGGGTAGGGACTACTTATTCTTAGACGCCTGCTTGATAAAGGACTTGTTTGCAAGATAAGGGCGAGACATATATTTAATTAATTAACAGATTTCACTTTGACTTCTTCTTACTTCTTTGCACTAGTCTCATGGCAATATATCTTTAGCATCCCGACATTCCATATTGCCCTAAGGCTAGTCACCTCATGTCTTTGTATGGGCAATGTCTCTTGTTGTATAGCTATTTTCTCCGGGTTCTTCCTGAAGGGGCTAAACGTATTAATAGCTGATTTAAGGTAGTTGCTACTTTGTTGTTGAAAAATGGTTTTCTAGGGTGAACCAACCCATTAGGGTTGTTATCGGTTTCGAGTTCTCGCTGTTCTCTAAGGAAGTTGAGTGAGAAGAAGTAAGAAGTCAAAATCATGGGAGCAAGGCCCTTCAAGCTTAAAGACTAGTAGTTCTTCTCTTTCATGTCATGAAGCAACTGCCCAAAGAAGCTCCTCGGCTAGGGGTTTATGATCAAACCGTAAAAGGGTTCATGCTAAGACTGCTTTCTCTCTTCCGTATGTGAAATTTTCCTTTCAAGCAACCACATTAAGCAGTGACATCGAAATGTGAGATTGAAACTTTTTCCTTCACATTTGCTTGTTAACAACAAGCCAACCACCTTCTGAGGGTTAGGTGAAGGTCTCTTTCTTGGACTGTCCATACATAATAAGAGTCTTCTTAACCATAGTAACAACAATTATTTATACTTCTTCTATAAGAATAAATTCGGAAAGACAGCATTAGATACCTCAGAACTAAGAAGAATGGCAGCCAATGAGATTTACCTTCTTTAGGACAGGAAGGAAGAGAGCATTACAAGTTGCCCTATTTGATCTAGTCTCTTCCATTATCGATACCCGTACATACTAAGATCTAGGTAGCAAAGTACGAGTTGGAGAGACACGTTTCCTTCCGAGCTTACATTCGTTCTATCGAATATATTCATTTCACTTCATTATAAGAGAACGAAAAGATGGGGATGAATGCAATACGGAGAGAGGTAGAAAGGCAAGCACTGCACGGGGCCTCTCAGATGCCTACACTTCCCCTAAGGGAAGGGGGAGAGGATGATTGCTAGGTCCGCTTACAACAAAGCCACATATTTAATAGAACAAGTCAAGCTAGAAGGAAAGAAAGCACTTTAAGATCGGTCGTGAACCAGAAAGAATGAGCCGCTTCAATACCAAAAGGGAGAAATCAGCACTTGCTTCTTGAGCTGGTACAACAACTCCAGCAAGAAGGATTAGCCGATTAGAAGGCATGGCCAAGGGTACTACAAGCGGAACCCCAGTCCCAAGCTATAGGACGACAGATGAATTAGGCGTTGACTCCAAGACTGATACGATAGGCTTTGAGTCATCAGTTTGATCTCCTAGATGAGAGGGCTATGGGTATAGACCCGAAAGCACCTTCACTGGCCATGGACTACTCAATCAATCGGACAACCGCTTCACTACTTCCAAGACTGAAAATCCAATGATAGAAGAATCGACTGCAGCAAAACTTCCTAAACTAGACTAGAATAATCTTTCGTAGCAGTCAAGGATGAGTTCGATCCATTAGGTTCTTCGATTTGTTTAGAGGGAGTGGGAAAGCTACATAAATTCTTTGGAAAAGCCTGCTTGGAAGCTATCTTTTAGTCGGAGAAGTGATACATGTCGACCGTGAGGGAGACTACCGTCGACCGACCTTAGGAGGCTTATTTTGTTTCTGTGTCAAAACTTATGATGCAAGTCAGATTGCTCGTTTATATTTTGTAGAGATTGTGAGGCTACATGGGGTGCCAAAAACATTAACTTCGGATACGGATGTCAAATTTGTCTGTTATTTTTGGCGAACATTGTGGAGACGGTTAGGGTCTCCATCCTCAAAGTGATGGGCGAACGGATGTTACAATTAAAAGTTTGGGTAATATTTTGCGCATTCTTGTTGGGTCCAATCCAAAATAGTGGGACACGGTTCTTCCCCAAGCCGAGTTTTCCTACAATCGATTTCCACCAGAATGGGTCCATTCTTGGTCGTTTATGGGCGGAATCCGTTTACTCCGCTCGAACTTGCGCTTTGCCTGTTACTGAATAGTTTAGTGCGGATGGAGAGGACCGAGTGGCCCAAATAAAAGCTTATTCACCAAAAGGTGCGTGACCACATTATTAACAACAACATTGTTTACCAACAACAAGCCAATGTCAAATGTAAGAAGGTTGTTTTTCAAGATGGTGACCTTGTTTAGATTCATTTAAGTGAAGATTGTTTTCCGGGTGGTCGTTCGAGTAAGTTACAGCCGTGAGCGGATGGCCCATTTAAAGTTTTGTAGCGGAGTCCTCTCGGGGAGGGGGGGGGGGGTGATGCAGTTGGCGGCCCAACATGCCTTATTGAAGAACCCGGTATAGGCCCACGAGGCCCAACTAAAGTGGACGACCCAGTTTAGTCCGATTGGGGATGGTTTTTTTTGTAGCTGGAACTATGTTCATTTTTAATTCTGCATATATTTTAATTTACTATTTGATTTTGGAATATGTTTAGTGTCCTTTTTCTTGTGTTTTGCCTATTTTGGAGGCTTAGGGTTCTCTTTAAATTGTTCCAGAATTCTCCTCTCATTCTTGTTATAGACAGTTTTTTATTATTAAAGTTAGACTAAATTGTAGAAATCAACATTTATGTCATACCCAAACTACACTTCATACATTTATGAAATCGGCAAAAACCAACCTTTATGTTCATGTTTTGCTACAAAGTATAACCTTTAACACAAACGATGTTAGTTTTCTTGGTTAACTGCCCTCACATGCATTGCATGTGAGGGTATTACTGTCAGTTCCCATTTCCCATGTGTATTTTATATTAATTACTAGGTTAGAACCCCGTGTATTACACGGGTTTGAATAAATGTAATTTTATATACTAAATTAAAACAATTTTTCTTTAAAAATCTCTTTTATTACACGAGTTGAACAAATGTAATTTTATATATTAAATAAAAAAATTATATCTCTAAGAACTCCATGTATTTGTGCTGAATAAATGTAATTTTATATAACAAATAATAAAAATCCGTGTATTGTACAGGTTGAATAAATCTAATTATATATACTAAATAATAAAAAAAATTGTATCTTTAAAAACACTGTGTATTATACGGGTTAAATAAATGTAATTTTGTAACCTTGTATACCACAAGCGGGGCGAATATATACTAAATAATTAAAAAATTATATCTTTAAAAACACCATGTATTACACGGGTTAAATAAATGTAATTTTGTATAGTAAATAATATGCTACTGGATCCGTTTAAAAAATCATAAATTTGGTTCGGTTTAATTCGAATCAAATCACAAACTTGGTTAAGTTTGATTCGAATTGATTAGAACCCCAATTTGAAAAACAAAAAACAGAATTATATTATTAGCTTCTCTTCCTAATTAGTGTTTTTTTTTTAAGTTTGATCTAATGTCTAATAAGTTATTTTGTATATTTTGTTTGTACTTTAAATTTTTTATATGAGCGTATTATTGTTTTTTTTTAATTTTAAGATTATTGTTTTGTGTTATTATTTAAAAAATATCTTTAATTTATAACTTAAATTTGAAGATAATATATTATTTGAAAAATAGAATGATTCTATCCGACATTCAAAGTAAGATAAGATTTAATATTAATTAATTATTTATTATTTAATTAATTGATATAAGATAAGTATGAAAATGTAGGAAATTACAAATGTAGACGCCTTCAATGAATGACACGTGTCACTTATTGGTTTCTTTTATTATAGTAGTTAGATTAGATTAATGTTTATATAACTCACTTGAGTTTTTTTTTCCAAACTAGTGTTGCTGAAAAAAATATTTACCATTTTGGTATTCTTTGAAAACTATTTACCAAAATAGTGTTTGCCATCTATTTGAGTTTTAACTTTTTCTTAATCAACATATTAGACTTACTTTTTTTTATAAATGACATATCAGGTTACTTTTTTTTTCACTCAATCAATCCATTTACTAGGATTATAACGTTCACCTTATTTGCGATTTCATAATTTTCTATGATGGAATAGCAATGTCAAACTGAAAAGATTGTATGGTGGGTTTCATAGTTTTTAGAATAAACTAGAACTTTCATATTTGGGTTTGTGTTATTTACATAATGAACAGAAATTAATATATCTAGTATGGGTCAAGTTATTCTACAAACTGAAAAGATTGTATGGTGGGTTTCATAGTTTTTAGAATAAACTAGAACTTTCATATTTGGGTTTGTGTTATTTACATAATGAACAGAAATTAATATATCTAGTATGGGTCAAGTTATTCTACAAAGACTTCTAATTGTAAGAAGTGTAAGAAGGATTTATAGAGTGACAAGTGTCCAATAACCTAAAACTAAACCCACTACATCACCACCAAAAACCTAAACACCCACCCCCACCCCACCCCACCACCACCCAAAAACCTAAACCCCCCCCCCCCCCACCCAAAAACCTAAACCCCCCCCCCCCCCCCACCCCCCGCAAAAAAAAAAAAAAAACAAAAAAAAAACTATACCTCACCAAAAAAACCCCCAAAAAACCTAACCCCCCCCCCCCCCCCACCTCCACCCCCCAAAAACCTAAAAAAACCTAACCCCCCCCCCCCACCCCCCAAAAAAACCCTAAAAAAACCTAACCCCCCCCCCCCCCACCCCAAAAAAACCTAAAAAAAAATATAAAAAAAACTAAACACCCACCCCCACCACCACCCAAAAACCTAAACCCCCACCCCCCACCCCCTCGGCAAAAAAAAAAAAAAAAAAAAATTATTTTTTATTTTTTTTTTTTTTGTGGGTGAGGTGGGGGGGGGGGTGGGCGGGGTGGGTGGGGGGGGGGGGTTGGTGGTGGTGGATGTTTAAGTTTTTTTTTTTTTTTTTTTAGTGGGTTTTTTTGTGTAGTGGGTTTTTTAGGTTATTGGACACTTGTCACTCTATAAATCCTTCTTACACTTCTTACAATTAGGATCCTTTGTATTTGATCCTAATCCTATCTAGTATTACATTATATTAAAAACATGTTAAAAGGGTAGTCGCTCAACAAACGTGTTTCTAATAACAACCGGATTAAAAATTTTATTTTGTTTAAAATTAAGACCGGTAACGACTCACTTTTATTTCACATTTTTATTTTGCTTGTTTAAGACATTGACACTGGTAGCGACCAGATTTGTTTGATATTTTTATTTTCGTTTTTATGTGATATTGAGACCGGTAGCAAGTCAAGTTTTATTTATTTATTTATTTATTTTTTTGAATGACAAATCTTACTCCTACTAATTACACCAATAAATCTAAATTACACCTTAACCTAGATTTGAACCTAGCAAGTCAAGTTTTAATGTTTGATTATTAGACCATCCACAATAGGATGTATTTGTATGTTTTTAAAGAGAGAGAAAGATGAGGTGGAGGAAAGAGATGATGATATGGAGGAAAGAGAGTATGAATGTGTATGTGAGAAAGAATGAGGAAAAATAAGGTATGTGAGTGTAAGGGAGGAGAGAGGAGAGAGAAGATAGTGGTGCTACACTCCACCGGCAACCACCCCTACATAACTACCACTAGCCAGGTACATAACTACCACTAGCCAGGTCCAGCACCACTCCTCCTGACCAACCCCCACTCTCTCTTGTCTTGCAACTGAAATGTTGGATTCAAAGTATCAGTCGTGTTTTTAACCTTCTAATGGGATCTGTTGAAATCAAAATGTCAATATTTGGATCTTTTCCAGGGAGTTATGATAAAAGTGCTAAACTACTACACTTGGTTAATGCGAATTTAAACTTTGTTAGACAATAATTAGGAACTAATGACAATAGTTGTATGTTTGTTCCATTCTTATAAGTAACAATCATCAGGCTCACTGTTCTTCTTTCTAATTGATTAGATGTCAAAACCATGCAATAATAACTTACTTTTTATGTTGTTTCTTCATTGAGGGTACAAACTGTACTATCTGTATATGTTCACGGTCATGGTTCTCTTTCAAATAATTGGTCATAACATCTATTATTTGCTCTTGAGTTCCACAATCAATGAAAGGGTGTCCCCAAAATTTTCTTATATGTACCAGTTATTGACAACTCATTTCAATTAGTTTGCATACGATTATCAGTTCCAATAAAGCTCTGAATTTTCATGCATTAATACCAACTGTTTGATGAAATGTCTTGATGATGTAGGATTGATTATAACCAGCTAGTTTTAAGTTGCATCATTTTTTCTCAGCTTGGTTTTACTATGAGCGCTGGCACGATATGTTTTGTTTTTTTCAAGTTTATGGGTTTCAAAGATTTTTTGAACAAGAAATGAAGCAGATTTTTGGCTTTTGGAATTAAACCAAGTTTACGCATGCTTAAATCTTAATAATTATATGAAAGTGTACCAAATCAAGTTTAGATTGTGTTCCAAATAGTTGTGAATGCCATATCAAAGAAGAAGGGGCCAAAAGCTTAACTGGTCAAACGGGTTGGAACCTAACAATTCTGAGAAAAGTTTAACGGGTCAAACTTTGAAGATTAGTTATGTTTTAAAGGTGTTTAATAAAATGATACAAATGAACTGAAGTAAAAGCTGAACTAAAATCCTATTGAAGATTTCAAAGTAGATGGTTAAACCGAATTTTCAATCTTTTTTATGAAAATAAGAACACAAGTGTTGTTGAAAAAATATACAGTTATACTTTAGTAATGCAAAGAACCCTTCTTGAGAGACATCTAATTTCTGATACCTTTTTACCAATTTCCCATCTTGTGATAATGCCAGTGCCGCCTAATGAAGAATGGAAGGAACCGACCACATTTGACTTTGAGCCTGTTGACCATAGTCAACTGCGTTACATCAAGAGGTTTGACTATGAGCTAACTTATTTTTTATCGACAACTGGAAATGTTTTGTGGTCTCTGCTGTTCGCTGACTTTGAAGCTTCCTGCCAATGTCGTGGTTCTAATAACTTTTTTGGTGGAATTAAATGCGATGAACAGTTACAAGACTTTTGCCAGTCAAATCCACCTGTTTATCGATCTCGTGATTTGACATTTTGTACTTTTGGAACGTTATTGCAAGTATACGTGCAGCATTTGTTAATGTTATTGCAGACCAAAAGCCGCAGAAGTATCAAACCACCCTCTGTTTTGGGATCCTGAGATGCATCTCTCGAGAAGTTTCTCAGAGATACAAGCGATCGTGTAGAACTTGAAGACTGTGAGACGGATTCCGATCTTTTGAAAGCACTGGAAAACATCGGCACAGTTGGTTTAGGTGGTAAATGGGATGAAAAGTTAGATAACATCCTCGACATTGAGCGTTACAGAAAGTACAAGTATGATAGCGTGCGTGACTTGTTACGTGACATAAGAAACAAATTGAATCACTACAGGGAACTCTCAACTCTCGAAAGAAATCCGAGACGTGTTGGGGATCGTTCCAACAGGATTCGAGAGCTGTTTTAGTAGCCGGTTTCCTAAACTTGTTATGGAAGTATACAAAGTGTTGCAAGAATATTGTGGGGAAGAAGAATTTCTCCATAAGTATTATAGACAAGCTTAGTTTTGACTTAAAAGTGTGTTGTTGACTGTTGATGCTTGTTTTTGTGAACAAAATGTAAGATGGTGTACAATCATCCAACTTTTAACTTTACTCAGTTTGAATTCACAAGTTAAGTGTTACTTGCTGCACTTTGACTTTTTTAGGTCAAACCTAGTTCACACACTGATGTTCTTGATTTGCCTGTGATTGATTAACTTTAAGATTCTTTGGGGTCAATGTTGATAGACCTGACGCGTTAGATCAGTACCCAATGGTGCGAACCCCGTTCCGTTAATTTTTTTCCATTTTTGTGTTAAATCCTTTATTTATTTAAAGAGTCCGGTAGCAATACAAACATACCTGTCTTATATCATTCCAAGATAATCGAGAAACCGAAAAGACCAAAAACCCCATATTGCGATAAACATGAAGAACAAGGATTCTAGCTTCCATTAATGAAACTTTTGCTAAAATCTCCATGACTTGGATCTGCATCTATACAGATCCAAAATTGGGTTAATATGGGTGGCTATTTCTCATTGAACGGGGCAAAATGGGTTTATTGAGACAACCCGTTCTAATGAAATGGGTCAGAATGGGTTTGTTTTATTTTTCATACAGGTCAGCAAACATGGTTTGGTGTTATTTTTTTCAAACTGGTGAAACGGTGTATTTCTTTCTGCGCACATCAATGAATAAGCTGAGATAGAAGATAAGAATTTCCGAACAAAACAATGTGTAACCTGTGCCAGTTACGCGTCGGGCGCTGGGTTAAGCGCGTATCGAAGCTGGTTCACACGCCTTACGCTGCACATGACGAGTAATTTCCTTCCCCGGTATGCGTAACCAACGACATTCACTCCGGAATGCGTGTAACCAGTCCGGTTTAAGCGTGTTAGTGACATAGTGCCGGGCGTGCGTTTCAAACAGGAGTAAAAAACGCATAACAGATGCCAGACGCGTAATTGACGCCTGAATGCCCGTAAGCGACACCGGTTACGCATCGAGCAGTTGGTTAAGTGCGTGTCAGGGCCGAGTAACATGGAGCCAGACACGCGTTTTTCAGGCCAGGTACGTGTAACCGGCTCCACACGCGTAACCCAACTGGATGAAAGTTGTTGACATTAAATGGAAATTAGTCCCAACATAGTAATTATTTTTTAGCTCATCTTTGACCCAAATCCATCCTGACCCTTTTTTTGATCGGCCCATCCTGACCCGGAAACCAACCCAATCGAACCAGCCCATTTTGCCACCCTCTAATTTGATTATTGTTGAGTGCATAGTAACAGAAACATATGCAGCCATGCAGGTAGGTGTATGTATGCAGCCTATCATTTAAATCCTTACTTCCATACAAGTAAACTAACCAAATATATTTCACTAGTGGTATTAGGTTTGCACTTAGTTTCTTATTCCTAAATTGCACATAATGGCAAATATTACATATTTCAGCGTTTCCACTCCACTTTCATCAAGGTTTTAGTTACAACTCACAATGCCCATATCAATTCCAAAGTATATCTCTGTCCGAGTAATGCTAGATTTCTTATTATCTTTACAAAACAGGTTAGACCCAGAGTCTGTGAACAAGTTGCAAATTGTATACAAAAGTTGCAAATTGGATCTTTTCATATATCATATGTATCTGATACCAGTTACCGTTCTTAAGTTATATAATTGGGCAGAGAGTATGAATGTTAACGCAAGCGGTTTAAACATATTCTGTTCCTATTGATTAATAAAGATTTACAGTATAGTTGGGCAAATATTTTGACAAAATGAAAAGACCAACTTGGAGTTCTATTCTATGCTGAATTGATATTATTTTTAAGCTCATGCATCTGCCTTTTTTGTCCATACTCTGTTTCCTAATATCTCTTCTTTGACTTGATTGTAGTGGTTGATTTCTTCGTTTGCAGCATTCACATACTCTAGCATTGTACTAAGTTTAATAGCCGGACAACTCAAGAAAATAACAAAAATAATGATGTTTATCTAGAAAAAGGTCTAACCACCCTCTGTTAGTTATACATGTCTAAATTAGACGCATTATATGAAGTAAAATTTCAATGTTTGACCATCTAAAGTGAACAAGCCCAGAGAAATATGAACACACCGATCAGTTGGAAGTTGAATGAACTCAATACTTGACTAGTTCCCTGAAGTTGACAACAATAACCATTCTACGCGAGAAATTTGCAACTACGTTTATCGACCCGAAGATTGCCAAAACAAGTGAAGTGTAAAGTGTTGTTTCAACTATCATCCTCTATTCGAACCTGTTGTAAATGTGTTTTTTTTTTTCTTATTGAATGTTGATCTAGGCTTTAAGCAACAACACAATACTAGAATACAGCTCATATAAAGACTCTTTAATCCCTCTTTTACACTAGCTGCAGAACACCTGTTTTAATTTCAAGTTTTTTGATACTTCAATTAGTTGTTTTTTGACATCCAAGACACAACACCTGAACATAATAAGAAAACATAAACTGGTGTACTTTTCGAATCTTCTTTGAGCTAGTGTAAACCAGAAAACCTTCTTCGCCTCTCTTTTTGTAGTCCCCTTCAATTTTTTCATTACTCAATCGGCTTTCAAAAAATCTGCTTGTAGTATATATTGTCCACGTAACTGGTTTCTGAACAATCTGACACATCATTAGCATACTTATTTTGACACACGAATATGCATTAGCATACCTTCATCCCGTTTGTAAACAAAGACCAGTGTTTTATGTTTTAAATAGGCGTTTCAACACTTTGTTGAAAAAAGACCAATATTTTACGTTTTTAACGGTATATCAATACTAAATAAATTATTGGAATTGTTGAAGAAATTCTCACTTTTCCCTGTTTTAAACAGAAAAACAATCACTGATTTTGAGTAAAAAAACGGAGACAATGATTAAAATAAATTCTAATCAGTTAAGCTGTAAACTATTGCGAAAAACACACTCACCAATAAAGACCATCAGACCCACAACAACCAAATAAAAACAAGAACAACAAATAACCTGAATTATAACAAGAATGAACAATATACTTAAGAAATTAGAACTTGCAGATCTATTTTGTTCCTGTCTTTTTCAATCTTTTTCACTTCAACACTTCTAAATTGCATTGTTCGAAACATCACCTCTACTTTCCTTTTTTACTTTTAAGCCCTGCATACAAAACAGGTCACAAACTGAATGCATTTTGCTCAATTTTCACGATTTTCAACGTATCTAACAATGGCAATGAAAAATCATCAGTATGGCCCTGTGGTGATTGATCAAACTGTTTCCTCTAGATTCTCTTTTGGGCATTTATTCGAACCATTGTGAGCAGTATTGAACATGTTCATCAAGTATGCAGATGTGATAGGGTTACATCTACAACCGAAATATAATAACCTTTATTAAACCAGGCAGAGGAACTGTTATATGTAAAAATACAACGTACCTTAAATGCTTGTGTAACATTATTCAGATTCATCCTCCGCTAGAATAGA
The DNA here is from genome assembly GCA_030545235.1 of Helianthus tuberosus. Lineage (NCBI taxonomy): Eukaryota > Viridiplantae > Streptophyta > Magnoliopsida > Asterales > Asteraceae > Helianthus > Helianthus tuberosus. Next base: position 4,059,270 of record CM060430.1, read on the forward strand.
ACAGATGTTCTCCCGATGAAAAACTAAATCCCTGCAGAAAATAAATATTGTATAAAAGTTCAGAGTGATTTGGTATTTCAATAATGTTGAAAGAAGGAAGCAGCCTCTGGTTACCTCGTCTTGTTTGGTTTTTAAAAAGGAGTTGATGTCTTCTGTTAAGTTACACCTCCCAAAACTTGTATCAATTATGTTTAGATTTGGAGTAGCCACAAGTCCCTTGCTGAAAACAGTTATTTCTGGGCATCCTGTGATTTCCAAAGTATGTAATGATGGCCATGAAAAATCAACTTTCCCTAGGCAAAATCCCTGGAGACTTTTAAGTTTCTTAAGTTTCAAGGACTTCAGACGAGGTAACACAATCTCCTTCACTTCAGCATCACATTCAATTTCTTCTTTTTCTTCTTCTACCTCGACAATTACCTCCATTTTTGGGCAGTAATGTATATGTAGGTGTTGAAGCTGTTGTAGACTACCAACCATGGAACTAGTAAACACATGTTCTAAACTTTCACATTTATCAATAGACATTGTAGTTAGGTTTGGAAACTCCAACACTTTCCTCACATGGTGATTGCTCTTCCATATATACTTGAGCTTGTACATATCATTTAACTCCACTTGTGTTAGGTTTGGAATTTCAACATCACTTTGTGGTTCATCAAATACCTCCTCTACATACCAACAACTTTTTAATTGAATCATATCCAGCCTTTGCAGTTGTAGCAACTCATTGGAGGGAATAATGCTTTTAACCTTCATATCATGATTATCTTCCATGTGTAATTCAATCAAATTATGAAAAGACCAAGGTAATTGTTCCAAACTTGTTGAGCACAAGCTTGCACTCTCTGAACTTGCTAACCAGTTCTGCATAGCAAAAGATAAAATAAAAAATAAGATAACACCAACATTTATATATAATTGTATAGATGTAACTGTGAATTTGGTTGATTGAGAAATAACATATATATATATATATATATATATATGCAAATAAAGTAAGGCAAAAGCTCTGCATAACTTTATAATCCCTTAATCGGGTCCATTAGTGTCTCCGCACTTTACAGGCTATATTTGGCTTTCCGTGGTTTGGTCTAAAGCCGCCCAACTATTTTCAGTTTTAACTTTTAACTTGAGCCCAGCATATTAATTCCACTTACTTAATTTTCCTCAACCAACTTCGTTAATTGGTAACCCATTTTTTTAAATGTATCGGTTATAAGAAACATTTAAAAATGATTACCTTGTGAATAATAATAGTAGTAAATTTAACAAATCTAATAGATTTGACATGAATTATTGTTATGAAACTTATATAATTTATGTGATTTAGAAAAATGTATTTTTGTAGAAATTAAAGGGTTGTCATTAGATATCATCATCATCATACTCAGTAAATCCCACCAATAGCAAAGCTAAGGTAGTGTCTGATGAGGGTAAGATGTAGACAACCTTACCCCTACCCTGAGTAACAACACTATTCTGATGAGATATCATCAACGTTTGATATGTCACAACTTAACCGAGTAACAACACTATTTATTCTGATGGTAATAAGTACCATATAGGCACTTGTGATCAATTAAAAAGCATTTGAATTTGTCATCATAAAGATTCTATTCCTCTACTATAGTCTTGATGTCCTTTCGTTAATTGTTATCAACTAGTTGAAATCCCCGCGCTTCGCAGCGGATGTTTAGTTCGTCATAGTATTACAATCGAAAGCAATTACATAAATTAGTAATTGTTGTTAAGTTAAATTTAAGTTTAACACTAAAAAGAAAAGAATCATTAAAATCCTTTAGAAACATAAAGTGAACTCCAACAAAAGTTCAGCGTTAAAAACTCATATTCGGAAACATAAAACGTCTTAACCTTTCTAGAACATGACTTGTGGTAGCCAATGTATAGAAAAAGAATTTTGTTGTTGCCAAATTCTAAATGACAACCCTCCCTAGTGACTCTCTCATCTCTAACTCTTTCGGTCTCTCTTTATCAAGTCCCTCAAACTCACTTTTATTCATCTAATAAAGTCTGATGACAATAGTGTAAATAACACTTTAAACCTGACCAATTTGTATACTATTCCAAAGACATCTCATGTTTTGTTATTATATAAAATAAAATTTGTAACTACTGTAGTTGATTTATAGCTTGACTTTGACTTAAGTGAAATTCAGTTGGACTCTCTTATCATTTGGGAACTCCTAGATGACTTTTACTATCTACTTTGAGTCATTTTCAGCCTTTGCAGCTGTAGCAACTCATTAGAGGGAATAATGCTTTTAACCTCCATATCATAATTACGTTCCATGTGTAATTCAATCAAATTATGAAAAGACCAAGTTGTACTCTTTGAACTTGGTAACCCATTCTGCAAACCCAAAAAAGAAATACAAATAAGAAAACGCAAGTGTGTTGGTGTTAAAGAGGCAGGACCCCTGAATTTGGTGCTTATGGATGTTGGATTGACAGAGGACTTAGTTGGGTCACCATTATATATTATATAGAGAGCGTAGAATGCAACCAACTTTTAAAACAATCTCAACCGTATAAACTCATCAACTTTTAATCCTAACTGTCATAATTGAAAAAAAAAAAAACCCTGCTTTTATGGCAGTTCAAGGAAGTTGAGCGTTCTCTCTCCTCTTTTAATGCGGTTACCGAAATTCTTGCCCAAATTCACGCAACTCTCTATTCCAAATCAGAATAACTATTCCCTCCATCGTTGTTAATCAAGGTCAGAATAACTGTTCCCTCATATGGTTTCTTCCCCATTAGGCCACCCGTAGTGGGGCAGCATATCGCGGGTGAGGAGGGCATAGCGCCCCATGGCGCCGTGCCACACCGCTACGGCTGACGCTATGGGCTGGTGAATATGAGGTCTCGCAAAGGTGATAACAGGGTGAAATGTTGTGGATTTCAAAAATCTGACCGTTATGTCATATACATAATAAAAAAAAAAATTCTTTTAAATTTCAATATATAATCATCCATTTTCACCCATTGTTTTAAACACCAACACACTCCCAAACCAACGTCTTAAAGACATACACGACCTTGGGGCTCAACGTATCAAAGAGAACCGTGAAGTGACCGAGATTATGCGGGATAGACAATGGGCTCAAGACTTTGAATTTTACTCGAAACCGCACGACCACCTAACCGGAAAAGCGTTGATGATGGCGTTACAACAAAAGGAGTGTATCGAAAAAAATATAATCTTTGAGTTTTTTTTATTTTATTGTAATGTTTTTTAATTTAATGAAATGGTTTTTTATTTTATAAAGTTAGAAATTAATAATAAAAAAATTGAAAATTAAATAATCAGGGCCGGCCCTGAGAATTCGTGTACCCTGTTCGAGCTCTAAAAAATGTGCCCTTAGGCCTTAACGAAATTGGGTATTGGGCTCACTAAAGGTCTAAACCTAATGCCAATGGGCTAATAACTAACCTAAACGATAAAAATAGTACATGTAAGTGTGCTTATGTTGGTGTTTGTATGATTATACCCTATTAATTTATTTTTTTACATATACATATCGGATTTTTTTTTAAATAATGTGCCCTGGCCGGTGGTCTTCTCCACCCACCCTCAGGGCCGGCCATGTTAATAATTGACTAAGGGCACTTATTACTACACCTCTTGTTTTTTTTTTTTGAACGGCCGACAGAAATTTTATTCATTGTAGCAAGGTGCTACCACCATAATTACAACCAAGTTACATATACGCCAAGACATGTACCAACTCACCAGACAAACTCACCAGACAAACAAAATAAAATTACAAAAGATTACTACACCTCTTGTGATATAAAGCCCCATAAAGTCTCCTCTTAAGTATTTCGTCACTTGTCCTGTAACGCCTAATGACTACACATGGACTTAATAAATAAACCCCTACCACTACTGTCGCCCTCCCTTCATCCTTTACATCCATGTGCCACATCACATTCGCATCGAATCAACTGCGATGATGCGTTTCCATGACAGCATCAAGCACACCATACATTTTTAAACAATGTCCTATTGGTGCGTCTAAGTATTTCCGTCAACACCACCGTCAAAGATCTCTGTTACCTCATCGCTCTCAAATTGCGTCTATTTTGACTCAATTTCACTGTTGTCTACTGATGAATTTATGTGATTGAGTCTGATTTGGAGCTAATTTCACTGTTTGTTAATGATTTTATGTGATTAGAGTCTATTTTGGAAGCTAATTTCACTGTTTAGTGATGATTTTTATGTGATTGAGTCTACTTTTGGAGTTAATTTCACTGTTTTGTGATGATTTTTATGTGACAATGTCTATTTTTGGAACTAATTTTATTGTTTACTGATGAATTTATGTGTGATTTGTAGAGGACGAAAAGGAAACGGAGCGTCTAGAAGCGTTGGAAGGTGCAGAATCACGTCTCCGATTGTTTCAGACCGATCTTCTGGATTAGGACCCCTTTGTCGCTGTTACCAGCATAACCGGTGTGTTTCACGTGGTTTCGTGAGATTGGAAGAGTGTTGGATAATCTTGATGGGTCAAGTCGGTTTACGGGGCAAGAAACGGGTTGGATACGGGTCAGCAGAAGTATTATATTAGTCACATGTTTTCATATTTTTATTTATTTTCCTATTTAATTAATGTAAGTTATTTGTTGAATGAAAGCAAGTGGGTTTAATGCAGTAAATCACTTCTCTGTTGGTGAGTTATTTTGTGAGATTGAAGCTTGAAACCCAACAAAGAGTACCCGGTGGTTAACTTACAGAGAAGGTATATAGATACATAGGCAACCTAATAGACTAAGGCCCAATATATAATCTCGAGAAGCCCATATAATAACCTACATCAATTACGGAAAATATGTAGATAAGTGGATCTTTATCTATCATAAGCCTCATTTCGCTAGACATAAGCTATTTAGTTAAATAATGTATATGAATTAGAACTATACCTGATCTGTAGTAGTAGTCCCTTCAAAGTTAAGGCCACATTCACCAAGACTATGTTTGCCTAAGCTTGTATGCATGTACTCGAGATTCTTAGCTGTTGACCGACCTGATGTGAACACAGTCATTTTTGGGCAGTAACCAATCTTTACCTTTTCCAGTGATGGCCATATGAAGTCATTCTTCCCCATGAAGAAACCCTCCAGGTCTGGCAGTTTGACTAGTTCAAGGGACTTTAAATGAGGAAACGTCACAACCCTTGTTTGCTCTTCATCTTCTTCCTTCACTATTACTTTCATTGCGTAACAATCCTCTATCTTTAACTCTTCAAGTTGTTTGAGGCTTTCAAGAGTGCCATAGGTGAATACAAATTGCAAACTTACACATCTTGAGATTACCAGTTTCTTTAGGTTTGACAGTTGAGGCACATTAATATTTTCTAGTCTTGAAATTGTAGTATTAGTGCCACTGTTTCCTCCATCAGTGTTAGCATTACTACCCCCGTTGTTGTGCTTGAGCACTTGAGTTTCAAATACCTCTGTCAACGAGCTACAATACCTTACTTCCAGCACTTGAAGATTTTGCATGACTTGGGAAAACTGCAGTAAACAAGAGTGAGTGTTAAACAAACTTATACAATAAACAATGAAAATTTAATTCAAGATTATAATTAAGCAACTACAGGGTCTTAATTTCTTTGTTTATGCTTGGAAGGTAAAAACCACAAGGACATGTATAAGAAAGCATGATTGTATTATTTTTTTTTTTGGTTCCATTTTCCCTTTCCCTAACATCACTTTCAAAACCCAGTGTGATTTTGTAACCACACTTGGCGGTCAGGCTAGGAATCGGACATGACATGACACCGGTTGGGTGGGTATGGATCTCCTGATTTTGATTGGCCGGTTTTTGACAAACTCCATGAGTGTACTAACCACTAATGAGCCAATTTCAAGCAAGTTTTTTATGAGTGAGCCTAGGTCTTTTTGAAGGACGGTATGTTGGATGCTTTCATAGAGGGATCGAATACATCACACAGTAGCAACCAAGTTTTTTTGGTATCCCACTAAAATCATTGAAAGCTCTTTTTGTTGATTATTACATATTAAAGTTACTCAACCTTCATTAGGTGTATAAATCTTGTATATTTTTTATAAATGTTACTTTTTTAATCGAACTAGTTGATTTTCCGCCCGCGCGTTGCGGCGGGGACCTAATGTCTGCAAAACGCGTGTCGGCAACGGCAAGCAGATACCGAATATCAAAACACAAATAAAAATGACATGGTAACGATAGTCACTCCGTCCTAAAAAAACGATTTAAAATAATCTAATATATAATAATATGAGGGTAAAAACCGGTGAATACCCGTGCCGAACCGGTACCGACAATGTCAAAAGTCGGTACCGATTCGGTACCGAATATATACCCGGTTTGGTAAATTTGATACCAATACCGGTATCCGATACCATTTGCTCATCCCCTTGATGATGTTATTATTCATTGTGGTTGTTTACAGTTTAGTTATTACGGTGCTAACACGTTAAAATATGGATGAGCTCGGTACCGGTAACGGCACCAAAAGTACCGATCCGGAAAATCATCGAAATTAGGTACCAGCACCGAAAATGCTCGGTACAATACGGTATGATATTTGAAGGTAAAAATCAGTAAATACAGGTATGGTGCTACACCGGTGTCAAACCGAAAGTAACGATTCTGAAAACGCCAAAAGGTGGGTACCAAATTGGTACCGAAAATGATTGGTATAGTAAATTGGCACCGACACGATACCGGTTTGATTACAGGATTTGATACGATTTGCTCATCAATAATCTAAATATCCAAGTTAATTTTACATGTTATAATTCATTCATTATAGAAAAAGACAAAAAAAAAAAAGTTGTTGTGTATATAAAACCTCATTCAAACGAAATACAGTTTGCTTAAAGTGTGTATGAAAAGTAATCTAAAATGTGCAATTACTTGCGTTGCTACAGGATTTGATGAGCTCGGTACCAACCGATACCGAAAATATCATTACCGAAAATCCCCAACAGTGGGTACAGGTACAGAATATACCTGGTACGGTACGATTCGGTACCGGTCGGTACTGGTACGTTACCGGTATTTGAGGGTAAAAACCGGTGAATACCGGTGCCGAACCGATACCGAAAATGCCAAAAGTCGGTACTGATTCGGTATGGAAAATATACCCGTTTTGGTAAATTTGATACCACTAGCAGTACTTGATATCATTTGCTTATCCGTTGATGATGTTACTATTCATTGTATTCAAATTTTAATATATAGGTAAAGGTAATTTTAATATACAGGTAATGAGGCAAATAAAAGATATATTAATCTTTGTTTCTATTTAATGTTATTTTCTTTTAAATTAACTTGAAATAGGATGTGATAGTGAAAAAACAAAATTACGTAAATAAACAATCAGGTTTCATGACATTACATTGAAAAAAAGTCGTATGATAACCAAAATCCGTGATGTTTCATTTGACTCAATTTTAAATTTCTTTTAACATTTATAAAAGAATTATGAAAGACCAAAACACATAATGAAATTTGGTTGATAAGACAAAAAAATAAAATAAAAATTAGTAGCTCAGATAAGATACTATTAAAACTTTGATTACTATGATAGATATCCTTTGAATCTTTGATAAATCATCAAATTTATTGTGTTGAGAATCTCTGCAATGCTATTACTTGATTGACGTGGCATCTACTTTGACGGCTGAATGCTCATGCATGGCATTAATTTATGGCCCAAACTATCTACACACTTGGTGTGTAGATAGTCACCCTAAAAAGGTGTTTTTTGTCCTTATGTGCACACCCTTCAGTGTCGAACTGTGGCCAAAACGCGGCGTTTTGGTCCGGTTAACCAGACAAAGACTGACGGGTGTTTGACGGGTCTGTTGACCGGACCAAAACGCCGAGCTTTGGCCGCATTTTGGTCCTGCCAACCAGATCGGGTGTCAGTCTTTTGTCTGGTTGACAGGACCAAAACGCGGCCAAAGCTCTGCGTTTTGGTCCAGTCAACAGACTCGTCAGTCTTTGTTAGGTTAACCGGACCAAAACGCCGCGTTTTGGCCACAGTTCGACACTGCAGGGTGTGCATATAAGGACAAAAAACATCTTTTAAGGTGTGTAGATAGACAAATGAGTGTGCCAATAGGTACACCCTAATTTATTTAGTGTTGAGCCCTCCCACCCACTATGAGTTTTTTAATAACTTTTATATAATATAACTAGCAGATGCCTTCACGATACATTGGAAGCGACACATCGTATTATGATACTCTTTTTGGGTAGTTTTCTTTTTGATATAATATAAACATTATTGTAATAGATATACATTAAAAGCGAAGTAATCGGGTAATCTATTTTATTGTGTTGTGCATGGTTCTGTCGGTTCGGTTATTATCATTAATTGAAACCGAAACCAAAGTCATCAGTTAGTCTATTTTATTAAACAATCGGTTTTGGATTAAAAACTTTAGTTTATTCGGTTAGATTAACGGTGTTTAGTTTGGTTCATTTAATTTCAGTTAATAGGAAAAACCAAACTTGGGTTAAAACTTTTGCTTAGAAATATATGAAATTAAGTTATAAATACATGAAATGAAAGTATAAATATATGAAATGGAGATATAAAATATGAAACATATGAACTGAAGGTATAAAAGCTTGAAAATATATGAAAATATGAATGATTCCAAGGGCGTAGCTTATTAAGTGTCCGGGGTGTTAGGATCTACGCACGCGGAAGCAACACACACTCACGAACAATCAACTGCAGAAATAGAAAAAGAGAACGACACAAGAATTTACGTGGTTCGGTCGCCAACTGCAACCTACGTCCACGGGGCAACTAAGGTATTTCTTTCATTGAGTTGCACACAAATTACAATACAGATGGATCTCTTATATAGAGATTAAACGAGAGTTTTGTCAAACAAAAATGGCTGCTGCCTACTTCTTTTGACATTCCGCAAAACATGGCTGCTGCTGCTACACGTTTTCTGCAGCTAATCTTGACAAACCACAAGAGTGGCTTCACACTCAACAATCTCCCACTTGAAGCCACGGAACAATCTTCACATGTGCTTCAACTGTGCATCTGTATTTCTGTAATTCCTTCTTAGTTACCCCGGCCTTCTCTTCAAACCTGAAGGCTCGTTGACGCTCCCACTGAGCCTCAACTCATCAGTCACAACCTGTGACTCGTTCTCTATCTCCACCGGCTCCCACTGACACGAACTGCCTGACTCTGAGAAAACCTGAGAACTAACACTCTCCATCATAAGCAGGTAATTCACTGGAGAGACTTTTCCCCGCTGGAATACTGGTTCTCTTAACCCACTGTCTTCTGGTAACTCTGACTGAAGCACCACCTGTGCTCCCACTGCCACGAAAAACCCCTGACTGGTTTCTCTGAACCTTTCCTAGCACGTTCAACCTGAATCTGACCTGTGGCTCTGGGTTTGTCTCCTGCAAAACAAACCTTCTTCTGCCTACGAGATTCTGTGAACCGGACTTTGTTTCTCTTCTGAACTGGGACGGTCACTCCCTCAGACGGTAATCTGACCATATACAGCGAACATTCCTCGTTCGCAAGTCTTACCTTTCCAAAGTCTCCAACTTTTAGATTCTGCAGTGCTTCACTGCTGTGGGTAGCGTGAAATGAAGCACCAGAATTCTTGACCCAAGAGTCTTCACTGCCTTCCACTGAGTCCCAATGCATCAAACCCAGACGCATTCTCAGAAGCAGAATTTAGATATTCATGACATCGACTCCAAAAGATGTCTGAACCTCCATGCAACCCACAAGTCAACTATGCCCAGCTCCCACTGTTACTGTTATCCCAACCCATGCCAACCGACACTCCATGAGCCGAACCTTTACTCGTACTATTCCCGTGAAACCCTTCACCCAGTACCAGTACAAAGATCCACTCAAATGTCAAACAGCTAATCACCACTGAACAAGGAATACCATCCACAATTCCAGACCAGCTAACCGGCAAACGGTTATAACTACAATAGAGCTTTCAAGGAAATCAAGCGGCACCAAGGATTCTATGATCGTGCACACGATCAGTTAACTCAAATCCTAAACGAAAAATCTTTTCCACAACAAGCAATAGTTCCATGACTTGCAGTTGACTTTCTTTTCACTTGTGTCAACACCAACAACCCTGTTGATTCCATTTTCTCCATGTTCTCACCCATCGACCAGTACCACATCCAAGTTCCCATGACAACCCAATCAACCGAAACCCGAAACTGTCACAAACTCGGTTCCTCAAATTTTTCTGTTCATAATAAATGTCAAAACATGAACTTGAGACACAAACCATATTTAGCCCGCAACCCAAACGCGACCAACGGCTGAATATCCCAGCGGCTAAATAATATTTTAATTTGGTACAAACCTCGATCACCTCGTCCGCAAAAAATAATCTGATGATCTTCAAGAGTTTACCCGGCTCCAGTCAACTAAAAAATTAATCGACAACCACAAACTCTAAATCTCGATCACCTAGTCCTACAACAAAAAATACCCCCTTATTTTCTTTGTTGGACCTACAAGAAAAAATAATATTTCTTTTTTTTTTCTTTTTCCAAATGAGAGACAAACTAGGTGGCGGCCCCCACCACTTTTCTTTTCTTTCCTTTTTGAACGAGAGAAAGCTTTCTTTCTTTGAATGGCTTAATTCTTCTGTCAATTCAAAACACAAGGCAATGAATGGCGACTATTCAAGGGTTTCAAACAAACCCACTTCGGAGAAACATCGACGGCAACGGATGCGGTTCTGAGGGCGGCGGCTTCGGAATCACGGCTGTGATTCACCTGAGCGGCGGCGGTCACAGGTCAATATCTTCTCTTTCCTGTACACCTCCTTCTCCCGCCTCTCTGCTGATTGTTCTGGTCCGATTTGATCTTCGATACCAATACCGGCCACCTGCCGGAGAAACGAACTGATCTCTTAGAACCACTGTGTGTAATCGAGCCGTAGCTCTGATACCAGTTGTTAGGATCTACGCACGCGGAAGCAACACACACTCACGAACAATCAACTGCAGAAATAGAAAAAAAGAACGACACAAGAATTTACGTGGTTCGGTCGCCAACTGCAACCTACGTCCACGGGGCAACTAAGGTATTTCTTTCATTGAGTTGCACACAAATTACAATACAGATGGATCTCTTATATAGAGATTAAACGAGAGTTTTGTCAAACAAAAATGGCTGCTGCCTACTTCTTTTGACATGCCGCAAAACATGGCTGCTGCCTAACATGGCTGCTGCTGCTACACGTTTTCTGCAGCTAATCTTGACAAACCACAAGAGTGGCTTCACACTCAACACGGGGGTGCATCCGCCCCCTCCAATGTTTCGGTTAGAAGTGTAATTTCCGATTTTTCGTCCGAAAATTTTAAAATTATATAGGATCGCCTCTCCAATTATTTTGCCTAAATATTTATACAATATATAAATCAAAGTAAATTTTGTTACCACTTTAAATCTTAAAGGTCGTCAGGCTAAGTTGTAATTCTTTGTTCAGGTTTCATTTATCTCGTACCATTATATATATATTGGTCTTTTGTTTGTTAAACAATATTTAGTTTTTTTTATATGTAAGAACGGGTCCTTTGAATAAATGAATTTTTTTTAGTTTTATTTGGAACTATTATTATTTGACCCGACCCGAATTGAATAGCCGGCCCGGCCCGAAACATAACGATAGGAAAAAAATTTTGGGCCCCATGACCTTACGCCCCCTCGAAAATTTTGGTCAAGCTCCGCCACTGAATGATTCACTTCGGTTCAGATAATTTTTGTTAAACGAGAGTACACAAAAAATTTGATAACCGGTTTTTGGTTAATTCGGTTTTCAGTTAATTCAGTTTTGGTTGATATCGGTTCGGTTTCATCTGTTTTCAGTTTGGTTTACGTTAACGATTTAGTTATTGCTCACCGGTAACTAGTTTTGTTTAATAACAGACATGTGCGCGCGCGATACAGCGTGAAAGACAGACATTGCCACGGTGTGCATTGTTCGGTTGGTTATATTATTATTCTCAATCGAAATCAAGGTCATCAATTAGTCTATTTTTTTGACCTATCTGTTTTCAGTTAATCGGTTTGTTTTATGTAGTTAGATTGACGATTTTTTGTTTGATTCATTTAGTTTCAGTTAATATCCAAAACCAAACTTAGGCTAAAACTTTTGATTAGAAATACCTGAAATTTTGGTATAAGTATAGGAAATGAATGTATAGGTACATGAAATGGAGGTATAAATACATATAATGGGTATAAATATGAAATACATGAACTGAAGGTATAAACACTAGAAATATATGAAAATATGAATGCTTTGGTTCAGTTAATTTTGGTTAAATGAGTGTACAAAAAATTGATAGTCGTTTTTTCGTTAATTCGGTTTCGGTTAATTAGTTTTTAGTTAACTCAATTTTTGGTTGGTTTCAGTTCGGTTTCGGTAAAAGATTCAATTATTACTCATCCCTAAACACTGTATATCACATAACATATCAATTTTTTAATTAAAAAACTATAGTAATACTATACTCAAATTAAAAAGAATATCATTGGGGGTTAGTTTTTTTTATAAGGGGATAAAGTGTAATTACTAACCAATTATCTAAAATTTTGTTAAAGATGATGGTTTAATCACTTAACATTTTGTAGCTATTAAACATTCTGGGACAATGACTAAGTACGTTGTGCTTTAATCACTACACTAAGTCATCACTTACTTGTACCTTTTAATCCACAAGTCAATATTGAACAAGACAACCATCGAAACGTCGACAAAAATGAGTATGTCGTCATGATACTTTTGGATTTTTTTTTAAAACATTATAATTTATAAGATATGGCTAGAATACGTAAAAGAATTATAAGTTTGTTGTGGATGAGAAAAATATAACTAATTACCCACAAGGGGAAGGTTCATTTGAGAAGAAATTTAATGTGAGAAGAAAAAGAAGAAATGACAAATTAGTAAAATACTATTTCATTTATAACTCATATCATTAATTTTTTTCTCTTTAGGGGAATTGGCATGTAATAATCCCACCTGGACCTTATTGGCCATTAATAATCCCACCTCAGAATATTCCCCCCACCGGTCCCACCTTTCACCTATTTTTCCTACAATGGTCCCCCGTTAAAAAAGCTTAACGGAGTAAAGCTTTTTTCCAAATTACAAACAGATTTTTAGGGCTTTTGATCAGAACGACGAAACGAGTCCATTGATGTAAAACTTACTTCGAAATGGTGCTCCAAGTGACTTGATTTTTGTTAATTGGAAATTTAAACACCCGAATTGAAGCGCCGTTTTCATCGTTTGGAGCACCGTTTCGAGGCAAGTTTTACATCAATAGACTCGTATCGTCGTTCTGATCAAAAGCCCTAAAAAATCTGTTTGTAATTTGGAAAAAAACTTAACTTCGTTAAGTTATTTTAACCGGGGACCATTGTAGGAAAAATAGGTGAAAGGTGGGACTGGTGGGGGGAATATTTTGAGATGGGATTATTAATGGCCAATAAGGTCTAGGTGAGATTATTACAGGCCAATTTCTCTTCTCTTTAATTAATTAGTCAACTAATCATTAATTATCCTACATATAATCTACAAAACCTACACATATCAAAATTTTCCTACATATACCCTACACATTATAGAATTTTATCCTACACAGTCGAAATTTATCCTACACACCTCGAAATATATCCTACACAACTCGTAATTTATCCTACACAACTAGTAATTTATTCCACACTTTAATTTAAGTTGTTTTTTTAATTTGGAAAAAGTATATATTTTGAAAAGGAGTTACAAATTTAATTTAGTTAGTTATTAAAAGGGAAGAATACAAATTAATGATTTATGTAAGTTTACCAATATACCCTTATATTAAAATTAAATGCAAATATTAAATAAAGTAAAATGAAGCATTCTTATTGGTTGAAACTTCTTCTTTTTTCTTCTTACAAAAAAATTCTTCTCATTTGAACCCTCCACTTACACACAATTATACTAAAACTTAGGGATTTAAGTGTAATAAGATAGGGGCTAAAATATAATTATTGTTTAAAAGACTAATTTACCCTCATTTTAGGGGTGTATTTATAAATTAAGAGGGAAAAGTTCTTATTTTTTGGGTATCTAAAAATGTTCCTCCCTCATGCATTATAATATAGATATCGAGGGAGGATACCGTACAATTGGAAGATCTACGGACTAGAAAGGCACATGACAATCTACTAAATTTCAGTTCAAAACAATTGAAATGACAAATTTCCCCCTTGATATTCTAACGGCTATAACTTTTTCATACATTAATATTTTTTTAAATTACACTGTATTAACTGATACGTGGTCGAAAATCGGTGTTTTATTGTATTTAAGTTTATGTTTTTACATGAATTTCGATTTCGAACGGCCTACTTTTGATTGGAATTGCGTTTTGCAGGTCTAACGAAATTTAAGGAGCTATTCTGGAGCTTTATGGAGCATCGGGAGCGAACGGGATTAACCGAAGACGCGAAATAAACAAAACAGGAAATGACACATTGCATCTAGCGTCGCCGACGCCACCAGGGCCATCGGCGATGCCCTTGCGTCAATGGGATTCGCGTAGACAGCATGTTAAGCCGTTGGCAGAAAAATGAAATTTCTGAGGGGCATCGGAGACGCCACCTCCTGGTGGCCGACGAGGTTTTCCCCTTTTTTTTGCGAATTTGGACGAGTTAAAACCCAATTTTTGGGTCATTAGAAGGAGTTACGCAATATTTGAGTTTTGAACTTCATCTTGGAGCCAAAAACACCTACACCTTCATCTTCAATCATACCTAATCCATCCGTGTAACACCCCGTGTTCTCAAGGAGTCAAAGTCAAGGTCAAGTCAACGACCAATCGCGCGACTTGACTTGTAGTGATTTTCACTTATGTGTTTATTTTAGTTGTATTATGTGGAGTAATTGTCAATAATTGCAGTAATCGACGAGTGTTATTCGCTATTTAATCGACTTACGACTGTGAACTATAGGAAGTAACAATGCGATAAAGTTAACTAAATGGTATTCAACTATGCTAATCAAATCGACATCGAAGCGTACACGAATCGCAAATCGAATTATGCGTTCTGGATATTGTTTTACGTGTGTGTGCTATTTATATGTTACTTGTGCATGTTTATTTATGTTTTGTGGTAATCAATCGAAACGCAATCGCAAATCGCAATCGAATCGCAAGCGCTAAATAAAGGAAATGTAGGATGATTGTATGTTAGATATAGTAGTTGGGATTAAAAGTAATTTGATGAGTAACTCTATCGTATCACTCGCTAGAATCGCATCGCAACGCGCTACACGCGAATCGAAACGGCAAAAATCGTCGCGCCGAACACTCGAACCAGGGCCAGCCGGCCGAACTTCCACTCGACCGGGCAGCCACTCGATCGAGCTGCCACCCGGCCGAGTTACCACTCGACCGACCAGCACCTTTCCACTTTGGGAATCCTATAAATAGGCCATCACTTTCCACTTTTGGAAAGTATTCTCCACACTTGCTCCTCACTCGCACCAGTCTTCTTTTATTCGATTTCTCGCGAATTCAGGTAAGATCTCGTCCTAAATCTTGTACTTTCTTGATCTACACGCACTCCTACACATTTCTATCTTTTGAATCTTAACTTTTAACCGTGAAATCACTAGATTTGAGGTGTTCTAGGATGATGTCATCATGTGTTCTTAGGAACTTCATGTTTTGGCTTCAATCCACCAAGAACAACTTGAATCTAAAGGATTTTCACATAAATAAACAAAGATCTTGCATAGATCTAAACATATCCACGGTGAAAGGGATTGAAAGATGATTTTCCTAACTTTCTTTCAACTCTTTTACACTCAATACACTCAAACCCGATGGAATCGGAGCTAATACTGATCGTCTACTCATTCATAGTGATGTATCAGTGCTAGATCCAAGTTCCATCTGAAAGATAGTGATTCCGGGTTTGAACATGAACAACAGTCACAAACCATGCACTGTCGGACTAGGGTGATCCCTGTTCAGTCAAGGCATTGGGGACAAGATGGGGTTCTCATTGTGTAAACCAGCTATCACAACGTCTCGATTCAAAGTTCCAACATTTCAAACAAAATCAAGCAACGGCACGATCAGAACATTGGGACGAGATGCTGTCCGATCGGACTGTTGTCCGAACGGGTTGCCGCTCGAGCGATCCACTGTATGATCAGGTTGTACCTTGATTTAAAACTTAAACGTTTTCCAACTTGTTCAATAACAGAGTTGCCACCCGAACGGATGAACATCCGACCGAGTGACCATCCTGCTGTGAACTTGTTCTCACTGAGAAACCTCGCCATTCGAGTCGCCGTCCGATCGAACAGCCGTTCGATCGACTGACCTGAAAGGTAGAGATACTTCTCTGTTTTCAAAATACTACAACGAAAACTTCAAAAGCCAAGCCATCTTACACAAACACATCCATGCCAACCAAATCCGTCCGACCTAGTGACCGTCCGAGCGGACGACCGCCTGAACGGACAGACACTCGCACGAGTGGCCGACCGGCCGGATAGCCATCCGACCGGATCGCCACTTTGCACTTGGTAACTTAGGCTTTTTACGCGCCGCTTATCTTATATGCTATCGTTAACTGTTCAGGCTAAAACTTACTCTACGCGCTCCCTTCAATCCATCAATGCTGTGAGTATACTCGAACCCTTTTTGCTTTATGCACTTTTGGGTGTTACATACGTTACGAATATTCAAATCACATTGAACACACTACTCGATACTATTTAAACGCTGACCATTATTGCATGTATTACGTGGCTTATTGAATGCTTGTTTGTTATGTTTACACATGGAATGCTACCCGCCTGCCTTAGCAACGATAGTACTATAGTTTGGACTCAGCACCCGTTCGCGGGGGTTGTTAAGGACTATTATTTGCATGGATCACAGTGGTGATTATGTATTACGAACTGTCCCGGACAGTCAACTCGCAGTCATTGGTGTCGATAGACCCATGTCGATAACTAACGTGCTTCATTTCACTATGCGTACGTGCTGGTTATTTGTAAACGAAATTCGAACTTATTATATCTATTAAACTTGTATGCTCACCTTTACACTATGTGTATTGACTTTTACTTTAACGTATGTGACAGGTGCTTAAGCTGTTTGCAAGCTTAGGCCGCTATGAAATCGAGGCTAGGAAAGACCTAGGGCACCTTGTTTGCTATGTGATGAAATCGAAAGCTAGGGGAAAAGGGGCACTAGAAGCAGATAAACAATTGGTCTATTTGAGTCCTAGTGGCCAACAAATAGTTGTCTGTACAAATGAAATCTGAGTTGTCGGAACAGAACTACTTGACTAGATTTTGTCTGTAATAGTTAAGTTACTTCTTATGTCATGGTATGGGACGTGCTGTTTTAAATAATTAGTAATTATAATTGTTATGGAAACTTTTGGACAATCTGTTTCGCTCAGTGTCACGCCCCGATGTTTCCGCCATCGGTTGGGGTGTGACAATCCGATCATCCGAATCACAATCTCCAATCCTAACCCTAGCCTACCATATAACAACCCTTCTAAGACCCCTTAACCCAACCCTAAACGTCTTAAAATATACCCTGTATGCGAGAAACGGGCCAAGAATACCCTAATATTTAGAAAAATCAAATAAAATAAGAGACAGGAGTCGCTCGCGGGGCGCGACGGAGTGACACCAGGCGAGCCCTCCGGCTGCCACGTGTCCGGTGACTCAACAAACCTACACCTTTGACTCGACAAGCCTATAGCCGCCCTCAAGGCCCTCGCGGGCCGCGACTAAGATAGAGGTGGCTCTCGCGGGGCGCGAGAGATCCCTCGACCAGCCCTATAAATAGAGGCTTCAGCCTCATTTGTCGCCGTTTATTTTCTTTTCTTTCCTCTGAAACTCTAAAGCAATTATAATTGGGATATAATATCCCTATAAAGCGAAGCTCTGCCTCGTTGTAAGTATTATAACCCTATTTGTTACCCTACACGATCGATCTAGGGCTCCGTAACGCATGTCAAGGCTCTGCCTGACTCAGTCGTTAGAGTTCTGTCTCGTGTTACACCCGATTGATCTAGGACTCTGTAATGCATGTCAAGGTTCTGCCTGACTCAGTCATTGTAGTTCTGTCTCGAGTTGTACGGTTAATGTGATTTGAGTTATTTTACTAACACATGTGCATTGTTTAATTTTAATAGATAATAACCAGGAAAATTATCAGGAAGCTATAATAGTATCATCTAAATCAGCAAGGTGAGTACAACTTCTTTTTGTCACCTTTTTACAAAACCTCAAATGTTTTAAATTACACTCAACAGTAATTGAGTATTTGTGATTCTACAATTACTGCCGGTATGTTGGGGTTTTGTATACATTACTTGAAAATCGTTACTATTGCGAATAGCAGCATGACCACAAGTCAGGATTGACAGTACCAAAGGAGTAATTGGATAGATATAAACAATGTAAATGCGGATGCTCTCAATTACTGTAAAGATTATAAAACTATTTTGATTAAACTGGGATGCACTCACCAGTATTTCTTGCTGACAAAACCTTTTTAAAATGCGTTTCAGGTAACTTAATGTGAAGCCAATAGAAGCCAGCTGGAGAGCACTGAAGGCTTAAAGTTGTGGCTATAAAAGTTACCCAATAAAGAAACGGAGTTTATGTTTTCAATAATTAGGGTTTATGCCCACAAATGTATTGTCAAAAGAACTTGGGTTTACCCCATCTATTATTATAAAATTTTGGTGTTTAACTCTGATAAAAATATTTCCTAACTACGGTACTGATGAATAAATTCCGCTGCCAAATTAATAAACACCGATACCACCATCTCTGAGTCTCGCGGCACCCGCTCCCGGGGCAAGGGTCGGGGGTTGCGACATACCATCATCTCATCCATCATCCATTCACTTTCACCATCCATCCCAAACCTAACCATCATCACCATTACTTTCAAGGTTTCAAGATATTCGTGATCAAGATTCAACTCTCATCTGGCGATCGTGTTCCGTTCACCATCAGCGGCTAAATCTATCGGGTTTCACCCTGGTATAGACTTTTGTAAGGATTTTTAGGGTTTGTTACTAGTTGAATATTTGGTTTTGTGACAAATTGATTTGCATTTGAATTGTTAGATTATTGTCTTGCATTTGTATTGAATCTATAAAATGTCGAGTGATGATAAAATTTGACTTTATGAAATGAATATGTGCAATTATGCCTTATCTTTCGATAGGATTTACTTGTCCGAGGTAACGAAGTGCATTGCGGTCTCTCTTGAACGTTGATAGCAATTGGCACCTAAGCCTCATGATTCTAAAACCACTAATGAACTAATTCAGTTAAACCAAGTTAAAAACGTGTAGCAACCCTAGGTCCTACCATTGTCGAACCGGGTGTGAACCTTGTTCTAAAAGTATTGTTTTAAAACCATTAATCAAGTTTTCGTGCAGTCATTCAATTTTAGTAGTAATTAATCATTTTAGTATAAAACTCGTCGGTCTATTCTAACACTCTTTCTCAACGAACATTCAAATGAAACCATTTGCAAGCTTCATAATAGTGACAACCTTTAAAATCAATCATGTCCATCGCAAACCACAAACTCTTCGTGGTTCGACCCCTTGCTACCACTAATACATTGTTAAGGGTAATTTGGGAACTACAAATATTATCTTTGACCGGGGCGCGACACTCCGACATTAACGAGCGTTTCATTCTCTTTAATTTGAGCAGCCTATTGCTATATTTTTCTTAAAAAAATTACAGGATTTTGAATACCCATCACGTGATTACGTGATTTTTGAATACCCCGCACATGACTACGTGATTACCTGATTTTAAATACAGGATTTTGAATACCCATTACTTGATTTCATTATAGTATTTTATGTGAAATCCACTAAGTGATTACATAACTACGTAGCAATAGCTGACTTTGTATTATTACGTGACTACGTAATTTTAAATACCCATTTCATGATTACGCGATTTCATTATTGTATTTTATGTGAAACCATACTGAGTGATTACTTAATTACATAAAAACAAAAATATGTAATACATAATATTTCATATGGAATACCTAATATTTCAGGTCTAATCACGTATTAAGGATAAATTATATACAAAACATTAGTAAAAAATCAACCTATAATAACCACATAAATATTAGAAAATTAATCACGTCATAAAGCATAAACAATCAAGTTCTTATTATTTGAATGTGTAATCACGTAATAAGCATAATTATAATAACATTAGTTATAACAAATTATATTGAAAGTGTAATTACGTAATAGATTTATATTAAATGTGTAATCACGTAATGGTTATTTAAAATCACGTAGTCATCTGCTGGGTATTCAAAATCACGTATTGGACTAACTGGTATTCAAAATTCTATAATTTTTTAAGAAAACTATATCAATAGGCTGCTCGAATTAAAGAGAATGAAATTTTCATTAATACGGTATATTTTTTTTAAATATTAACATATGAAAAAGTTATAACCGTTAGAAAATCAGGGGGAGGGAGTTGTTTCAAATTAAAAAGAACTAAATTACTCTTTAGGCCAATGCCATCTGTCCTTCCCTCCTTGTCACGTATAGGCTACGTACTTATATATTATAATATTTCCCTTTATTATGTTTAAACATAAATTTTCTTTATATAAATTAAGAAAAGATGAATAATTATTTTTTCGTCTTTTAGTTTATTTCGTCCTTTACTGTAAGATTTTATTTGCAACCCATGTAATTTAATCATTTAATTTTTTTCTTTGACTTTAACCAAATTACTTTTCTACCCCTAAATAACTTTTTTAACAAACCCGATAATACCGTTTTAGACATATTTTTAAACTTTTTTTTTCTTTGCTATAACGAGTGTGACGAAAGTTTTTTTAGTTTAGTTTTTTCAACGAACGCGCTAATACTCTTTTGAACGTATTTTTTAACTTTTCTTTTTCTTTGCTATAACGAGTGCATCAAAACCGACCGAGTTTCTATAGTTTTCTTTTTTGTTTACCTTTGTTATCTACTACATTGTTTTAGCTTTTCTTATTATTTTGATCTTCAGAGCTGAGTTACGACGCAAATAGTATAACACATTTAAATATCATTTTATTTAATTTTATAAATTTGGTTGTCATTGTGTGCTATACGTTCTGAATTTCAACCTCGTCTCTGCTCAACTTGCAGGTAATTACGACCATAGTTTCTTTTATAATCGAGTGAATTAGATATTTGATTATATGTACGCTCGGAAAAGAAATGTGAAGTAATTAAAACCACAGTACGCATGCGTTGGTCAGGTCAACCATTGATCGAACTTTGTAAACATTTTGTATAGAATTGTGCAGTTTTTCATATGGGGTGTAAGGAAGCCAAACTACCCGAACCCGACTCATAAAAAGCTTGATTACAAAGCTCAAACCTATGAATCCTTGATAACTATTTTATCTAGTTTGTCTTGTGGATGTTGAAGGAGAATAAGCTAAAAATATCATATAGTATATGAGAGCCCATATAATAAAATAAAAAAACAGAGAGAACATACCTTAGATTCATCATGAACACCACCAATATGCTTTAGACTCTCCAGCTCATAAAGTTTTATCATGAGAGGTTGAAGACGAGGGAAGAAATTGGTGGTGGTGTGGGTATATGTAGATGATGTCATTTCTTCACTTTTATCATCTTGGTTTGATACAACTTCTTCAATACCTTTACAATATGATATGTCAATTTTCTCTAGGTTGGGAAAAAGTTTTATCATGAGAGGTGAAAACAAATACTTAATCTTATGGCACCCCTGCATTTCTATGGTTACGAGGTCGTGGAATGAGGATTGTGGGGGTTGTTTTTGAAGAAATAAGAATTTATTCCAATTGTCACACTTCCACACATGGGTCATCATCTCCATATATTGTAACCTTAAATCCTTGAGGTAGGGAAATAGTAGTAGTTGTTGTTGGGTATCCTGTCTTGTTGCTGTCGATTCTCCATTACTTATCTCAAACACCACCTTCACTCTTCCACTATCCCTCAAATCAAGGCTAGAAAGTCCATGTGGGAAAGCGGGTATGAGACTCGACGGAAATGCAACATTAGACATATTTTCAACGACTTCTGGTATCTCCTCGCTTGATACAACATTAATCTGCGTATATATAACAACAGTTATAGTAAGTAATTTCCATTTACCAGAGTTAAGCTGTGTTAACGATTTATAAAATAGAAAGTTATACAAAAAATTTGTTAAGGAAGAAGTAGCAAATATTATTTAAGTTGTTGAAAATGCAAGATTATATCAATCTTGAGTTGACCAAATTGTTGCAAGTCTCTTATGTTTGGGCTCAAGTGTTCAACTGGGATTTATTGACTTGTATAACAAATAAATGAAGGGGGAGTGTTAAAAATTGTTGCAAGTCTCTTATGTTCACCCCCAATCATTTTCATCCTCCTCTCTGTTCGTTCAAGACAAGATCAGTTGCAGTGATGATATGATGAAGATTCATTATGAATCTTGTTCAAGTGTTGGTCAGATGGTGGTTCCCCCGATTCTCATTGTTGATTCTCGATCTAGTTCTTTCTGCATCTTGTGAGAATTTTAGGGTTAATTATTTGGTATTGTTGAAAGTTGTGAGTAGTCTCTCGGTTGTATATTTTGAGAGATTGTCTTCCAGGTTTTTGATAATCATCAGTGGATGATTATCCTGTTGTTGTTTGTTCATGTATTGTTTCGTCTCTCGTCTGTTAAGAGAGAGAGTTTCTGGGTATGATGATCATCAGAGGATGATCATCACTTGTATTTCTGTATTTTTTCATTTGATCTTACATAAGTAAGATCTAGGGTTTGGGGAGTGTTTTTCCGGTTTGGGTAAATAATAAAATTTTTGTCACCAGTTTTGTCGCTTCTTTGTTGTTTTGTATTGATTTTCGTTTCTGTATCCGATTCTGCATACCATTTTTACATAAGTGATGAAACTGGTTAACAGGTTACATGCAACAAAAAAATATTATGTGGAAACGATGGCAATAATAAACAAATGAGGAACAGTTTATTTGTTTTTTTCTCGGAAAGAAAAGACTTTTACTGGAAACGAAGATTATGATATAAGTAGATCAAAAAGGTTAATTAGACAAGAAAAGAAAAGTGAATTGTTTTAAAAGTGAGTCATACCAATTCCTTGTTTTTGCCTCTTTCTCCGCAATCATATATACTAATGTCCGCTACTATTCTTATATCAAGCTTGGTGTTGGTCGTTGTGAATACATTTCTAAACCCCTCACAACCTTTGATGTTTATCCTTTCAAGAGCTTCAAAGCCACAGATACTACTCGAGTTATTTTCACCACCCTTTATCCTCCACAACTCTCTTACCTTCTCTGAATCCTTCACCATAATGCTCCTCAAGCTACTTTTTACAACTCGCTCAACTTCATGACCAACACAATCCAAGTCGTAGTTGAATATTGTTTCAATTGAACCACATTTTTCAACTGTAAGCCTTTCTAAATGATTCAGTATTCTCATTGGATTGGTTGGAAATATATTCACAAGACTATCACATTTTATCACCTCAATGCTTGTCAATCTGCTTTTGCCAACTTGCTCAACTTCATGACCAACCCATTCCAAGTCGTAGTTGAATATCGTTTCAATAGAACCACATTTTTTAACTGTAAGCCTTTCTAAGTGATTCAGTATTCTCATTGGATTGGCTGGAAACAGATTCACAAGACTATCACATCCCATCACCTCAATGCTTGTCAATCTGCTTTTGCCAACTTGCTCAACTTCATGACCAACCCATTCCAAGTCGTAGTTGAATATCGTTTCAATAGAACCACATTTTTTAACTGTAAGCCTTTCTAAGTGATTCAGTATTCTCATTGGATTGGTTGGAAACAGATGCACAAGACTATCACATCTCTCTACTTCAATTTCTTTCAACATGGAAATATTATTAACTTCCTCCTCATTACTACACGCCCATATCTGTGTCAACTTCTCCATAGATTTAACCTTCAGTTTATTCAACATTGAAATTCTAACCTGAAAATTAATTATAATATATATTAGGAACAAATTAACTAAATATAGCTAGTTTACACTCACAAATTCATGATGTAGTTACCTGACTTTTAAAAAACGGTTGTTGCAATGCAGAAGTATCGTTATCATCAGGATAAATGCTAGTGAAGTTGGGGAGGCCATCAACTTCCAACTCAACCAGTTGTGGTAGATCAACTACATTCTCAATGTTGAACAATATTTCCAGTTTTGGTAGCTTTTCCAAAAACAAGAACTTTAGCTTCTCGAATTTAATCATCTCATCACCTGCACTGTTAATCTCCCTTCCATCATCTTGAACCAACGCTTTCAAAACAGAGCATGACAAAACTCTGAGGCGTTCAAGTTTCCTCAAACCACTTGCCACCGACATTGGGAAGAGGTGTATCAAGTTTACACAATTAGAAACCTCGAGGTCTGTTAAATTGCAAAATGAGCGCTGGTCGTAACGGTGGATTGAAACAACATCTTGAAGACCAGTCATATTACCCACTTGTAAATAAAGATTTTCGGTTTTGTTGAATAGCTCATTAATCTTGCAATCCTGAAGGTCTGTGATGCTGTCAGTTACAAGCTTCAACGTATTTCTTTCATTGTACCTGTCTTCCAACATACAACCCATAGCTATCTTGAACTTATAAAGCTTCGTAAGGGCCAAATGCTTCAGTTGGGTCTTCTCCTCCACGAACTCGACCTCTAATGCACAAAGCTTGCTTGAAAGCATCTGTAGCTCTTCAAAATTAGATTTCGTGAATTTAATAGCTTTCCAATAAGAAACTCTCATATAAAGCTCTTCAAGACTTTCTAAGTTTTTGAAGACACCATCATCAATATGAAGGTCACCACATCCCGTCAAATCTAGTAGTTTTAGCTTTCTTAGCTTTCCAATAGTAGATGGTAACTTGCGGATGCGACAATGAGCTAAGCTCAGCACTTCCAAATTCTCAAGATCTCCGATACAAGTCAAATCAAACATTAATTTGCATTCTTGGAGACAAAGTGATCTGAGGTTGGCAAGTGCTCTTGGAAACAGAGGATATTGCAACTCATAATACGCTATGACTTTGAGATTTTGCATATTTTCATAAAAATCTTTCGGAAATTCTAGTGACAAAGACCCATGCATAAGCTGCAAATGAGACAGGTTTGGATACTTGAAGTCTCCAGGAAACTTGGACAAACCCATGCATGTTAATGAAACTTGTTTGCAGAGCTCCCCTATACCTATATCCCACTTAGAAACGTCACGATGATTAATAATCCAGGAGGGATCACCATTAGAAACTCTACCTACCACAAAAGCAAGCACAAGATCATGCATTTTAACACACCCAACTTTATCACCTTTGATCAACAAATTTGCATTTATAATCTTCTGTACACATGTTTTTGTCCTGTCTCTGGCCTCTCTTAAAGTAGAAACATTTTTTAGCAGCTTCAGGCCCCATGCATGTCTTGTGAGATCCTCTATTGATATATTAGAGTCCTCTGTGTTGGCCCGAACTGGATCTTGATCTCTAAATGAGCGTGATAACTTTGAATAACAATAACTTGTAATAACCGAATGAATGTATATACAAATCTGAAAATGAGTATTGTTACAAATGAATCTACATGTCCCTATTTATAGTTTTCTATGGGTACGAGTGAATGGTTGCGTCTCTTCGTGAAAAGACACGTCTCTTGGATGTATGGTTGTGATCGTTCTTGAAGAGGTGTGATGATTCTTGTCCGTTCGATCCAACAGTCGCGTCTTTCTTCTTTTGTGCCTTGTACCGATTCAGAATGGTTGTGAGGGAGAGACACACCCTTTCGCAAATGATGGTAGTTACCATCTTTCACTTTGCCAACTTCGGTCCTTGTAGTTCATAACTGCTAAGTAGTAATCTATTCTAACTATCTAATTATGTACGGGATGTTAAGAGATTAACCGGTTTCATTCACCCCCTTAATCTCGAACATCCATGAGTTGCTTCAAATCTTGAATTCCGAGCAGTTCCCTCATTGTAGCAAACTTGATCCTTGCTAGTGCCTTTGTTAGTATATCTGCCCGTTGTAGTTCTCCGCTTATGTGTTCCACAGTGATATCTTCGTTTTCAACGCATTCTCTTATGAAGTGATAGCGTGTGTCAATGTGCTTGCTTCTTCCGTGAAAGACTGGGTTTCTCATGAGTGCTATTGCTGAAACGTTATCTACTCTAAGTGTTATCTTTTCTTCCTTCCAGCCTGTGATTTCACTTAATAATCTTTTAAGCCATAGTGCTTGACATGCTGCTGCAGTGGCTGCCATGAATTCTGATTCACATGATGATAGTGCCACTGTTTGTTGCTTTTGTGTACACCAGGTTATAGGTGATTCTCCGAAGTAGAATACTAGACCAGTTGTTCCTTTTCCCTTGTCTGTATTAACTCCAAAACTACTGTCACTATAACCTGTGATCTTACATCCTCCTTGCTTCTTGTAAATGATTCCATGCTCTTTAGTTCCTTTGATGTATCGTAGTATTTGCTTTACTGCTTTCAGATGTTGTTCCTTTGGTTCTTGCATGAATCTACTAAGTAGACTGACTGGGTAACATAGATCTGGTCTTGTATGCAATAAGTACCTGAGAGAACCTATCAGGCTTCTGTAATGTGTTGCATCTACTAGATCTCCTTCTTCAGTCTTTGTTAATTGAGTTCCTGGAGTCATGGGTGTCTTCGTGTCATTGCAGGATAACATATCAGCGTCTTTGAGTATCTTGTTGATATATCCTGTCTGCTTGATGCCTATCTCACCCCCTGTTTGAATTACTTCTATTCCCAGATAGTATGCTAGCAATCCTAGATCGCTCATATCAAATTTGTTCTTCATCTGAGATTTTAAGATGTCTATCTCCTTCTTTGACGTTCCTGTGACTATCAAGTCATCAACGTAGACTCCAACTATTAGTGTAGAGGCTTCCCTTGTTCTTGTATAGATTGCATTCTCTAAAGTACACTTCTTGAAGTTAAGTGACTTTAGGGTGTGATCTAACTTTGTATTCCAAGCTCTTGGTGCTTGTCTCAATCCATACAGTGCTTTTGATAGTCTGTAAACCTTTCCTTCATTTCCTGGCTTTATAAAACCTTCTGGTTGTGATACATAGACTTCCTCTTTGAGGTCTCCGTGTAAGAATGCAGATTTCACATCTAAATGATGTACCTCCCAACCTTGATATGCTGCTAAAGCCAATATTAGTCGTACTGTTTCCATACGTGCTACCGGTGCAAAGACTTCATCAAAGTCTATTCCGTGTTGTTGAACATATCCTTTTGCAACTAGTCTTGCCTTGTGTCTGACCACGTTTCCGCTTGCATCTTTCTTAGTCTTGAATACCCACTTTAAACCTATTGCTTTGTGATCTCTTGGCAATTCCGTCAAACTCCAAGTGTTATTTTTGTTTATTGAATCTAACTCGGCCTTCATTGCTTCAATCCAATTTCTGTCACTAGATGCTTCTTTGTAATTCCTTGGTTCTTCTTCAGCAAGTAGTAATTCATGTGGATCTAGTTGAATTTCTTCTGTTTCTTCATACAGGTCTTCGAGACTTTTCAGTCTTACTGGAGTGTCACTGATACTCTCTGTTGTACTTTCAGAGGTGGATGGACCTCCACTTGATAAACTACTTGAACTTCCTGCTGAGTTCTGATTGTACGAATGTGCTGGCGGGGTTTCATAGGAGTCTTGTTCTTCTGTCTGATCTACTCCTGAATCGTCATGATATGACCCGCTACTGTCTGGACTACTTGGCTCATTTTCTTCTAATTCTGGTGGTATGTCATCTTCTTGAATGACAAAGTTTGTCCATTCGGGATTCCCTGAATCTACCGTTTCCATATAGCTATTCCAGTTCCATGGTTGACCTTCCATGAACTTTACATCTCTACTGACACATATCTTATTCTTTGCTGGATCATATAATCTGTATGCCTTTGATCCTTCTTCTATTCCAAGGTAAACCATAGGTGCACTTCTATCATCTAACTTCTTTTGTTGAAGTGGTAGTACCTTAGCGTAAGCAGTGCAGCCAAAAACCTTCAAGTGTTCTAAATTTGGCTTCCTTCCTTTCAATGCTTCAAATGGTGTCTTGTTTACCAGGGCTTTTGTTGGAACCCTGTTTAGTATGTATATCGCGTGTCGAATTGCTTCACCCCAAAAGTTCTGTGGCATGTTCATTGCCTTTAGCATACTGCGAGTAGTTGACAACATCGTCCTGTTTCTTCTTTCCACTACTCCATTTTGCTGTGGGGAATATGGTGCTGTAAGCTGTCTTGCTATGCCGTTGGTTTTGCAATACTTGTTGAATTCAGCCGATGTGAATTCACCTCCTCTATCCGTCCTTAACATCTTTAACTTGGTCTGCGTTTCCTTTTCAACCTTTTCTTTGAACTCCTTAAATGTTTCGAATGCTTGATCCTTGGAAGTTAGTAAATATGCCCACATGTAGCGAGTACAGTCGTCTACAAGTAAGAATATATACTTCTTCCCAGCATGTGTTGGTGGAGTTATAGGACCACACAAATCTCCATAGACTAAGTCCAGAGGTTTTAAAGATCTGAACTTTGCCTGATCTGGAAATGGTGCCCTACTATGCTTTCCTAATAAGCATGCGTCACAGACTTGACTAGCATGACTTATTTGTGGAACTCCATGTACCAAGTTCTTACGAGTCATTTCCTTAATAGCGTCAAAGTGTAAATGGCCTAACCTTGCGTGCCATAACCATGCTGTGTCTTCTGTCTTTGATAGTAAGCAGATTGGTTTTCCCGTCTTCAGTTTGACTTTGTACAGCCTGTTCTTCAATCTCTTGACTCGCATTAGCAGCTTTCTATTTCGATCTCGGATAGTAAGTAAATCTCCGTCCATAACCACTTTGCAACCGATTTCTGTAAGTTGTCCGAGGCTCAATATATTGGTTTTCAGGCTTGGAATGTAGTATACTTGTGAAACGATCTTTTGTTCTTGATTCAGACATTCCAGTAGTATTGAACCTTTGCCTTTAATTTCTACGTGTGACCCATCACCGAAACGTACTTGCCCTGTCACCGTTTCATCTAACTCCTTGAAGTGACTTCGCACTCCTGTCATGTGGTTGCTTGCCCCTTTGTCTAAGTACCATAGATTTTCATCTCCTGAGGCATAACTTGTCGGTTTTACATGTTCCTCATTTAGCAGAGCCTTCTCTTGAACACTTTCTTCTTGTATTGTCATTAACAATACGGGTGCTTCGTCTTCCTCGACGAGGTTTGAATGTTCTTGCACTTCATCTTTCTCAGTACAGTCCTTCTTGTAGTGTCCAAACTTTTGACACTTGAAACATTGGATCTTACTTAAGTCGGTTCTTGCAAACTTCCTCCAATTTCTTGAATTTCCATTTCTGGGCCTTGATGTAGATCCTTCGTTTCTGGGACTTTGCCTATTTCCGTTGTTTCGCCAATTTCCACGCGTCTGGTTAAACCTACCACGACCGCGATTTCCAAATTGCCTTCCTCTATTGTTATCCTGATGTGTGAACATAAGCCTATCTTGGCTTTCTCCTTGACTTCCTTTCTTTAACTTGAGACGTTCTTCATACGTCTTTAGTCTTCCGACCGCTTCCTGTAGCGTCATGGTATCTAGATCGGAGTATTGTTCCATAGAGGCAACGATTTGAGTAAACCTATCTGGTACGCCATTTAAGAGTTTGCGTACTAGAGTCGATTGACTCATAGTCGATCCTACTTCTGTTGCTCGGGTAACGATACTATTGATCTTTGCGGTAAACGAATCAATAGTGTCGTCATCCCTCATTTGCAACATTTCAAATTCTGACATTAGCGTGTGCATACGCGCCTTTTGTACCCGATCTACGCCAACATGTCTAATTTTTAGATTATCCCAAATCTCCTTTGCAGTTTTACAACTTGCAACTTGCAATACAACGTCTTCTGGTATTGCTTGAAACAGATATGCAATTGCAGACTTATCTTTCTTAGTGTCTACCGTTGCATTTTCTGCCGGTTCAATCGTTTCCCACAAACCATTCGCTTCAAGAATCGTCTTGATACGAATAGCCCAAACCGTATAGTTTGTTGGTTTCAGTATCGGACACTGAAACTGGGAAAGAGAATTTCCTTCCTTTTGTATTATAAGTTGTGAACTTGGTCCGGTTCCTCCTGACATATCTTCCTGCCGAACAATCTTCACTTCTACTAACTTTTATTTCTTGGTTTCAATAGATCTTACAAACCCCACGATTACCCTAACCGTGTAATAGACAAACAACCGAAATAATCTAATTCGCACTAAAACCCCGGAATCAAAACAAACGAACCCTAGATTCCTAACCAAACCCTTCGGTTCAACCGATTATACTAGAACCGAAACTAAAATTCTGAAATGAAACTTTGCGAATTGAAAACGAAATTGAAACCTGATCGCGAATTCCCTGCGATGCCTTACGATTCCCACGCCTAGAGCCTGATGCTCTGATACCAATTTGTTGGCCCGAACTGGATCTTGATCTCTAAATGAGCGTGATAACTTTGAATAACAATAACTTGTAATAACCGAATGAATGTATATACAAATCTGAAAATGAGTATTGTTACAAATGAATCTACATGTCCCTATTTATAGTTTTCTATGGGTACGAGTGAATGGTTGCGTCTCTTCGTGAAAAGACACGTCTCTTGGATGTATGGTTGTGATCGTTCTTGAAGAGGTGTGATGATTCTTGTCCGTTCGATCCAACAGTCGCGTCTTTCTTCTTTTGTGCCTTGTACCGATTCGGAATGGTTGTGAGGGAGAGACACACCCTTTCGCAAATGATGGTAGTTACCATCTTTCACTTTGCCAACTTCGGTCCTTGTAGTTCATAACTGCTAAGTAGTAATCTATTCTAACTATCTAATTATGTACGGGATGTTAAGAGATTAACCGGTTTCACTCTGGAAACAAGCCACAGTGCAGAAAAATCGCTTTACACTCCTCATCTTCTATATACTGGTAGCTAATCTTGATAATTTCTTTCACATTTTCATCAAGATCATTATTATTCAAGCAGTTAAGTCTATCATTCCATACAGATATTTCTTCAGATTTAACGGTTGTTGCAATAAGTTTCATAGCCAGTGGCAAATAACCACATTTTTTGACAGTACTACATCCAATGTGATACTTGTCAGGATCATGTTCTTCTAAGACTCCTGTAATATCCGAAAAGAATTTGTGTGCTTCTGCCTCCTCCAAGACATCTACTTTGACTACTTGAAGATCTGAATTAGCATCAACTGCAATTTGTTTGCAAATATTATACTCCCGCGACGTAAGCAACACCTTGACTCCCTTTGGCAATGGACTTACTAATCCAATATCTTTGAGCTCAATCTTCTCCCACACATCATCTAATATAATTAGAACCTTTTTATTATCTTCTGACAACTTTGCAATTGTTTTAGTAAGATGTTCTGCCCTTACCAATTTTGAAGCATTAGGCAGATCACAATTCTTTAAGTATGCTGCTATATCATTCTGAACAGAAAGCATGTTGGGATTTTGCCCCACAACTGACTTCGCAATCCATTTAAATATCTGCTTGTCTTCTGCAACCTTTTTGAGTTGTTCCATCATGGTGGTCTTGCCGACACCACCCATTCCGCACAAGGCTATTACTTGACTAGTCATGTCGTCTTGTTGAAGGTACTTCAATGCGTCCTCAAATGCCTTGTCTCTTGATTTGAAGTCATTTTGAGTAATTTCACATGATGGTGATGGTGCCAATGTTGATGCTGATGGTTTGGTATTGACTCTTCCAAGAGGTATAATGGCATCACTCCAACTAATTTCTTCAGTAATAAGACGCTCGATCTTTTCAATAGTCTTCAAGGCGTTTCTTCCTGCTCTGTACCTCTTTTTGACGTGTAAACATCCAATATTGACGTCAGTTGAAATGCTTTGAACTTCCTTATTGACATCTTCAACATTTCTCAACCAACCCTCTACACGAGCAGGTATCACTTTCCTATCTCTCTGGTTTCTTACCATGCGCTCACTGACATCTTTACTTTTACATTTCAAAACCTCCATGTTGCTTATCATGTCCGCAACACGTTTTGTTGAGGAAGTGATATGTTGTATGCGTTCCGTGATATGACCAGTCAAAATGTTCACAACAGGACCAATGATTTGAGATATAATCTGGTCCATTGTCCTGAGACCAACAAATTAAGCAAATATATCAACAAAAATAAAAACTAAAAGTTGTTCAGAAGTATTACATATGACAACAACACCCAAAAAGGCAATTTGATATCATCAAGTGGCTTAGGTTCTGCTAAAAGAAAGTCATCAAATGCCTGGTACTACTTTCTACGAATAACGAATTCAAGTCGTTTTTAACAAAAATGTAAGTTTATTTATGCAGAATAATCTCAAACTAATTAATCAGAATAACCTAAAAACCAAAACAAAATAAGCAAGACTATAGTGATGTATATAATATTGTTGTTACTGTCTCATTCTTAAAGGGTGACGTACCCTCTCTCATACTCTTCATACCCTCTTTTTTTTTTTTTAAATAAATCAAAACTTATCAATTTTGCCCCTTGAAAGAATCATTATTAATAGGAATAATGGATTTTAATAATCCAAACTTTCACCTATTGGCCGGCAACGGACCCAACTTCAAAAATAACCGGTGGTGGTCCCAACTTTTCGTATATTGTAAACCAATGGACTTTTACAAAAAAAAAACCTTAATTTCTTTTTGTCTCCTTATCCTTTTCGGTTTAGTAAAGGTCCATTGGTTTACATCATAGAAAGTCCATGTGGGAAAGCGGGTATGAGACTCGACGGAAATGCAACATTAGACATATTTTCAACGACTTCTGGTATCTCCTCGCTTGATACAACATTAATCTGCGTATATATAACAACAGTTATAGTAAGTAATTTCCATTTACCAGAGTTAAGCTGTGTTAACGATTTATAAAATAGAAAGTTATACAAAAAATTTGTTAAGGAAGAAGTAGCAAATATTATTTAAGTTGTTGAAAATGCAAGATTATATCAATCTTGAGTTGACCAAATTGTTGCAAGTCTCTTATGTTTGGGCTCAAGTGTTCAACTGGGATTTATTGACTTGTATAACAAATAAATGAAGGGGGAGTGTTAAAAATTGTTGCAAGTCTCTTATGTTCACCCCCAATCATTTTCATCCTCCTCTCTGTTCGTTCAAGACAAGATCAGTTGCAGTGATGATATGATGAAGATTCATTACGAATCTTGTTCAAGTGTTGGTCAGATGGTGGTTCCCCCGATTCTCATTGTTGATTCTCGATCTAGTTCTTTCTGCATCTTGTGAGAATTTTAGGGTTAATTATTTGGTATTGTTGAAAGTTGTGAGTAGTCTCTCGGTTGTATATTTTGAGAGATTGTCTTCCAGGTTTTTGATAATCATCAGTGGATGATTATCCTGTTGTTGTTTGTTCATGTATTGTTTCGTCTCTCGTCTGTTAAGAGAGAGAGTTTCTGGGTATGATGATCATCAGAGGATGATCATCACTTGTATTTCTGTATTTTTTCATTTGATCTTACATAAGTAAGATCTAGGGTTTGGGGAGTGTTTTTCCGGTTTGGGTAAATAATAAAATTTTTGTCACCAGTTTTGTCGCTTCTTTGTTGTTTTGTATTGATTTTCGTTTCTGTATCCGATTCTGCATACCATTTTTACATAAGTGATGAAACTGGTTAACAGGTTACATGCAACAAAAAAATATTATGTGGAAACGATGGCAATAATAAACAAATGAGGAACAGTTTATTTGTTTTTTTCTCGGAAAGAAAAGACTTTTACTGGAAACGAAGATTATGATATAAGTAGATCAAAAAGGTTAATTAGACAAGAAAAGAAAAGTGAATTGTTTTAAAAGTGAGTCATACCAATTCCTTGTTTTTGCCTCTTTCTCCGCAATCATATATACTAATGTCCGCTACTATTCTTATATCAAGCTTGGTGTTGGTCGTTGTGAATACATTTCTAAACCCCTCACAACCTTTGATGTTTATCCTTTCAAGAGCTTCAAAGCCACAGATACTACTCGAGTTATTTTCACCACCCTTTATCCTCCACAACTCTCTTACCTTCTCTGAATCCTTCACCATAATGCTCCTCAAGCTACTTTTTACAACTCGCTCAACTTCATGACCAACACAATCCAAGTCGTAGTTGAATATTGTTTCAATTGAACCACATTTTTCAACTGTAAGCCTTTCTAAATGATTCAGTATTCTCATTGGATTGGTTGGAAATATATTCACAAGACTATCACATTTTATCACCTCAATGCTTGTCAATCTGCTTTTGCCAACTTGCTCAACTTCATGACCAACCCATTCCAAGTCGTAGTTGAATATCGTTTCAATAGAACCACATTTTTTAACTGTAAGCCTTTCTAAGTGATTCAGTATTCTCATTGGATTGGCTGGAAACAGATTCACAAGACTATCACATCCCATCACCTCAATGCTTGTCAATCTGCTTTTGCCAACTTGCTCAACTTCATGACCAACCCATTCCAAGTCGTAGTTGAATATCGTTTCAATAGAACCACATTTTTTAACTGTAAGCCTTTCTAAGTGATTCAGTATTCTCATTGGATTGGTTGGAAACAGATGCACAAGACTATCACATCTCTCTACTTCAATTTCTTTCAACATGGAAATATTATTAACTTCCTCCTCATTACTACACGCCCATATCTGTGTCAACTTCTCCATAGATTTAACCTTCAGTTTATTCAACATTGAAATTCTAACCTGAAAATTAATTATAATATATATTAGGAACAAATTAACTAAATATAGCTAGTTTACACTCACAAATTCATGATGTAGTTACCTGACTTTTAAAAAACGGTTGTTGCAATGCAGAAGTATCGTTATCATCAGGATAAATGCTAGTGAAGTTGGGGAGGCCATCAACTTCCAACTCAACCAGTTGTGGTAGATCAACTACATTCTCAATGTTGAACAATATTTCCAGTTTTGGTAGCTTTTCCAAAAACAAGAACTTTAGCTTCTCGAATTTAATCATCTCATCACCTGCACTGTTAATCTCCCTTCCATCATCTTGAACCAACGCTTTCAAAACAGAGCATGACAAAACTCTGAGGCGTTCAAGTTTCCTCAAACCACTTGCCACCGACATTGGGAAGAGGTGTATCAAGTTTACACAATTAGAAACCTCGAGGTCTGTTAAATTGCAAAATGAGCGCTGGTCGTAACGGTGGATTGAAACAACATCTTGAAGACCAGTCATATTACCCACTTGTAAATAAAGATTTTCGGTTTTGTTGAATAGCTCATTAATCTTGCAATCCTGAAGGTCTGTGATGCTGTCAGTTACAAGCTTCAACGTATTTCTTTCATTGTACCTGTCTTCCAACATACAACCCATAGCTATCTTGAACTTATAAAGCTTCGTAAGGGCCAAATGCTTCAGTTGGGTCTTCTCCTCCACGAACTCGACCTCTAATGCACAAAGCTTGCTTGAAAGCATCTGTAGCTCTTCAAAATTAGATTTCGTGAATTTAATAGCTTTCCAATAAGAAACTCTCATATAAAGCTCTTCAAGACTTTCTAAGTTTTTGAAGACACCATCATCAATATGAAGGTCACCACATCCCGTCAAATCTAGTAGTTTTAGCTTTCTTAGCTTTCCAATAGTAGATGGTAACTTGCGGATGCGACAATGAGCTAAGCTCAGCACTTCCAAATTCTCAAGATCTCCGATACAAGTCAAATCAAACATTAATTTGCATTCTTGGAGACAAAGTGATCTGAGGTTGGCAAGTGCTCTTGGAAACAGAGGATATTGCAACTCATAATACGCTATGACTTTGAGATTTTGCATATTTTCATAAAAATCTTTCGGAAATTCTAGTGACAAAGACCCATGCATAAGCTGCAAATGAGACAGGTTTGGATACTTGAAGTCTCCAGGAAACTTGGACAAACCCATGCATGTTAATGAAACTTGTTTGCAGAGCTCCCCTATACCTATATCCCACTTAGAAACGTCACGATGATTAATAATCCAGGAGGGATCACCATTAGAAACTCTACCTACCACAAAAGCAAGCACAAGATCATGCATTTTAACACACCCAACTTTATCACCTTTGATCAACAAATTTGCATTTATAATCTTCTGTACACATGTTTTTGTCCTGTCTCTGGCCTCTCTTAAAGTAGAAACATTTTTTAGCAGCTTCAGGCCCCATGCATGTCTTGTGAGATCCTCTATTGATATATTAGAGTCCTCTGTGTTGGCCCGAACTGGATCTTGATCTCTAAATGAGCGTGATAACTTTGAATAACAATAACTTGTAATAACCGAATGAATGTATATACAAATCTGAAAATGAGTATTGTTACAAATGAATCTACATGTCCCTATTTATAGTTTTCTATGGGTACGAGTGAATGGTTGCGTCTCTTCGTGAAAAGACACGTCTCTTGGATGTATGGTTGTGATCGTTCTTGAAGAGGTGTGATGATTCTTGTCCGTTCGATCCAACAGTCGCGTCTTTCTTCTTTTGTGCCTTGTACCGATTCGGAATGGTTGTGAGGGAGAGACACACCCTTTCGCAAATGATGGTAGTTACCATCTTTCACTTTGCCAACTTCGGTCCTTGTAGTTCATAACTGCTAAGTAGTAATCTATTCTAACTATCTAATTATGTACGGGATGTTAAGAGATTAACCGGTTTCATTCACCCCCTTAATCTCGAACATCCATGAGTTGCTTCAAATCTTGAATTCCGAGCAGTTCCCTCATTGTAGCAAACTTGATCCTTGCTAGTGCCTTTGTTAGTATATCTGCCCGTTGTAGTTCTCCGCTTATGTGTTCCACAGTGATATCTTCGTTTTCAACGCATTCTCTTATGAAGTGATAGCGTGTGTCAATGTGCTTGCTTCTTCCGTGAAAGACTGGGTTTCTCATGAGTGCTATTGCTGAAACGTTATCTACTCTAAGTGTTATCTTTTCTTCCTTCCAGCCTGTGATTTCACTTAATAATCTTTTAAGCCATAGTGCTTGACATGCTGCTGCAGTGGCTGCCATGAATTCTGATTCACATGATGATAGTGCCACTGTTTGTTGCTTTTGTGTACACCAGGTTATAGGTGATTCTCCGAAGTAGAATACTAGACCAGTTGTTCCTTTTCCTTTGTCTGTATTAACTCCAAAACTACTGTCACTATAACCTGTGATCTTACATCCTCCTTGCTTCTTGTAAATGATTCCATGCTCTTTAGTTCCTTTGATGTATCGTAGTATTTGCTTTACTGCTTTCAGATGTTGTTCCTTTGGTTCTTGCATGAATCTACTAAGTAGACTGACTGGGTAACATAGATCTGGTCTTGTATGCAATAAGTACCTGAGAGAACCTATCAGGCTTCTGTAATGTGTTGCATCTACTAGATCTCCTTCTTCAGTCTTTGTTAATTGAGTTCCTGGAGTCATGGGTGTCTTCGTGTCATTGCAGGATAACATATCAGCGTCTTTGAGTATCTTGTTGATATATCCTGTCTGCTTGATGCCTATCTCACCCCCTGTTTGAATTACTTCTATTCCCAGATAGTATGCTAGCAATCCTAGATCGCTCATATCAAATTTGTTCTTCATCTGAGATTTTAAGATGTCTATCTCCTTCTTTGACGTTCCTGTGACTATCAAGTCATCAACGTAGACTCCAACTATTAGTGTAGAGGCTTCCCTTGTTCTTGTATAGATTGCATTCTCTAAAGTACACTTCTTGAAGTTAAGTGACTTTAGGGTGTGATCTAACTTTGTATTCCAAGCTCTTGGTGCTTGTCTCAATCCATACAGTGCTTTTGATAGTCTGTAAACCTTTCCTTCATTTCCTGGCTTTATAAAACCTTCTGGTTGTGATACATAGACTTCCTCTTTGAGGTCTCCGTGTAAGAATGCAGATTTCACATCTAAATGATGTACCTCCCAACCTTGATATGCTGCTAAAGCCAATATTAGTCGTACTGTTTCCATACGTGCTACCGGTGCAAAGACTTCATCAAAGTCTATTCCGTGTTGTTGAACATATCCTTTTGCAACTAGTCTTGCCTTGTGTCTGACCACGTTTCCGCTTGCATCTTTCTTAGTCTTGAATACCCACTTTAAACCTATTGCTTTGTGATCTCTTGGCAATTCCGTCAAACTCCAAGTGTTATTTTTGTTTATTGAATCTAACTCGGCCTTCATTGCTTCAATCCAATTTCTGTCACTAGATGCTTCTTTGTAATTCCTTGGTTCTTCTTCAGCAAGTAGTAATTCATGTGGATCTAGTTGAATTTCTTCTGTTTCTTCATACAGGTCTTCGAGACTTTTCAGTCTTACTGGAGTGTCACTGATACTCTCTGTTGTACTTTCAGAGGTGGATGGACCTCCACTTGATAAACTACTTGAACTTCCTGCTGAGTTCTGATTGTACGAATGTGCTGGCGGGGTTTCATAGGAGTCTTGTTCTTCTGTCTGATCTACTCCTGAATCGTCATGATATGACCCGCTACTGTCTGGACTACTTGGCTCATTTTCTTCTAATTTTGGTGGTATGTCATCTTCTTGAATGACAAAGTTTGTCCATTCGGGATTCCCTGAATCTACCGTTTCCATATAGCTATTCCAGTTCCATGGTTGACCTTCCATGAACTTTACATCTCTACTGACACATATCTTATTCTTTGCTGGATCATATAATCTGTATGCCTTTGATCCTTCTTCTATTCCAAGGTAAACCATAGGTGCACTTCTATCATCTAACTTCTTTTGTTGAAGTGGTAGTACCTTAGCGTAAGCAGTGCAGCCAAAAACCTTCAAGTGTTCTAAATTTGGCTTCCTTCCTTTCAATGCTTCAAATGGTGTCTTGTTTACCAGGGCTTTTGTTGGAACCCTGTTTAGTATGTATATCGCGTGTCGAATTGCTTCACCCCAAAAGTTCTGTGGCATGTTCATTGCCTTTAGCATACT
The DNA here is from genome assembly GCA_030545235.1 of Helianthus tuberosus. Classification (NCBI taxonomy): domain Eukaryota; kingdom Viridiplantae; phylum Streptophyta; class Magnoliopsida; order Asterales; family Asteraceae; genus Helianthus; species Helianthus tuberosus. The sequence continues at coordinate 4,098,482 of CM060430.1, forward strand.
GCGAGTAGTTGACAACATCGTCCTGTTTCTTCTTTCCACTACTCCATTTTGCTGTGGGGAATATGGTGCTGTAAGCTGTCTTGCTATGCCGTTGGTTTTGCAATACTTGTTGAATTCAGCCGATGTGAATTCACCTCCTCTATCCGTCCTTAACATCTTTAACTTGGTCTGCGTTTCCTTTTCAACCTTTTCTTTGAACTCCTTAAATGTTTCGAATGCTTGATCCTTGGAAGTTAGTAAATATGCCCACATGTAGCGAGTACAGTCGTCTACAAGTAAGAATATATACTTCTTCCCAGCATGTGTTGGTGGAGTTATAGGACCACACAAATCTCCATAGACTAAGTCCAGAGGTTTTAAAGATCTGAACTTTGCCTGATCTGGAAATGGTGCCCTACTATGCTTTCCTAATAAGCATGCGTCACAGACTTGACTAGCATGACTTATTTGTGGAACTCCATGTACCAAGTTCTTACGAGTCATTTCCTTAATAGCGTCAAAGTGTAAATGGCCTAACCTTGCGTGCCATAACCATGCTGTGTCTTCTGTCTTTGATAGTAAGCAGATTGGTTTTCCCGTCTTCAGTTTGACTTTGTACAGCCTGTTCTTCAATCTCTTGACTCGCATTAGCAGCTTTCTATTTCGATCTCGGATAGTAAGTAAATCTCCGTCCATAACCACTTTGCAACCGATTTCTGTAAGTTGTCCGAGGCTCAATATATTGGTTTTCAGGCTTGGAATGTAGTATACTTGTGAAACGATCTTTTGTTCTTGATTCAGACATTCCAGTAGTATTGAACCTTTGCCTTTAATTTCTACGTGTGACCCATCACCGAAACGTACTTGCCCTGTCACCGTTTCATCTAACTCCTTGAAGTGACTTCGCACTCCTGTCATGTGGTTGCTTGCCCCTTTGTCTAAGTACCATAGATTTTCATCTCCTGAGGCATAACTTGTCGGTTTTACATGTTCCTCATTTAGCAGAGCCTTCTCTTGAACACTTTCTTCTTGTATTGTCATTAACAATACGGGTGCTTCGTCTTCCTCGACGAGGTTTGAATGTTCTTGCACTTCATCTTTCTCAGTACAGTCCTTCTTGTAGTGTCCAAACTTTTGACACTTGAAACATTGGATCTTACTTAAGTCGGTTCTTGCAAACTTCCTCCAATTTCTTGAATTTCCATTTCTGGGCCTTGATGTAGATCCTTCGTTTCTGGGACTTTGCCTATTTCCGTTGTTTCGCCAATTTCCACGCGTCTGGTTAAACCTACCACGACCGCGATTTCCAAATTGCCTTCCTCTATTGTTATCCTGATGTGTGAACATAAGCCTATCTTGGCTTTCTCCTTGACTTCCTTTCTTTAACTTGAGACGTTCTTCATACGTCTTTAGTCTTCCGACCGCTTCCTGTAGCGTCATGGTATCTAGATCGGAGTATTGTTCCATAGAGGCAACGATTTGAGTAAACCTATCTGGTACGCCATTTAAGAGTTTGCGTACTAGAGTCGATTGACTCATAGTCGATCCTACTTCTGTTGCTCGGGTAACGATACTATTGATCTTTGCGGTAAACGAATCAATAGTGTCGTCATCCCTCATTTGCAACATTTCAAATTCTGACATTAGCGTGTGCATACGCGCCTTTTGTACCCGATCTACGCCAACATGTCTAATTTTTAGATTATCCCAAATCTCCTTTGCAGTTTTACAACTTGCAACTTGCAATACAACGTCTTCTGGTATTGCTTGAAACAGATATGCAATTGCAGACTTATCTTTCTTAGTGTCTACCGTTGCATTTTCTGCCGGTTCAATCGTTTCCCACAAACCATTCGCTTCAAGAATCGTCTTGATACGAATAGCCCAAACCGTATAGTTTGTTGGTTTCAGTATCGGACACTGAAACTGGGAAAGAGAATTTCCTTCCTTTTGTATTATAAGTTGTGAACTTGGTCCGGTTCCTCCTGACATATCTTCCTGCCGAACAATCTTCACTTCTACTAACTTTTATTTCTTGGTTTCAATAGATCTTACAAACCCCACGATTACCCTAACCGTGTAATAGACAAACAACCGAAATAATCTAATTCGCACTAAAACCCCGGAATCAAAACAAACGAACCCTAGATTCCTAACCAAACCCTTCGGTTCAACCGATTATACTAGAACCGAAACTAAAATTCTGAAATGAAACTTTGCGAATTGAAAACGAAATTGAAACCTGATCGCGAATTCCCTGCGATGCCTTACGATTCCCACGCCTAGAGCCTGATGCTCTGATACCAATTTGTTGGCCCGAACTGGATCTTGATCTCTAAATGAGCGTGATAACTTTGAATAACAATAACTTGTAATAACCGAATGAATGTATATACAAATCTGAAAATGAGTATTGTTACAAATGAATCTACATGTCCCTATTTATAGTTTTCTATGGGTACGAGTGAATGGTTGCGTCTCTTCGTGAAAAGACACGTCTCTTGGATGTATGGTTGTGATCGTTCTTGAAGAGGTGTGATGATTCTTGTCCGTTCGATCCAACAGTCGCGTCTTTCTTCTTTTGTGCCTTGTACCGATTCGGAATGGTTGTGAGGGAGAGACACACCCTTTCGCAAATGATGGTAGTTACCATCTTTCACTTTGCCAACTTCGGTCCTTGTAGTTCATAACTGCTAAGTAGTAATCTATTCTAACTATCTAATTATGTACGGGATGTTAAGAGATTAACCGGTTTCACTCTGGAAACAAGCCACAGTGCAGAAAAATCGCTTTACACTCCTCATCTTCTATATACTGGTAGCTAATCTTGATAATTTCTTTCACATTTTCATCAAGATCATTATTATTCAAGCAGTTAAGTCTATCATTCCATACAGATATTTCTTCAGATTTAACGGTTGTTGCAATAAGTTTCATAGCCAGTGGCAAATAACCACATTTTTTGACAGTACTACATCCAATGTGATACTTGTCAGGATCATGTTCTTCTAAGACTCCTGTAATATCCGAAAAGAATTTGTGTGCTTCTGCCTCCTCCAAGACATCTACTTTGACTACTTGAAGATCTGAATTAGCATCAACTGCAATTTGTTTGCAAATATTATACTCCCGCGACGTAAGCAACACCTTGACTCCCTTTGGCAATGGACTTACTAATCCAATATCTTTGAGCTCAATCTTCTCCCACACATCATCTAATATAATTAGAACCTTTTTATTATCTTCTGACAACTTTGCAATTGTTTTAGTAAGATGTTCTGCCCTTACCAATTTTGAAGCATTAGGCAGATCACAATTCTTTAAGTATGCTGCTATATCATTCTGAACAGAAAGCATGTTGGGATTTTGCCCCACAACTGACTTCGCAATCCATTTAAATATCTGCTTGTCTTCTGCAACCTTTTTGAGTTGTTCCATCATGGTGGTCTTGCCGACACCACCCATTCCGCACAAGGCTATTACTTGACTAGTCATGTCGTCTTGTTGAAGGTACTTCAATGCGTCCTCAAATGCCTTGTCTCTTGATTTGAAGTCATTTTGAGTAATTTCACATGATGGTGATGGTGCCAATGTTGATGCTGATGGTTTGGTATTGACTCTTCCAAGAGGTATAATGGCATCACTCCAACTAATTTCTTCAGTAATAAGACGCTCGATCTTTTCAATAGTCTTCAAGGCGTTTCTTCCTGCTCTGTACCTCTTTTTGACGTGTAAACATCCAATATTGACGTCAGTTGAAATGCTTTGAACTTCCTTATTGACATCTTCAACATTTCTCAACCAACCCTCTACACGAGCAGGTATCACTTTCCTATCTCTCTGGTTTCTTACCATGCGCTCACTGACATCTTTACTTTTACATTTCAAAACCTCCATGTTGCTTATCATGTCCGCAACACGTTTTGTTGAGGAAGTGATATGTTGTATGCGTTCCGTGATATGACCAGTCAAAATGTTCACAACAGGACCAATGATTTGAGATATAATCTGGTCCATTGTCCTGAGACCAACAAATTAAGCAAATATATCAACAAAAATAAAAACTAAAAGTTGTTCAGAAGTATTACATATGACAACAACACCCAAAAAGGCAATTTGATATCATCAAGTGGCTTAGGTTCTGCTAAAAGAAAGTCATCAAATGCCTGGTACTACTTTCTACGAATAACGAATTCAAGTCGTTTTTAACAAAAATGTAAGTTTATTTATGCAGAATAATCTCAAACTAATTAATCAGAATAACCTAAAAACCAAAACAAAATAAGCAAGACTATAGTGATGTATATAATATTGTTGTTACTGTCTCATTCTTAAAGGGTGACGTACCCTCTCTCATACTCTTCATACCCTTTTTTTTTTTTTTAAATAAATCAAAACTTATCAATTTTGCCCCTTGAAAGAATCATTATTAATAGGAATAATGGATTTTAATAATCCAAACTTTCACCTATTGGCCGGCAACGGACCCAACTTCAAAAATAACCGGTGGTGGTCCCAACTTTTCGTATATTGTAAACCAATGGACTTTTACAAAAAAAAAAACCTTAATTTCTTTTTGTCTCCTTATCCTTTTCGGTTTAGTAAAGGTCCATTGGTTTACATTATACGAAAAGTTGCCGAAAAGGATAAGGAGACAAAAAAAATTAAGGTTTTTTTTTTTGTAAAAGTCCATTGGTTTACAATATACGAAAAGTTGGGACCACCACCTGTTATTTTTGAAGTTGGGTCCGTTGCCGGCCAATAGGTGAAAGTTTGGATTATTAAAATCCATTATTCCTTATTAATAAAATGCTTTAGAAACGTGTTTTTTAATTAATACGCATCTTTTTATAACTAAATAAAAAAAATTGTTTTATTAATTACAAAAACTTTTAAAGTACTTACTATCAAAAATATTTTCCATAAAACCTAAAGCATGTTTTATTATTATTATTTTTTAATTAATGCCAAAGCTTACTCTTATTCTACATTACACCAATTAATGGCAAAATTTCAAATCCATTTAATTTTATAAAAAAAATATAAATAAAACAGAAAAAACTACTTTAAAGTATATTAATTAAAAAATAGACCCTCTAATTATTCAAGGGCATTTTAGTAAGATTTAACAAAAAAAGTTAACAAGGTTTGGCGTTAGTACTCAAAATTGTGACAAAGTTTGGCCTTATTACTCAACATTGTGACAAATTAGAACGTTAATACCTGATTTTGCAACAAAAAAATCATTAGTACCCGACATTGAAATTTTGCAGAAAACACAAGGACCAACGGTGTAATTTTTTCAATTAAATAACTCCATTTCCTATTTTGAACCTGGTTCTCTCCTCTAAAGGGTATATATGAGCCTCTACCAAATTGGCTAGCCCCACATTATTTAAATAACGTTTTATTGACAGAAAAATTCTTCTTATGTTCAAAATGTAACTCGCTGACGTTCATATACAAATAATGATAATAATATCGTTGCTAACAATATCATGTATGTTTACTATCTTCATATGTTAGTAAAACAATAATTTGGATTAAATATTATGTCAGTGGAGATAGGTTTAATTTCCGATATTTGTGTTAGTAATCGTTCGTTCAACGTTAGTTGGAATGTATGGGATTACCATTATTATCAAAAACTGACATGTACTCCAATATATGCGAATTTTATATTCACCCACCCAATATAAAGAAGAAAACAAAAGGAAACAAAAGTAACATAAAATAAAATGAAAGGTTTGTAATGTATTTATCTGAGAATTTAAAAAAGGGTATAGAGTAAATTACACTTTGTGTCCTTTAAGTATAACCAGAATTATGAAACATGCTTTTTAAAAGATTTAATTTCAGTTTATTTCCAAAAATCGCATGTTATCTAACAGTTTATATCATTTTCACCTAACTAAGTTAATTAATTCTCTCAGTTAGGTTAAATTAATGTCAGGGGCAATATTGGTAATACACAAATAATGAAGGGCAATATAGGTATTTTACAAACCAATGAATACCCCTAAATAACACCCAATCTTTTCATCCATCACCTTCCCCAAATCAGATTAGGGTTTTTAACATCATAAACAAAAAACTGGTATTTATCTCTCCCCCTATATACGATTTAAACAAGGACAACAATTGTTCTTTCTCTACTCTTTACTCTCTAACAAAATAGTAAGACACGATCGATGAAATGGAAGAGGGTTTTCCAATAGTTACCGTCGAATTGTTTGAGGGCTTCGATGGGTCGGCGTTGAGAGGGGACGTATTTGGCGGAGAATTTGTGGTCGGTGATGGGGTGACGGTGGGCAGCTTCACAGATGGATTCGTCAGCGGGACGTCAGGTTTTGGTGCCGGGGGTTATGGTGGTTTCCATGGGTTTGTTGAAGGAGATGGCGGCTTTGATTATTGGGAATTTGGGGGCGTAGTGAGAGGATGCAGGTGGTGATTGGTCGGGCTAGGGTGGCAAATCAGTGGTGGTTGCAGGTTTGTATGGCGGAGGTGCAGGATGGTGGGGGTTGGCCGCAGATGGATGATGGTGGATAACTAATCAGTGGGGTTGGGCGGATAATGGTTATTATGTCATGGTGGTGAAGGGAAAGGGTTATGCAGGTGTAATGGAGGAATGCAAGTAGTGGAAATGGTGGTGTTGAAGGTATGCTTTCCGCAGATGGTGGTGTTGGTGATGGTGGAAGGGTGATAGTGGTGATGGCAGTGGCGGTGCGATGGTGATCGTGTGGCTGTGAACAAGAAGGGTGGGGTGAGGCCCACTTAAATTTTAGTTTTAGGTTTCTATTTTTATTCAAATAAATTGATTGGAAAATGGGAAGTGAAATTATAACTTTATTCTCGGTTAAAGTGAACATAACTGAGTTTATTAACAGAGTTAGCCCTAAAGGATATAAACTGTTACATAACATGCGATTTTTGGACATAAACTGAAATTAAATCTTTTAAAAGGCATGTTTCATATTTCCGGTTATACTTAAAGGACACAAAGTACAATTTATATATACATATATATATACATATATATATATATATATGAGAAGGATTTGTTAAGAACCATCTTTTATTGTGAGAACCAATGTGAACACAACCAAAAATACCTAAAAAATCTAACAAACACAAAAATAAAAAAAAAAATTTTTTAATAAAAATCGCCAATTTTCGTCTCAAAATTTTTTTTTAGGTTTTTGGGGGGTTTAGTTTTTAGCATTTAGCTTGGATGGAGGGTGTCAGGTCTTTTTTTTAGGTTTTTGGGGGGTTTAGTTTTATGGTTTAGTTTTTAGCATTTAGATTGGGTGGGGGAGGGGGGTTTTAGGTTTTTGGGGGGTGGGGGGTTAGGTTTTTGGGGGTTGGGGTGGGGGGTTAGGTTTTTTTAGATTTTTTGTGGTGTAGTGGGTTTATTTTGTTGTGTTCATATTGGTTCTCGCAATAAAGGTGGTTCTCGCATGAACCCTACCCTATATATATATAGGAAAAGTGTAACGTACAATAGGGTTTATCGTACGCTCGTACGATATTATGAAATTGCATGTTATAAAAAAACATGTTGGAAATCTCAAGTTGGTATTTTTGATGAAATCGTATGTTGGTATATAAAGCAATTTCGCATGGTGGTTTTTCAGCACAAATCGCATGTTCAATAGGGAATTCGCACCAAATCGTACGGTTGGGATGATCGCGAACATTTTGTACGATAAAAGCCATTGTACGTTAACCTAACCCGTTAATATGTATATATACATACATATACATATACATATATACATACATATACATATATATACATATGTATATGTATACATATATATACATATATATAGGGACTGGTTTAAATGAAAACCACCCCCAGTTGCGAGAACCGTAGGAACCACTCTCCACCAATCAGATAATGACACATATGCACCATTATTTTAAAACCTAAAGTGTAATTTAGTAATTTACTCAATATGTCAAATCTACTCTCTCTCTTTTTAAAGTCATATTCACAGACTTTTTTTATCATACACCCCAAAAAATGAAATCCCGTGGTCTCTCTCTCTCTCTTATCATCCCCTTCCCAGTTTCATCTTTCACCATCGAAATTTTGTGGCACCACTTCTCACGTTACCTCCCCACCTCACATCCTCTCTTTTAAATCTTACTTCACTTTCACTTGCATCCTCTTCGTCGATGATCCCACATGGATTATTCAAACTCACCCACCACCACCATCTCCTCCGCCACTGTCACCGAAGATCACACTCCGACCACCACCTCCATTACTCGCACTCTCCGTCTCATCCACCATACGACCCCCTCACCAAAATCCAAGCCGCCAAAGAAATCCGCCATACGACCCCCTCGTAAAAAAAGTTTAAAAAAAGATTTTTAAAACCGGGGCATAAAAAAGTTTAAAATTTTGGCGTAAAAAAAATTTAAAACCAGGGCCTAAAAAAGATTAAAACGGGATTTCTAAAATCTGATTTGTAAAAAAATCTATATAAAGTTTGTTGTTTTTGTAAAAAAAATCTGATTTCTAAAATATTAATAACCAAATAAGACAAAAAAAAATTTGTAATTCTAAAAAAAGTCTGATTTGTAAAATATTAATAACCAAATAGGACAAAAATAGCAAATTTACTAAACTAACCTTATGATAATAAAATATTTAAAACATAATAAGACAAAAATAATTAAATATTTGTTTTAATTACTTTTAATCTCAACCATCAATCTCAAAAGATCAATGATGGAAAAGTGGTTCCTACGGTTTCACAACTGGGGTGATTTTCATTTTAACCCATCCCTATATATATATATATATATAGGACAAAGATCCGTTAGGAACCACCCTTTATTGCGAGAACCGCGAGAACCAATGTGAACACAACAAAAAATGCCTAAAAATAGCTAAAAAACACACAATTTTTTTTTTTTAATATTTGTTATAAAAAATCGCTAATTTTAGTAGCGAAAAAAATAATAATAAATTAAAATTTTTTTTTGGCTACTAAAAGTAGCGATTTTAACATAAAAAATATTTTAAAAAAAAAATTAGATTTTTTTATTATTTTTTTAGATTTTTTTGGGGGGTTTAGTTTTTAGCATTTTAGCTTTTGAGGGTGGGGGGGGGGGGTTAGGTTTTTTATAGGTTTTTTGTGAGTTTTAGTTTTTAGCATTTAGCTTGTGGGTTAGGTTTTTTTTTTTTTTTTTTTTTTTTTTGGGGGGGGGGGGGGGGGGTTAGGTTTTTTAGCTATTTTAGGTTGTGTTTACATTGGTTCTCGCAATAAAGGTGGTTCTCGCATGAACCTTACCCTATATATATATATATAGGCAAAAGATCAAATACAAATAATCTTAACATACTAAACATACACATTGAAGGAAAACCCAAAAAGACAAGGTGGCATTTTTGTAATTACCACCAACTATCAAAGTTACAACCAAAAATACCTAAAAAAACACAAATTTTTTTTTTAACATTTTTTATTAAAAAATCGCTACATTTCGTTAGCAAAAAAAAAAAAAAAAAATTTTTTTTTTTTTTTTTTTTTTGCTGCTACTAAAAGTAGCGATTTTTTAATAAAAAATGTTAAAAAAATAAAATAAAATAATTTGTGTGTTTTTTTTTATTTTTTTAGATTTTTTTAGGTTTTTTGGGGGTTTAGTTTTTAGCATTTTAGCTTGGGTGGGGGGGGGGGGGGGGGGTTAGGTTTTTTTTAGGTTTTTGGGGGGTGGGGGGGTGGGGGGTTATGTTTTTTTTAGGTTTTTGGGGGGTGGGGGGGGGGGGGTTAGGTTTTTTTAGGTTTTTGGGGGGTGGGGGGGGGGGGTTAGGTTTTTTTTTATGTTTTTGGGGGGTGGGGGGGGTTAGGTTTTTTTAGGTTTTTGGGGGGGTGGGGGGAGTGGTTAGGTTTTTTTAGGTATATTTGTAGAGTAACTTTGATAGTTATTGATAATTACAAAAATGCCACCTTGTCTTTTTGAGTTTTCCTTCAATTTGTATGTTTAGTATGTTAAGATTATTTGTACAAGAACTTTACCCTATATATATATATATATGGGAACAGTATTTTCAAAAAGAAATTAATAAGCCTAAAACCTAGCCCACAGCTCATTAATTAATTAACTATATTACAATTAACAACTTTTCTGAGTAGTACTTTGACCTCCTTCTTGTGTGTGTGTGTTTTTGTACTTTTAACCACTCAACTTTTAGTATTGACAATTATAACCGCTTAACTCTCTAAAACTTTGTAATCGTGTTTTACGTGTTTAAATTCATATACGTGTCGGTTTAAATTCAAGTTACTTTACGTTTCGACATAAATTTTTCCCGGAAATGAGTTGGGTCAAATAAATATGTTTTTACTCCTACGTTTTGACGTAAATTTAGTTTTTTTTCCAGAATTGAGTCGGGTCAAATATAATACGTTTTCATTAGACGGTATAAATTCGAGTCACTTTACGTTTTGACATCGCCGCAACACGCGGTACCATACTTTAACTTAAAAAGAACTATTTTCTTGTATGCTTATTTTTATGCACATGTTGCTATAAATTCAAGTTGGTTTACGTTTAACATAAATTTTCTTCGAAGATATGTCGGGTAAAAAATAATACGTTTTCGTTCTCTTTTTTATCAGTTGATCTACGTTTTGAAGTAAAAAAAATTCGGAAGGTCAAATATAATACGTTTTGATTAGAAAATATAAATTCAGTATGATATTTTGTACCCACTTTTTTAATTTGTTTAACAAACTTATATTTTTTGTTCGATAAAAAATCATACCAAACTATTTAAATCTAACTTTTCTATAATATGACATCTATAGTTTGTTTAACTAAGTAATTCTTATCAATTTGTAAGCCTTTATTTTTCTAAATATGTCAAATACAAATAGGAAGTGAATTCGTCCTTTGCATATACCATTGCACCTTTTTTTTACATTAAAGTTTTTCAAATTTTATCAGAAAAGAGGTCCCCCGCCAGCCGCGAAGTGTGGGTATAACCCACTAGTTAAGTAATGTATGTTATGTGACTCAAGAGAAACCCTAGCCACCATTTTGATTTTTCTACACATTTTTTATGCACTGTCTTCATCTTCACCCGAAAAAAATAAAGATCCCTAACATCTCCCTTTTGTGTTCAAGTGTACATCACTTCTAACATCTACCTTCTGTGTAAATCAATGGCTACAAACTCCGGTATAGACTCTCGAACTCCGGAGAACATTTGATCAAAGACAAGGCTGGATCAAAATAATAGCTAACATATTTTAGTATATAATTATTACCATGTTTAGGGGACAATTAGTTTGTATCTCATCCCAAATTATGGGATTGTAATTTTGCAATATATATTGACTACATAAGGAGAATAGGGATCAATGATCCGTTAGAAAATTATACCAATCTTCATCGTATCACGAGTCTAGGGTTTCTCCTTGCTCGATGTTTTCCCTCTCCCTCCCACCTTAAGTCGTAACCTACAACACATCTGATCCCACTCTTCTTCACCCTGTATTCACTGCTCATCACATCCCACATCACCATGTCTACTCCAATTCATCCTGCTTCAACTGTTTCTAATATTAAAACATTTATTCCAATCACTTTCGAGATGGAAAACACGCAATATACATCATGGTGTGAACTTTTCAAACTTCATTGTCGTGCATGTATAGTCATCGACCATCTCAAACCCAAACCTGCCACCTTCCCATCTTCGAGTTCAGACAAGGAAAAACAAAAAGCTCCAGTGACGTCTGCCGAAGAATCATGGGACCGATTAGATGCAATCGTTCTCCGGTGGCTCTATAGCACATTTTCCACATATAACATTTATTCCAATCACTTTCGAGATGGAAAACGCGCAATATACATCATGGTGTGAACTTTTCAAACTTCATTGTCGTGCATGTATAGTCATCGACCATCTCAAACCCAAACCTGCTGCCTTCCCCTCTTCGAGTTCAGGCAAGGAAAAAGACAAAGCTCCAGTGACGCCTACCGAAGAATCATGGGATCGATTAGATGCAATCGTTCTCCGGTGGCTCTATAGCAAAATTTCCACAGATCTTCTACACTCCATACTTAAACCAAACACTACCGCATATGACGCGTGGATGGCTCTCGAGAACATTTTCCGAGATAATAAAAGTTCACGGGCTATTCATCTGCTTCAGATTTTCTTTACCACTCGTCTGGATGGCTTCCCCAATATCTCAACTTATTGCAAACAACTAAAAGTCCTTGCAAACCAATTGGCAAATGTCGGATCACTTGTTGACAACGAACGCTTAGTTTTGCAACTCCTCTAGGGCCTAAACGACCAGTACGAAGAGATTGCAACCATCATCCAACAGCAAGATCCACTTCCATGTTTTTCTATGATGCCCATTCCAAGCTTATCATGGTTGAAACTAGAAAGGCAGGAGCAGGCTCTTTCTTCGGCTCAAACCGCTGGCGTTGCACTTAATGCAAATATGAACCGCAACCCCCCGCCACGCCATTCACAAAACGATTTTCGTACTCCTGACCCGAACTCGGACCCCATCCCTAGCAGGTCTTCTAGTCCAGTGAACTACACGACACACCAGTCCCAAAACCCATGGCAATGGGCCGCAAATTAGTAGTCCTCACCGTGGCCCATTTATCAATAGTGGGCCGGCCCAAATCAGTAACCTCCTTGGCAGTCTTGGTTGGTTCCCCCATGCCCATATCCGACATCCACAAACAGGCCCAATAACAACACAGGGAACGGTATCCTCGGTCCACGACCAAACCAGGCTCATAACACTATATACACTCCCACTGACATAGAACATGCTCTTTACACTATGTCACTCAATCAATTGGATCCGACTTAATACATGGACACGGGGGCAAAGGGAAACATGACCGACAACTCAGGTAACTTTCAATCCTTTTCTAATAATAGCATACCACAAACTATAATTGTTGGAAACGGCTCTACTATACCGGTCCTTGGACAAGGGACACCAACATTACCCCCACCCTTTCCCCCACTTATCCTAAAATATGTCCTTTATGCACCAAAACTTATCAAAAACTTAATTTATGTTCGTCGGTTCACAGCGTCTTGGCCATCCGGGACAACCTTTATTGCATTCTTTAAAGAAATCTTGTTCTATTACTTTTGATACATCTAATAAACATGTTTATCAATCGTGTGTTTTCGGCAAAAGCATCCGTTTACCATTTGCTAGTTCTCATACACGCATGTTTCAACCATTTGATATATTACACTGTGACTTGTGGACGTCACCCATCTTGAGCTCCGAAGGACATAGATATTATATATTGTTTTTAGATGATTTCACAAATTCCCTATGGACCTTTCCCATATCTAAGAAATCACAAGTTTTCTCAATTTTTTGCCTTCTACATAAACAAATACAAACCCAGTTTCAAAGATATATTAAAACTTTTTCAATGTGATAACGGTAGAGAATATGTCAACTCCTCCTTCACGCAATTTTTCATCCAACATGGCATGTTATTCCGTCTTTCTTGTTCGCATACTTCATTTCAAAATGGTAAAGCCGAAAGAAAAATTTGTACAATTAATAACATGTTACGTACCCGTCTTGCTCATGCCTCTATCCCTAACACATTCTGGCATCATTTACTAGACACCGTCACATACCTCCTCAATATCTTGCCAAATGAACAATACCGTAACAAAACACCGACTGAGCTACTATACCTACGGTCACCATCCTATGACCACCTACGAGTTTTTGGTTGCTTATGCTACCATCTCAGTCCCTTGACCACCATTCACAAACCAGAAAATCGTTCCTCCACGTGTGTCTTCCTAGGGTATCCCTCTACCCATCGCGGATACAAATGTTTTAACCTACAAACTCAACAAATCCATATCTCGCGACACATTGTGTTTGACGAGACCACCTGCCCCTTTGCTAACACTCTCTCCCCCAACCCACATATGACTTTCTCACCGATGGTTTTCCACCATCTTTTTGGCCTTATGTCCAAATCCCCCCCCCCCCACACTTTATTGTACAACCCGACCCCACATCCAACTCGGCCCACATCCCTCCCTCCTCTTCAGCCAATTCTACCCCATGCTCTCCCCCACCACACACTCCTATGCCCCACAACTCCTCGGCCCACTCCAGTGCCCCTTTGGCCCACATGTCTTCACCTCATCTGACCCCTCTAAACCACACTTTCAATGCTCCATCTCAACCGTCCGATACACCGTTGCATTCCGCACCTAACCCCCCCTCATCCACCTACTACCCGCACTATGCGCACTCGCACCACGGACGACATAGTAAAACCCAAAAGCACCTTAACCTAACACCTTTACCATTATACCCATACCTAAGAAACCTGTTGATGCTTTGTCCATACCGGAATGGTACAACGCCATGACTAATGAGTTTGATGCTTTTATTAAAAATGAGACATAGGAGTTAGTGCCATGCCAACTGCAAATGAATGTTATTCGTAGCATGTGGTTGTTTAAGCATAAGTTCAAATCTGATGGTATTTTGGAGCGATACAAAGCAAGGTTGGTCTGTGATGGTCGGTTACAACAAGTGGGTGTCGATTGTGGGGACACGTTCAGCCCGGTAGTTAAACCTGCTACTACTCGCACAGTTTTTATCTACAGCTTTATCTCAATCATGGTCGGTTCATCAATTAGACATCACAAACGCCTTCCTCCAAGGCACCTTGAATGAAACCGTTGTACATGTATTAGCCTATGGGTTTTCAGGACAGGCTCTTCCCGAATCATGTTTGTCGGCTTAAAAAGTCACTATACGGGTTAAAACAGGCACCGCGAGCTTGGTACCAATGATTCACTGATTATGTAGTCACCTTAGGTTTTTGGCACAGCAAGTGTGGTGCCTCCTTATTTGCTCTTCACCATGGTAACAATGTCGTTTTTCTTCTTTTATATGTCGATGATATCCTATTAGTTACATCCTTGGATAATCTTCAACACCAACTCATGGCTCGGTTAGCTAGTGAATTGCCATGAAGGATCTTGGTCCTCTCAGTTTCTTTCTTGGCATCTTGGTAACAAGAAATAAAGATGACATGTTTCTCTCTCAACAGGCTAATGCGTTAGACATCATTGAATGGGCGGGCATGCACTGTTGCAATCTGGTTTCTACTCCAGCTGATACACATGCCAAGCTTAGTGCTACATCAGGTACTGATTTTGTTGATCCTACACAATACCGAAGGTCTCGCGTGTGCTCTATAGTACTTGACGTTTACTCGTCCTGATATAGCTATGAAGTTCAGCAGATCTGTATTCATGTGCATGCTCCAAAAACATACCACTAGAATGCACTTAAGCGCATTATCAGGTACATCAAAGGCACTGCCTCGTTTGGTCTCACCCCTCAACCCGTGCGTCGACCGATGCGCTTCTCGCATACCACCGACGCCGATTGGGGGATGCTCGGATACACGTCGATCAACGAGCGGGTATTGTGTCTACTATGGGGATAACCTCATATCTTGGTCCTCCAAATGGCAAGCTACAATCTCTCGATTTAGTGCTGAAGCTGAATATAGAGGTGTTGCCAACGTCGTTGCAGAAATATGTTGGTTGTGTAATTTACTGCTAGAACTTCAGTGTCCATTAACACGGGCTACCCCGGTTTATTGTCACAATGTCAGCGCCATCTATCTTACCGGCAACCCCGTGCATCATCAGCGCACTTTACACATCGAGCTTGACATCCATTTTGTTCGTGAACAAGTACAAGGCCAAGTGCGTGTTCTTCATGTTCCATCCAGATACCTAATAGCTAATATTTTCACCAAAAGGTTTGCCACGGGTTCTCTATTCGATGATTTCCGCTCTAGTCTCAACATCCGTTCTCCTCCCGCTTCGACTGCGGGGTGTAATAGCTAATGTATTTTAGTATATAATTATTACTATGTTTAGAGGACAATTAGTTTGTATCTCATCCCAAATTATGCGATTGTAATTTTTGCAATATATATTGAATACAGAAGGAGAATAGGGATCAAGGATCCATTCGAAAATTATACCACTCTTCACAAAATGCTTTTTTTATTTAAAACTCAACCCCCAACAGCCAGCTACCTCACCCCAACGTCCATATTCTCCTCGAATTTTGCACCCCAACATTCCAATTTTCAATTGACGTCGTTAACAGGTTAACGAAACCCCCAATAACGACGCAGCGCGATGTGTGGGTTCGTTAATGGGGTGATTTGGCACCCCCGTTAACCCACAAAGTACAGTCTACAGACTGACATACCTGCTCCCTCTGTGTTTGAAAATTAACCCATTCTTTAAAGCGAGGATTAGCACTAAATCATACGTGAACCCAGAAGTCTAGACTGAGTTTACATTTTAGTCACGAGGGACCTCATTTGGGCTGCATTGCTCTAGCCCAACCCACTACCGGAAGCTTGAAGTGTCTAGTGTATATATATTATTTTAAACTCAGAATGTTAGATTTTAAATATTAAACCTGAATACATTCTAATTTTAACTTCTAGTTTTATATTTTGTTTACTTAACATGGTATTTTAGTCAAGCAAACTTTTCTATAGAGAGGTTCTAATAATGTTCTTAATTACCCTCCGAAGAAGTCGGGATGAGGCAAGGAAGACCTACAACAGAAGAATGGCAAGATGTTCCGGTGAGAAGAAAGGGAGGCAAGAATCACAATGAGGAGGGTATCAAAGATAAGATCTCATTTTTATGTGGCTAATATTCCGGAGTGGTGCTCGGCTGATGATATCAATAGGTTTCTTAGGGAGTGTGGAGATATTGATGGGATCTATGTGGCACGTAAAATAAATAAGATGGGACAAATATTTTATTTTGTGAATTTTAGAAAGGGTGGAAGATAAATATGAATTGGAATCAAGACTTCGGATGGTTAAGATTGGTGATAACAAACTTTTCATCAGTATTGCAAAGTTTGTTGATGGGGAGCTTAGTGGGCAAGAAAAGAAGCGGGATAAACCGTTTGAGGACAGGAAAGATATACCGGTTCATAATGAAAAGAAGTTTAGTGGGCAAGAAAAGAAGCGGGATAAACCGTTTGAGGACAGGAAAGATATACCGGTTCATAATGAAAAGAAAGATAAGGAGGTCAACAATGGAAGGGTTCAAGGAGGTCGGAGCAGTTTGGTGGGAAGTCATTCCGGGACACGTTAACAAATAATGTTCCGATTATGGAAGCAGATACAATACTTTTGGCACCCCATATCAATGCGTTTGTTCAGTGGCATGGAAAGGCGATTGTTGGAAGGGTGTTGGAGTTCCAAAAACTCATTTCATTGAGAAGATGGTTACAGTAGAAAGCTCACCGGGATGTGGTGATTAAATACATAGTAGGATTTTCGGTTGTGCTTATATTTGGATGTGAAGAGGCGGCCAAGGGGTTTGTTAACAACAAAGTTATTTGGAAGGATGTTTTCTGAAGGCAGCCGTTTGGAAAGGCCAAATGCTAGCATACGAAAGAATTGCGTGGCTTAAAATATTTGGTGTTCCTTTAAATCTTGCGTTTAATCCGGTGTTTAATGTGATCGGTGGGAAGTTTGGCACGGTTGTTCAACCAGCACAGGTGTCCTAGGAAGATGATGATTATTCATACGTGTGTATTGGGATTTTAAGTGGTGAGGAGGTAGGATAAATCGATCTATGTTTTTAAAATAGCAGGAGAAGGTTATTAGGGTGTGGGTGGAGGAGGAACAGAGGGAATGGATTCCGGATTGTTTGGAGGAGGAGATTGAAGACGAAGTTAGATCGATTAACAAGGAGAGGAATGTCGGAAGGGAGGGGCATTTTTCTGATGATCGGAAGGTTAATTCCGGTGTAGATCTGACCACCGGTGATGACGTGGATGTCGGTAGTGTAAATAAGGAAACTTGCATGGAATGGAAGGTCTTAAAGTGGGCATTGATGAGATAAAAGCCATAATATTGATGAGGGGAGTGATTTGCGGAATACTCAGTCAAAGATAATTTTTTTCTGTTATGCTTTTTTAAATAAAAGTCATAATATTGAAAAACTTGGGCTTAAAAAATTTAAGGTTGACCGAAGACAAAGAACATCTTCTACTTCACCACAAGATAGGAGTAGGCCCAAAAAACAGCCTAGAAATGGGATCCATTTGGGCTGAATTCATTGTTGGGTATTGAGGATAGTGAAACTGGGCCTGAAGCATGTGGGTCTGATTATAGGAATGAAGAGAAACAAAAGGAAGCGAATTATTTAACACCTGATCTTAATCAACAGATTCCTTCAGATGTCTCTAGAGTTAATTTTGAAGATACAGAAGCTGGGCATCATTAACACGGTGGCGATGAAAATTATAAGGTGGGAATGGTCGAAGATTTTGGGAGGACAGAGATTCATGGGTTGATTCAAGACGAAGCCGATGACACAATGGAATTAGGGAAACAGCTTGGAGCAAAAAATATTGGGGAGTTTCAACATCAGGTATTAAATTCTATTGTAAAAGAAGGTTTTCAATCGGTTCTTCCATGAAAGTTTTGACCTTAAATGTGCGTGGGTTGGGAGTTCAGGGGAAAGGGTTATGGTTTCAGGGTATAAGAATAGAACAGGAGATTGGGTGTGTTATGTTTCAGGAAACATTATACAATAATGTGGTTCGTTCGGGTCTTGAGGGATTTTGGGGAAATGGCGGTTTTGGTTTTGGTTTTGTAGAATCAACAGGCAGGTCAAGGGGTTTGGTGACGATGTGGGATACGAACTTGTTTTATATGCAGGATGTGGTAAGGAATAGGAATTTTCTGTTGTGTTCCGGATCGATAAAAGGTATTGGGGAGTGTTTGAATGTTATAAATGTTTATGCTCCACAATATGAAGTTTGGAAAAGACAGTTATGGATGGATATTGTTAATGTGATAAAAGCGAGGAGTGGTTTATGGGTTGTTGGGGGGGGGGGGGGGATTTCAACTCGGTCCGTTATTAGAATGAACAGAGAAACTCTAATTTTAATCCAACAGCAGCAAGAGATTTTAACTCTTTTATTGAAGAGGCGGGTCTTCAGGAGATGATGTTAAGGGGAAGGAAATTTACTTTTGCGGCAGGTAATAAGTTAAGTCGAATCGATAGAATATTTGTTTGTTGGGAATTTTTTAGTAGGTGGTCATCAGCTGAGTACAGAATGCTGCCAAAAGGAAGACCAGATCATTGCCCGGTGATTTTAAATACGTTCTTAGGTAACTTTGGTCCAAAACCGTTTCGCTTTTTTAATTCGTGGTTGGAAAGGATGGATTTTGAGGAGATTGTTATTAAGGCAAATAGGGAATTCAAAGGTAGTAGTTGTCCAGATGTGGTTTTTTTTTACAAAAACTAAGATGGTTTAGGAAGGTCATTAATGTGTGGAAGGAGAAAACAAAGAAAAAAGAATTAGAGGATAAAACTATTTTAAGGGAGGATGTGAAGCTACTTGATGTGATTCGCGAAGACAGAGATTTGTTAGAGAAGGAAGAGTTAAAGAAATTGAAGATTTCAAATATAAAGACCTTCAGCAAAAAGCGAGATGAAAATGGGCAATATTTGGAGATGATAACACGAGGTATTTCCATGGTCTCATCGATAAAAGAAAGGCGAGTAATAGCATACCGGGGTTGATGATAAATGGGAAATGGGAAACGAAAGCATCTAAAGTTAAGAAGGAAGTTTTTCAGTTTTTCAAGAATAAGTTTGTGGAAGATTTGGATAGTAGACCAATGCTGAAATGTCATGGCTTGAAAACTTTAACAGAAGAAGAGGCGGAGAGGCTTGTTATGCAATTCTCAGAAGTTGAGGTCAAGGAGGCGGTGTTTGGATGCGGGGATGACAAAGCGGGGGGCCCGGATGGATTTAATTTCAAATTTATAGAGGTTTTGGAGTATATTATCAGCAGATTTTATGAATATTATGAATAAGTTTTATGTGAATGGCTCCATTAGTCGGGGTGTCGGATCTTCATTTATAACATTAATTCCCAAGAATCCGGCTCCAACTGGATTGGGAGATTATAGACCTATTAATCTCATTGGCGTGACAAGTAAGGTGATATCTAAGCTTTTGGCGAATCGTTTAAGGAAGGTTATGGGGAATATCATTTCAGAAACGCAATCTGCGTTTTTAAGTGGTAGATATATAATGAATGGGCCAATGATGATTAATGAAATTATGGCGTGGGCTAGGCAAGCCGGAAAGGAGATGTTCATTTTTAAAATTGATTTCGAAAAGGCGTACGATAATGTACAATGGGGTTTCTTATTAGATATGCTTCGGCAGTTGGGTTTTCCTATGAGGGTATCTTGTCATCAGCTAGATGGGCGATGCTAGTGAATGGAGCTCCAACTTTTGAGTTCGATTGCAAGAAAGGAATTCGTCAAGGAGATCATTTATCGCCTTTCTTGTTTGTGATAGTTATGGAGGCATTTTCATGTTTATTCAAAAAAGCTAGTGACATTGGAGCTTTTGATGGTATTCGTCTTCCAAATGGCGGCCCAGAGGTAAATCATTTTCTGTATGCAGATGATGCTATGATATTGGGAGAGTGATCGAATTTCAATTTGAACAATTTAAAGAGAATGCTGAGAATATTTTATTTATGTTCGGGTCTAAGGATAAATATTCATAAATCTACTTTATATGGTATGGGGGTGGGAGTAGATGAAATACATAGAATGGCTACGTGTTTGGGTTGCACTGCGGGTAGCATTCCATTTGTGCATCTTGGTATTAAAGTTGGAGCGAACATGAACAAAATCCTTAGTTAGGAACCGGTTAAGGAAGTTTTTCGGTCAAGATTGTCGAATTGGAAAGCACATGTTCTATCCATTGGTGGAAGATTAACATTAATTATTTTGGTCTTAGAGAGTTTACCGACTTATTATTTTTCTCTGTACAAGGCGCCTAAAAAATAATACTAGAATTGGAGACGAAAATAAAGAAATTTATGTAGGGAAGCAGTGATGAAGTGAAAAAGATGCACCGGGTAGGATGGGATAAAGTGGCAGTGGCGAAAAATAAAGGCGGGTTGGGTTTAAACAAGTTGGACAATTGCAATAATGCCCTTATGTTGAAATGGTTATGGAGATATAGAAATGAGACTAATGCGCTGTGGAAAAAAGTTGTGGAAGCCATTCATGTTTCGGCTCGCAAATGGGAGATATATCCGGTCCAAGGAAGATATAAAAGAGGGTGGCATAGTGTTGTTAATTTGGGTCGGGAAATGAAATTAGAAGGCGTAGGCTTCAATTCTTTGATTCGTGAAGAAGTAGAGAATGGTAAAACAATTCGATTTTGGATGGACCCTTGGATATGTGAGCAACCGTTAAAAGCGAGATTTTTTAAACTTTTTAGACTTGAGTCTGAGAAGGATTGTAAGGTGGAGGATCGGCTTTTGAAGGTTGGAGGCGCAAGCTCTTTTGCGTGGAGATGGAGACAAGATCCGATATCTTTAGAAGAAACTTTGAAATTGACGGATTATTTTAATATGCTTACGACAGTGAAGCTTTCTGAAAAGAAAGATTCATGGTCATGGCAAGGTACATGTGCCGAATTTTCGGTGGCGAATGTTAAAGCTTGGATTGTAAGCGCTGATAGCATAGTCTCGGCGGCGATGTTCGATTGGTGCAAATGGTTTCCTTTGAAATGTAATGTTTTTACGTGGAGGGCGATGTTAGAAAGGATCCCGACGAAGCAGCTTTGGCTAGGAGAAACATTCAAGTGGAGAATTCTAAGTGCATGTTCTGTGACGATGGCGAGGAGACTGCAGAGCATATTTTTACAGGTTGTATTTTTTCTGGTGCAGTTTGGCAGGCGATTGCATCGTGGTGTCGGCTGTAGAACATTTTCGCGTTTGGTCTAAAAGATCTAATGGAAGTGATGAAACACAAGGTTAACACTGAGGTTAATCTGTGGGGGTATTTCTCCGATGGGTACAATCTCCTTTCTTACTCGTGGGAATGACCTGGGTCCTGCCAAACAGCAACACCGTTAGTCTCGCTAAGAGGGGAATATGGGGGTTTCCCTCTTAACCAGGCTCCGGCGTGAGAATAAGTACTGTTCCGAGGGAGAATAAACAGTCTGTGTTGAGTGCGAGAGTATAGAGAGCAAGATGATTCAACCTGGATGATGAAGGGTCCTATTTATAGCCGGAGGGTGAAGGAGGGAGGAGCAGCTGTGCCAGCTATGGTTGCGTGCCAGCTGTCCGACCAATGGGAATATCCTCTTGGTCTCCTCTGTTGTGGTCAGTGTAGTGGTACACGTGGCGCGCTCACATTTGCCTATTCTGGAGACGTCGTACTGGGGTTGTCGGACTGCTCCTTGATTCGTCGCAGGCCTATCTGGCGCTTGATGATTGGTGACACGTTGTGTCCTTTTTGTCGGATGGAGCATCTTTGGTGTCACCTTGGTGCTTTCCAGAAGCTTCTAGAAGCTTTTGGATGATCTTGTTGATGTCAGCGCCATATAGGCTGGAAAAGTGGTGTGGTCCTTGCCATGTGGGCAAAGAATTGGGGCCATACCTCTTCAAGTCCCCCAGTCCAGTGTGCCTTCTAGTTGAGTTGATCATCTAGGAGGGATTCTGGACTTATGAAGATAGTGGCTTCTTGTAAAAGTTGAGCCGAACGGGTGTATGGCGCGTGGGTTTGGGTAAACTTTGAAAAGTTGAGCCAAATGGACGCATGGCGCATGGGTTTTGGCAACCTTGAAAAGTTGAGCCAAATGGACGCATGGCACATGGGTTTGGCAACTTGTAAAAGTTGAGCCAAATGGACGCATGGCGCATGGGTTTTGGTAACTTTGAAAAGCTGAGCCAAATGGACGCATGGCGCATGGGTTTTGGCCACCTTGAAAAGTTGAGCCAAATAGACGCATGGCGCACGGGTTTGGCAACTTGTAAAAGTTGAGCCGAATGGACGCATGGCGCATGGGTCGTGACTACTTGTAAAAGTTGAGCTAAATGGACGCATGGCGCATGGGCTTGACTACTTGTAAAAGTTGAGCTAAATGGACGCATGACGCATGGCGCATGGGCTTGACTAAGCTGTGGTTGCGTGCCAGCTGTCCGACCAAGGGGAATATCCTCTTGGTCTCCTCTGTTGTGGTCAGTGTAGTGGTACACGTGGCGCGCTCACATTTGCCTATTCTGGAGACGTCGTACTGGGGTTGTCGAACTGCTCCTTGATTCGTCGCAGGCCTATCTGGCGCTTGATGATTGGTGACACGTTGTGTCCTCTTTGTCGGATGGAGCATCTTTGGTGTCACCTTGGTGCTTTCCAGAAGCTTCTGGATGATCTTGTTGATGTCAGCGCCATATAGGCTGGAAAAGTGGTGTGGTCCTTGCCATGTGGGCAAAGAATTGGGGCCATACCTCTTCAAGTCCCCCCACTCCAGTGTGCCTTCTAGTTGAGTTGATCATCTAGGAGGGATTCTGGACTTATGAAGATATTGGCTTCTTGTAAAAGTTGAGCCGAACGGGTGTATGGCGCGTGGGTTTTGGTAAACTTTGAAAAGTTGAGCCAAATGGACGCATGGCGCATGGGTTTTGGCAACCTTGAAAAGTTGAGCCAAATGGACGCATGGCGCATGGGTTTGGCAACTTGTAAAAATTGAGCCAAATGGACGCATGGCGCATGGGTTTTAGTAACTTTGAAAAGCTGAGCCAAATGGACGCATGGCGCATGGGTTTTGGCCACCTTGAAAAGTTGAGCCAAACGGACGCATGGCGCACGGGTTTGGCAACTTGTAAAAGTTGAGCTGAATGGACGCATGGCGCATGGCGCATGGGTCTTGACTACTTGTAAAAGTTGAGGGAAATGGACGCATGGCGCATAGCGCATGGGCTTGACTACTTGTAAAAGTTGAGCCAAATGGACGCATGGCGCATGGGCTTGACTACTTGTAAAAGTTGAGCCAAATGGACGCACGGCGCATGGCGCATGGGCTTTGACTGTTGTCTTCTGGAGGAAGTTTTGTTTGTCTTGGGAAAGGATGATTGATGTGACTGTCACGTGTCCCCTGTCTTGTCGAAGGTGAACAGGCGCCTTTTCAGTCGCTGTCAGTCACTTTTCGGCGAGGTGTCAGGCGTCTGTTAACCTGCTCTCGAAAAAAGAGGTGCTGCCTTCTCTCTCTTCTGACGTGTCTCTCCCATATTGACTGCTTTTCCGAACTCTGACGGCCCACTACCCATCGCATTAAATGCGATGGGTATAAATATATGGCGGTTTCTTGTATTTTCTTCAGATTTCAAAATTTGAACTCCGTTTGAACTCCGGTTTTCTCTCTTCTTCCTCTATCCTGATTCCTTTTTTCTTGAGTTCATCTACCTTGTTGTTCGTTTTCTCCCAATATGTCTGGTGCAAATCCATCGACCAGGAAGAAAAGAAATAAAGGGAAGGTTCCTCCGGGTCCTAATCAGGCGGTCATAGGGTGGAAAGAAGAGGAATTCCATAATCTTGTGAGGGAGATGGGTTTCTTGCCCGAATGGGGAGCCCAGTATCCGACCGCCGGTTCGACTGCCATGAATGCACCCCCTGGTTATATGACGTTATATGCTTCGTTTTTCCGAGAGGGCAATTTTCGGCTTCCGATTACCAAGTTTACCGCCGACGTCTTGAGAAACTATGGGCTCCATCTTTCTCAAATTAATGCTATCGGGCTTCCCCGTATTACCCATTTCGAGTTTGTTTGCATGGCTAATCGGTTGG
Source organism: Helianthus tuberosus (assembly GCA_030545235.1). NCBI lineage: Eukaryota > Viridiplantae > Streptophyta > Magnoliopsida > Asterales > Asteraceae > Helianthus > Helianthus tuberosus. The sequence continues at coordinate 4,123,187 of CM060430.1, forward strand.
ATCCGACTTTTGAGATGTTCAACGTCTTTTACACTGTTACGTACACTAGCGGTTTTTATTCTTTCAATGCCCGGACTGGTGTTGCTCCCGTTTGTTCTGCTCCATTAAAGAGTCTTCATGACTGGAAGCAAAAGTTTTTCTATATCCGTCGGGGCGTTATCCCTATGGAGATGCATTACCGGTTGGTTGATGAGGGTATTCCCAAGGTTGACGTTGTTGCGGGTTTTTCTGAGCAAGACTGGTACAAAAAGTTGACTCGTAAAGCCACTCCGATTCTTCAGCTAGAAGAGATGGCGTTGGTGGGTGCCGAGATGAGTATGAAGTGGATTCCGAAGCATCCGTTGGGGGTCCCAGTTTATGGTTATGATGGCAAACGTATGTGTTTTTCCATGACCGTTTGCCCCTCTTTTACATATTTTTTTTTTGTATTTGTGACTTCTCTTCGTGCTTTTTGCAGTGGGTTATACTTTGTTGAATGTTCTGGACACGAAAGCCGGTGGTGCTATGGTTGAGGCAATTCAGAAGCCTGAGAAACGACCTTGGTTGGATCAGATTCGTGGTCATTTCCTGCATCCAACCAATGAGAGTTTTACCGCTTACGCTAATACTGTCTTAGGTGAAAATCTTGAGGATGATGATGATGATGCTTTTGATTCTATTCGAGAGGAAGTTATTGTTCTCTCGAGTGATGGGTCTGGAAGATCTTTCGAAGACCTAACTTCTCGTTCCCCGCGTGCAGGTCCGGCGCAAGGGGTGGTGCATGAGCCGGTGAACGAACCTGTTGATGATGATGTAGAGATTCCAGTTGAGACTGCCGAGCAATTGGAGACGAGGAGAAAAACAAAAGCTGACAAGCCTGAGGGGAAGGGGAAAAAGCTGAGGAAACTGCCACTGAGACTCCTCGTAAGCGACCTCATACTCTTCGTGTCCTTGATTACGTTGTCGTTTCTGATACGTTGTCCGGTTTAGGCACTGGAGAGAAACCTCATGAGTCTGATCTGGACGATCGCGCTACCTTGACGGAACTGATGCATAAAAAAGCTTTTGATGACAAAAAGCGGAAGCTTGATGAGCAGGCTGCTGCACTACTTGCTTCTAAAAAGATTAAACTGCAGAAGGAAACCCCTCTAGCACCATCTGAGTCTGAAATTGATATGGGTATATTTTGTGGAGGTCGTGGGAACCTCTTGGAGGAAATATATGCTGCCTCTGCTCCTACGGGTGAGGCATTTGTGATTGTGGGTTTTGTCGTCCGAATTTTATGCTAGTTTCTGATTTTGTTTTTCGTGTCTCAGATGTCAAGTCAGGGAAACCACCACGCATGGTTGATATTTCAAACATTACTCCTCCTACCTCTCCGCCGTCAAGAAATATTGACTTGTCTCCTCCTCGTGAGGATCCTGGGAAGAAAAAAGAAGATGAGGTGATTACCGAGCAGGTGGCTGAAGGTGGTGGTGATACTGCTGGTGGCGATGGTAGAGGTGAGGGTGTTGACGTTACAGTGGAGTCCAGTCAGACTGCTCCACGTCAGACCATTTATACTAAGCGCCCTCCGGGTGGCGATGGTGGGGCTACTTCAGGTGCTGTCCGCAGCCCTCAGTTTGTGAAAGTGCATGCTGATTCTTTTGATACACAGAATCCTGCTTGTGATGATCTTCCTATGCCCCTCGCTGGAATTTAACTCAGGGTTCCAGGATGAATGACGTGGATAACTGTCATGAGTTCTTCTCGTTATCTCTCCCCCAGCTGAGAGGATGTTTCAAAAGAAACGTGGTCGGTTCGAGTTGTTAGATGATCATGTGCGTACTGGGGTCAACTACTTCGCCACTTCTCAAGAGATTGTGCGCGAATGGAAATTGATGGGGGAGGATACAGCTCAATTTGAAGATGAGAAGAGGGCGTTTGCTGAAGAGAGAAAAAAGTTTAATGCTGAGAAGAAAGGGTTGGTGTGGAGGTTAGCTGATGCCGAGCAGAAACTAGCCCAAGAGAAACAAATCAAAGCTGACAAACAGAAAAATTGGGAAGCTGCGTGTGAGCGTACTAATGTGGAGCTGAGATATCAACGTGACGCTATTGTACGTTTATCTAGTGAGAAGGCAGAGATTGCGGAGGGAGCTCAGCAGGCGCATGTCGCGTTAGAGAAGAAAGAAAAAGAATATGTTGATCGGATTGCGAAACTGGATAGTCTTGCAAGGCAGAAGGTTTCTGAATGTGAAGCTGCTGAGCGTGTCCTCGAGGAGAAAACTGCTGAGTGCAAAGTTTCTGAACTTCTGCTTGAAGAAGTTTCCTCTGATTGCAAGTGACTTCTCTCGCGCGCGATGCCTTTGGTAACTTTCTGGGCTTGTTTTATCTTTTGGCTTACTGTACTTCCTTCTTACCTTGTTGTATTTTCCAGCTTGCTGATCGTATTGTGAACTCTCGCGAGCTTGCTACTTACATGTTTGAATTAGGCCAAGCGGGGTACAATAGTGGTCGGAAGTATGGTTATGCTGAGGGGAGAGCTGCGGCCGGGAGTGGTGAAAAAGACTACCATTTCGAATTTTACAAAGAGGATTGTGATGGTAAATATGCTGCCAAGCGTAAGGAGTTCTCATCTTTGGAGTTTGCCGTTGTGAAGGCTGCTCGAAAGCTATCGCAGAAGTCAGATGGTGTTGCTTTGTTAAAGAAAGCACTTGGCGATGAAGGTGCTGGGACCAGCCATCCTCATTGAAGGGATCCGGCCTGCGTGCCGCGTATGGCCTTGGGCGGCCTTGGGCGGCCTTGTATTCCTTTGACAGTCTTGTGAACAATTTTTAACTTTTACTTACCTGTCGTATTTCTGAACAATTGGGTATGCTTGACGTTGTTATGTTAATACTTGCCTTTGTATTATGCGAATTTTGTTAACGTCATAATATGTGCATGTATAATTACTTTGATTTAGGTATCACCAATGAATGGTGGCGGTGACAGGTTGTGTTGTGTTCATTACAACGTTTTATTCTGTCGTTTGTGCGCGCAGGTCGGTTCATGAATACGAAGTGACCGAATTACAGGTTATTGTGTGGACCCGGCTGTGCTTCAGCCTTGGGGGTGCTTACAATGTTTGTTTGTCCTGTTTTCGATGTTTTCGTGTTTATGTGGGCACGAAGTAACTATTTGGCGTTTGTTAGGCCTTAGTTGTGTATTTGACCCGGCTGTGCACTTTGTTTGTGACAGGCCTTGAAGGTCTACAATGTTTCCTAATGGTCGAGCCATTGATGTTTTCGTGTATGCCCAAAGTAATATATGCAGTTGTGACAAGAAATTTGCATGATATAGAGATAGCCAAACACTTCTTGTATTACTATGAATGTGTTGGCGAATCAGCCATTGCGATTACATAATCTTTTTACATATAACATTTTCTTAGCTGTTGAGCGTTCCAAGTTCTTGGAACCTCCTTGTTGTCAATGGTGCGTAGCTTATAGGCTCCTTTTCCGAGAACTGTGTCGATAACATACGGACCTTCCCATTTGGGAGCCAATTTTCTGGGTTTTTCAGCATTCGAGGCCTCATCGTCTCTGAGGACGTATTATCCCGGGTTGAAGGTGCAGACTCGGACTTTGGAGTTGTAATATTTTTCCAGCTTCGTTTTGTACTTTGCTTCGTTAATTGCCGCCATTTCTCTCCTTTCTTCGAGGAGGTCAAGGTCGATCCTCCTTTCTTCTTCGTTGTTGATTAGGTTCATTGAGAGCATTCGCGGTGACGGCAATCCTATCTCTGCTGGTATTACTGCCTCGGTCCCGTAGATTAAGCTGAACGGTGTTTCTCCGTTGCTTGTCTTGGGCATCGTCCTGTGGGCCCACAAGATGCTGGGCAGTTCGTCTACCCAACCTCTTCTTTTTTCTCCCAACCTTGCCGTGATTCCATCGACAATACTTTTGTTGACGGCTTCAACTTGACCGTTCCCCTGCGGGTGTGCTACCGAGGAGAAGGTGTGCTCAATCTGTAGTTCTTTAAACCACTGTTGAAGGTTGTCTTCGGCAAAGTTCGTTCCGTTGTCGGTGATGATCTTGAGCGGTAAACCGAAACGGCATATGATTTGTTCCCATATGAATCTTTTGACGACTGTGGCTGTGGTAGATGCAAGTGCCTTTGCCTCTACCCATTTGGTAAAATAGTCGATTGCGAGTATTATGAATTTGACAGCACCTGGGGCTTCGGGGAAAGGGCCGACCATATCTATTCCCCATTGTTGAAAAGGCCACGCCGTTGTTACTGGTACCAATTCATTCTTGGGGCGCATCGTTTTAGGGGTGTGTCTTTGGCACCCGCTGCACTTTCTCAATTCTTTTACCGCATCTAAATGCATCCCGGGCCAATAATACCCGGCGTTCATCACCTTTGCCACCACCATTCTTGGTCCGACGTGTATACCACAAATCCCTTCGTGCACTTCTATGATCAAATAGTTTACGTCTTCGGGGTCAACGCATCTTAACAGTGGCCCAAGATATGACTTTCGATATAGGATTCCATCTACCATCTGATAATGTTCAGCTTTGTACTGGATTTTCCTCGCCTCGGCTTTGTTCTCTTGGAGTATCCCAGATTGAAGGTACGCTATTATCGGAGTCATCCATGACGTTGTTCCCACTTGGACAACGCTTACTTCTCGCAGCGGCACTGACGGGTTGCTCAAAACTTCTATACGCACATCCTTTGCCAGGTGTTGAAAACTTGTGGATGCGAGCTTACTCAGCGCGTCTGCTGGTTTATTCTCGCTCCTGTTAATGTGGTGCACTTCGTAGGAATAGAAGGTTTGTAGCAACGTCTTTGCCTGACTCAGGTAAAGCGCCATTGTATCTCCCTTGGCTTCATATTGCCCGTTGATTTGTCCGGCCACTAACATGGAGTCCACATGTGCTTCAATGTGTTTAACTCCTATTTTGATTGCCAATCTTAAGCCAACGAGGAAAGCTTTATATTCAGCCTCATTGTTCGTGCTCTTAAAATCCAGACGTATGGCGTAGGTGAATTCGTGTTTGTCGGGGCTTACCAGCCGAAGCCCCGCGCCTACGCCATCTTCGTTAGACGCGTCGTCTGTGTATAATAGCCACGGTTCTTCCACTTGTTGTCTCTCGGCTTTTTCCATTGCTTTACATTCCCGGTCTTTGTCGTCAGGCACCTCTGTCACGAAGTCTGCTAGCACTTGGCCTTTAATTGCCGGTCTTGGCCTGAAAACCACATTATGGCCCCCGAGCTCTATCGCCCACTCCACTAGTCTCCCTGAAATCTCTGGCCTTGCGAGGATGTTGCCAATATTGTAGTTTGTTAGCACGTGAATGATGTGGTTGACAAAGTACCTACGCAGCCGTCTGGATGCATGGATCAGCGCAAGTACCAGTTTTTCCATGATGGCATACCGGGTTTCTGGGTCGGTCAAGGTTCGTGACACATAATAAACTGGTGTTTGGACACCTTGTCGATCAACGAGTAGCACTGCTCCTACAGCTCTGTCGGAAGCTGATAAGTAGAGCACCAGAGGCTCTCCCTTGACTGGTGCAGTTAATGTTGGCAACTTGATGAGTCAATCTTTCATCTCGTGGAATGCGCTCTCGGCTTCCGGAGTCCACTGAAATTGGCTTTTCTTCATGCAATTTCGGAGAGTTTTGATAAACGGGAAAGATTTTACTGCATGATTGGCAGGAAACGGTTAAGTGCTGCCAACCGCCCTGCTAATTTTTGCATTTCCTTGATCGTCGAAGGTGAAGACATGCGTTCGATTGCTTGTATCTTATCAGGATTTACTTTGAAGCCATCTTTCCTAACGATGAAACCTAGGAATTTTCCCTCTTCCATGCCGAACGAGCATTTAGCTGGATTCAGCTTGATACTTACTCCGCGCAAGGTGTCAAACGTTTTTTGGATGTTCATCAGCATTGTGTTCTCTTCTTTGCTCATGATGACTAGGTCATCCATATACACTTCTATGTATTTGCCAATAGCGTCGTGGAATGTTTCATTCATGAGCCTCTGATAAGTCGCGCCCGCATTCTTTAAACCGAAAGGCATCTTGGTATAACATTATAGCTCTGTCGGTGTGCGGAACGTGGTTTTGTCTTCATATTGCATAGCCATCTGTACCTGGTGGTACCCCTTGTAACAATCAAGAAAACATTTCCACCGGAATGTTGCTAGCGAATCAATCTTCTCATCAATGTCTGGTAAGGCGTAACAGTCGCGTAGACATGCTTTGTTCAGATCCTTGTAATCGACGCACATTCTCCAGCTACCGTTGTTCTTTTGAACCATCACTGGGCTTGCCACCCATGTTTGTTATCTGACTTCTCTAATGATTCCCGCATTTAACAGCTCCATCACCTGCTCTTTCATAGTGTCGTGCTTTATGTCTCCTAAGTGGCGCTTGGCGTGCACCACCGGTTTTGCATCTTCCGAGACATTTAATCAATGTTTAGCTATGTGCCGTGGAACACCCACCATATCTGCTGGTGTCCGGGCGAACACATCCATGTTTTGGAACAACAGTTTCTTTAGCACCACGCGCGTCAGGTCGGAAATTGCAGGTCCTAAGGTAACTATCTGTTCCGGGTATGCGCTGTTCAATACCCATTTTTCTGCTTCCGCGTGTGGTGCTGGTTTGCTTGCTTTTGCAGGTCTGAGTTCATCTGTTGCTAAGACTTCCTTGCTTGCATAGATCAGTGCTACCCCAGTCTCTGTTGGGAACCCTACTGCTGAATGTGGGCCGGAACAGATCATGCTGAAGTCTCCCTTGGATTCTCTCCCTAACAGAATATCATGCCTCGAATGTGCTGGCAGTACCATGAACATAACCTCCTCTGTTCTTGAGTTTCTCCCATCCGAGAGTAACACTGGGAACGATATTTGACCTAGAGGGAAAACGACTTCGTTGCAGAAACCGGTCAGTGGGTAGTCCACCGGTTCCAAGCGCACTTTGTCCTCTTGGTCGAATTGGTTGAAACACTGTTCATAGATGATATCCGCAGTGCTCCCTGGGTCGATGAAAATATAATCTGTCTGGTAGTGACCAATTACTCCCGAGATGACTATGGGCCGTCTTTCTCTTGGGCCGCCTCTTACAACCGGAAAAACAACCTGCCTTTCGCGCCATGAATCGTCTTGTGTGCGCTTGTTATAGTTTTTTCTTGGCCTTCGCTGACCTCCCTGTATCATGTGGGTTTCTAATTTCCGGAGTTTTTTGTTATCTGGCCCTTCGTCTCGTCTTTGTATTTGGCGGTAATCGCGCTTTCCGCCCTTCACCAAATGAGTGAGCTTTCCATCTCTTAATGCCCTTTCTATTTCTTGCTTTAAACTGAAGCAGTCGTCGGTTAAGTGACCCGTGTCTTTGTGAAACTCGCAGAAAAGATTGGGGTCTTGTCCCCTCTTGTTTCGCATTTGTAGGGGTGGTTTGAACTGGTGATTCTCAGTGGTCAAGACCTCGGAAGGGGTCTTTGTTAGCGGCGTCCACTGTTTCTCCCTGTTTTCTCTTTTTACCTCTTTTCGGTGGGCTATCTGATTGATTGTGTGGCGCGCATCCTCCCTTGCTGGGCTTCTTTCTCTGTGACCGGACGCTTTCCATGGTTGGCCTCTGCCCTTCTTGTTGTGCCGGTCGTTGTGGTTATACCCTCGTTGACGGTGGTCATCACCGGTCTACTGTTTGTCTGTTTGCGCAATGGTTTTCGCTGCTTCAATGAAGGTTTCCCAATCTTTGGGTCCTCCGTCTCTTCCCTTTACATGCTTGATTAGATCATCGCACTTGACTGCTCGCATGAAGTGTGCGCGCATCATTTTGTCGCCTACATCGCCGATCTCCAAACATTCTTTGTTATACCTCGTAATGAAATCTTCCACGCTTTCATGGTCTCTACGCCATATGTTTAAACAGTCAGCTGGGTCTCTGGTGTGTCTTCGTTGCTGAGAGAAGTGTGCAAGGAACTTCTCTCGGAAATCGACCAATGACTTGATTTTTCCTACTGGCAGACTATCGAACCAGATGCGCGCTGCGCCGACGAATGTTTGCGCGAAAAGATGACACCAAGTTGGCAGGTTCCACCTACATGTTGCTCCTGCGCCATTGAAAACTTGGAGGTGATCATCTAGGTCTGTCAAGCCATTGTATTTGCCTACGTTGTGTGGCAGTTTGGTCTTGTCTATAGCAGCTGCAGCTATTTCCTTGATGAATTTTGAATTTTCAGCCATGTCGTCTGGACGATAGCTCAGAGTGTAATCATGTTCTGCTTTTGAGTTATACCCCACGCGCTTGTGAGGTTTGTATGCTTCATGTTCTGGTGGTAATCGGCTGAACACCGTGCTTTCTTTGTACGTCTCGTCTTCGCCTTCTTCGTATTTATCGAGCTCGTCGTTTATGTTGCGCGGACCTAAACGACTTTGTACTGGCTTTCTTGGTTGGTGAGAGTACTGCACATGATTGCTTTCTGTTTCGCCGTAAGTATCGCGCGTGTCGTGCGCACTCGGCCTTCTGATGTGTGGTGGAGGTACTGATTCAGGGCGTAAATTGAATGCATTGGTCTGTTGAGGCATGGGAGCGCTCAAAGGCCTTTCCAGTTGGGTGATAAATGCAGCCTGGTTGGCTCGTGCATGAAGCAAAGTTTGTTGCGTGTTGAGTTGTGTATAAAAAGGTTTAGAGACGCCATTTGTTCGGCATACCAGGAAGCCAGAGTTTTTCCTTCTGGTAGCCCCAAGAGGGCAGAGAAATTCAGCTGTGCTTGTTCCGATGGAGCTGAGGGGCCAGCTCCATGGCTTGGTGTCTGCACTGGTGGGGGTGTTTGTTGGACTACCCCCGGCGGAGATTGGAAAGTGGCTCCGTTTGTAGTTTGGGTGATGATCCTAGGTGGGGTTTGGAATGTAGCACCAGTTGTATTTTGGCTAGCAACCCTGGAAGCACTTCCAACGATACTAGGAAAATCGTTGTTCATTTGCCCTTCCTGGATGATTTCGTTTCTTTGGCCCCTTTGGACGTGCACGGTGTTCGAAATGAGCTCAAAAGAAGAAACTTCTCCGTCTACCTGGGGTGAAGGGTTTGTTTCGGCCATTTTGACGAGTGTTTTTCAAAAAGAAAAGAGATGAGAGTGGTTTTTACTAAAAGCGGATGGCGCCAATGATGAAACACAAGGTTAACACTGAGGTTAATCTGTGGGGGTATTTCTCCGGTGGGTTCAATCTCCTTTCTTACTCGTGGGAATGACCTGGGTCCTGCCAAACAGCAACACCGTTAGTCTCGCTTAAGAGGGGAATATGGGGGTTTTCCTCTTAACCAGGCTCCGGCGTGAGAATAAGTACTGTTCCGAGGGAGAATAAACAGTGTGTGTTGAGTGTGAGAGTATAGAAAGCAAGATGATTCAACCTGGATGATGAAGGGTCCTATTTATAGCCGGAGGGTGAAGGAGGGAGGAGCAGCTGTGCCAGCTGTGGTTGCGTGCCAGCTGTCCGACCAAGGGAAATATCCTCTTGGTCTCCTCTACTGTGGTCAGTGTAGTGGTACACGTGGCGCGCTCACATTTGCATATTCTGGAGACGTCGTACTGGGGTTGTCGGACTGCTCCTTGATTCGTCGCAGGCCAATCTGGCGCTTGATGATTGGTGACACGTTGTGCCCTTTTTGTCGGATGGAGCATCTTTGGTGTCACCTTGGTGCTTTCCAGAAGCTTCTAGAAGCTTCTGGTTGATCTTGTTGATGTCAGCGCCATATAGGCTGGAAAAGTGGTGTGGTCCTTGCCATGTGGGCAAAGAATTGGGGCCATACCTCTTCAGGAAGTTTACAAGAATATGCGGCTTACTTCGGCGAAAAAGGACATGGTTCAAGGTTTGATGATTATAGGATGTTGATGAATATGGAAGGCTCGGAATGATCGCATGTTTAATGACGGAAATACTAAAACAGTGGAGGTTATTGCGGATATGAAGAATTATGGTTATATGTTGTATAAACAATGACATAAAACTAGAACGTGTATTTGGGTAGAAGGGTGTAAATGTGAACTGATGTAAGGGGCTTTTTGGGCTGCTTGGTCTCCGCCTTAGGGATCAAGTGAGTCTGTTTTAATGAAGTTTAAGTTAAAAAAAAAAGTAGAATTTGTATACACTATCTTCAAACTACATAAACTAGTGAGATTCCTACCGCACTTCGCGGCGGGAATTCGGTTGATGTTTGTTTTTTTCGTTATGGTACCAGTATTCGCAATAGCCTATAGTAATCCAAAGAGAAAACCTTACATCAAAAACAATAAAAACAAATATCTGATACTGGTACCGATGTTGTTCAATTAGTATCGGTTTGGTTGGTTTACGTTTTATGTTTATTTATTTTTTTCAACACTGCGATATAAATTTTATTGATAACGAATATTATGCCGCTATCAGACCATACCATACCAAACCAAACCGAACCTAAACCGACTAAACAACATCTGTATCGGTAGTGGTATTTATTTTTTTATAGCTTTTCTTTCAATAAATTGACACCGTATCGCTACCATGCCGTACCGAACCGAACAACATCGTTTTCGGTACATGAGTTTATTTATATTGTTTTTTTCTTTTGATAATCTAACATCGTATTGCTACCGTACCACTGGTACCGATATCTATATTCATTTTATTGATTTTCGATTTCAAAACATTTTCATTTATACAACTCTATCTATTAGGATAAACGAATAACGCTACCGATACCGTGCCACTGTGAAACCGACCGGTTCCGTACGAACATCGGTGCCAGTACCGGTGTTCGTTTTTAACATTTTCGCTCTTGAAAAAATTTATTGATTTCTATACAAAATGCGTGTATCGTACCAATATTGTAACGAATCGAATCAATACCGATCTAATTATTAAAGCTTGTAATCAATCATCTTCTTCTTCTATAAAATACTTTAATAATTTTAAAACTAAAATTCATGCACTGTTCATCAAGAGTCTAAATTCATATATATAACTAGATTGTTTCTTCGCGCGTTGCGACGGTGCGTTATTGCAGGCATTTGATCATTATCAGTATCGGTTAGGTTCGTTATAGTACTGGTACGATACATGCACTTGGTATAGAAATCAACACATGTTTTACATCGATCAAAAACGACAAAAAGCGAACACTGGTACTGTAACAACTCTCATCAAAAGTCCTATTTATTATTTTAATTTAACCAATAGGAAACCCTAATTGAGAAACCCAAGTAATTCTGAACAAACCCTAAAATTTTTAAAACATTTAGAATCAGGATTAGGGCCCCTAAAACTAAAGGGGAGTAAACCCTAAGTTGATAATTATCTCTAAAATGCGTTGTATAAATTTCAATTTAACGAACTGTCAATTCATCAAGCCTATACTAGTGACAAGGCTACCCTAGAATAGGTGTGCACCCCAGGCGAGTCGCGACAACATCACCATCATCTTCCGCGACACGCGGGGGAGTCCAACTTCACGTATAAATACTGGGCATTGGGACTTCAATTCTGTCTTTGGAACGACGTAAATTCGAGTTACGTAGACTGAGTTATCATAGAAACAGTCCACTAAACACACACAATCACTAATTGCTGCCACAATCAGGGTAATAACTCAATCGCTATTACGATTCAACGTCCGATCGATTATAACTATCCAACGATTGTTTAAGTGCCGCTCAAATTGAGTTATACTTTGTTATTCATCGTGATTTCGACTTGAATGTTTGAGTGCTGTTCGAAATCGGACTATACTCTGTCATTCGTTGTGAATCCGCTGAATTGATAAGTATTGCACTTGTCAATCGTTGAGAGGGTTTAATCTCGTGAATTGTCGTAAATGCAGTATTAGTTACTAACCGATTTGTGTGTGCATTGTTAATTAAATTAGGTTAATCAAGGCTAATCAGTAGGCTTATATTCTGCTCGTTAAATCTACAATGTGAGTCATTCTCTTTTTATCAACTGTTTTACAATACTCCAAATTATTTTCAAAAGTTATAATTACAGTGATTAAGTTTATGTAATCACCAAATTACAGCCGGTATGTGGGGTATTGTGCACAATATTGCTGTTTTATCACTTTAGGTGGGCGAACCTAAAATTAGTGATATTCGTCATTCATTGGGGCAACCAATGGTGATATGACCACAGTCACCGTAAAGATTCGAGTGACAAATACTGTGGGTAGTTGGTTTGATATCAGAACATTGTAATCTCTTAATACTGTGAATTATAACAAAAGAGTCGTTTCAGTAAAACTGAATGATTCACTCAGTATTTCCCTGCTGACAAAACCTTTTTCAAACATGTTTCAGGTGATCTGTTGTGAGCACAGGAAAAGTGCCGTGGAGCACTACAAGCTTAGAAAGTGACTCAATGTAAATAAATAACGAAACATGTTTTCAGAAATAATGATTTCCATCGAAATCACTTTATTGTAAATTATGGGATTTATCCCTATATTATATATAAACGAGCAGTTTTAATATTAATCGATCCTGTTTAAAAAGACTTCCGCTGTCACTTAAATAAATACCATCAGATTTCCTGACTCGCGGCTCTGGACCGGGTCAAACCGGGGCCAAGGGCCGTGACAGGAAAAGGTGGTATCAGAGCCACTGATTTAAGCTTACTATTGATTTTAGCCTATTAAATTTATTGAGAAATACTTAGGAAATTTAATTGCTATTTTGTGAAAATTTGTTTTATTAACTGATTTATTTATTGAGTTACAGTATGGGTAAACATAAGATTTCTGTTATCTACCACAAATTAGATACTGCACCCACAGAAAAAGGAACCTCTTCCTCCAAACACCCAGCAGATCAGGAAGAAGGGATTTTTGTCCGTAAAGCAAATTATGAAAATCCTCTTACTCAAGATAAAAAGAAATTCGATTATTAGAAAGGGACAGGAGAAAATAAAGAAACCCCAAGTCAAGAAAGTGAGGTTTAATCCAGAAATCCAGGAATTAGGCAATAGGTCTCCTTGGGAAGACACATTAGATGAAAAATGGGCAAACCTTTATATGCTAGTTACAGTAGCAGAAAATGCAAACCTCTAAATTATCAATAAGCATGGTCTAGTAGAAAACTAATACCCAGTAAATAAATAAAGTATAGTGTGTTCACTTTCCTGTAGTCTTTTGTACAAATCCGTATGCAATAAAACTTTAATGTTTATTTGTAAAACTTTGTTCCAAAGTTTTAACTTAACATTTTTGTGCATTTTGCATATATGCTATCCAGCATGAGTGAGATATCGGAAGCATTTCAGAATCTCAACCTCTACCCAGTACCAATTGAAGTCTCCCACGACTTTACTGGTTATATTGCTGACATAGAGGAACCTCTGGAATTCCAAGCTCCACCGCTGGAAAAAGCAAAACCTAAAAAGAAGAGAAGATATGTAGGATGGAGGAAAGTGCGCAGGAGAAAGCCAGCTATTAGGAAACTCCCTAAAATAGAAAACCCTATAAACAAAGGAAAAGGAATCGAAATCGGAGAAAGTTCTAAGCCAGCAGAGATAGAAATCAGGAAAGATTATAAACAAAAAGGAATAGAAATTGGAGAGAGTTCTAGACAATCTGAAGAAATCACATTTCAAGATGAAATAGATCATCTACTGCCAAATTGTGATGTCATTAGCCCTATCCATAATATGCTATATCCTTACTTCGCCGAAACCCAACTTCCTGTAAATCTGGAACCAGCTATTCCAGACCCACTAATCCACACTCGACCTTTAGGCCAAATGGAAGAATGGTGGACAAATGACTGGCAATTCGAAAATATCATCAACAGTCCTTATTCTTTTCTTCCACAGTTTGATCCAGAACCTATCCCCAATCCTCCAATGAGCAACGAAAACTTAGCCGAACTCCGTCAGTTCGGTGAAGAGCTGATAGGTACAGGGAATAGGATCCGGGAAATGGGGGAACAAATTTCCTGAAAGTACGACGAAAGGGAGCATCGCTACTAAACTGCCAGTTGACCAAAGAATAGTGGGGTTGGGAAGAATGTTTGTATAATAATAATAATGATAGTTAAATATAACTCTGTAAAATGGGAAATAAAACATTGTAAGATAAACAGTGTGTATGGATGCCTATATAATATATAAAGTAAAATAGAAGTCGAAACATCGACGATTTTGGATATATATATCTGTGTTATAAGATTTTATGTGATTTTGTGTAATTGTTTTATTTACAAATTATTTGATACTAATAGTTATATTTATAATAATTATCAGATGAAAAACGCTAGTAATGAACCAGTTAATGAAGGGAATCAATCTGAACAAAATCAGGAAAACCAGTATATGACTAGACAAGATATTGAAAATATTATCACTCAAGGGATAGCTAATGCTATTCCAGCAATCATGGCTGCTGCTCAGAAACCTGTTGAACCACAACAAATTATTCCTAGTAAACGTACTCAGGAAGATAATTTTAGCCATAGTGTAAATGAAGGCGGCAATCATGACGATAATAATCCACGACAGGCTCCACCTCCTAAGAAAATGAAAGCCGCAACACCTGGTTGCACTTTCAAAGAATTTCTTGCTTGCAAACCTGCTGAATTTGCAGGTAACGAAGGAGCAACTGCAGTACTGCGTTGGTTAGAGAAAACCGAAGCAGTAATTGCAATAAGTAAGTGTTCCGAAGAAGATCAGGTTATGTATGCATCAAATTTGTTCAAAGAAGGGGCACTCGAGTGGTGGAACACGGTGCTACAAGCAAAAGGAAGAAGGATGGCTTATGCTATGAACTGGGAAGAATTTAAAATTCTTGTAGAAAGAAAATACTCTCCTGAATACGAAAAGGAACAAATGACAAATAAGTTCCTAAACCATCGTATGGTAGGCGTAGAGTGTCGTGGTTATACTTCGACATTCTTTGAATATGCTAGAGTGGTACCAACACTAGCTTCGCCAGAACCGGTACTCATTTCCCGTTACATTTGGGGATTAATTAGTGAAATTCGTATCATCGTTAAAGCTGCGAGACCTCGCACTATTGACGATGCTGTGGAACTAGCTAATACCCTAACTGATGAACTAGTACGCACAAGAGAAGAAGATCGAAAGAAGGAATTGGCTCAAAAGATTACCCAAGGATTTCGTGTGGGTAATGATAATAATAGGTTCAAGAAAAGAGGAAGAAGACAATCTGCACAACCGCCTTTATGTAACAATTGCAAAAAGAATCATTTTGGAAAATGCAATTTAATTTGCAACTTTTGCAAAATGACAGGACATCGTGAAGAAAATTGCAAAAAGAAAACCATAGTCTGCTATAAATCTGGAGAAACAGGACATTATAAAACAGAATGTCCTAAATTGACTAAAATCGCAGACAATAAAGGCAAACCAGCTGATGGAACAACAAAGAAGACTGCCCGAGCATTTCAGCTAACTACTCAGGAAGCCGAACTTATTCCCGACGTCATAGCTGGTACGTTATTGGTCCACGACGTTTATGCAAAAGTATTATTTGACTCTGGTGTAAACCAAAGTTTTATCAATACTTCATTTTGCCAAGCTCTTAATTTACCCTTAACCACCCTTAGGCAAATTTTTACAGTCGAAACAGCAGACGAGAATTCTGTTAACATAAATAAGGTTTTGAAGGAAGGAAAGATAGAACTGTTAGGCCATAAGTTTTCCGCAAACTTGTTACCTATGAAGTTAGCCGGATTCGATGTTGTGTTAGGAATGGATTGGTTGATAGCCAACCATGCTCGAATCCTCTGTGATAAGAATTCTGAAGAAATCCGTACTTCCACAGGAGAGGTAATATTAATTACAGGAGATAAACCACGAAAGCCACTGAAATTCATTTCAGTAATCAAGTTGGCTAGTTATTCAAGAAAACAAGAAATGGTGTATATGATTTCGGTAATCATTAACACTAAAAGTAAGGAACTCTCAGACATCCCTATAGTTTCAGAATACCCAGACATCTTTCCAGAAGAATTACCTGGATTACCACCTGATAGAGAAGTAGAGTTTAGAATTCATCTAATTCCGGGTACTACACCAATAGCTAAGGCACCTTATCGATTAGCACCTACCGAAATGCTAGAATTGAAAAAGCAGTTAGATGAATTATTAAGCAAAGGATTTATACAACCTAGTTTATCCCCTTGGGGAGCACCAGTGTTGTTTGTGAAAAAGAAAGATGGATCGATGAGAATGTGTATCGATTATAGAGAACTAAATAAAGTTACAATTAAGAATCGATATCCATTACCTAGGATTGATGATCTTTTTGATCAACTTCAAGGTGCTAGGTATTTTTCTAAGATAGACTTAAGATCCGGACATCACCAGTTAAAAGTACAAGAAGAAGACATACCTAAAACTGCTTTCGGAACTAGGTATGGCCATTATGAGTTTACAGTCATGCCCTTTGGACTAACAAATGCTCCAGCAGCATTTATGGACATGATGAATCGGATCTGTAAACCATACTTGGATAAATTTGTAATCGTATTCATCGACGATATACTTATTTATTCCAAAAGTCAGGAAGAACATTGCAAACACTTGCATGCACTCTTAACTTTGTTAAGAAAAGAAAAACTTTATGCCAAATTCTCGAAGTGTGAATTTTGGCTGCAAGAAGTATAATTTTTAGGTCACATGGTGAATCATGAAGGTATCCACGTAGATCCTGCTAAAATAGAAGCAATTACTAAATGGAAGGTCCCACAAACAGCTATGGAAATTAGAAGTTTTCTAGGCTTAGCTGGATATTACAGACGATTTATTAAGGATTTCTCTAAGATTGCTGTACCTTTGACTAAGTTAATCTGTAAAGCCGCTAAGTTTGAATGGGGACATAAACAAGAAGAAGCTTTTAAGATTTTAAAACACCGATTGACAAATGCTCCAATTTTAGCATTACCCGAAGGAACAGAAGATTTTGAAGTATATTGTGATGCTTCAAAATTAGGATTCGGATGTGTATTGATGCAACGCAAGAAGGTAATTGCGTATGCCTCCCGGCAGTTGAAAAAGCACGAGGAAAATTATACGACTCATGACTTAGAATTAGGAGCCATAATTTTTGCCTTGAAAATTTGGAGACATTATCTGTACGGAAGTAAGTTTACTGTCTATACAGATCATAAAAGTTTAAGATATATATTTGGGCAGAAAGAGTTAAATATGAGGCAAAGAAGATGGATGGAAGTTTTAAGTGACTACGACTGTGATATTCAATATCACGAAGGAAAGGCAAATGTAGTTGCAGATGCCTTAAGTCGTAAGTATCAGGAAAAACAAAAGCGAGTCCGTGCTTTTAGATTAAATCTACAAGTAGAGTTAATGGATCAATTAAAGAAAGTTCAGGAAACAGCAATCAAGGACGATGCGGAAGGAATGAAAGGTTATATAAAGGAACTAGAGCAAGGAAATGATGGAGTTTGGAGATTCCACAAGAAACGAATTTGGGTACCTAAGCAGGGAGAGTTAAGAAATAAAATTTTAGAGGAAGCTCATAAATCTAGGTATACTATGCACCCTGAAAACAATAAGATGTACCAAGATTTAAGAAAGAACTTTTGGTGGATAGGAATGAAGAAAGATATACCAAGATATGTTTCTAAATGTCTTACTTGTTCACAAGTTAAGGCAGAACATCAGAAAGCTTCAGGGTTACTACAACAATTGGAAATGCCTGTATGGAAATAGGAACTCATAACAATGGATTTTGTTACTAAGTTGCCTAAAACAAGAAAAGGTAATGATGCGATTTGGATAATTGTGGATCGATTAACCAAATCAGCTCATTTTCTACCAATGAATGAAACCTTTAGCATGGAAAGGTTAGCCAAGTTGTATGTAGACGAAGTGGTATCTTTACATTGAGTTCCACTCTCCATTGTATCCGATAGAGATAGTCGTTTCACTTCTCATTTTTGGAAAAGTTTCCAGCAAGCTATGGGAACTCGACTAAATCTGAGTACGGCATATCATCCACAAACAGATGGACAAAGTGAAAGAACGATCCAAACTCTAGAAGACATGCTTAGAGCATGTGTAATAGATTTTGGTGGAAATTGGGACGATCACTTACCATTAATTGAATTCTCCTATAACAATAGTTATCATTCCAGTATTGAAACTGCTCCATTTGAAGCACTATATGGAAGAAAATGCAGAACTCCAGTTTGTTGGGCAGAAATAGGAGAAAGTCAATTATCAGGTCCAGAAATTGTGCAAGAAACTACTGACAAAATAACTCAGATCAAGGAAAGACTGAAAACAGCTCGAGATCGTCAGAAGAGTTATGCAGATAATCGCCGCAAACCGATAGAATTTCAGGTTGGAGATAAAGTACTCTTGAAAGTTTCTCCTTGGAAAGGAGTTGTTCGATTTAGTAAGAAAGGAAAGCTAAGTCCAAGGTACGTAGGACCATTTTCTGTGATCCAACGTATAGGACCAGTTGCTTATCGTTTACAACTACCAGAAGAATTAGCTGGAGTACATGATGTATTTCATGTATCCAATCTTAAGAAATGTTTATCAGATGAATCACTGGTAGTACCTCTTCAAGATATAGAGGTAAACGAAAAGCTGAAATTTGTTGAAAAACCTCTTCAAATTGAGGATCGAAAGATCAACTTTCTCAAACATAAACGACTAGTTTTAGTCAAAATCAGATGGGATTCAAATAGAGGTGCTGAGTACACTTGGGAGCTGGAATCAGAAATGAAGAGAAAGTATCCTCATTTATTCCAGTAAATCTCGAGGACGAGATTTTTATTAAGGTAGGGAGAATGTAAGAACTCTCATCAAAAGTCCTAATTATTATTTTAATTTAACCAATAGGAAACCCTAATTGAGAAACCCAAGTAATTCTGAACAAACCCTAAAATTTTTAAAACATTTAGAATCAGGATTAGGGCCCCTAAAACTAAAGGGGAGTAAACCCTAAGTTGATAATTATCTCTAAAATGCGTTGTATAAATTTCAATTTAACGAACTGTCAATTCATCAAGCCTATACTAGTGACAAGGCTACCCTAGAATAGGTGTGCACCCCAGGCGAGTCGCGACAACATCACCATCATCTTCCGCGACACGCGGGGGAGTCCAACTTCACGTATAAATACTGGGCATTGGGACTTGAATTCTGTCTTTGGAACGACGTAAATTCGAGTTACGTAGACTGAGTTATCACAGAAACAGTCCACTAAACACACACAATCACTAATTGCTGCCACAATCAGGGTAATAACTCGATCGCTATTACGATTCAACGTCCGATCGATTATAACTATCCAACGATTGTTTAAGTGCCGCTCAAATTGAGTTATACTTTGTTATTCATCGTGATTTCGACTTGAATGTTTGAGTGCTGTTCGAAATCGGACTATACTCTGTCATTCGTTGTGAATCCGCTGAATTGATAAGTATTGCACTTGTCAATCGTTGAGAGGGTTTAATCTCGTGAATTGTCGTAAATGCAGTATTAGTTACTAACCGATTTGTGTGTGCATTGTTAATTAAATTAGGTTAATCAAGGCTAATCAGTAGGCTTATATTCTGCTCGTTAAATCTACAATGTGAGTCATTCTCTTTTTATCAACTGTTTTACAATACTCCAAATTATTTTCAAAAGTTATAATTACAGTGATTAAGTTTATGTAATCACCAAATTACAGCCGGTATGTGGGGTATTGTGCACAATATTGCTGTTTTATCACTTTAGGTGGGCGAACCTAAAATTAGTGATATTCGTCATTCATTGGGGCAGACAATGGTGATATGACCACAGTCACCGTAAAGATTCGAGTGACAAATACTGTGGGTAGTTGGTTTGATATCAGAAACATTGTAATCTCTTAATACTGTGAATTATAACAAAAGAGTCGTTTCAGTAAAACTGAATGATTCACTCAGTATTTCCCTGCTGACAAAACCTTTTTCAAACATATTTCAGATGATCTGTTGTGAGCACAGGAAAAGTGTCGTGGAGCATTACAAGCTTAGAAAGTGGCTCAATGTAAATAAATAACGAAATATGTTTTCAGAAATAATGATTTCCAACGAAATCACTTTATTGTAAATTATGGGATTTATCCCTATATTGTATATAAACGAGCAGTTTTAATATTAATCGATCCTGTTTAAAAAGACTTCCGCTGTCACTTAAATAAATACCATCAGATTTCCTGACTCGCGGCTCTGGACCGGGTCAAACCGGGGCCAAGGGCCGTGACAGGTACCGACAACGATGTTGCCCGAACGGTATCAGTCGGTTCAAATCGTCACGGTACTAGTAATGATATTCGTTTGTCATCGCAAATAGAGTTATATAAAAAAAATATTAAAATTAGGAACCATAAAAATGAATACAGCTACATGTACCAATGTTGTCGGTAGGATACGCCAGTTTTTTGAAAGCAAAAACAATAAAAATAAGTAGCGTTACCGAGACCGATGTTGTTCGGTCGGTTTCGATTTGGTTAACTACGGTAGCGGCACAAAACTCATTACCAAACAGAAACCATACAAATGAGTACATACATTGTTTAAAAAGGCGTTTTGAGGCGCGCCTCGAGGCGTACGCCTCAGGTGAGGCGGTGAAAAAACGCAATTAAGGCTTAGCCTCACAGGGGGGAACTGAAACCTAAGCCTCAGTCATACGAGGCGGTTTGAGGCGGTGAGGCGGCGAGGCGGTGAGGCTTAAGCCTCACCAGACTTGTGCAAATTGATCAATTCCGGCGAAAATATACAACTCCGGTGATGTTTTCTGCCGGAAACCAGGAAGAAGATGAAGAAGAAGATAGCGGCTGAAGTTATTCAGCGTGTTTAGGCTTTAGGGTTGCCGGAAACCAGGAAGAAGATGAAGAAGAAGACATCGGTTGAAGTTATTCAGCGTGTTTAGGCTTTAGGGTTGCTGGAAACCAGGAAGAAGACAGCGGCTGAAGTTAGTTAGGGTTTTAAATAACTTTATATCTTTTAACATTTAACCCCTCTATCTTTCATAAGTTTTCATTTAGTCTCTAAACCTTGTAAAATTACTGAAAAAGTGTAAAATCAGTTTGAATATTTGTACATTTAACCCCCTTTATTTTCACTACTTTAAATTTGGTCCTTAAGTTTATAAATTTATACCTAAAAAGGTATAAAATTAACATTATATATATGAAAAAAAAAATTATAGATAGTTATTTTTTATTTCTTAAAATATCATGGAACAAGTTCTATGATATTTAGATGTCATAACATTACTAGTTTAAGTTGTTTGAACTATTTTATGATGCTTGTTTTATGTTTAAACCTTGTTTGTTGAAATATTTTCTATTTATAATGTTTGTTTTATGCTAATTTGTGATTTTTATGAGACATCTATATATTTTTTAAATTTTTTTAATAATGTTTTGAGGCTTACGCCTCGACCTACCTCGAGGCTTACGCCTCGTGAGGCTAAGGGAAAACGCCTCGATACCCGTTTTAGCCTTTTTAAACCTTGAGTACATATACATGTACCGATGTAGTTCGGTACGATATGGTAGCGATATGATGTAAATTTATCAAAAGCAAAAACAATATAAATAAATATTGGTACCGATACATATTTTTCGGTTTGTTTCAATTCTTTTTGGTACGATAGCGGCACAATATCTGTTCAATAAAGTTTATATTGCAATGTTGAAAAAAAAACAATTGGTTTGGTTTGGTTTAGTACGATAGGGGCACATTATCCGTTTTCAATAAATTTATACTGCAATATTAAAAAAATAAACATAAAACGCAAGGTGTCAGGAAATAATAAAAATATATGATAATAAAATATTATTAAAAAAAACTGAAACAATTGTTCAAAAATTAAAAATCACTATTCATGGCAACTTTGTTTTAATATGGATAATAATAATAACAATAATAATAATATTTGCATTGAATTTCAAGTATATTCTGTATTTGATCATATTTCTGTATACTCGTTCTATTAAATGATTCAAACTAAACAATATAATGAAAAAAACAAATCAGAATAAAATCATACATTCATGTATTTCGTTACATAGAGTATCGATTTACTTTATTTAATTACTAGGTTAGAACATCGTGTATTACACGGGTTGAATAAATGTAATTTTATATATTAAATAATAAAAAGTTATATCTTTATGAATCTCGTATATTGTACCGGTTAAATAAATGTAATTTTATATATCAAATAATAAAAAATAGGTATATCTTTAAAAACCATGTGTATTACACAGATTAAATAAATGTAATTTTGTATACTAAATGCTAAAAACGTCGTATCTTTAAAAAACCCGTGTATAATCGGGTTGAATAAATCTACCAAATAATAAAAATATTACATCCTTAAAAACCTCGTATGTTACACGTGTTGAATAGATCTAAAAAAGAGTTATATCCTTAAAAACCATGTGTACTACACATATTAAATAAATGTAATTTTGTATATTAAATACTAAAAACGTCGTATCTTTAAAAAACACGTGTATAGTCTGGTTGAAAAATCTACCAAATAATAAAAATATTGTATCCTTAAAAACCCTGTGTATTACAAGTGTTGAATAAATCTAATTTTACATAGCAAATGATAAAAAGTTATATCTTTAAATACTCCGTGTATTACACGTGTTATATAAATGTAACTTTGTATAGTAAATAATAAAAAAAAGTTATATTTTTAAAAACCCCGCGTTTTACACGAGTTGAATAAATATAATTTTGTATACCAATTAATAAAAAAGTTAAATTTTTAATAAATTAGGATAACATTTAATATTAATTTATTATTTATATATTTAATATAAGATAAGTAGGAAAGAGAGGTATTTGATTTAAAAATATATTAAATTAACAATTTAGATTTGAGGATAATATTTTATTAAAGCATGATAAGATTTAATATTTATGTATTTAGTTAATATAAAATAAGTATAATTTTAAGGATACCTTCCATGAATGACACGTGTCCAAAACTTGGTTTATTTTATTATAGTAGATAGATTCTGAATGTGTAACATCTTTTAGAAGTTAGAACAGATCTGAATATTTGCTGAGAAATTGTGTGGAACATACTAAAAACATATAAATTGGAATTTATGCAAAGAATTTCGTGTGACGTTTTAGTAGAGATCTGAATGTTTGCAAATAAATTTGTATGAGATGTTCAAGAACAGATTCTACGTTTGCAAATTAGAAATCCGTGCGATTTACAAAAATCACAGCAAGCAATCTGGCGGTCATGCAATCATATATTCAAGTAAGTAAGAAAATACCTTTCAATATGTCGCCTTTCACTTGAGATCTTCCTTTCCTTTCTTTGTAACACTCTTCTAAATTCAATTGTCAAGTATAGAAATTGTTTAGTAATAAGATGGTAGAGAAAGGCTGTATGTCAATACAGTACAAATAATTTAATGCTATGTACTGGTTGCTTCAGAATAGCTTGTCTAGTCAAAGTCCGATTCATGTTGCTTCAGTAAACTTCACCTTTTTTATTTTCAATTATTTCTGGTTTTAAAAGTAGACTATCGGATAACTAATTTAAAATATTAATATTTTTAACCAATGTATTACACACATCTGTTATGTTTGGGTCACTTTAATATCACTCATGGTAGGGCTTTACCCATGATGCCTGGGTTCGATCCCCACTTGAGGCGGTTTATTCTCCTCTGTGGCGGCTCTCAATCCGTCAAGCCTTACTCGATGGGCGAGGCACCTGTGGGGTTTTTCCTTCGACGCTGGCCACTATCTGATGTCAGCTGGATCACGGTTAAAACACTCATGTCTGGCCGGAGAGAGGCGATGGACCTCTCCGCAATGGGGGGTGTGGGGTGTCTCGCACCAAAAAAAAAAAACTTGCCATTCAAAAAAAAAAAAAAGAGAGAGAGATTGTGTAACAAGTGGGTCACTTTGTCACTTTGCAAATTCGTCATCATAACACCGCAGTACCACACAAAACGTTTTTTTTTTTTTACGAAAGCCAATGATATTTATATAGATCTATATTAAAATATTATGGTTGGCCGTACATGCTTATTTAATTATTATGCAAATAAAAGACATACACTTGTTCCTATATTTACAAACTTAATGTTTTACATGAATAAAGTCTGGATTTCATCATCATTTGTGTTTTGTTTGAGAAACAGAAACCCACTATGACAAAGAAACAGCCATGGATGAAGTATATATATATTATATATCAAGTAGCAACCAGATGAATTGAAATAAGCAGCACACTTAGAAGCTTGTAATTAGATTCGTACATACATACATACATAAAACTAATCAGTTAAGAAAATACCTCCTCTCAACCTTTGCTTTTACTTGCGATCTTTCTCCAATATCTCTGATGATAAGCCTCTGATTTTTCTAGAGGAAGAATAAAAGGAGTAAGAGGGTCTTATAATTGTAAATTTCTGAGATGTTGCCGACAACATTTCACGTTATGATTAACACTAAAATGCTAAAAACTAAACCCAAAAAAACCTAAAAAACTCTAAAAATCACTATATAAATAATATTTGCGATGAATTTCAAGTATATTCTGTATTTGATCATATTTCCATTAGCCAGATTTGTGAATCACTTTGTTTTGTCATATTGTTCACCATACGTATACTCGTTCTTTAAGAAAGTTCTTTTTTTTTAAATGATTCAAACTAAACAGTAAAAAAAAAAAAAAAAATCAGAATAAAATCATACAATCATGTATTTCGTTACAAAGAGTATCGATTTACTTTATTTATTTATACCGAATGTGTAACATGTTTTAGAACACATCTGAATATTTGATGAGAAATTGTGTGGCACATACTAAAAACATATAAATCGGAATTTATGCAAAGAATTTCGTATGACATTTTAGTAGAGATCTGAATGTTTGCAAATAAATTTGTATGAGATGTTCAAGAACAGATTCGAGTGTTTGCAAATTAGAAATCCGAGCGATTTGCAACAATCACAGCAAGCAATCTGGTAATCATATATTGAAGTGCTGTTTGCAAAACACGAATGGTTTATGAAGATGAATACCGTCTGGAATGCAATCTAATTAAAAAGACAAGACACTAATTAAGTAAGTAAGAAAATACCTTTCACTTGAGATCTTCCTTTCTTTGTAAGACTCTAAATTCAATTGTAAATTGTAAAGTATAGAAATAAATTGTTTTGCAATGCTTAGTAATATGGTAGTGAAAGGCTGTACGTCAACACAGTACAATACTTTAATGCTATGTACTGGTTGCTTCAGAAAGAAAACACTGTAGATTTAATCTAATCGATAGTCTAGTCAAAATCACTGGTCAGACTCATGTTCCTTCAACAAACTTTTCTCTTTTTTATTTGGGTGTACCTATTTGCAAAATTATTTGCCTATTGACACACCAAAAAGATATTTTTTGTCCTATATGCACACCCTGCAGTGTCGAGCTGTTGCCAAAGCGCGGCGTTTTGCTCCGGTCAACCAGACAAAGACTGACGGGTGTCTGACGGGTCTGTTGACTGGACCAAAACGCCGAGCTTTGGCAGCGTTTTGGTTATGTCAACCAGACAAAAGACTGACACCCGGTCTGGTTGGCAGGACCAAAACGCGGCCAAAGCTCGGCGTTTTGGTCCGGTCAACAGACCCGTTAGACACCCGTCAGTCTTTGTCTTGTTGACCGGACCAAAACGTCGCGCTTTGGCCACAACTCGACACTGCAGGGTATGCATACAGGACAAAAAACATTTTTTTTAGTTGGCTATCTACACACTTGGTGTGTAGATAGTTTGAGCCTTTTATTTTCAATTATTTCTAGTTCAAAAGTACTATATCGGATAACTAATTTAAAATGTTAATATCTTTTAACCCTTGTTTTTTTTATCATTCCATCCCCTTTTCTACCATTCATCAACAACACCATAACCAATCACCTTCGCCACCACCCACCACCGATGCCATCGCCGTCTTCACCCGCAACCGCCGCCACCCCGACAGCCACCACCGTCGCCAACGCCAATCGCCGCCACCACCCACCACCACCGTCGATGCCACCTCCGCCGCCACTAACCCCCACCGATGGCCTTCGCCACCTCCGCCGCCACCAATCACCGAAGGCCGCCATCGCCGCTGTGACAACCCTCATAAATCCAGGTATCCGTACAATTAATTAATATTAATTAATGCTTAATGACTGTGCTTGATTACTTAATTGTTTTCTGATTACTGCATCACACTTACATGTGCATCACATATTACATAATGTCACATCATTATCACATACAAACCTTATTGACATACATGATGCACAAAGCACAGTTAGCACAGTTAACGGATAGAACAGGAATATGCTGACGGAGTTTCAGTACATAGACAGACAGTGCTTTGAGACCCAGTATAGGCCAGGGACAAGGTACTACACTAGTATGGTGTGTAGGGAAGTAAGGACCATAAAACTGCGTCACTAGGTGATAGTTTAAGTGCCGGAAAGTGCCTAAAACCCACATGAAGTGCAGAATTTTGCATATTTCAGCGAAATTCAGTTTTTTAACAAGCTAGTTATGTGCAAAAATATGACAAAATGGTCCTGAATGCTTTCCTAAGTGTCGGGAATTAAAAGTGTCACAAAAAGTAACATAAAGATCATTAAACGGAATAGCTTGACACTTTAACGAACCGGTATCTAACCGAACAATCGGACACTACTCGAAACACCAAAATTATACTAGAAACATTGTTTAATTATTTCTGAGCTAGTCATGATCCCCGAACACCTTAACACCCACTAAAATATCTAGTAACTAACTTAACCAACTATATACTTGGTTTTGAACTAGTAAGTAATCAACTAGTTAAAGCCTACTCTATACCCCCCCCCCCCCAACCACCTACAATCGGCCATACCACCACCACCATACCTCAAGATTTTATTTCCTTTTTTTTTTATTAGATCTTGCTTGCTATTCATGACAAGATATTTAGGAGTGATGGCTATAAGTATGGCATAGCGTTCAAGAGATGATCACATTTCACACACTAACACACACACCCACCTTTCTCCCTCTCTTGCCCTCCCTCTCGACCGAGAACACCACCACCACCACTTCCACCTCTAGTTCATCCTTTTTCAAGTTATCACAAGGTGTTAGAAGGAGCTAGGAGCTTGTGGAACTTCAAAGACCTCTCTCATTAGTTTTTATCCTCTTGATTTCTACACTTGATTCATCCCTAGCCTTGTGCTAGTGGTAAGATCCTTGTACACTCTAGTTTACTCCCATTTTTAGTGGTTAATGTTGAATCATAATCAAGAACATTGAGAACACTAAAGAACATAAGCATGTAACTTGAACATAAGCTCAACATATGATGAAATCTTGATGAAATTATGTTATTTAGTGTATGTATGATACTTGATTGCTATTTTGAAATTATGATGTTGATCATCATAAGGAGCTTGCTAGATTGTGATTAAACACATGATCTAGCAAGTAGGAGGATGATTATGGAAGGAAACAAGATGATCATCCTCATGTGCAAGCATGAACTTGAAGAATAAAATGATTTTTGAAAAATAATCATCAAAGTGAGTTAATAATCTTGTGGATCTAAGAATACTGGATGGTTTTCCAAAAGAACCAAGTTCAAAATATGATTTTTAGAAGATCTTGGTTCTTACTTAAACGAACACTATTTTTAGTGGTAAAACAAGTGTATAAACACTCATGAAACAAGAAGATCTCACAAAGAAACGTTTTTGTAAAATATGTTTACAAGTTGTAAACACCTAAATTCTTTAAGAATGAGATTTTTAAAGAAATAAACACACTTTAAAGGATAACTAGACCTACTAAATACACCACCAAGTTACTACAAGTTTTTGTGAAAGATCAAGTTCATGTTGTTATGTAAATTGCATAGTTTTTGCACTTGGTAAGTGTAAGTTGTTTAGGGATTAATTGTTGATTGTTGTGATGATTTTTGAAAAGAAAATGATATGCTTTAATAGCATGGACACCTCCATTTTTAGGGGAAACAATGGCAAAATTTTCTAAAAATACCAACACTTAAAAAAATATTTTCTAAACAAGTATTTACAAGTGTATTTTGATCATAAGTTTTCAATATAAACTTTGCCATAATTTTTGTAACAAAAATACAAATATTGGAGGTTGGTTTTTATAAATAAAAGTGGGTAAATATATATTTAAAATATATATATATACATTAAGACACTTGTGTTGGTGCATACGTTTGTCGACTTCGTCTTGTATCGTGTCTAGGATTAGAATTGTTAGATTAGGGCGCGTTGTACGAGAAAATAGGTTGTTTTAGGATGTTAAAGATCTGATTCCGCTTGAACAGGAGATTCCGCTTGAACTGCTTCTGGACACTTTCAAGCGGAACCCTTGCCCCTATAAATACCTTCTGAGCGGAATCATTTGCAACGGTTCTTGTTTTCCGGTACCGAACTGCTGCCGAAGTGCCAATTGATTGTAAAGCTGTGAAATCATTTATACAAAGCAAATTTAAGTGAATCAAGCTGTTTTCGTGTCCGTTTCTTAGTTTCCGCCTCTGAAACGGATTAGAACACCTCTGAACGACTCGTTTGGGTCACGAACACGATCCTACAAGTGGTATCAGAGCTCAGGAGGAGGAGTTCTGCATATTACAGCCTGATTTCATTGTGTTTTCTCACTTCTACACCTTCTTTCTTCATTTGAAAAAGTTTCGACGGTTAAAATCCGCTCATTTTCACAAATATGGTGTAAAACAGCATATTAACAAACCCTTGAGAGTTTGAGGACAAAATTCAGCTTAAAAAGTGGTAAAATGAACCTTAGAGTTGATTCCGCTCGAACGAACATTCGATATTCCGCTTGAGTTTGACATTATCTGGCTGATTCCGCTTGAAATTTACCAGAGATTCCGCTTGAAACCGTGTTGAAATAGAAATCTGTGATTCCGCTTGAAATAGAATTCTGTGATTCCGTTCGAGATCAGCTATTCCGCTTGAAATAATATTATGGTTATTTCGCTTGAAACTGAATTGGGTGATTTCGCTCCAAGTTGCTTGTGATTTCGCTCCAACGTATTATCTCGCTTGAAATTGTTGTGTAGTGATACCGCTCCAAATAGTATTGTGGTTATTCCGCTTGGAACTGTCTGTTTTTGAAAAACGTGTTACCGAATCATGGCTGAGGAGTTTTACAATGCGTTCGCAACACCGGTTGCACCTGTTACTGCTGCTGAAACATTGTACAGTGAGAATGAGACGGGAACTCATCAGAAACCACCGAAACTGATGTATATTGAAGATTTTCAGGGTTGGAAAAATCGATTCGAGAACTGGGTGCAAGCTTACAAATTTGATGCATGGTGTTCATTGTTGAAGGATTACGAGAAACCAAAGAATGAACGAGGGCTTGATAAAGCTTTTTGTGACTTTTCGGAAACTGACAAATTGAAATACACAAGTGAAAAGATGATGATCAGCATTCTCCAGCAAGCAGTTAAAGAAGATATCTTTGTGTTACTTCAACATTCGGGTACAGCTAGATCAATTTGGGAAGCTTTGATTCAGAAATTCAGAGGGAGTGCAGATATGATCAAAAACAAAAAGGCATTATTGAAGAAATCGTTTGACATGTTTACAACTTTTTTGTAAAATATGTTTACAAGTTGTAAACACCTAAATTCTTTAAACACTCATGAAACAAGAAGATCTCACAAAGAAACGTTTTTGTAAAATATGTTTACAAGTTGTAAACACCTAAATTCTTTAAGAATGAGATTTTTAAAGAAATAAACACACTTTAAAGGATAACTAGACCTACTAAATACACCACCAAGTTACTACAAGTTTTTGTGAAAGATCAAGTTCATGTTGTTATGTAAATTGCATAGTTTTTGCACTTGGTAAGTGTAAGTTGTTTAGGGATTAATTGTTGATTGTTGTGATGATTTTTGAAAAGAAAATGATATGCTTTAATAGCATGGACACCTCCATTTTTAGGGGAAACTATGGCAAAATTTTCTAAAAATACCAACACTTAGAAAAATATTTTCTAAACAAGTATTTACAAGTGTATTTTGATCATAAGCTTTCAATATAAATTTTGCCATAATTTTTGTAACAAAAATACAAATATTGGAGGTTGGTTTTTATAAATAAAAGTGGGTAAATATATATTTAGAATATATATATACATTAAGACACTTGTATGAATATTTGTATACTTGGTAAAATAGTTATATTATTTTAGGTTAAATAATATAACTTAACAAATACCATGAAATTTACTATCCAAAATAATGCCAAGAATATCATGGAATAAATATATAAGTTACACACATAATATTGTGGAACCGAACGATAGAACGTAACTTACAAAATATTCCGGAAAATACCGTCGTACATATATTTTTGGTAAATCTTATTTTGGATACAAGAACTGAAAATATGATTTCATTATCATTACAAAGTATATCATATTTTTGACAAGGAGAAAATATATTATTTTTGGAAGTAAAAATATATTTTCTTAGTATATTTAGAAGATATATGATTTTTGGGAAAAAATATATATTTTCTTGAAATACATTACTTTTGGACAAAATAAGTTATATATATTTTCTAAAGTGGGACTCGAAAATATATTATTATGGGCTTACAAATACAATAATATGAAAATACATGTCTAAGATACCCCCATCCTTGGGAAGGAAATACGAAGTTAAATACTTGAGAAGTATTAATACAGAAGTATTGCTTAAACAATTATTCCAAAACTAAATATAATTTAAGTTGAAATATTAGTTATCTTGACAAATAATTATACAACTTGGAATAACATTAGAAACGTAACTCCAAAACATTAATACTAAGCAAAGGCACGACCCGTCCGCCTAAGAGACACTAGTACATTGTAGGTAGTCGTGTTTGCTGACGAGATCGGAGTTACTAGTTCCGAAGACGC
This sequence comes from Helianthus tuberosus, assembly GCA_030545235.1. Classification (NCBI taxonomy): domain Eukaryota; kingdom Viridiplantae; phylum Streptophyta; class Magnoliopsida; order Asterales; family Asteraceae; genus Helianthus; species Helianthus tuberosus. The sequence goes on from CM060430.1 coordinate 4,154,128, forward strand.
AATACAGTGAGTTCATGTTCCCCCCTTTTCTTTAAACTGTTTTGTTTATTTACTTCGTGGGTGAAATACATGTTACAAAGGATTACTTACAATACAATTGGTATGGTTAGCCTAGGAAAGAACCATAGATCATGTGAATGGGTAGGCGTATACTTGAGGCCATCAATCCTCTTGTAGGACCGTGGGGCATGAGTGATAGATCTATTTGGGTGTAGCGAGCCCACACCCATGGGGACCAGGGTGGCCCATAGGGTGACTATGTCTTCCAGCCAGAAGCCCGGTACAAATATGCTAGGTTTGAGTCTTCCTACACCGTCACACATATCAGTGGTCTTGCAAACCATTGGTGATCTTTTCCTTGTTTGCTATCATAACGGGACGTTCATACATATAATGAATACAAAGGTTTTAAACATACTCACGAACATATAAACTCGCTCAACTTTTGTTGATATTTTTAAATTACATATATTTCAGGGAACTAAGTGGATCTGGCAGGTGTATGCATGTGCTTCAAGCTGCGTTATAAATAAAAGAGGTCATCCGAGGTCGTAGGGTTTAGGAGATGTATCTTACTCCTGGACGAGATACATGGTCCTAAGCTCGGGTTTGGTTTAAGTTATGTGGTCGAGTCTTCGTGAACTCATTAAAATATGTTATGGTTTGTAACTTGAATTTGGTGTCGATGTTTTCAGACAAGTATGTTGTGGTATTTTCTAAACTTAACATTTATGGATGAATGTCTTTTGGTTTTATCATATAGCATTGTTATGATTGAATGCTATGGTATTAAGAAGTCATACCAATAACCACGCTTCCGCAAAAGTCAGGGTGTGACAGCTTGGTATCAGAGCTTCGATCGTAGCGAACTAGGTTTCTTTCTCGAGTCTAGACTACTATCATTAGGGCTCTCACGAAAATGTTTTCAAACATGTTTACATTGCATGCACAAAATGTCCAGATCCAGGAAACAAATATTTTTACAAATAAAAGACACAAAATACATTTCAAAGAATTCATTTATAATTCAGTCTGAGAGACTGGGAAGTTAGTCTGAGAGACTAGCTGGGTAATTCAATCTGAGAGACTGGGGAGTAGGTCTGAGAGACTAACTGGGTAGTTCAGTCTGAGAGACTGGGTAGTCTGAGAGACTAGTTGGGGCAGTCTGAAAGACTGGGAGGTTTAGCCTGAGAGGCTGGGTAGTTCAGTTTGAGAAACTGGGAGGTTTAGCCTGAGAGGCTGGGTAGTTCAGTTTGAGAAACTGGGAGGTTTAGTCTAAGAGACTAAGTAGTTCAGTCTGAGAGGCTGGGTAGGATAGTCTTGGGAAGACTAGGATAAATACATGCTTACATTGCTATTACTTACATGCTTGATTGTTGATACATGTGCATAAGTTGTGATTGTTTTGTTACAGACACCATGTCCTCTTCTGATAGCGGAGTATCCGATACCATAGACCCTATGGCCATAGTTTCAGATGACGAGATGGCCACAGACCCTGAGGTTTTTACATCTGACACTACAAGTGACGATGAGGATGATTTTCAGCCGTTTGCTTTACCAGATCTGGTAGATGATATACCGCTAGCTGATGGTCTTCCTGGCAAGGATCTACTTCTTATTCAGATCCCTGCTCCTTTTCCTCTTGCTGCATTTCCTCTTGAGGATCTGCCTCTAGATGTTATGTCTGACGACGACATCGATCTTTTTATTGAGGGTTCCCCTGAGGGTGCCCAGGATGATGGAGCTCCAGTCGATGATGCCGTTGTCGTTCCACTTGTTGAGATTCCAGTTGGTGATGTCGTTGCTGTTCCACATGATGAGATTCCTGTTGTCGAGGCTCCTTCTGACCATTCTGGTCCTGATTCATTCGAGTCTGTGTCATCTACTACTTTACACGCACTGGGATTACAGCAATATCCCACCGATACTGATTCTGACACAACTATGTCTGCCGCACCTGTTCCTCCATAGGATTTCGAGTTTGGTGATGAGCTGGATCTTGTCTTTCCGCACGACTTCGACCCTGATCATGAGGTTGAGTTTATCCCCGATGATCAGCCTTTTGAGGCACCTGTCGTTCCTGACGATCAGCTCTTTGATATACCCGCTGATGTTGAGCTTGCTCCAGCTGACCCTAAGCCTATGATTGCACATGAGCCTATACCTGCTCACGATCTTCTATCTGAGCATGACCCTGCACCTGCCGATGTACCAGTTGTTGCACCACTGTTGCCTGACCCTATACCTGCAGCTGTTGATCATGCTCCTTTTGAAGCCCAGATTGACCCTAGATATGCGTTCACCCACAATGGGTGGATCGAGGACGACGATGACCTACCTCCTTTTGTTAGACCTGTTACTCCCCCACCTGCACCTACTCATGCACCCATTGATATCGCTCCATTTTACCCACACGTATCTGACATTCATCGCACTGATTTACCAGTCACGTTTTTACAGGATATCCCTCCTCCCCGTCCAGGGGAAGGTCCATCGAGTCAGCAGCCCGATCATATTCCTCCTATGTCAGCAGCTTTTCCCTTTGTGCCATAGTTTTCACATACTGCTCCTTTTGCTACTACACCATCGGGCGAGCCACTTATCTGGTTTCCGCTCAACACGATGCTTGTTTCTGATCCATACCATCCCTTCCACATTGGATACACGAGGGATGATTTGCTTTTGTCGCTGCAGCTCCAGCAGAAGATGCTGTGTAGGAGAGTCATGGAGTTAGAGAGGATCCTGCGTCCTCCGCCTTGTCCTTGTCAGTCACCATTCACGACTCCATCCGCTCCTCTCCTGCCATACCCAGATTTTGATGTCCGTTTTCTTACTATGGAGCAGCAGGTTAGCTACCTGTTGCGTACCGTTCATGCCCTCGAGGAGGATTTAGCGCATTTGCGCAGGTTGCTTTTCGTTCCTCCACCTCCTCCTCCTCCTCCACCATCAGCATAGCAGTTTTTGGTTTTATGCAGTTAGCATACTTTTGGTGAGAGTGCAGCTATTGAGCCCAGATTGCACAGCTTTTTGAAGACCACATTTCTTTTGACTTTTGATTGTTGTAGTTTGATGGGTAGTTTGGACAAGGGTGATGTGACCCTGTAGTCCTTTTTAGTTGTGATATGGTACATTGTGAAACTTGTAAAACTGTATTTGTGGTCATTTGATATATGAAAGCTCAATCGCAACATTCTCATTACATACATTGTTGAATTACTTGTTTGTGTTATGACATGGGATGTTATGTGTTTACTTGCGTTGATAAATGTTATTACATATGCGTACTACATACTTATATGCATAAGACCTAACCTATACAATCTTCTTATAGAAGTTGCCTCCACGAAGGGAAACTTGATTGCCCACTACTGAGGCCGAGTTACAAGAACGAATTTCACGAGCGATAGCAGAGCACGAGGCCTCACGCGCTGAAACTAGCGGGGGTACCTCAATAAACAACCCACCCCATGGTAATGTTTAAGTCGCTTGAGACACATTACGTTACATTTGGATATTCCATGTGTGTTTGCTAATGCTTTCTGTGAATGACGTTACTTGTACAGGCTGTACCTATAAGCAGTTTCTACACTGTAAGCCTCTAAATTTCGACGGCACCGGGGGTGCTGTGGCCTTTGTTCGATGGACGGAGAAGACCGATTATGTGATAAGAATGAGCAAATGCAAACCAGAACACCAAGTCACCTACATCTCCGGATTGTTCATAGATGGAGCGCTTTCATGGTGGAATCTCCAAGTCCAAACTCTGGGAGAGGCAGCAGCATACGCTTTGACTTGGAATGAAATGAAGGAACTCATGCGTAAAAAGTATTGCTCCAGGGCCGAAATTCAAAAGTTAGAAACTGAATTCTAGAACCTCAAGATGGACGGCCCGAAGATCGCCGAATATGTGCGGAGATTTCACGATCTATCTCACGTGGTACCATACATGGTTAGTCCGGAATTCAAGCGTGTTGAGTGTTTCATTTGGGGGTTGGCACCTCAGATTATGAGTATGGTGACGACGTCAAAACCTGCTACGATCACCGAGGCTATCGACCTGAGTGTAGCACTAACTGAAGAAGCAATCAGGTTAAACAAGTTTTCGATCTCTGACCAGAAGAAGAAAGAGACTCACGTTGAGTCATTGGGTGAGAACAAATGGAAGTTTTCAAACTTCAAGAAAGGTACCAGCAGTGCTAACAAGAAGGAAGAGGCAAACGCACCAGCCAGGGCCAAAACCGGTACTGAAAACAAAGGAAAAGGGTGCACCTTGCCCAAATGCGATGCGTGTCAGTTGCATCACAATGGACGATGCCGATCTGGAAGATGCGAGTCTTGTGGAAGAGTTGGTCACTCGAAGGAAACATGTTGGGTTGGTACTGGGCGTGGTAACAATGGTCAGAGAGGTTATGGAAAAAACAACCGTGGTGGGAATGGATGCAGAAACCGCCCTCAAGGAGGAAATGGCGGTAATGGAAATCATGGTAATTTTGGGAATCATATTGGAAATGGAAACCGTGGAGCGAATAACAATCAAGGTGGTAATGGGAACGGTAATGGTCGAGGACCAGGTTGTTTTAATTGTGGAGACGTGGGGCATTTCAAGAGAGAGTTCTCAAAACTCAATCAAGCTCAGGGAAGGGTTTTCAACATCGGTGCGAGGGAAGCTCGCCAAGATCCAAATGTGGTCACTGGTACGTTCCCTATCAACCAACGTTATGCATCTGTACTATTTAATACCGGTGCCGATTATAGTTTTGTATCACTAGAATTTAAGAATATACTTGGGTTGGTAAGCAGTAAGCTAGACATTCCATATTCAATAGAACTAGCTAATGGAAAGCTAGTAGAAGCGAATGAAGTTATTAGGGGTTGCGTGATAGAACTGGGAGAGCACGAGTTTACACTTGATCTACTACCGGTCGAGTTAGGAAGCTTCGACATGGTAGTGGGGATGGATTGGTTGTCAAGCAACCGAGCAGAGATTGTATGTCACGAGAAGGTCATTCGCATTCCGATGGCGAATGGAGAAACAATTGTGGTACATGGAGAGAAGCACGATACACCCCTAAGGATCATCAATTGTTTGAAGGCTCGAAAGCGTTTGCAGAAAGGATGTGTCGCCTTCTTGGCACACATTGTGGATAAAGAAGCTGCTGAGCCAAAGCTAGAAGACATTCCAGTCGTGAAGGAATATCCTGAAGTCTTTCCCGAAGACTTACCAGGATTGCCGCCGCAGCGACAAGTCGAGTTCCACATTGACTTAGTTCCAGGCGCTGCGCCTGTGGCTAAGGCACCTTATCGACTTGCGCCATCCGAGATGCAAGAGCTGTCAACGCAACTTCAGGAGCTATTGGATAAGGGATTTATCAGACCAAGCTTCTCGCCTTGGGGAGCTCCAGTTTTGTTCATTAAGAAGAAATAAGGAAGTTTCCGCATACGTATCGACTACCGGGAGGTTAACAAGTTGACTATCAAGAATAGATATCCTTTGCCAAGGATTGATGACATGTTCGATCAACTACAAGGTTCGAGTCGTTACTCCAAGATCGATCTTCGATCGGGTTATCACCAGTTGAGGATACAAGAAGAAAGCATACCAAAGACTGCCTTCAGAACTCGCTATGGACACTACGAGTTCCTGGTTATGCCGTTTGGGTTGACGAACGCGCCAGCAGTATTCATGGATTTGATGAATAGAGTTTGTAAGCCGTACCTCGATAAGTTTGTGATCGTGTTCATCGATGATATTTTAATCTATTCGAAGACGAAGGAAGAACATGAGCAACATCTAAAAGCTATCTTAGAGCTACTTAAGAAAGAGAAATTGTACGCGAAATTCTCGAAGTGCGAATTTTGGTTGCGCGAGGTTCAGTTCCTTGGTCACGTGGTTAATGGAGATGGAATCCATGTGGATCCCACAAAGATCGAGGCGATCAAAAATTGGGAGACTCCAAAGACGTCAACTGAGATCCGTCAGTTCCTAGGTTTGGCAGGTTATTATCGCAGATTTATTGAGGACTTCTCGAAAATCGCTCAACCTTTGACCTCCCTTACACAGAAAGACAAGAAGTATGAATGGGGAGACAAGCAAGAAGAATCATTTTAGTTGTTGAAGAACAAGCTTTGCGATTCACCGATCTTATCCCTACCCAAAGGTACTGATGACTTCGTGGTATATTGCGACGCCTCGCGTCAAGGTTTAGGCTGCGTGCTGATGCAGCGACAGAAGGTTATAGCCTATGCTTCGCTCCAGTTGAAGGTTCATGAGAAGAATTACACCACGCATGACTTGGAGTTAGGCGCGGTGGTTTTTGCGTTAAAGATCTGGCAACATTATTTATATGGCACGCGATGCACAATCTTTACCGATCACAAGAGCTTACAACATATATTCGATCAGAAAGAGCTTAACATGAGACAGAGACGATGGGTTGAGTTGTTAAACGATTATGATTGTGAAATCAAGTATCACCCAGGGAAGGCGAATGTGGTCGCAGACGCCTTGAGTCGGAAAGAAAGAATCAAGCCCATAAGGGTTCGAGCATTGGAAATGATTGTTCAAACGGACCTCTCATTGCACATTCGTGCCGCACAGAGAGAAGCTCTTAAGGAAGAGAATCTTGAGAATGAATATCTCCGTGGGATGGAGAAACAGTTAGTACCCAATGATGAAGGAACGTTGTGCTTCATGAAACGAATTTGGGTTCCTCTGTTTAGTGGTCTGGGAGAAATAATTTTCGATGAAGCTAACAAGTCACGGTACTCGATCCATCCAGGATCAGATAAAATGTACCAGGATTTAAAGGATTTCTATTGGTGGCCGAGATTAAAAGGTGATGTTGCAACGTGTGTTGGCAAATGTTTGACTTGTGCCAAGGTAAAGGCTATCAGAAGCCTTCAGGTCTTCTGCAACAACCTGAAATACCCATGTGGAAATGGGAGCAGATTTCGATGGACTTTATAACAAAATTGCCAAGAACACCCAGAGGTCACGATACGATTTGGGTAATCGTGGACCGTCTGACCAAATCTGCACACTTTTTACCGATCAGAGAAAAAGATAATACTAGCAAGCTTGCTGAGCTATACCTAAGAGAGATAGTTGCACGACATGGAGTGCCTCTCTCGATCATTTCTGATAGAGACGAAAGGTTTGTATCAAGGATTTGGCAATCCTTCCAAGAAGCCTTTGGTTCTCAGTTGAATCTGAGTACTGCATTCCATCCGCAGACAGATGGCCAGAGCGAGCGAACGATTCCAACATTGGAAGACATGTTGCGAGCGTGCGTAATGGATTTGGGTGGTAGTTGGGACACTCACTTACCCTTGGTAGAATTCTCGTACAACAACAGTTACCACGCAAGCATCCAAGCCGCACCGTTTGAAGCTCTCTATGGATGCAAGTGTCGATCACCGCTATGCTGGGCAGACGCGGGTGATAGACATCATGTTGGTCCTGAATTGGTACAAGAGACGACTGATAAGATTACACAGATCCGAGAGCGCATAAAGGCGGCTCGTGATCGACAAAAGAGTTACACGGACCGAAGAAGGAAACCGTTGGAGTTTGCAGTAGGAGTTATGGTTTTGTTAAAGCTCTCACCCTGGAAGGGTGTAGCACGCTTTGGGAAGCGTGGGAAGTTGAACCCGCGATACATTGGACCATTCAAAATCCTAGAGAGGATTGGTCTTGTAGCTTACAAGTTGGATTTACCCACAGAACTGAATGGCGTTCATGATACATTCCATGTATCTAACCTGAAAAATGTGACAACCGTTAAATTTGCATGCATCCGTACATTTAACTAATATGGGTTTATGCTTAATGACTGTGCTTAATTACAACTGCTAATTTAATTTGCTTACTGATTTATGTTACATACATACATATGCATCACGTTTCATACTGTCACTTCATTTATTTCATACAAACATTTGTGACAAACTTGATGCACAAAGCACAGTTAGCACACTAAACGGATAACCCAGAAACATGCTGACAATGCCAGCACCTAGACAGACAATGTTTTTGAGGCCAGTATGAGCCAGAGATAGAATACTACACTAGCAGGGAGTGTAGGGAAGTGAGGACCATAAAAACTGCGTCACTAGGTGATAGTTATAGTGCCGGGAAGTGCCTAAAACACACTTTAAATGCAAAATTCTGCACTTTATAAACAAAAATCAGCATTTAATAATGCTAGTAAAGTGCAAAAATTTGGCAAAATAGTCCTAGGTACTTCCCAAAGTGTTGGGAATTAAAAGTGTCACTAAAAATAACATAAAAGACACTTTAAAGATTTATTTAGCACTTTAACGGAACAACACCCAACCGAACAACCGGACTTTACCCGGAACATAAAAATATTGTTAAACACATTGTTTTTATTTTTCTGAGCTAGTTAGGGTCCCCGAACACCCTAACACACTATATAACTAATAACACACCACAAACCATTAACTAAACACTTGTTACTTAACTAGATCACTAACCAAACTAGTAACCATCCATTGGAAACCAACCCTATACCCCCCCACCGGTTACAAGGGTGGTACCCCACCCTCGATTATCTTAAATTATTTAATTAATTTGTATGGTACTAATGAAACACCCCCCCACAACCGGTTACAAGGGTGGTACCCCACCCTTGATTATCTTAAATTATTTAATTAATTTGTATGGTACTAATGAAACACAAGACCTAAGGGTTAAAGCATTGGTGGAGGATTATAAATCTAACCTCTAGTTCTTCATTTCTTATTATCCATTCACAACATCCACACACTTTCACTCTTCCTCCTCCTCCTCCCCTTGTTCGGCCGCCACCCTATCACCACCATACCACCACCTTCAAGTCTTGTTCATACAATCCACACATATACAAAGGTGCAAGAGACACTACAACTAAGCTTGGTGTGTTCGGAAGCTCAAGGACCGCTCTCGTTTTCTTTTAACCACCACTTTTATGCTCTTGAACTCCCCTAGCCTTGTGCTAGTAGTAAGTGCTTCAAATCTTCATCTTGTTCTTATTTATGGTGGTTAATAGTTGAAAGAATGATGAAATCTCAAGAAATACTAAAAACATAAGCAAGGTCATGAACATAAGAGCTTTACATAAAGGTCATGAGATGAAAGATAATAATACATGATAAACCTGAGATATATAAGTGATAGCCTGCTGTAAAGGACTCACATTATGATATAAATCGTTATTAGAAGGAATGGTAACCGTAGGTGTACATTTCAGTAACATTTAACCTATAAACAGTTTGCTGATTAGCATTTTCAGCCACCTTCAACTGGCTGTAACCAGATCATAACTTAACGAAAAACTGATTTCCTTGAGCCTATAACGTGTCATTATGAAATACGGTTCTAATGGCACCAGAATCATAATTTTTGGACTTCGATTGCTATTTTTAAAGGGTCGTTTTCTAACAGCAACTAAAGCTGCATTTTTACTGCTGAAAATGGGTGATATGTTTTTAGTCATAACTTGAAATCTATGTTGAATCAGCTCATGAAAATTGTACTGTAGATGAACACTGGTGTCTAAGTAATTCTCCCACTGGAATTTCGTCAATCGGAGTTACGATAGATTTTAGATGAATTATTTCGTAGACTGCAGTCAGAAAGTGACAAATCTGATTGCAGTCTGGTAAATAAATTTTTATAAAATATTGGTAATGAACTGGACCCCGATATTTTTACACAACAATATTTGGATCGTATAAGCCATTCAGTAAAAATTTGGGAATTTTTGGAATAAGATAACTATTTCATTAAAATGCCCGAAAACAGCCCAGTTTTGCATATTAAAACTGAAATGATGTAAGTAGTATTTTGCATGTCTAAATGTCGGGTTGGTTATTTGAGAACGAACTAATGTGATATATGTTAAAGAAAATGATATGCTAAAAGCATGGACACCTCCATTTACAAAGGAAACTCTGGCGAATTTTTTCTAAAATTTCAACACTTAGAAATATTTTCCTAACAAGTGTGTACAAAAATATTTTTAACTTTATTTTCGAAATAAACTTCGCCATCATTTTTATTACAGAAACACAAAGTCTCGGAGGTTGATTTTCGTAAATAAAACTAAATAAATATATATTTAGAATATATATTTTATACTAAAACTCTTGTATGAATATTTGCTTGTTTTGTAAACTAGCTTATATTATTTTTAGGGTAAAAATAATATAACTTATGGTATCACGAGATTACGAATCCAAAATATTACCGAAGCTTTCGCAAAATAAATAATATAAGTTACACAAATATTGTTATAATACGAAACACTAAAACGTAACTTACGTAGTTTTTCGGAAGAATACTCTTATACGTATATTATTGGTAGAATATTATTTTGGAAAATCTATGAAGTAAAATATAATATTTTTGGGAATAATATATATATTTTTGAGAATTAAGATATTTTAGACAAATGATTTAAATATATTTAAGTGAGACTTGAAATACATGGTTTTGGGAAAAATATATTGGGAATATATTAACATATTTTATTTAGAACAATATACAGAAATACGACGCCGTCACTTGGCAAGATATACAAATACAAATACGAAAATACATGTACAAGATACCCCCATCCTTGGGAAGGAAATACGAGTACGAATACTTGAAAAGTATTAATTCAGAAATACTGTATAAACAATTATTCCAAAACCAAATATAATCATTATAACTTGGAATAATATCGGAAACATAACTCAAAAACATAAATACTAAGACAAGGCACGACCCGTTCGTCTAATAGACATTAGACCATTGTAGGTAGTCGTGTTGGCTGAGGAGACTTGGGTTACACATACTGAAGACGCAATATTGTGAGTTCATGTCCCCCTTTTCTCTTAACTGTTTTCTGCTTTATAACTTCGGGGGTGAAATACATGTTACAATTATTTTGGACATTATTATACATGGCATGGTTAGCTAAAGGAGGGTTGGGACGTTCAGATCATGTGAGTGGGTAGGTAGAACTTAAGGCCATTAATCCTCGTTGTAGGACCGAGGGACATTAGTGATAGATCTATTTGGGTGTAGCGTGCCCCACTCCTGAGTCCGCCGAGTGGACCATGTGGTGACTAAGTGCCCGACGCACAAATCCGCTAGGTTTGAGTCTTCCTGCATCACTTCACACATATCATTGGCTTTGCAATCCAATGGTGATCTCTTTTTCCTTATTGCTACATACCAGGGACTTTTTACATACATACATACTTTAAAGGTTTATACATACTCACATACACATGAACTCGCTCAACTTTTGTTGATTTTTCAACTTACATGTATTTCAGGAAAACTAAGGGATCTGGCAAGTGTCTGCATTTGTGTCAAGCTGTGTACTAAATAAAGACGTCATCCAGGGTAGTAGGTTCAGGAGGTGTAACCCTTACCTGGACGGGTTACATGTCCTTAAACCATGTTTTTATTCAAGTCTTTTATTGTGTCATATGAACACGTTTTAAATCATGTTATGGTTGTATCTTGTTTTATGAGTCGACATTTTAAAAATGATGTTGTATTGTATTTCTAAACCTTATTAATGGATGAACATCTCTTGTTTTTAATCATATAGTATTGTTATGATTGATTGTTATGGTATTAAGAAGTCACACCAAATAAACCCACGCTTCCGCAAAAGCCAGGGTGTGACAGCTTGGTATCAGAGCTTCGATCGTAGCGAACTAGGATTCTCTCTTGAGTCTAGACTACGATCATTAGGGCTCTCACGAAAATATTTCCAAAACATTTTTACATTGCATACACTAAACGTCCAGATCCAGGGTACAAAACGTTTTTATAAACAAAAGGCACGAATACACATTTCAAAGTTCATGTTTATAATTCAGTCTTAGTGACTGGGAGGTAGGTCATGGAGACCAGGGATTCAGTCATAGTGACTGGGAGGTTGGTCATGGAGACCAGGGATTCAGTCTTTGTGATTGGGAGGTTGGTCATGGAGACCAGGGATTCAGTCTTAGTGACTAGGAGGTTGGTCATAGAGACCAGGGATTCAGTCTTAGTGACTGGGAGGTTAGTCATAGAGACCACGGAATTAGTCTTAGAGACTGGGAAGGTTTGGTCTTAGAGGCTGGGAAGGTTTGGTCTTAGAGGCCCGGGAGTTAGTCTTAGAAACTAGGGAGTTCAGTCTTAGAGACTGGGGAGGTTTAGTCTGAGAGACGAGATGTGTTAGTCTGAGAGACTGGGAGATTTGTCTGAGAGACTAGGACAAATATGTGGATACATGATTACATTATGAATTGTCTTTGTTTGCAATATACAAAGTGTTAAAAATTATATGCATGCTGTGACTATTGTGTACCGGCACACACGTCACCTTCCTTAGGGATCGAGTAGTCAGATGATGATGACCCTACGGCCACCGCCACAGATGATGAGACTATACCTGCGCCGGAGAGAATCTACGACAGACACTGAGAGTGACCCTGACATGTTGACCAAGGACGAGGACAACTTCCAACCGTCCGCGCTGCCAGACTTTAGTGATAAATTACCCTTGCTGATGGTTTCCTTGACAAAAGTCTTCATATCCTTCCTACCGCCCCACCGTTTGGACACTTCGGTGGAGAGCACCTCTTGACACCAAACCTCGACAATGCGCCTCCTGTGGACATTCCTTCCGAAGGTTGGCTACTCAATGAATAATTGATGATAACGTTGACTTGTTATTGATGGCCCTTCTGATAACACCCATGATGATGGAAGAATAGACGAGAACGTTGCTACCAATTTCACTTTTGAAGACCCCTGTTAACGAGCTATCCTCTGATTCTAGAATACATTCGATTTCAGACTCCTTTGAGTCTGTGACATCTGCAGCCTTACAGACAGCCAGATTACAGCTTTCGACTACTGACGCAGACGACGACACCGTTATAACCGCTGCAACTATCACTTGCTCGAGACGCCACACCTTTACACAACCCAGAGCCTACTCCTGAGCCAGCTCCTGTTCCTTTTGGGGTCAGCCTGATGTTATACCTGCTGATCCTGCACCCTTACTTGCTCATGACCCTGTTTCATTTTGGCTTACCAGACATTGCACCCCTTATACCTGACACAGTACCTGCACCTAGTGATTCTCCCTTCGTTGAGACAATTACTGCTGCACTTTCAACCGCTGATGTTGCTCTTGTGAAGACCGACGCCCATTGCGCCAACGTGCCTATCGCTTTCTTTCAAGACATACCTGCACCCCGTGAAGGTACTCCAGGTCAGCACTCGCGTAACAATCCCTTTTTTGCTACAGCAGCATTTTCTACGACCTCGCAGGCCGCACCGTTTACTACATTCACCTCCACATCGTTGGACGAGCCATTTCGATGATTCCTATAATACACTATGTTGATTTTAGACCCTTACCATCCCTCACTTTGTGGAGGCTACACACGGGACAAGTACACCTGTAACGTTAGCTACAGTTTGAGGATATAGTTCGCAGAGTTTTGGAGCTTGTGCTACACCACGTCCTCCACCCTGTCTATTGCCAGTATACTTTCATCAAGATTCCTTTGCGCTCTCACCTGCTGCTATTACACCTTTCCTAGGTTTTGATGCTCGTTTCTCTACTGCCAAGCAGCAGAGCAGTTACCACTTCGATGTCATACAAGCTCGAGAAGGAATTCATGCATGTCGACAGTTTACTTTTCTTTCTTTCTCCACCTCAGTCACCAGTATAGTTGGTTTCGGGATTATACGGATTGCATACAGCTGGGTAGGACATCAATGATAAGCCGAGATTGTGGAGAGTTTTAAAGACCACATCTGACTACGTCACTTTGATACACTAACATATTTAATGGACAAGGGTAGGGTGACCCTGTGTCCCTGTTGATGTGATACATTTTGGAAGACGATACAATTGTGGCCTGGGGAACAATGAGAAGTCAGTCATCATTAGGCATGTGACAATACTTTGTGACCAATGACCAACGAAAGCTCAGTCGCTATGTCTTCATTAAGCGCGTTATCAACCTATATGTGTGTGCTATAATTATAATACTACGTGCTTACTTGCTATGCTCTCATTAAACATAATTACCAAATTACTTGGTTATACTATGATTATACCATTGCGTGATTGGTTGGTATGATAACCTAATATGTGTATGTACCTATGATCTCTAAACAACTATATGCACTCCCCGAGCGAATAAGACCTGACCTAACCAATCTTCTTCTCAGAAGATGTCGATACAAGGGAACGTCGATACCAACAACCATCTGCCAACAACAGCAAAGTCAGGACTGCAAGGACGCATCTCACAAGCCATCGCACAACTCGAGGCCCTTCGCTCTGAGCGCGGTGGAGATACCTTAGGAAATAACCCACCCAGCGGCTGCACTTACGAGCAGTTCTTGAACCACAAACCTCGAGAATTCGACAGCACTGGGGTGCCTTAGCTTTTGTGCGTTGGGTGGAGAAGATGAATTCTGTCTTACGATTGAGCAAATGTGCCCCAGAACACCAGGTCACGTACGTAGCTGGACTATTTGTAGATGGGGCTCTGTCTTGGTGGAACCTTCAGTTTCAAACAATGGGCGAAACTACTGCATATGCTTTGTCGTGGGACGAACTGAAGGAAGTAATGAGCAGGAGATATTGCTCTAGCGCGGAAGTCCAGAAGTTGGAAACTGAATTGTGGAACATAAAAATGGAAGGTCCAAAGATAGCCGAATATGTGCAGAGATTTGGCGAATTATCACAAGTTGCATCGCGTTTGGTGGAACCAGAATCTAGGAAGATCGAACGTTTCATCAGGGGATTGGCACCTCAGATTCTAAGCCTGGTAACAACATCTAAACCTTCAACGATCACCGAGGCTACAGCATAAGCGTGGCACTCACTGAAGAAGCTATTAGACAAGGGAAATTTTCCACTCCGGAAGAGAAAAAGGAGACTTCTGTAGAGTTATCTGGGGATAACAAGAGAAAGCTCGAATATTCCAAGAAGGCTACTCGGGTGAGTAACAAGAAGAAGGCCAAAAAGGGAAAAGACTACATGGGTATCCTACCTAAGTGCGACAATTGTCTACGTTATCATGTCGGGCGATGTAAGTATGGAAAATGTGATAACTGTGGTAAGAGGGGGCATCCCAAGGAGACTTGTAGACGAGGTATTGAACATGGAAATAGAGACCAAGATGATAGCAAGAATCACAGAGAATACAACGACAACGACAAAGGTAGGCTGAGTGACAAACAAAAACGAGCTCGAGAATGTCTTAACTGTGGGAGCAAGAAGCACTTCAGAAAATACTGCCCTAAGAAGCACCAGGCACAAGGATAAAAGCTCAGTAGCAGAGCTAGGGGAGCACGCCAGGAATTCAAGCATGGATATCGGTACGTCCCATATTACTCAACGCTATGCATTTGCGCTGCTAGATACTGTTACAAATTTTAGATTCGCATCTTTAGGGTTTGAGGGAATACTCGGTTTAGTAGTAAGTAAGTTAGATAACCCGCACTTGATAGAACTAGCTAATGGGAAGCTAGTAGAAGCCAACGAAGTAAATAGGACATGGCAAGATAGGACCCGGAGAGCGTGAGTTTACGCTTAATCTACTGCCAGTGGATTGGGAGACTTCAACAAGGTAGTTGGAGGGATTGGTTGACAAATGATCAAGAGGAGATTGATATCCGCACCGCGAAGTTGAACGAAGAAACACTCTTGACTCATGAAGCAGGATACGCCTCTGCAAATTACTAATTGCTTGAAGGCATGAGGGATGTTGCGTAGAGAATGTGTTGTTTTCTTGACACATGTCGTGGATGAGTGAGCCGAAGAACCAAAACTCGAAGATACCCCTGTGATGAGGAAATATCCCGAAGTCTTCCCCGAAGACTTACCAGAATTATCTCCTCATCAACTAGTCAAATTTCGCATCAATTTGATTCCAGGCGCCGCGTCTGTGGTAAATGCACTCTAGAGACTTGCACCTTCAAGAATGCAAGGATTGACAGTGTAGTTTCAGTAGTGGATAGAGAAGGAAGATAACAGACCAAAATTTCTGTTTTGGGTTACCCCAGTCCTGCTCGTCCAAAGAAAGGACGATGACTTCCAAATGAACATCAAACTACCAGGAGTCGGACGAGCTAGCCAACAAGAGTCAGCGACTCTTGCTAAGGATTGACGAACTACTTATTGGACTAACTGCAAGGATCCAACCCGTATGTCCCGACCGATCGATGATCGAGTAGCTGTAACTTCAGGAAGAAAGTATACCGGGGGAAAATTGTGGGACAATGACTTGTTTTAGACGTGCACAAAAATGGTGTTTCCCACTCGATGCACAGGACAACTTTACACAGAATGCGAAACTTTGAGAATCTAGGAAACATGTACTAGGACCCTTGGAAACCTTGGCCCAAACTCGTAAAGGTTGTTACTTAGGAACCACATCTGTTAACCCAAGCAGACACCATTAACCTGACATATATGCCAATTCCGTTGACAAAACCGAAAGTACTTGAATTTCTTTTACTTCTTGCGAGTAGACGTTTGCATCTCTACTCCCCTTTAATGGTAGTTGCATCACGTTAATTTTCTTCGCTAAGAGCAAACACACATTTGCTTCGATATCTAGTCATTTCTTCATTTTAGCAGATACTCATTTTTCCTTTTCTTGAAAACTTATTTGTCACATGCACCATTTGCTACGCATGCGACTTCACCTCGTTTCAAACACTTCATTTAAGATCAACTGTTATGACGATAACTCTAATTACCGAATTGTGAATTCGAATGACCTACCTTATTCTGATTGTTGACTCTTTTGCTATCAAGTCAACACACCCTCTTGAAACTTCATTTATTTTAAGTTACCTTCATGGGTTATCTTTGCGACCATGCCGAGGCTTCCTTTGTTGATACATACGTTATTGCCGAGTTACGCTAAAACCAAGTTCAATTGCTTGAACTTATCCATTTCGTATATTCAGTCTAAGACGTCATATGATGTATTGAGAGCATCATATTCAAATCATTGGCAAGATTCTTTTGTTTCGAGTTGTAGTAAACTTGTTTGGTCTACGACTCCACTAAACCATTTGTTGATTACGACACCTTGCGGGGATACTTTCACAAAATTTAAGCTTGCGCTTATTTGGTCACTCACTTCACACACGGATTTAATTGATTATTTGATAATTTGCCCTAAATCCGTCTTGTTTATCACGATGAAATCGGCCTCGACACAGTTGTGTCTTGAGGCAAAGGTACAGAGATTCATTTCATATCACAGTGTACCTCCTAACGATTCTTTTGATCGGTCGAATGTCTTGCAGTACTTATTGTTTTCCCACCTTCGACCAAAAACAGTGGCTCATTGATGTTCCATATTCGACTGAAAACACTTTGATATTTTGTAAATCAAACCTTCAGGCTTGCTCGGTACATAATCACTTGATTTCCAACATGGTGAATTTATTCAGTCACCACTATACTCGAATTATGTAATTAGGACACCTCGTGGTGTTATTTACAAACTTGTAGCTTGTGCTAATCATGGTCAACCGTTTCACGCAAAACTGCATCTACTTTCGTTTGACTTGTCATTTAAACATTTACGATGCAACTACAATAAGACACCACATTCACTTGTATTTCATTTAGAGTACTTTCGCAATTTAAGAATGTCAACTCACTAAACCTTACCATTCATTCATTCGGGAGTTGCCAGATCATTTCACTATTACCTTTGAATTATTGATTTTGAAACCATATAGCGGGCGCTATAGTTTGTGAAAACTCGTTTGCGTATTGCGATCGAGCGTTTGAGAATCTTATTAGCCAAGACTCCTCTTTTGCGAAACCCCCTGCTAGCTGAATTACACTAGACTATACGACGATTACGTCTTATACTTTTTGGTAAAAGCACATACCTTTTAACCATATGATTCGAGTTGTTACATATTCTTGGACTCACCTGATGTGAGTAAGGTTTAATTCGATTTTTGAGATCATCTATCTCAGTATTATCCACATACATACGTGCATAATGAACACCTAAGGAGTTAAGGTAGTACAAATTTTGAGGACGAAATTTTCTTAACGGGGGGAGAATGTGACAACCATCAAATTTGCATGCATCCGTACATTTAACTAATATGGGTTTATGCTTAATGACTGTGCTTAATTACAACTGCTAATTTAAATTGCTTACTGATTTATGTTACATACATACATATGCATCACGTTTCATACTGTCACTTCATTTATTTCATACAAACATTTGTGACAAACTTGATGCACAAAGCTCAGTTAGCACACTAAACGGATAACCCAGAAACATGCTGACAATGCCAGCACCTAGACAGACAATGTTTTTGAGGCCAGTATGAGCCAGAGATAGAATACTACACTAGCAGGGAGTGTAGGGAAGTGAGGACCATAAAAACTGCGTCACTAGGTGATAGTTATAGTGCCGGGAAGTGCCTAAAACACACTTTAAATGCAAAATTCTGCACTTAATAAACAAAAATCAGCATTTAATAATGCTAGTAAAGTGCAAAAACTTGGCAAATAGTCCTAGGTACTTTCCAAAGTGTTGGGAATTAAAAGTGTCACTAAAAATAACATAAAAGACACTTTAAAGATTTATTTAGCACTTTAACGGAACAACACCCAACCGAACAACCGGACTTTACCCGGAACATAAAAATATTGTTAAACACATTGTTTTTATTTTTCTGAGCTAGTTAGGGTCCCCGAACACCCTAACACACTATATAACTAATAACACACCACAAACCATTAACTAAATCACTAACCAAACTAGTAACCATCCATTGGAAACCAACCCTATACCCCCCCCCCCCCAAAACCGGTTACAAGGGTGGTACCCCACCCTTGATTATCTTAAATTATTTAATTAACTTGTATGGTACTAATGAAACACAAGACCTAAGGGTTAAAGCATTGGTGGAGGATTATAAATCTAACCTCTAGTTCTTCATTTCTTATTATCCATTCACAACATCCACACACTTTCACTCTTCCACCTTCTCCCCTTGTTCGGCCGCCACCCTATCACCACCATACCACCACCTTCAAGTCTTGTTCATACAATCCACACATATACAATGGTGCAAGAGACACTACACCTAAGCTTGGTGTGTTCGGAAGCTCAAGGACCGCTCTCGTTTTCATTTAACCACCACTTTTATGCTCTTGAACTCCCCTAGCCTTGTGCTAGTAGTAAGTGCTTCAAATCTTCATCTTGTTCTTATTTATGGTGGTTAATAGTTGAATGAATGATGAAATCTCAAGAAATACTATAAAGGTCATGAGATGAAAGATAATAATACATGATAAACCTGAGATATATAAGTGATAACCTGCTGTAAAAGACTCACATTATGATATAAATCGTTATTAGAAGGAATGGTAACCGTAGGTGTACATTTCAGTAACATTTAACCTATAAACAGTTTGCTGATTAGCGTTTTCAGCCACCTTCAACTGGCTGTAACCAGATCATAACTTAACGAAAAACTGATTTCCTTGAGCCTATAACGTGTCATTATGAAATACGGTTCTAATGGCACCGGAATCATAATTTTTGGACCTCGATTGCTATTTTTAAAGGGTCGTTTTCTAACAGCAAGTAAAGCTGCATTTTTACTGCTGAAAATGGGTGATATGTTTTTAGTCATAACTTGAAATCTATGTTGAATCAGCTCATGAAAATTGTACTGTAGATGAACACTGGTATCGTAGTAATTCTCCCACTAGAATTTCGTCAATCGGAGTTACGATAGATTTTAGATGAATTATTTCGTAGACTGCAGTCAGAAAGTGACAAATCTGATTGCAGTCCGGTAAATAAATTTTTATAAAATATTGGTAATGAACTGGAGCCCGATATTTTTACACAACAATATTTGGATCGTATAAGACATTCTGTAAAAATTTGGGAATTTTTGGAATAAGATAACTATTTCATTAAAATGCCCGAAAACAGCCCAGTTTTGCATATTAAAACTGAAATGATGTAAGTAGTATTTTGCATGTCTAAATGTCGGGTTGGTTATTTGAGAACGAACTAATGTGATATATGTTAAAGAAAATGATATGCTAAAAGCATGGACACCTACATTTACAAAGGAAACTCTGGCGAATTTTTTCTAAAATTTCAACACTTAGAAATATTTTCCTAACAAGTGTGTACAAAAATATTTTTAACTTTATTTTCGAAATAAACTTCGCCATCATTTTTATTACAGAAACACAAAGACTCGGAGGTTGATTTTCGTAAATAAAACTTAATAAATATATATTTAGAATATATATTTTATACTAAAACTCTTGTATGAATATTTGCTTGTTTTGTAAACTAGCTTATATTATTTTTAGGGTAAAAATAATATAACTTATGGTATCACGAGATTACGACTCCAAAATAATACCGAAGCTTTCGCAAAATAAATAATATAAGTTACACAAGTATTGTTATAATACGAAACACTAAAACGTAACTTACGTAGTTTTTCGGAAGAATACTCTTATACGTATATTATTGGTAGAATATTATTTTGGAAAATCTATGAAGTAAAATATAATATTTTTGGGAAAAATATATATATTTTTGAGAATTAAGATATTTTAGACAAATGATTTAAATATATTTAAGTGAGACTTGAAATACATGGTTTTGGGAAAAATATATTGGGAATATATTAACATATTTTATTTAGAACAATATACCGAAATACGACGCCGTCACTTGGCAAGATATACAAATACAAATACGAAAATACATGTACAAGATACCCCCATCCTTGGGAAGGAAATACGAGTACGAATACTTGAAAAGTATTAATTCAGAAATACTGTATAAACAATTATTCCAAAACCAAATATAATCATTATAACTTGGAATAATATCGGAAACATAACTCAAAAACATAAATACTAAGACAAGGCACGACCCGTTCGTCTAATAGACATTAGACCATTGTAGGTAGTCGTGTTGGCTGAGGAGACTTGGGTTACACATACTGAAGACGCAATATTGTGAGTTCATGTCCCCCTTTTCTCTTAACTGTTTTCAGTTTTATAACTTCGGGGGTGAAATACATGTTACAATTATTTTGGACATTATTATACATGGCATGGTTAGCTTAAGGAGGGTTGGGACGTTCAGATCATGTGAGTGGGTAGGTAGAACTTAAGGCCATTAATTCTCATTGTAGGACCGAGGGACATTAGTGATAGATCTATTTGGGTGTAGCGAGCCCCACTCCTGAGTCCGCCGAGTGGACCATGTGGTGACTAAGTGCCCGACGCACAAATCCGCTAGGTTTGAGTCTTCCTGCATCACTTCACACATATCATTGGCTTTGCAACCCAATGGTGATCTCTTTTTCCTTATTGCTACATACCAGGGACTTTTTACATACAGACATACTTTAAAGGTTTATACATACTCACATACATATGAACTCACTCAACTTTTGTTGATTTTTCAACTTACATGTATTTCAGGAAAACTAAGGGATCTGGCAAGTGTCTACATTTGTGTCAAGCTGTGTACTAAATAAAGGTGTCATCCAGGGTAGTAGGTTCAGGAGGTGTAACCCTTACCTGGACGGGTTAAATGTCCTTAAACCATGTTTTTATTCAAGTCTTTTATTGTGTCATATGAACACGTTTTAAATCATGTTATGGTTGTATCTTGTTTTATGAGTCGACATTTTAAAAATGATGTTGTATTGTATTTCTAAACCTTATTAATGGATGAACATCTCTTGTTTTTAATCATATAGTATTGTTATGATTTATTATTATGGTATTAAGAAGTCACACCAAATAAACCCACGCTTCCGCAAAAGCCAGTGTGTGACAAAAAAGAGACAACTCAAGAAGCAGTTGTCATACCTGCCGATGATGTCCACATTGACGACACACTCCACTTTACTGAAGAACCTGTTGAGGTTACTGATTGGAAAGTTAACAAGATGCGCATGAGTTGTGTCAAACTCGTCAAGGTTCGTTGGAACGCGTGACACGGCCCAGAGTTCACTTGGGAGCGTGAGGATCGTATGAAAGCGAAGTACCCACATTTGTTCCCCAAGACCCCTGCAGCTAGTAGAAGAACTTAAATTTCGGGACGAAATTTTCTTAACAGGGGGAGAATGTGACAACCCTCATAAATCCAAGTATCCTTACAATTAATTAATATTAACTAATGCTTAATGACTGTGCTGGATTACTTAATTGCTTTCTGATTACTGCATCACACTTACATGTGCATCACATATTACATAATGTCACATCATTATCACATACAAACCTTATTGACATACATGATGCACAAAGCACAGTTAGCACAATTAACGGATAGAACAGGAATATGCTGACGGAGTTTCAGTACATAGACAGACAGTGCTTTGAGACCCAGTATGGGCCAGGGACAATGTACTACACTAGTATGGTGTGTAGGGAAGTAAGGACCATAAAACTGCGTCACTAGGTGATAGTTTAAGTGCCGGAAAGTGCCTAAAACCCACATGAAGTGCAGAATTCTGCATATTTCAGCAAAATTCAGCTTTTTAACAAGCTAGTTATGTGCAAAAATATGGAAAAGTGGCCCTGAATGTTTTCCTAAGTGTCGGGAATTAAAAGTGTCACAAAAAGTAACATAAAGATCATTAAACGGAATAGCTTGACACTTTAACGAACCGGTATCTAACCGGACACCACCCGAAACACCAAAATTATACTAGAAACAATGTTTAATTATTTCTGAGCTAGTCATGATCCCCGAACGCCTTAACACCAACTAAAATATCTAGTAACTAACTTAACCAACTATATACTTGGTTTTGAACTAGTAAGTAATCAACTAGTTAAATCCTACTCTATACCCCCCCCCCCAACAATCGGCCATACCACCACCACCACCATACCTCAAGATTTTATTTCCTTTTTTTATTAGATCTTTCTTGCTCTTCATGACAAGATATTTAGGAGTGATGGCTATAAGTATGGCATAGAGTTCAAGAGATGATCACATTTCACACACTAACACACACACACACCTTTCTCCCTCTCTTGCCCTCCCTCTCGGCCGAGAACACCACCACCACCACCACTTCCACCTCTAGTTCATCCATTTTCAAGTAATCACAAGGTGTTAAAAGGAGCTAGGAACTTGTGGAACTTCAAAGACCTCTCTCATTAGCTTTTATCCTCTTGATTTCTACACTTGATTCATCCCTAGCCTTGTGCTAGTGGTAAGATCCTTGTACACTCTAGTTTACTCCCATTTTTAGTGGTTAATGTTGAATCATAATCAAGAACATTGAGAACACTAAAGAACATAAGCATGTAACTTGAACATAAGCTCAACATATGATGAAATCTTGATGAAATTATGTTATTTAGTGTATGTATGATACTTGATTGCTATTTTGAAATTATGATGTTGATCATCATAAGGAGCTTGCTAGATTGTGATTAAACACATGATCTAGCAAGTAGGAGGATGATTATGGAAGGAAACAAGATGATCATCCTCATGTGCAAGCATGAACTTGAAGAATAAAATGATTTTTGAAAAATAATCATCAAAGTGAGTTAATAATCTTGTGGATCTAAGAATACTGGATGGTTTTCCAAAAGAACCAAGTTCAAAATATGATTTTTAGAAGATCTTGGTTCTTACTTAAACGAACACTATTTTTAGTGGTAAAACAAGTGTATAAACACTCATGAAACAAGAAGATCTCACAAAGAAACGTTTTTGTAAAATATGTTTACAAGTTGTAAACACCTAAATTCTTTAAGAATGAGATTTTTAAAGAAATAAACACACTTTAAAGGATAACTAGACCTACTAAATACACCACCAAGTTACTACAAGTTTTTGTGAAAGATCAAGTTCATGTTGTTATGTAAATTGCATAGTTTTTGCACTTGGTAAGTGTAAGTTGTTTAGGGATTAATTGTTGATTGTTGTGATGATTTTTGAAAAGAAAATGATATGCTTTAATAGCATGGACACCTCCATTTTTAGGGGAAACAATGGCAAAATTTTCTAAAAATACCAACACTTAAAAAAATATTTTCTAAACAAGTATTTACAAGTGTATTTTGATCATAAGTTTTCAATATAAACTTTGCCATAATTTTTGTAACAAAAATACAAATATTGGAGGTTGGTTTTTATAAATAAAAGTGGGTAAATATATATTTAAAATATATATATATACATTAAGACACTTGTGTTGGTGCATACGTTTGTCGACTTCGTCTTGTATCGTGTCTAGGATTAGAATTGTTAGATTAGGGCGCGTTGTACGAGAAAATAGGTTGTTTTAGGATGTTAAAGATCTGATTCCGCTAGAACAGGAGATTCCGCTTGAAATGTCATGAGACACTTTCAAGCGAAATCATAATATATGTAATTCTGCTTGAACTGCTTCTGGACACTTTCAAGCGGAACCCTTGCCCCTATAAATACCTTCTGAGCGGAATCATTTGCAACGGTTCTTGTTTTCCGGTACCGAACTGCTGCCGAAGTGCCAATTGATTGTAAAGCTGTGAAATCATTTATACAAAGCAAATTTAAGTGAATCAAGCTGTTTTCGTGTCCGTTTCTTAGTTTCCGCCTCTGAAACGGATTAGAACACCTCTGAACGACTCGTTTGGGTCACGAACACGATCCTACAAGTGGTATCAGAGCTCAGGAGGAGGAGTTCTGCATATTACAGCCTGATTTCATTGTGTTTTCTCACTTCTACACCTTCTTTCTTCATTTGAAAAAGTTTCGACGGTTAAAATCCGCTCATTTTCACAAATATGGTGTAAAACAGCATATTAACAAACCCTTGAGAGTTTGAGGACAAAATTCAGCTTAAAAAGTGGTAAAATGAACCTTAGAGTTGATTCCGCTCGAACGAACATTCGATATTCCGCTTGAGTTTGACATTATCTGGCTGATTCCGCTTGAAATTTACCAGAGATTCCGCTTGAAACCGTGTTGAAATAGAAATCTGTGATTCCGCTTGAAATAGAATTCTGTGATTCCGTTCGAGATCAGCTATTCCGCTTGAAATAATATTATGGTTATTTCGCTTGAAACTGAATTGGGTGATTTCGCTCCAAGTTGCTTGTGATTTCGCTCCAACGTATTATCTCGCTTGAAATTGTTGTGTAGTGATACCGCTCCAAATAGTATTGTGGTTATTCCGCTTGGAACTGTCTGTTTTTGAAAAACGTGTTACCGAATCATGGCTGAGGAGTTTTACAATGCGTTCGCAACACCGGTTGCACCTGTTACTGCTGCTGAAACATTGTACAGTGAGAATGAGACGGGAACTCATCAGAAACCACCGAAACTGATGTATATTGAAGATTTTCAGGGTTGGAAAAATCGATTCGAGAACTGGGTGCAAGCTTACAAATTTGATGCATGGTGTTCATTGTTGAAGGATTACGAGAAACCAAAGAATGAACGAGGGCTTGATAAAGCTTTTTGTGACTTTTCGGAAACTGACAAATTGAAATACACAAGTGAAAAGATGATGATCAGCATTCTCCAGCAAGCAGTTAAAGAAGATATCTTTGTGTTACTTCAACATTCGGGTACAGCTAGATCAATTTGGGAAGCTTTGATTCAGAAATTCAGAGGGAGTGCAGATATGATCAAAAACAAAAAGGCATTATTGAAGAAATCGTTTGACATGTTTACAACTTTTTTGTAAAATATGTTTACAAGTTGTAAACACCTAAATTCTTTAAACACTCATGAAACAAGAAGATCTCACAAAGAAACGTTTTTGTAAAATATGTTTACAAGTTGTAAACACCTAAATTCTTTAAGAATGAGATTTTTAAAGAAATAAACACACTTTAAAGGATAACTAGACCTACTAAATACACCACCAAGTTACTACAAGTTTTTGTGAAAGATCAAGTTCATGTTGTTATGTAAATTGCATAGTTTTTGCACTTGGTAAGTGTAAGTTGTTTAGGGATTAATTGTTGATTGTTGTGATGATTTTTGAAAAGAAAATGATATGCTTTAATAGCATGGACACCTCCATTTTTAGGGGAAACTATGGCAAAATTTTCTAAAAATACCAACACTTAGAAAAATATTTTCTAAACAAGTATTTACAAGTGTATTTTGATCATAAGCTTTCAATATAAATTTTGCCATAATTTTTGTAACAAAAATACAAATATTGGAGGTTGGTTTTTATAAATAAAAGTGGGTAAATATATATTTAGAATATATATATACATTAAGACACTTGTATGAATATTTGTATACTTGGTAAAATAGTTATATTATTTTAGGTTAAATAATATAACTTAACAAATACCATGAAATTTACTATCCAAAATAATGCCAAGAATATCATGGAATAAATATATAAGTTACACACATAATATTGTGGAACCGAACGATAGAACGTAACTTACAAAATATTCCGGAAAATACCGTCGTACATATATTTTTGGTAAATCTTATTTTGGATACAAGAACTGAAAATATGATTTCATTATCATTACAAAGTATATCATATTTTTGACAAGGAGAAAATATATTATTTTTGGAAGTAAAAATATATTTTCTTAGTATATTTAGAAGATATATGATTTTTGGGAAAAAATATATATTTTCTTGAAATACATTACTTTTGGACAAAATAAGTTATATATATTTTCTAAAGTGGGACTCGAAAATATATTATTATGGGCTTACAAATACAATAATATGAAAATACATGTCTAAGATACCCCCATCCTTGGGAAGGAAATACGAAGTTAAATACTTGAGAAGTATTAATACAGAAGTATTGCTTAAACAATTATTCCAAAACTAAATATAATTTAAGTTGAAATATTAGTTATCTTGACAAATAATTATACAACTTGGAATAACATTAGAAACGTAACTCCAAAACATTAATACTAAGCAAAGGCACGACCCGTCCGCCTAAGAGACACTAGTACATTGTAGGTAGTCGTGTTTGCTGACGAGATCGGAGTTACTAGTTCCGAAGACGCAATACAGTGAGTTCATGTTCCCCCCTTTTCTTTAAACTGTTTTGTTTATTTACTTCGTGGGTGAAATACATGTTACAAAGGATTACTTACAATACAATTGGTATGGTTAGCCTAGGAAAGAACCATAGATCATGTGAATGGGTAGGCGTATACTTGAGGCCATCAATCCTCTTGTAGGACCGTGGGGCATGAGTGATAGATCTATTTGGGTGTAGCGAGCCCACACCCATGGGGACCAGGGTGGCCCATAGGGTGACTATGTCTTCCAGCCAGAAGCCCGGTACAAATATGCTAGGTTTGAGTCTTCCTACACCGTCACACATATCAGTGGTCTTGCAAACCATTGGTGATCTTTTCCTTGTTTGCTATCATAACGGGACGTTCATACATATAATGAATACAAAGGTTTTAAACATACTCACGAACATATAAACTCGCTCAACTTTTGTTGATATTTTTAAATTACATATATTTCAGGGAACTAAGTGGATCTGGCAGGTGTATGCATGTGCTTCAAGCTGCGTTATAAATAAAAGAGGTCATCCGAGGTCGTAGGGTTTAGGAGATGTATCTTACTCCTGGACGAGATACATGGTCCTAAGCTCGGGTTTGGTTTAAGTTATGTGGTCGAGTCTTCGTGAACTCATTAAAATATGTTATGGTTTGTAACTTGAATTTGGTGTCGATGTTTTCAGACAAGTATGTTGTGGTATTTTCTAAACTTAACATTTATGGATGAATGTCTTTTGGTTTTATCATATAGCATTGTTATGATTGAATGCTATGGTATTAAGAAGTCATACCAATAACCACGCTTCCGCAAAAGTCAGGGTGTGACAGCTTGGTATCAGAGCTTCGATCGTAGCGAACTAGGTTTCTTTCTCGAGTCTAGACTACTATCATTAGGGCTCTCACGAAAATGTTTTCAAACATGTACTGCTGAAACATTGTACAGTGAGAATGAGACGGGAACTCATCAGAAACCACCGAAACTGATGTATATTGAAGATTTTCAGGGTTGGAAAAATCGATTCGAGAACTGGGTGCAAGCTTACAAATTTGATGCATGGTGTTCATTGTTGAAGGATTACGAGAAACCAAAGAATGAACGAGGGCTTGATAAAGCTTTTTGTGACTTTTCGGAAACTGACAAATTGAAATACACAAGTGAAAAGATGATGATCAGCATTCTCCAGCAAGCAGTTAAAGAAGATATCTTTGTGTTACTTCAACATTCGGGTACAGCTAGATCAATTTGGGAAGCTTTGATTCAGAAATTCAGAGGGAGTGCAGATATGATCAAAAACAAAAAGGCATTATTGAAGAAATCGTTTGACATGTTTACAACTTTTGATCATGAAACAACAAAGCAGACCATTGATAGATATTGCCATCTGGTTTTGGAAATGGGAAGATTGGATATTCAGAAAGAGGATGATGAATGAGTCGATAAATTAGCTGAAGCCTTACCACAGCATAAGTGGGGAACTTATTTGATGATTGTGAAACTCATGAGGAAGTCTGAGAGTATGAATTTGGCACAATTCATCCAGAAAATTGAAGAGAAAGAATTGGATATTTAGAAAACAGCCATCATGACAAATCCAAATGCTAAACAAGATGTTAGTCTGTATTACCGAATGAACAAGTTTGAGACTACCTCCAGCCAAAGTCCAAAGACTAGTACTGCTTTAAGTGCTGATGGTTCTTCAAGTCCAAATGCGAGCACTACAACTCAAAGTGGTGGATATTCTTCATCGTTTTCAAGTTTTGATCCAAACAGCACAACATCAAGTCCTCAACAGAAGAATCCTACAAATCTGCAGTGCAATGTTACTTTAACCATTAAAAATGGTCACAACCTGTCTCCTGAAATTGCTAAACAACACATGGCATCACTCGTGGCTATGTTGGAATCATACGAAAATTTGATTGCTGGCAAGATTTGTAATCCGATGCTTACAAAAGAAGATTATGACCAAATTGATGCAGAGGAACTTTAGTTGATGGATGTGAAGTGGTGTTTGGCTAGTGCCTGCAGGAGAGCTGAAAAGTTACAATAGATAACTGGCAGAGATGAGTTTCGAGGAATGGCTACCTCTCCATTGGGCTTTGACAAATCTAAAGTAACCTGTTTCCGTTGTAAAGGAAAGGGTCATTTTAAACGAGAGTGTAAAAATCAAGAAGCAACTGGGAATCAAGATAAGAGCAATTATTATCAGAAATCAATCTTTCATCAGATCGATCAACAACCTCAACAAAAGGATCTGAAAACTGCTCATGGGAAAATGATTGAAGATGCAAATAAGAAAGCTTATTTTGGAATAATAGATCAAGGTGATGAGTTTATTGCAGAGGGATTTAGCTAGGATAATTACATACCTGGTGTGGCTATACCTGATGTGGCTCTTCTTGCTAGAATTTTGGGTGAAAATGAAGATAGTCAGAAAAGAATTCCAATATTTCCAGATCTAGGAAGTGATGTTGATACTGATGATGAGGAAGAATATCTTAACAAATGTAGAAAAAGTATTGATCCTGACAGCTTTAATTTTTTCTATGCAGATAAAGTTGAGATGCTGAATCAAAAGAAGATTGACAGATTGAAGAGAGAGTTGGAAGTAGCAAAGTTACTCGCTGATAAAAAGACAAAGATAGAAGCTGAAGAAACAAAAGTTGAAGCAGTGACTGAGAATGAAATGGAAAAGATTGTTGAAGTAGAGAAAGTGGTAGAGAAAATAGTCGAGGTAGAGAAAATAGTCGAAGTAGAGAAGATTGTCGAAATAGAAAAAATTGTTGAAGTCGAGAAAGTTGTTGAAATTGAAAAGACTGTCGAAGTTGAGAAGATAGTTGAAAAAATGGTTGAAGTTGAAAAACCATGTTTGAAATGTTCAGAATCTTGTAAAACTTGTGAGGAGAAAGACAAGAAGATTGCTGAATTAGAGAAAATCAAAGAAGATTTACTGTCTGATGTAAAGTATGTAAAGGAGTCGTACGATGTGCTGAACAGGACAGTTGATAGTCTGAAAAAGACAAATTCAGAAATTGAGAAAGCTAATGACAAAATGAGCGCAACATTAATGACAAAGCAGAGTGTCATCAATGAGTATATTGAAGACTGTGCTAAGCTGAAGAAGGAATTGGAACTTGAAAAGATCGAGAGTGAAAGGATTAAACGATTACTATTGAGTTATACTACTTGTGATTATTTGATTGATCGTGTTTATCCTACTGTTGTAGGTCTTGAGGCTTTTAAGAAGGAAAAGACTGAAGATACTGATATTGGTAAGAAACCAAGTGTCAAATATAACAGATGTCCGCCTCCTATCTTTGAGAGTTATTCCCCCAGGAAACCAAATGAGGAACGAGTAAACAAAGCTCTAAACATCAAGTTAAAGTCTGAAATCACTGATGAATTACCAAACAATATTGATGTCACATTCACAGCGTCTGACACTGATCATGAGTCTGAGTTAATTAAGAAAGTTGTCGATCAGGTGTTGGATATGGATGAAGGGTCAAAGTCGGAGTCTAAGTCAGATAGTTCGAGTTCGTCTGAGAAGAGTCCGAGTTCGCCGGTCAAGAGGGTTTATAATAAGGAATTTTTACTATCAAAATCTAATTTGAATGATGAATCAATCAAAATAGCTTATATTTTGAATGATTCTGACAAATTGTATTCTGATAATGAATTCCCAATAAGAAGTGTTAAAACTGAAAAGATAAAAAAGGTTTTCAAATTGACAGAAATTAATATTTCTGAAATAAAAGATTTAAATCTTTCTGAAAAACCTAAACCTTACACTTCAAGAATCAAACAAAAGATAAACAAGAAAATGGGTTATAATTGTGGCTATGGTTTTCAAAAGAAACCAAATCATAAAGGTAACTTGAAAAAGAAAGGTCTTGGTTTCATGTCTTCAGAAAATTATAAAAATCAAAAAACTTATAAACCAAATACAAAATTTTTTGCAGGTGGAAGTTCTGAAGATGAGCAGAAGAAACCTTTCTGGAAACAGTCAAACCAGGAGTTTCTTGCTGAAGTGAAGAAGAATGTGAGAAAGTTTGCTCAAAGAGCGGATAGAAGAACCTGTTTCAAATGCCAAGAAGTTGGACACATAGCTTGGAATTGCCCCAAGTCCAACACAAAACAGGGAGTCTCTTCACACTCAAAACTGAAAACTAGTGTTGATGTAAAGAAACAACCAACTGAGAAACTTAAAACGAATTCAACCTCTGAAAACAGTGAAAACTCAAAACGGTTTTACAAAAGAAGAGTTGATTTAAAAAAGAAAAAGTGGGTTGTAAAAGCTGATAGTAGTTCTGACAATGAATCTGATTCTATAAAATCAGAGGAGTCATGTGTTGAGAAAAAGATTGTGAATTCCGTTCCAGTGGTGAACGATGAGAATTTTCCTCCATTGTCAAAGGAAAATTTGAAGTCGAAAGTGGGAAAAGTTGAGTTCTCAAATAAATTCTTCAATGATAAGGGAGAATTTGATGTTGAGAAGGCTTTCAATGGGAAAGTCAAGCATATTTTTGGTAAGATGGTTGATAGGAAGGTAAAGGACGCAAAAGAATTTTACAAATCAAAATGTTGGTGGGACAGATGTGTTCCAAAATCACCCAAGGCTGGTCAGGCTTGGGTGGACATAATGTTTGAGTAAAAACCTGACTTGCCGGAGCTCCCAGGTTGGTAAGAGTGGAGCAAGAATCGGCATCATTCTTGAAATGTTTGTTTGGTAAATCTACAGGTGATATATTTAAATTGTTATATTTTGATTTACAAGTGATTATGGTTGGTGAGTGAACCTGTAAGTGGTTGAAAGAGGTTTTCATTGACAAGTGGTTAATCAAGGTCATTAAGTTGAACTTGATTGGACCATACTTACAAGTGGTATTTTGGAGAACAAATGATGAGTTTATCCCCTAACCTACAAGTGGTTTGAAAATCAACAAAACTAATTTTCCAGAAAAACCATTTGATTAAAACAAACTTAAGTGTTTTGAAATCACAATGGGAAAATAGTTTGTTGTGAGGGGGAGTTCTGATTGTTTATGCCGAGTGGATGGCGATTTGAAGTGATTTGATATCAGTTATCAATTTGTTTGTACAGTTTGTTTTCAAATTTTCTTTTAAATGTGTTTGTATTTTATGGGGAGTAAAAATTTCACAGAAAATCCAAAAACATTAGAAAATTTGAAAAAGCCAAAAACATGATAAATTCAAAAAATGAGTTTTGTTGTATAAAGGAGGAAATGATAGTACATCAGTGGACGATCACGGCATGCTAAAGAATTGGAAAGTTAAATAGTGATAAACGGTCTCACTAATGATGTGTCAGTAGGTTTTTGCACATTTAATAGATTGTGACGAGATATAAACCTAAATTTCAAACTTGCTTTATTCGTGGGTAACATCTCTCGGATATATGGGTAACCCCCGAAATCTTGTTTGAAGGACCCCCCATTCTGAGATAATAGGTCTTTATGCTTAGTGATATCTGGGGTATTATCCCGGGACTTCTGATAATGCGGAAGCAATGGCCTAGTCCCCGGAGAATACTTTACGCTTGCTTGAAAAATAGCGCCGCCCTCAGCATAAATGATGAGACAATAAAATTGCTAATCTATGCTGTTGTAAAAAAAAAAGATCCTCTAAAGGGGACCCACCAAAAGTCGAGCCGTCATCTCTCTGCTGAACGGAAGTTCTAACCTGAGCTCTCACGATTTCGCAATTTAACCCCTTACAGATATCATCTAGGTATACTCACCTGTAAGACTGAATATTGGGATCTGGATACGGGAGTATATTCTGAGGTGGGACACGCGAATAAGTTTAAGTGCTTAAGACATTAATCTCGTATCTCGAAACAGTTGAACTTTGTGTGAAAATTTAAGTGGATCAGTATACTAACAATCTAAGTGAATCGTTTAAAACTTAAAATGATTAAAGCTTAACGGTGTTGGTGATTTGTCTCAGAAACTGATATGATCCTCTTACACAAACTCACAAAAATATTGTATGTAAATATTTCTTTACTGTATTTCATTTCGGTTTATTTCACAAAATTCCAAAAAGATTTTCAGTGTGTTTTAGCAAAAATTTTGAAAATCCAAAAAGATTTTCAACAACTGATATTGAAGAGCTGATTTTCAAAATTCCGAATGCTGAACATGATGAACAGGTTTGGGAGAATGTGATTGAAAAGATTTTAAGTAAAAAAGAGTCTATAGAAAGAAAATTGTTCTGAAAATGAATAATGTTTTTACAAGTGGTAATCAAAGATTAAAATTTTGTCTTATTTTGAGGATTAAGGATGTGCAGGATAGCCTGGTTTCTGACCCTGAGCAGACAGAGAGTCAGGTCACAATCCTGATCTTGTGAAAGTCAGACTACGATCCAAGCACAAGTTGAGGGGGAGTTGGATTGACAAAGAGCCAGGTTCTGATCCTGAAATTGCTGATGCTGATGAACTTAAAGAATCAAGAGATCTGATCAAGAGAATTGAAGTAGGACAAGAGCCAGATCGAGATTCTGGAAGCCCGAAGACTGATAAAGACTGAAGATGAGAAGACTCGACACTGAAGACTCGTCAACATCCGAGGGGGAGTTTGTTGGTGCATACGTCTGTCGACTTCGTCTTGTATCGAGTCTAGGATTAGAATTGTTAGATTAGGGCGCGTTGTACGAGAAAATAGGTTGTTTTAGGATGTTAAAGATCTGATTCCGCTTGAACAGGAGATTCCGCTTGAAATGTCATGAGACACTTTCAAGCGAAATCATAATATATGTGATTCCGCTTGAACTGCTTCTGGACACTTTCAAGCGGAACCCTTGCCCCTATAAATACCTTCTGAGCGGAATCATTTGCTACGGTTCTTGTTTTCCGGTACCGAACTGCTGCCGAAGTGCCAATTGATTGTAAAGCTGTGAAATCATTTATACAAAGCAAATTTAAGTGAATCAAGATGATTTCGTGTCCGTTTCTTAGTTTCCGCCTCTGAAACGGATTAGAACACCTCTGAACGACTCGTTTGGGTCACGAGCACGATCCTACAACTTGTGTGAATATTTGTATACTTGGTAAAATAGTTATATTATTTTAGGGTAAAATAATATAACTTAACAAATACCATGAAATTTACTATCCAAAATAATGCCAAGAATATCATGGAATAAATATATAAGTTACACACATAATATTGTGGAACCGAACGATAGAACGTAACTTACAAAATATTCCGGAAAATACCGTCGTACATATATTTTTGGTAAATCTTATTTTGGATACAAGAAATGAAAATATGATTTCATTATCATTACAAAGTATGTCATATTTTAGACAAGGAGAAAATATATTATTTTTGGGAAAAATATATATTTTCTTGAAATACATTACTTTTGGACAAAATAAGTTATATATATTTTCTAAAGTGGGACTCGAAAATATATTATTATGGGCTTACAAATACAATAATACGAAAATACATGTATAAGATACCCCCATCCTTGGGAAGGAAATACGAAGTTAAATACTTGAGAAGTATTAATAGAGAAGTATTGCTTAAACAATTATGCCAAAACTAAATATAATTTAAGTTGAAATATTAGTTATTTTGACAAATAATTATACAACTTGGAATAACATTAGAAACGTAACTCCAATACATTAATTCTAAGCAAAGGCACGACCCGTCCGCCTAATAGACACTAGTACATTGCAGGTAGTCGTGTTTGCTGACGAGATCGGAGTTACTAGTTCTGAAGACGCAATACAGTGAGTTCATGTTCCCCCCTTTTCTTTAAACTGTTTTGTTTATTTACTTCGGGGGTGAAATAGATGGTACAAAGGATTACTTACAATACAATTGGTATGGTTAGCCTAGGAAAGAACCATAGATCATGTGAATGGGTAGGCGTATACTTGAGGCCATCAATCCTCTTGTAGGACCGTGGGGCATGACTGATAGATCTATTTGGGTGTAGCGTACAAATATGCTAGGTTTGAGTCTTCCTACACCGTCACACATATCAGTGGCCTTGCAAACCGTTGGTGATCTTTTCCTTGTTTGCTATCATACCGGGACGTTCATACATATAATGAATACAAAGGTTTTATACATACTCACGAACACATGAACTCGCTCAACTTTTGTTGATATTTTTAAACTACATGTATTTCAGGGAACTAAGTGGATCTGGCAGGTGTATGCATGTGCTTCAAGCTGCGTTATAAATAAAAGATGTCATCCGAGGTCGTAGGGTTTAGGAGATATATCTTACTCCTGGACGAGATACATGGTCCTAAGCTCGGGTTTGGTTTAAGTTATGTGGTCGAGTCTTCGTGAACTCAATAAAACATGTTATGGTTTGTAACTTGAATTTGTTGTCGATGTTTTCAGACAAGTATGTTGTGGTATTTTCTAAACTTAACATTTATGGATGAATGTCTTTTGGTTTTATCATATAGCATTGTTATGATTGAATGCTATGGTATTAAGAAGTCACACCAATAACCACGCTTGCGCAAAAGTCAGTGTGTGACTGTAACACCCCGTGTTTTCAGAAGTCAAAGTCAAAGTCAAGATTGAAGTCGAAGGAAGAAAAGATTGCTAAAGGCAAGCTGTCTTCCCTCGCTCAATTCCTGTTTTGACTTCTTTGATCGTAGTTAGTCTATTTTGTGTACGTTAGTTGTATTATGTGGAGTAATTAATTACAATCGCAATAATCGAAGTATATTTATCTTTACAAATCGCATTACGACTGTGAATAGTAGGAAGTAACAATGTGATAAAGTAACTAATCTAATCAACATCGCGCTCGCAACTCGAAATACGCATTTTGGTGATTAAAATACGTGTGTGTGTGCCTTATGTGTTACTTGTGCATGTTTATTTACTTATTTATGTGTGGTAATCAATCGAATCGCAATCGAATCGCAATCGCAAACCGAATGCGAAATAAGGATACTTGTATGTTGATATAGTAGTTGGGATTAAAAGTAATTTGAATAGGAAACTCTATCGCAATCGAAATCGAAATATCAAAAATCGTCGCACCGAACACTCAAATCAGGCCACTGATCGATCAGGCTACCAGCCGATCGAACAGCCAGCCGATCGGACTGCTGTCTGATCGGACAGGCTGTCCGATCGTGCTGCCTGACCGATCGGCCAGCCTTTACCTCTTTTGGCATCCTATAAATACCCCTGTCATTGTCAAACTTTCTACTTTTGGAAACCTCTGTCCGACCAGCACGCTCAGCTCACTTTCTCGCAGATTTCTCTCGATTCCGGTAAGATCTCCTCCTAAATCTTGTACTTTCTTGATCTACACGCACTCCTACACCCTTCTGTCTTTCAAATCTTAACTTCTAACCGTGAAATCATCAAGATTTAAGTGTTTTAGGATGATGTCATCATGGGTTCTTGAAGAACTTCATGTTTTGGCCTCAATCCACCAAGAATAGCTTGAATCTAACCGATTTCCACATAAACAAACAAAGATCTTTCATAGATCTAAACATATTCACGGTGAAAGGGATTGAAAGATGGTTTTCCAACTTTCTTTCAACTCTTTTACACTCAATACCTTCAAAACCGATAGAAACGGAACTTGTGCCAACTTGCTAATCACTCCGATGGTTGTGTGGCCCCAGATCCGGATTCTATCCATGAGGTTCACCGATTTCGAGTTAAACGTTAAACACCGTCTCGAACCGTTCACTAACCGGGTTTGGGTGATTCCTGTCTGATCAGGAGAACCAAGTAAAGACGAAAGTTCTGTGGTTTGACTCGTTGTCAAAATACCTCAATAAAACGACAAACAATCAGAACAACCAAGTGTTAGACGAATAGGCCGACCAGGTCAGGGTGCTGACCGATCGGACTGCTGTCCGAACGAACAGTCAGCCGATCGACTGGCCAGCTGATCGGCTATCACATGGGTCCCACACTTAAATAATTCATTTGGAGTTAAGTATTGAATGAACTGCTGTCCGATCGGACTACCGTCCGATTGGATTACTCTTCGGATCATGAGATACTTGACTTCAACACTTAATCGATTTTTCAACATTTGGAGTTAAGTATTGAATGACGCGCTAGGAGTGCCACCCGATCGAACAGCCTTCCGATCAGGTGACACCCTGCTGAGAACTTGTTTTGCTGAGGTACCTAGCCGATTGGGTTGCCGGCCGATCGAACGACCGACCCGAAAGGCAAAGATACTTCAAGGTTTTCAAATGCTACAACAAAGACTTCAAAAGTCAAACCATCATACACAAAGGAAGAAACAATGCACTCGAACAGCCATCCGACCGGACAACTGTTCGAACGAACTGTCAATCGAACGGTCAGCCGCCCGATCGGACTACCGTCCGATCGACCAACTGTCCGACCCTCCAACACTTGTTTTCCGTTTTACGCGTCACTTATCATTATGTTATTGAACTATTCAGGCTAACCTTATTCTCAAGCGCTCCCTTCAATCCATCAACCGCTGTGAGTATACTCGATCCCTTTTTGCTTTATGCACTTTTAGGTGTTACATACGTTACTTATATAAAATCACATCGAAGACACTACACATTGCTTTAAACGCGAACCGTTACCGCATGTATTACGTGACTAAATGAATTCTTATTGTTATGTTTACAGGTGGAATGCTGTCTACATGCCTTAACGACGATAGTACTATAGTTTGGACTCAGCACCCGTTCACACGGGGGTTGTTAAGGACAGTTACTTGCATGGATTACAGTGGTGATCCTGTATTGCGAACTGCCTTGGGCAGTCAACCCACAGTCATTGGTATCGATAGATCCATGTCGATAATTAACATGCTTCGTTTTCCTCTGTGTACATGCTGGTTATGCGTAAACTATTTCGAACTCTATATGCTATTACTAAACTTGTATGCTCACCTTTACACTATGTGTATTGACTTTTATTTTAACGTATGTGACAGGTGTTTAAGATGCTTATCTGCTAGGAAAGCGAGGCTAGAATAAAGCTCTAGAGCCCAACAAATAGTTGTCTATAGTAGTCAAATTATGGGTCTCTAGAAGCAGATAAACAATTGCTGTATTTAAAATCTGAGTTGTCGGAACAGAAACATCTGCCTGGATTTTGTCTGTAATAATTTGTTTACTGTTTGAGACACGGTATGGGACGTGTTATTTTAAATTGAATAGTAATGATAATTGTTGTGGAAACTTCTGGACAATCAGTTTCGCTCAGTGCCATGCCCCGATGATTCCGCCATCGGTTGGGGTGTGACAGATTGGTATCAGAGCCATAACTATAGGGAATTAGGCAAGACTCGACCTAGTCCGGGTCGATGTCTTAGAGACCTAGTCTATAGTTAGGACCCAATAGACCGGCTCGTGCATGACCATTAGGGACTATGTATGAGCTTATTACTATTCTTCGCTATTCTCGCTTACGCTACA
The DNA here is from genome assembly GCA_030545235.1 of Helianthus tuberosus. Taxonomy (NCBI): domain Eukaryota; kingdom Viridiplantae; phylum Streptophyta; class Magnoliopsida; order Asterales; family Asteraceae; genus Helianthus; species Helianthus tuberosus. The sequence continues at coordinate 4,192,664 of CM060430.1, forward strand.
CTATCACTGCACTCGAATTTTCAAATAAAGACAAGCGATTTAGTCAAGATTAGGTGTGAAAGCCGCAAATTCTCGACTAAATTGCTTGATCAACCCGTATTTTCACTATTCACCTTGCTCATATCATTGCTGTTTTTGAGAATCATGACATAGTATGACCAGCCGTCTTCACTTGGAACAGATTCTATCAACTTATCAATGATCTCTTCATTATTCTTTTTCAATAATGAATGCTTGTTTAACGAGGAGAATTATACCAAACCAGGAGTGAAATCCACATTTTGATGAATAATCTCCTCTGTTTTACTAAAATCAAGGGAAATTTGTCAAGATAGGGGTGAAACCCTAACCTTGATGGCTTGTCCATAGATTTTACCAAAACTCTCACCAAAGTCTCGACGGACTCCAACGACCTGAACTCACAATATGGCTAGAGGGATGCGCGCCGGATGACCAAGAATCGAGGCAGAGGCCCTATCCTGAAGGTCAAAATGTGTATGACAGATCCTTGAGAATAGTCGAATCACTTTGGGTAGTCAATGTCTAATAGCCGCAGACAATCTATTTCTCGATTTTTACATGTTTCGATTCTGAGCCCGCAACTGCTGACTCTGATGACTCGTTGATTTTATGTGATTATATGTGTTTAACTGTTTAATTTTGAAACTTATTCGATTTTTGCTCTCACTTCGATCGACACGCACGACTCGCACTGCACTTCTATCTCAATACTCTAACAGGTCGCTACAATCTGGACGACATTATGCTATGTTATACGCTTATACTATACTACTCGATATATTATACGCGATCGCTATATTCGAACGACTCGCGAGCTTTGAATGATAGGTTTCTGTATTCTGACTGCTTTCGGTGATTTTGTGATTATGTGCTTCTATGATTGTGTGCCCTACGTGCTTCTGTGATTACGTGAGTATGTGGTTATGTGCCTATGTGTTTATGTGATACATGCTTCAACGTGTTCCTAAGCTTTAGTAAGTAGTAAACGTGTGAGGTGAGATTCGATTATGATGTGTCTGAGACCTACGACGATGTCTGTTGCAGACAATGTCGTCATCTGGACACCGAACCCCACTTACTCGCCAAGAAAAGAGAGACAAACGTCTTGCTGCTATCATCGCCAAACAAGTAGCAAAGGCTGTGAGTGAAGTGTATGAGAACGTCAGCAAATCATCTGAGGAGTCGAGAACTGAAGCTCCCAAAGATGCTGCCAAAACTGTTTTCAGCTTCAAACAGTTCAAGCCATGCGGACCAAAGGAATTCACCGGAGAAGATGGCCCAACAGCTATGTTTCAATGGTTTGATTCCGTCGAAGTCACTCTGCGCCAAAGCGGCTGTCCAGAAACTCTCCGTACCCTAAACGCAACCGGCGTCTTCCAGTCCCGCGCTCTAGACTGGTGGACGGCCGAACGAAACAAACGCGGGAATAATGCAGCTTATGAGCTAACCTGGGAAGAGCTGAAAGCCATCATGATGGACGAATTCTGCCCTCCCCATGAACGCCAAAAGCTGGAGGACGAGTTTTGGAACATTAGGCAGAAGGATGGAGACAACGCTGCCCTGACTGCTCGCTTTAAGCAGCTCAGCATTATCTGTCACGACCAAGTCAAGACGCTAGACATGGCAATCAAGAAGTACATTCGAGCTCTACCCGACTGTGTTGCTGATTTTGTTCACGCCGCGAAGACCTCATCAATTGAAGAAACTTACCTGCTTGCCGCCGAATTCAACGACAAGCGAGTAAAAGCTGGTTTTTGGGATAAGCCCTCCAAGTCTCTACACCAAGCCACCATTGCACCGACCGCTGAAACCGCCACTTCTCAACCGTCCAAGTTATCGCGCCGCAAGAAGAAGAACAACAACAGCAGCTCCAGCAACAAGAACTGTGCTGTCACTACCACTGCTGCTCCTCTGCAAGTCGTACCGGCTCAGCAGCAGTCTCACCACCGTCCAGCTCCAACTACATATGCACCGCCAGCAAAGCGCGCATACACAGGTCCCCACCCGCTTTGCCCGACATGCTCATATCATCATCCGGTGGGTCTTGCCTGTCGTTTCTGCGCCCACTGCAACATGTACGGCCATTTCACTGCTAACTGCCGTACTGGCCCTCGTCAAGCCCCAGTTCAAGCCACTGCTCATCAAGCTCAGCTCCCAGCCCCGCAAGGTCAAAACGCGGCTCAGGCACCTGCGATCAATGCCCGAGTGTGCTTTGCATGTGGTGATCTCAACCACTTTGTGAACATGTGCCCGAACAGGGTTGTGAAGCAGGAGCCTCAGCAGCAGCAGCCGCAACACCAACAGCAACAGCCTCAGCAGCAGCAACAAGCAGCGCACCAGAACCTTCAACATCAATGCTCGTCAAGCCCAGGCTGACAACAACGTGGTCAATGGTACGTTCCTTGTGAATGGTATTTATGCATCATGTTTGTTTGATACTGGAGCCGATAATTGTCACGGCCCCCGACCCGGTTTGACCCGTTTCAGGAGCCGCGGGAAAGAAATCCCGTGGTATTTATTTAATTGAGTTTAACAGCGGAAGTTTATCATCAGGATCTTTTTAAAGCTAAAATTTTCCCGATTATTTTATTTCACAACTCGGGATAAAACCCCGGTAATTTACAATCATATAATTTCACTGAGAAATCTTTATTTTACAAAACATATTTCTTTATTTTATAATGAGCCACTTTCTTAAGCTTGAAATGCTCCACAGCACTTTTCCTGAATTACAACAGATCACCTGAAACATGTTTGAAAAATATTTTGTCAGCGGGAAATACTGAGTGAATCATTCTAATTTCTAAAATGACTCATTTATAATTTACAGTATTAAGAAAGATTACAATGTTTCTGATATCAACCAACTACCCACAGTATTTTGTCACTCGACCCATTGGCCCATTCGTCCAATGGTGTCTGTGACTATGGTCATATCACCCCTTGGCTGCCCCAATGGTGAAGATTATCAAGTAATGTATACAAAACCCCACATACCGGCTGTAACTTGGTGATTTACATAAACTTAATCACTGTAATTATAACCTTTGAAAATAAACATGATTTTGAAAGTAATTTGATAAAAAGAGAATGACTCACATTGCAGATTTAACACGGACAGAGTCTAGTCTATGGATTAGCCTTGTTAACCTAATTTAAATAACAATGCACACAAAACTGGGTTAGTAATCAATACAGCATTTACGATAACTCACGAGATCAAACCCTCACAATGAATGACAAAGTGCGATACTTAAACATCCATCGAATTAACGACTAATGACAAAGTATCACCCTAATGTGGGCAGCACTTAAACATCCATTGGATTATTGATCGATCGGAAAATGAATCGTAATAGCGATCGAGTTATTACCCTATTTTGCGGTAGCAATTCGGGATTCGTGTGTGTTTTGATAATATACAGAATGTAACTCAGTGTGTATTTCGAATTTGTTCGTCGTTTTAATTCCAGAAATCAAGTCCCACTGTCTACTATTTATACATGAATTTTGACTAGCTTACGGACCGTAAGACTCAACCCTTACGGTCCGTAAGGGTCACAGAATCTTTGTAGGGTTGCCACATCTGGGACTAGCCTTGCTGACTTGATGATTTCGTAAATTACAATTTTGACAACGTTTTCTATAGATAATCGTTAACTAGGGTTTACCCCCCCTGAGTTTTAGGGGCCCTGATCCTGATTCCGATTGTTCTGAAAATTTTAGGGTTTGTGCAGAATCACTTGGGTGTCTCAATTAGGGTTTCCTATTGGATAATTAAAATAATAATTAAGACTTTTTGATAGGAGTTGTTACATTCTCCCCACCTTAATAAAATCTCATCCTCGAGATTTACTGGAATAAGTGTGGATACTTTCGCTTCATTTCTGATTCCAGCTCCCAAGTGTATTCAGCTCCTCTCTTCGAATCCCACTTGACTTTAACTAACACTAGTCGTTTATGCTTGAGAAACTTCACTTTTCTGTCTTCTATTTGAAGAGGTTTCTCAACAAATTTTAACTTTTCGTTTACCTCTATATCTTGGAGAGGTACTACCAAAGATTCGTCTGATAGACATTTCTTGAGATTGGATACATGAAATACATCATGTACTCCTGCTAACTCTCCTGGTAGTTGTAAACGATAAGCAACTGGTCCTATACGTTGGATCACTGGAAATGGTCCTATGTATCTTGGACTTAGCTTTCCTTTCTTACCAAATCTAACCACTCCTTTCCAAGGAGAAACTTTCAACAGTACTCTGTCTCCAACTTGGAATTTTAATGGCTTGCATCTATTGTCTGCATAACTCTTCTGGCGATCTCGAGCAGTCTTCAACCTTTCCTTGATTTGAGTAATCTTGTCGGTCGTCTCTTGCACTATTTCAGGACCTGATAATTGACTTTCTCCTATTTCTGCCCAACAAACTGGAGTTCTGCACTTTCTTCCATATAGTGCCTCGAATGGGGCAGTTTCAATGCTTGAATGATAACTATTGTTATTGAAGAATTCAATTAATGGTAAGTGATCATCCCAGTTTCCACCAAAATCTATTACACATGCTCTAAGCATGTCTTCCAGAGTTTGGATTGTCCTTTCACTTTGCCCGTCTGTTTGGGGATGATATGCAGTGCTTAAATTTAGTCGAGTTCCCATTGCTTTCTGGAAACTTGTCCAAAAATGAGAAGTGAACCGACTATCCCTATCTGATACAATGGAGAGTGGAACTCCATGTAAGGATACTACTTCGTCTACATACAATTTGGCTAACCTTTCCATACTAAAGGTTTCCTTCATGGGTAGAAAATGAGCTGATTTGGTTAATCGATCTACAATTACCCAAATCGCATCATTACCTTTTCTGGTTTTGGGCAACTTAGTAACAAAATCCATTGTTATGAGTTCCCATTTCCATACCGGCATCTCTAATTGTTGTAATAGACCTGAAGGTTTCTGATGTTCTGCCTTAACTTGTGAACAAGTAAGACACTTTGATACATACCTAGCTATATCCTTTTTCATACCTATCCACCAGAAATTATTTCTTAAATCTTGGTACATCTTATTGTTTCCAGGGTGTATGGTATACCTAGATTTATGAGCTTCCTCTAAGATCTTATTTCTTAATTCTCCCTGTTTTGGTACCCAGATCCTTTTCATATGGAATCTCCAAATTCCATCAGCTCCTTGTTCTAAAACTTTTATTCTTCCCTTCATTCCTTCAGCAACATCTTCTATTGCTGTTTCTTGAAAATACTTCAGTTGTTCCATTAAATCTAACTGTAGATTTAATCTGAGAGCACGAACCCGTCGTTGTCTCTCATGGTACTTACGACTTAAGGCATCTGCAACTACATTTTCCTTTCCCTCGTGATACTGAATATCACAGTCGTAATCACTTAGAATTTCCATCCATCTTCTTTGCCTCATGTTTAACTCTTTTTACCCAAAAATATATTTTAAACTTTTGTGGTCTGTATAGACAGTAAATTTACTTTCGTAAAGATAATGTCTCCAAATCTTAAGGGCAAAAATTATGGAACCTAACTCTAAGACATGAGTTGTATAATTTTCCTCGTGCTTTTTCAACTGTCTTGAAGCATATGCAATTACCTTCTTACGTTGCATCAGCACGCATCCAAATCCTAGTTTTGAAGCATCACAATATACTTCAAAATCTTCAGTTCCTTCTGGTAAGGCTAAGATTGGAGCATTGGTTAATTTCTGCTTCAAGATTCTAAAGGCTTCTTCTTGTTTAGATCCCCATTCAAACTTAACGGCTTTACAGGTTAACTTAGTTAATGGTACAGCTATCTTGGAAAAATCCTTAATAAACCGTCTATAATATCCAGCTAAACCTATAAAGCTTCTAATTTCCATTGCGGTTTGCGGAACCTTCCAATTGGTAATTGCCTCTATCTTAGCCGGATCTACCTGAATACCTTTGTGATTCACCATGTGTCCTAGGAATTGCACTTCCTTTAGCCAAAATTCACATTTCGAGAATTTGGCATAAAGTTTTTCTTTCCTTAACAAAGTTAAGAGTGCATGCAAATGCTCACAATGTTCTGTCTGACTTTTGGAATAAATAAGTATATCGTCTATAAAAACAATTACAAATTTATCCAAATACGGTTTACAGATTCTATTCATCATGTCCATGAATGCGGCAGGAGCATTCGTTAATCCAAAGGGCATGACTGTAAACTCGTAATGACCATACCTAGTCCTAAAAGCGGTTTTAGGTATGTCTTCCTCTTGTACTTTCAATTGATGATATCCGGAGCGTAAATCAATCTTAGAAAAATATCTAGCTCCTTGAAGTTGATCAAACAGATCATCAATCCTAGGTAATGGGTATCGATTCTTAATTGTAACCTTATTTAATTCTCTATAATCAATACACATTCTCATTGAACCATCCTTCTTCTTTACAAACAACACTGGAGCTCCCCAAGGGGATGAGCTAGGTTGTATGAATCCTTTACTTAGTAATTCATCTAATTGTGTTTTCAGTTCTAACATTTCAGTAGGAGCTAACCGATAAGGTGCCTTAGCTATCGGTGTAGTTTCAGGAATTAGATGAATCCTAAATTCTACTTCCCTATTTGGTGGTAACCCTGGTAACTCTTCTGGGAATACATCTGGGTATTCTGAGACTACAAGAACTTCTTTAAGTTCCTTATTCTTAGTATTAATGATTACTGAAATCATATATACCATTCCTTGCTTTCGTTCATAACTAGCAACTTTCATTATAGATATGAACTTCATGGGTTTACGCGGTTTATCTCCTGTAATCATGATTACTTTTCCAGTAGGTGCCTGAATTTCTATTGAATTTCTATCACAAATGATTTGAGCATGGTTGGCTATTAACCAATCCATTCCTAACACAACATCAAATTCAACTAATTTCATAGGTAACAGATTTGCAGCAAATTTATGACCTGAAAGTTCTATTTCTACTTTTTGCAAAACCTGATCTATTTTAACTGAATTCCCATCTGCGGTTTCGACTGTAAAAATCTGCCTAATGTTGATTAAAGGTAAGTTAAGAGCTTGGCAGAATAAAGTATTTATAAAACTTTGGTTTACACAAGAGTCAAATAATACTTTTGCGTACACGTTGTGAACTAAAAACGTACCAGCTATCACATCTGGAATGAGTTCTGCTTCTTGAGTGGTTAGCTGAAATGCTCTAACATTCTTCTTAGTAGCTCCGTCGGTCGCCTTGTTTTTGTTGTCTGCTGGTTTGGCCAACTTAGGACATTCTGTTTTGTAATGCCCCGTTTCTCCACAGTTAAAGCAGATTATGGTTTTCTTTCTGCAGTTTTCTTCACTGTGTCCTACAGCTTTGCAAAGGTTGCAGGTTACATTACATCTTCCAAAATGTTTCCTTTTGCAATTCCTGCAGAAAGGCGGATTTGAAGATTGCCCTGCTCCTCTTCTCTTGAAGTTATTACTATTACCCATGCAAAATCCTTGAGTAATTTTCTGAGCCAATTCCTTCTTCCTATTTTCATCTCTTGTACGTACTAGTTCGTCAGTTAGGGTGTTAGCTAGTTCTACCGCATCGTCAATAGTGCGAGGTCTCGCAGCTTTAACGATATTGCGGATTTCGCTAATTAATCCCCAAATATAGCGAGAAATGAGTACCGGTTCTGGCGAAGCCAGCGTTGGTACCACTCTAGCATATTCGAAGAATGTCGAAGTATAACCACGACAATCTACACCTGCCATCCGATGATTTAGGAACTTATTTGCCATTTGATCTTTTTCATACTCGGGACAAAATTTTCTTTCTACAAGATTCTTAAATTCTTCCCATTTCATGGCATATGCCTCTATCCTTCTTTTCGCTTGTAATACTGTGTTCCACCATTCTAGCGCCCCTTCTTTAAAAAGATTTGACGCATACATAACTTGATCTTCTTCAGCACATTTACTTATAGTAATTACTGCCTCAGTTTTCTCTAACCAACGCAATGCTGCAATAGCCCCTTCGTTACCTGCAAACTCAACTGGTTTACAGGCAAGGAATTCTTTGTAAGTGCAACCACGCGTTGCAGCTTTCATTTTCTTGAAAATTGGGGCTTGCAAACCATTATTGTTAATAATATGATTATCGCCTCCGTTTATACTATTACTAAAATTGTCACCTTGGGTACGTTTACTAGGAATGATTGATTGAGGTTTAACAGGTTTCTGAACAGCAGCAACGATTGCTGGAATAGCATTGGCTATTCCTTGTGCAACGATATCCTCTATATCTTGCCTATTTAACAATTGTTCTTCCTGAATTTGCTCGGATTGATTTACTGGTTCATTATCAATGTTTGCCATCTGATAATTAATTTATAGATAAATAATTAGTAAATTAAGAAATAATCCAATGTCACAATTAATTGCACATAATCACGTAAACAAATATACAAACAAAATTGTAAATTTTTCTAAAATTTCATTTGTTTTATAGATTATATCATGCTTCTAAATACAACCGTTTTATTATTTATTTTACATACTGATTTTACTGTTACTATTACACAACCACAGTTTCATAAACCTACTATCTTTTGTCATTTGTTTTCCTAAAAACGAAGCTCCCTTTCATCATATTTCCAAGCAATTTGTCCCCCTATCTCCCGGATTCTATTTCCCGCATCCATTCACCAAAATGGCGAAGTTCAGCCATATTCTCGTTACTCATCGGTGGATTGGGTAGAGGTTCTGGATCAAACTGGGGAAGAAAGGAATAAGGACTGTTGACAATGTTTTGGAATTGCCAATCATTGGTCCACCACTCGTCCATTCCTAAAGGTTGAGAGTGGATTATTGGTTCCGGGATTGCTGGGTCCAAATTTATTGGTAGTTGAGATTCAAGAGACTGAGTAAAAACATTTCTATTGACAGGCTGAACAGTATCACAGCTTGCCAATATAAAATCTATTTCCTCCTGAAATGTCATTTCCTGGGTTTGTTTAGAACTATCTCCAATTTCCATCTGGGTTGGTCTAGAACCTTTTCCAACTTCCATTTCTATGTCCTAAGAATATTCCTCAAATTGTATTTCCATTTGCCTAGAATCTTCTTTGACTTCAATCTCCAACTCCTGCTGTCTAGAACTTTCACCGGTTTCAATTTCTTTTCCTTTTTCTAAGGGATTGTTTATTTTAGGAAGTCTCTTAGCTGGCTTTCTCTTATGAACACGCCTTCCCCATACATATCTCATTTTTTTCTTAGGTTTTGGCTTTTCCAGAGGTGGAGCGTTGAATTCTATAGGTTGTTCCACATCAGGAAAGTACCCAGTAAATTCTTTAGAAACTTCTATATTTACAGGGTAAAGGTTGAGATTCTCTAGGGCTCCAGATAACTCATTCATGCTGTTTAATATATATGTAAAAATAATAAATTAAAATTTTATAACAAATTTTACAAATAAACCTCAATATTATTGCATATTCTATGACTAATTTAATACAAGGAAAATTAACAATTTAACATCTTAAGTTTTATTGTAATTTTATTTATTTATTTACTAGTTCATATTTCTGACTTGTACGGAGTCATGGAATTTTAAAGATTAGCGTTTACTGCTACAGTGGCTAACATATAAAGGTCCGCCCATTTTTCATCTAACTTGTCTTCCCAGGGTGATTTACTGATTAATTCCTAGGTTTCCTTTTTAACTTACTTTTCTCGGGATTTCCTTAATTTCTCCTGACTTTTCTTAATAATCAAACTTCTTTTATCAGGAGAAAGTGGTTCTTCGTATTGGGCTTTTCGAACAAATATTCATTCTGTAGGAGTTTGGGAGGTACTTCCCTCTCATTTGATGACCTATCTAATTTAAGATAGATGCTTGAAAGCTTTTTCTTACCCATACTGTAACTAACAAATAGTCAGTTAATAAAACACATAATCACATAATAATAATCAGGAAAAATTAAGTGTTTCTAAATACTTAATTAGCTTAACTCAGTGGCTCTGATACCACCTTTTTCTGTCACGGCCCCCGACCCGGTTTGACCCGTTTCAGGAGCCGCGGGACAGAAATCCCATGGTATTTATTTAATTGAGTTTAACAGCGGAAGTTTATCATCAGGATCTTTTTAAAGCTAAATTTTCCCGATTATTTTATTTCACAACTCGGGATAAAACCCCGGTAATTTACAATCATATAATTTCACTGAGAAATCTTTATTTTACAAAACATATTTCTTTATTTTATAATGAGCCACTTTCTTAAGCTTGAAATGCTCCACATCACTTTTCCTGAATTACAACAGATCACCTGAAACATGTTTGAAAAAGATTTTGTCAGCGGGAAATACTGAGTGAATCATTCTAATTTCTAAAATGACTCATTTATAATTTACAGTATTAAGAAAGATTACAATGTTTCTGATATCAACCAACTACCCACAGTATTTTGTCACTCGACCCATTGGCCCATTCGTCCAATGGTGTCTGTGACTATGGTCATATCACCCCTTGGCTGCCCCAATGGTGAAGATTATCAAGTAATGTATACAAAACCCCACATACCGGCTGTAACTTGGTGATTTACATAAACTTAATCACTGTAATTATAACCTTTAAAAATAAACATGATTTTGAAAGTAATTTGATAAAAAGAGAATGACTCACATTGCAGATTTAACACGGACAGAGTCTAGTCTATGGATTAGCCTTGTTAACCTAATTTAAATAACAATGCACACAAAACTGGGTTAGTAATCAATACAGCATTTACGATAACTCACGAGATCAAACCCTCACAATGAATGACAAAGTGCGATACTTAAACATCCATCGAATTAACAACTAATGACAAAGTATCACCCTAATGTGGGCAGCACTTAAACATCCATTGGATTATTGATTGATCGGAAAATGAATCGTAATAGCGATCGAGTTATTACCTTGTTTTGCGGCAGCAATTCGGGATTCGTGTGTGTTTTGATAATATACAGAATGTAACTCAGTGTGTATTTTGAATTTGTTCGTCGTTTTAATTCCAGAAATCAAGCCCCACTCTCTACTATTTATACATGAATTTTGACTTGCTTACGGACCGTAAGACTCAACCCTTACGGTACGTAAGGGTCACAGAATCTTTATAGGGTTGCCACATCTGGGACTAGCCTTGCTGACTTGATGATTTCGTAAATTACAATTTTGACAACGTTTTCTATAGATAATCGTTAACTAGGGTTTACCCCCCCCCCCCCCCGAGTTTTAGGGGCCCTGATCCTGATTCCGATTGTTCTGAAAATTTTAGGGTTTGTGCAGAATCACTTGGGTGTCTCAATTAGGGTTTCCTATTGGAAAATTAAAATAATAATTAAGACTTTTTGATAGGAGTTGTTACAATAATTGCTTTGTGTCGTTCGAATTTGAGAAGCTCCTTAGTCGTAAGCGCTCTTATCTCTCCTCGACATTCGACGTTGAAGTCGGTACTGGAAGAACTGTCGCCGTAAATTCTGTTCTTCGTGATTGTACTCTTGAGCTTAACAATCACATCTTCCCAATCGACCTTATTCCGATGCAACTCGGAAGTTTCGACGTCATAATAGGCATGGACTTTCTTCGCGAAAACCATGCTGAAGTTGTGTGCTTCGACAAGATGATTCGATTCTCGCTCGCTAATGGTGATTTACTATGTGTCTATGGCGAAACTGCTTCAAAAGGCCTCAAACTTATGTCCTGCGTCCAGGCCAGCAAGTATCTCCGCAAGGAATACAGAGCTTTCTTGGCCAACATTGTAGTAGCGGAGAAGGAAAAGAAAAGGAAGTCAGAAGTCAAAGACGTTCCTGTGGTCCGTGAATTTCCTTGGGTGTTCCCTGATGATCTTCCTGGACTACCGCCAAGTCGTGATATCGACTTCCGTATCAACCTCGTTCCTGGAGCCAACCCTGTTGCCAAAGCTCCCTACCGACTCGCGCCATCCGAAATGCGTGAACTCTCGAACCAACTCCAGGAATTACTTGAAAAAGGCTTTATTCGCCCGAGCACCTCTCCTTGGGGCGCACCAGTCCTCTTCGTCAAAAAGAAGGATGGGTCGTTCAGGATGTGCATTGACTATCGGGAACTGAATACGTTAACCATCAAGAACCGCTATCCCCTACCCTATATCGACGATTTGTTTGATCAGCTACAAGGTGCTACGTGTTTCTCAAAGGTCGATCTACGTTTAGGCTATCATCAGCTACGCATTCAAGAGGAGGATATACCTAAAACCGCTTTTCTCACTCGTTACGGACATTATGAGTTCGTTGTTATGCCTTTTGGTTTAACCAACGCACCCGCGGTTTTCATGGATCTGATGAATCGCGTGGGTAAGCCATTTCTAGACCGTTTCATCATCGTGTTCAACGACGATGTCTTGATCTATTCGAAGTCGAAATCCGAACACGCGCAACATCTACGTTTGGTTCTCGAGCTACTCCAGGGGAATCAACTCTATGCCAAGTTCTCCAAGTGTGAATTCTGGCTAGAAGAGGTTCAGTTTCTGGGTCACATCGTAAACAGTCAAGGTATTCATGTTGATCCTGCGAAGATTGAAGCAGTTAAGAGCTGGATTACACCTAAGAACCCGTCCGAAGTTCGTTCTTTTCTAGGACTAGCAGGTTACTATCGCCGATTTATCGAAGGATTCTCCAAGATCGCTGAGCCGCTTACCGCTCTCACGCATAAAGACAAGTCTTTTGTTTGGGGAACTGAACAAGAGTCCGCCTTTCAAACCCTCAAGCACAAGCTCTGCAATGCTCCTGTCCTCGCATTGCCCGATGGGAACGACGGTTTCATTGTCTATTGTGATGCTTCCAACCTTGGTCTTGGTTGTGTTCTCATGCAACGGGACAAGGTTGTAGCTTACGCGTATCGTCAGCTCAAGATCCACGAGAAGAACTATACAACCCACGATCTCGAGCTAGGCGCAGTTGTTTTTGCGTTAAAGATTTGGCGACACTACCTGTATGGTACAAGGTGTACGATCTTCACCGATCATAGGAGCCTACAACACATCTTTAATCAGAAGGAACTTAATATGCGTCAACGCCGATGGGTAGAACTTCTCAATGATTACGACTGTGAGATTCGTTATCACCCAGGCAAAGCAAACGTCGTTGCTGACGCACTCAGCAGACGGAGTTATTTGCTCAGCATCCGTGATACCTGTAAGTCCCGTATAACCGGATCTTTCAATGATATCAAACAATCAACAAGTTTGTGCGGAATCCAAACTTGGTGAGATTCAAGAATAAACACGAAAATCAACAAGAAATATGAATAACGAAGAACAAACCGGAATCACTTTCAAACTTGCACACGATTCTATTACTATGAACTAGCAAAATCGTCTGGTACAAGCTCACTACTACCAATCGATCTTCTCCCTCTCTAGAGAAATTGTAACAATGAGGTTCCAAAGGTTCAAAACTAAAAACAAGTTAGAAACTTGTTTTTATACTAACTCAAGCCCACTTCCCTACATGGGCTCCCCTTGGGCCTGCTTGGCCCACATGGCCTAAAGCTTGGCCCAAGTGACCTATAAAGGTCCACAACCTAATACTAACTAACCCGGTAAAACCCAGTTCGTAACCATAGCCCGTTGTGTTAATTTGATGCGTCAGTCTCACACTTTAGGGTCTAACAATCTCCCCCTAGACTGATGCCATCAAATTGTCTTCATAGCATGAATTCAGCAACGTCTTCAACGAAATCTATGGTTGTCGCTATGCTGCAGATGTTGTGGAAGTTATTGACTTTTGAACTCTCAGCACTGGGTCTCTTTCTTCAGCTCTTGTGGTTAGCTTCATATCAGGATCTCGATCAGCTTTGCTTGAAAATCTTGTTAAAAAGAATGTGAGAGGAGGATTCTCAACAACTCTTTTCTTCTTCAATCTTTTTCTTTCAAGCAGGTTCACAGGTACTTCTTCAAATGTACTTTCATTGTCAGACGGCGTTTCGTATCCGGTTCTTCTGACTCAGGTACATCTTGTTGTTGTGCTGCTTCAGACTTCTTCAGCAACTAACAGCATCTCAATCTTCATCAACCCCTGTTCTTGAATGAAATCAAGTTCTGCACATACTCACAAACTCATAAGCAAACATTTCTTATGCAACAGGGAGAGTACCATATGAACACTAGGTACATCCAAGAACTTGTACTCGGATTTCACAATTTAAATTCTTTCAACTTTTGATGATCAGTCAAATCTTCAAGAACGGTTACATTTTTTAATTTTAAGAAAAACAATTAAAAACTCTATTTTTGGATTTTTGGTTTTATAGAAAAGCAAGACACTATTTTTGTATTTTTTAATTTTTCAATTTTTTTAATTTTAAGAAATAAAACAAATAAAAACTCAAAATATAAACAACTACCATAATATACAATTACAATTGCAATGGGATCAAAATTCGTTCTCAGGCAGACTAAGGAACACTTTTCAGTACGAGCCTAATCAAACTGGTCTATGCGATTGCCAATATGTTTGTCCACTTAAACTTTAACGCTCAACTTTCAATTTTTTTCAACTTCGTGATATGCTTTAGGTAGTATTATACTATTATACCCGTGTGTCCCATTCCAAGGCATACCCTCGCGATCAAGGTAAGCACAACGATTCATCGTAGCAGGTGAGTATACTGATGTCATCCTTTAAGATATCCTGACTGTGTCTAGGTCTGCATATAATCTGTTTTATCATGTTTTGATTTCTTAACAATGAACACCCAAATAAATACTAATCAAATCCTGGAAATATAAACAACACACTCTATCATGCAAGTATCTTCCCTACCACATATTTCACAAGTCCAATCCAGATTTCTGAAATCTTAACTGGGAATAGGTTGAGAAGAGAACAGAATAGATCTTTTGCAGAGAAGGTATAATATACAGATCAAATGAGTTTTTCTCAATTTGATATAGGTTTCTAGGGTTTCTTTTGGGCACTTGAGGGCCTCTTTCGGGTGTATTAGATCTATAACGCGACAACGTACAGCTAGGTCAGCATGTATCTGGATGCAGCAGAAGCTGTCGTTGCCTAGCACCTCCAGGTCAGCATATATCTGGATGCAGCAGAGGAGGTACACGATTTTTTTTAGAGAAGATTTCAGAATCAGATCAAAATTGTGTGTATCGGGACAACATACAGACATTCAAATAGAAATGAGCTAATTCCAAGTGACTTTCTTTCCTGGGGTCATGTACAATTTTAGTTCTGAACAGAAGGACAGCCAAGATATCCCCGGATGATTCAACAATATAAAGACCCGAAACCTCAGATGTTGGCTATCTATCAATGCAAGATTTAAGACCATAAAATCATACGCCGTTGGTATGTTTCCCACATGATACATAGTTCGTTATGTTTATATCACTTAGTATCTTTTATCATGTTGAGCGTCTAGCCTATCGACATATCGCAGTAGATCCTAGTCTTTTCAGCTATGGCACCTTACATGTGTTAGTCAAACCCTTTAACACGAACATTTATTTCACTTCCCATATCATGCAATTTTTCTTTTTGGCTTTTTTTTATTTTTCAAATGTTTTTATATTTTTCTCATTTTCTCCCCCTAAAACAATACATATTTACAGCAAACTCTTTTTGTATTTTCTGAGTTTTCTCCTCCTAAACTCTATATCTATCTATATGTTCCTCTCCCCCCCTAAATTTGTGCATAAATCTTGTATTTTTGCGCAAATTTACCATTTACTAGAGAAAGGACAATTTATATACAAAGTATAAACTAAGAAAAAGAGAGAAAAATATTTTTGCTTAACCGTTCTGTCATCAGATTGAAGACTAATCAAATTCAAATCAAAGTACTGAATTTAAACGGTACCTTTTGCTGATCATTTCTTACTTCTCTAATCTCCTCCAAAGGAAACATATCATCTGTAAAAAAAAATTGAACTTTTTGCAACAGTGAAATGTTACCCGTTTTTATCTCTGGAACAACCGCTATCAACATTCCAGAGATTGTCAACAGATCCTCCTTGGTTGTTCCTGAAAAGTAAGGAGATTAGTAAGACATTGGTACCCAGGCCATCGTGGTCCTGGGATTTCCTGAAGCATCAAAATAAGATACTTCCTTCAAACACAAGTCCCCTTTAATTTCAAGGATTGGAGACGTTGCTGCTTTGGATTTGGGTTTCCAAATCTGTTTCGGTCTAGCAAACGCGTTTGTTGCCATCAGTTGAGCAACTTTAGCTGTTTCAGGTTTGTTAGTTTTAGAAACACGTTTTTGTTCCTGAACAGCCTTGCGTTTGTTTTTAGCAGCATTCCAATCCCCATCAGAAGGTTTAACCTTGGGATTCACATTCTTCATAGCCTTAGGTGATGAAACCTTCATTGGCTTGGAATGATAGTTACCCTTTGGTGTAACCCTCTGATTTTGCATATAATATGGTACGTAGGGACGGTGTTTGCAGTTTCGAGCAATGTGACCCGCAATGCCACAGTTGTAGCAGGTTTGTCTTTTCATCGGAAAGACATTTTGAGCAGCTTGATTTGCTCTAGCAGGTCCTGAAGGACAAACCGGTCCTTTTTTCTTTGGATGTGCCTGCACATTACTCTTAGACGAAGATGAATTTGGGTGCTTGTATTTGCTGTTTGCAGAAGTCTTGTTGCTCTGAGCACCATTCTTCGTATTTTCTCCCTGATTTGAGCTTTTCTTCACCTTGTCACGAGCCTTACGAGATTGTGATTGTCCTTGATGAGCAGACTTCTTATATCCCTGATTTTGATCTGCTCGTTTTGGCTTATTCCTTTTGTTGTGAACCGGCTCACAAACATCAGCACAAGAGTGAATATTAGCATTTTGTTGCACCTTTTGATGACAAACACAATTTCTAGCAATGTGTCCAGGAATTCCACAGTTGAAACATGTTTGTCGCTTTAATGTATGAAGATTCGAAGAGCTAGCAGAAGTAGCTGATCTGATTGGTTTAGGTGAACAAGCTTGCTTTGATTGCTTTGCATGTGTTCCATGTGCCTTTTCTGAGTTCTTATGTACCTGTTGATCAGAACTAGCACAAGCATGAGATTCAGACGGATGATGTTTTTCGTCTTTTACAATTTTATCATGATCATTTTGAACAGACGCTTTAGTTTCTGTTTTAACTTTAATTTCAGAAACATTTGTCGGCGACTGTTCATTTATTTCAACTCCTTTTTCTTCTTTTACAAAATCGGGTTCAGTTTTAACTTCAGAAGATGAAGAAGATGAAGTTTCATCAACACATGTTTCGTCAACACATGTATCATGTGACTCTACTTGAGGTTTGCTTTCATCCACAGTTTCCAATGGGGTCTCATTAGATTCAACATTAGAGACGTCCACTGAGACCGATTCAGAAGATGAATCAGGACATTCTTGATTTTCTTGAGGAGAAGTTTCAGTGGTTTCACTGAATGAATCTTGAGGGACCTCACCTGTAACACAATCATCAACTGAAGAGTTAGAAACATCACAATCACAATCATTAGCTGAAGAAGATTCATCACCAAACTTATTGTTCAAATCATCAACACAAACATCATCAGTTTTGCCCAAAACAACAGGCTCACAAGACGAAACATAAGCAGAAAACGACGCAAATAAAGAACGACTAAAAGCAAGTTCAGACTCAGTTGGTTCAGAATAAGGTTCAAAATAAGGTTCAGAAATATTTGAAATAACAACTGGTTCACTCCCATGAACATCTCCACACTTTACTTCAGAAATATCATCTGCACATGAAGATGAAACGTTAGGATCAATTGAGCCTTTGGAAACAAAATTTAATGAAGTAGACTTCTGTTTCTCAACTTGTCTTTCATTAAATGATGACTTATTGTTTTTAGGACCATAAGTCATTTTACTTTCATTCATCATCTCCTCCTCAGTCATGGGTAAGTATGTATAATTGTAGGAACATATATCTATCTATATGTTCCTCCTTACAAGCCCAATACGATCTCGAAGCCCTCATCCGCGAAGCCCAGCATGCCTGTTTTAATGAACGAACTCTGAAGAAGGAACGAATCTATCACGATGGAGCTCAGCTTGTAAGCAAATCGAATGGGATCTTCTATTTTCTGGACCAAATTTGGATCCCTAAGCGGACTGAATTACGAAAGATTTTGATGGACGAAGCTCACAAATCCTGGTATTCTATTCATCCCGGTGCCGATAAAATGTACCAGGATCTTCGTTACAAGTACTGGTGGCCGGGAATGAAAAGGGATATCGCTCTCTACGTTGGTGCCTGACTTGTGAAAGGGTCAAGGCTGAACATCAAAGGCCCTCTGGCTTACTCGAGCAACCCCCAATCCCTATGTGGAAGTGGGAGAGTATAGCTATGGACTTCATAACCAAACTTCCGCACACGTCATCAGGTCACGATAGCATTTGGGTTGTTGTTGATCGTCAAATCAGCCCACTTTTTGCCAATACGGGAAGACTACAAGGTAGAACGATTAGCCCGAATCTACACCAACGAGATCTTTATAATCATGGGACGCCTCGTGACATCATCTCCGACCGTGACGCTCGGTTTACCTCGCGATTGTGGGAAACGTTTCAAGCTGCTCTCGATACTACGCTTAACCTAAGTACCGCATTCCATCCTCAAACCGATGGTCAGACTGAAAGAACGATCCGTACTCTTGAAGACATGCTACGTTCGTGTGTCATAGACTTCGGTGGTAATTGGGACAAATACCTACCGTTAGTCGAATTCTCGTACAACAACAGTGTTACACCCTGGCTTTGCGGAAGCGTGGGTTTATTTGGTGTGACTTCTTAATACCATAGCTTAATCACAACAAAGCTATATGAAAGTAAAACCATGATGTTCATCCATTACTTCAAGTTTTAAAATAAAAATACCACAACATTGTTTTAAAGTTGACACATGCAACGAGTTTACAACCCAACATAATATAAACCTTGTTCATAATACACAACCACAAAACATGAAATAAACACAGTTTAAGACTTGTGACTCGTCCAGGTAAAAGTTACAATCCCTAAACTTGGATGACATCACTCTTCTGACGCAGCTCGAAGACATAGCATACTTCGCCAGATCCCTAATTCCCTGAAATACATGTAAGTTGAAAAATCAACAAAAAGTTGAGCGAGTTCATGCGAAAGTGAGTATGTAAAAACCTTTGTAATACATTTGTATGTATGAAAATCTCTGGTATGTAGCAATTAAGGAAAAAGAGATCACCATTGGGTTGCAAAGCCAATGATATGTGTGAAGTGCCGTAGGAAGACTCAAACCTAGCAGGTTTTTGCGTCGGGCTCAAAGTCATCCCGAGGTCCGTACAGTTGGGCCTGGAGTTGGGCTCGCTACACCCAGATAGATCTATCGCTAATGACCCTCGGTCCTACAATGAGGATTAATGGCCTCTAGTTTCCGCCTACCCACTCACATGATCTAAGTAGTAACCCTCCTTAAGCTAACCATACCATGTATAAAAGTATCCGTAATCATAGTAACATGTATTTCAACCCCGGAGTACAAAAACTGAAAACAGTTAAGAGAAAAGGGGGACATGAACTCACAGAAGCGCGTCTCGAAATAGTCCGTCCCAAAATAACCTGCTGCGTGACGACCTACACGTACTAACTTCTATTAGACGGACGGCCGTGCCTTGGCTTAAGGTTTAACGTTTTTGGGAAATAGTTAGACAACTATTTCGTATTTACACTTCTTAATTATTTAATAAATATATTCCTTCCCAAGGATGGGGGTTTTAATACATGTGCGTTTTATAATCCCGAAAATATATTTTTAAGTCTCACTTGAAAAATATATTTTAAATTACTTGTCTAAAATATTCTATCTCCAAAATATACATATTTTTCCCAAAAATATTATATTTTACTTCATACAATTTCCAAAATATTACTTTATCAAAATACACATTTAAGGGTATTTTCCGAAAATACATAAGTTACATTTTAAAGTTCGTGTGGTAATAACAGTACCGGTGTAACTTAAATATTTATTTGTGAGGGCGTTGGTATTATTTTGGAGTCGTATTTTCATGATATTCCAAGTAATATTATTTTGACTCTAAAAATAATATATCACTAGTTCACAAAATAATCATATAATCACACAAGCGTTTTACTATGAAATATATATTCTAAATATATATTTAACAAGTTTTACTTAGGAAAATCCACCTCCGACACTTGGTTATTTTGTAATAAAAATCATGGCGAATTTTATTTGGAGAAACAAGTTATAAATATATTCATAAACACTTATCATAAAAATATTCTAAGTGTTATATTTCTGGAAAAATTTCGCCAGAGTTTCCTCTGTAACTGGAGGTGGCCACGCTTACTAGCGTATCGTTTTCTTTTTAAAATTCAGTCAAACAATTTATCAATCATCAACATGCAACATTTAAATATTAAACTTGACAAAATAAGTCTAAATCGCAAACTCATGAACTTGTAAGTCTTGTAAAAATATGTAGTAACTTCCTAACATATTTAGTAGATCTTGTTATCTTTAAAAATAAAATTAGTTTCTTGAAAACTTTATTTTTAAAGAACTTGTAGTCTTACAACTTCTAGTCAAAGTTTACAAAAATATTTCTTGTCAAACTTTCTTGTTACACAAGTGTTTACACACTTGCTTTTTCCACTAAAATGCTTGTAGTTTATGTAAGATCCGGGTTTTAAACAAGACTTGCATCTTTCACTTGGTTTTTCCGAAAAACCACTTGTAGATCCTTAGATCTACTAGTTTAGAACCTTATTTTACAAGGAAAATCACATTTACCCAAGTTCATGTTTCATGGGTGGAAGGGTTCATCATCTTACAACTTTTACACTTAACATATTACTAGTTCATGTTCCATGAACATGATCTAGTATGGTTAGATGATGATCCATCCCATTACTAGCAACAAACAACATAAAATAATCATAACTAGACAAGATTTACATGATTTACACTACTAGTTTCTCTTTATCCAACTAGTTTATCTTTCTTTCAAGACTTTTAGTTATGATCTTGTGTGTTCTTGATTTTTAACCGTTAAATCACTTATTAACCACTTTAAACAAGAACAAGATGGTGTTTAGAGGCACTTACTACTAGCTCGAGGCTAGGGAAGAAACAAGACGTAAACATGGTGAATAAAAGAAATCTAGGGAGGTTCTTGAGCTTCCGAGTGCACCGGGCCTCCTTGTATGTCACCTTACACCTTTGTGTGTATGTAATATTGCTAGAACCAAACTTGATGGTGATGGTGGGTGTGTGTGTGATCTCGGCCGAACACAAAGGAAGGGGGAAAGAAGAGAGCAATTTGGTGATGTGTTGAAGTTTGATAATGGAGAACTAGTAGGCATATTTATAAACCAACTTTGGTGTTTTATCCATCATATAAAATGTTTACTAGATATTAGACATGGTTTAATATAATAATCAAGAAATGTGGGGAGTGGGTCACCACATGGTGACCGTCAATTGAGGGGGGGGGGTATATGGTTGGATTTCAAATGGATAGTTAGGATCTAGTTAAGTTTAGTTAGGATTTTAACTAGGTTGTTAGCGTGTAATGTAATATAATGGGTGTTAGGGTGTTCGGGGTCCCTAACTAGCTCAGAAAAGTATAAACAATGTCATTGACAATATTTTTATGTTCCGGGTAAAGTCCAGTTGTCCGGTTGGATATTGATCCGTTTAAGTGTCAAGTAAGCATTTAAAGTGTCTTTTATAGTGTTTTTAGTGACACAATAAATTCCCGACACTTTGGAAAGTGTCTAGTATTATTTTACCATGTTTTTGCACTTTACTAGTTAAGTTAAATGTTGAATTTTTGTATAAAGTGCAGAATTTTGTTATTAGAGCATGTTTTAGGCACATCCGGTCACTATAACTATCACCTAGTGACGCAGTTTTACAATCCTCACCTCCCTACACTCCCTACTGGTGTAGTAATCTATTCCCGGCTCATACTGGCCTCAGAGACAGTGTCTGTCTAGTGCTGGCTATGTCAGCATGTTTACTGGGTTATCCGTTCATTGTGCTAACTGTGCTTTTGTGCATCAAGTTTGTCACTATAGTTTTGTGTGTAATAAATGGAGTGACAGTAATAAAGTATGATGCATGAATATGTATGTATCAAAAATCAAGAAGCAGTTTAACCACAATTGTAAGCAAGCACAGTAATTAAGCATTAATTAAATATTAATTAATTTGTACGGATACCTGGTTTGGTGAGGGTTGTCACAAATAGTTATCATACCAGCATCCAAATGGCACCATTCGAGGCTCTATATGGAAGAAGATGTCGATCGCCTATTGTATGGCACGAGATCGGTCACTTGCAATTAACCGGTCCTGAGCTACTGCAAGAAACGACTGATAAAGTCCTCCAGATTCAAGACAACTTGTTGAAAGCTCGAAGTAGACAGAAAAGTTACGCCGATAGACGACGCAAGCCCCTAGAATTCGACGTTGGCGACTACGTACTCCTAAAGGTATCACCTTGGAAGGGTGTGGTCAGATTCTGCAAGAAAGGGAAGCTAGCGCCTCGATATGTTGGACCTTTTAAGATTCTGGAAAGGATCGGAAAAGTCGCCTACAGACTCGAGCTACCGGAGGAACTTAGTAACGTCCACCCGACTTTCCATGTGTCGAACCTCCGAAAATGCCTGGCTGAGCATGATTTAATTGTACCTCTCGACGAACTTCAGATAAACGAAACACTACACTTCGTAAAGAAGCCTGTCGAAATCATGGACCGCCAAACCAAGCAACTCAGACGCTCGCGCATTCCTATTGTGAAAGTCCCATGGGAAGGCAAACGAGGCGCAGAGTTCACTTGGGAACTCGAAAGCGACATGAAGGCGAAGTACCCGCAGTTGTTTAAGTGAAAGTCTAGAGAGAGAAAGTTCTCCAAAGTGAATCACGGTGTTGTGCAGCTTTCAGCCTAATTTCGGGACGAAATTCCCTAAACAAGGGGGGGCTGTAACACCCCATGTTTTCAGAAGTTAAAGTCAAAGTCAAGATTGAAGTCAAAGGAAGAAAAGATTGCTAAAGGCAAGCTGTCTTCCCTCGCTCAATTCCTGTTTTGACTTCTTTGACCGTAGTTAGTCTATTTTGTGTACGTTAGTTGTATTATGTGGAGTAATTAATTACAATCGCAATAATCGAAGTATATTTATCTTTACGAATCGCATTACGACTGTGAATAGTAGGAAGTAACAATGCGATAAAGTAACTAAACACTAATCGAACTAATCTAATCAACATCGCGCTTGCAACTCGAAATACGCATTTTGGTGATTAAAATACGTGTGTGTGTGCCTTATGTGTTACTTGTGCATGTTTATTTATTTATTTATGTGTGGTAATCAATCGAATCGCAATCAAACTCAATCGCAATCGAATCGCAATCACAAACTGAATGCGAAATAAGGATACTTGTATGTTGATATAGTAGTTGGGATTAAAAGCAATTTGAATAGGAAACTCTATCGCAATCGAAATATCAAAAATCGTCGCACCGAACACTCGAATCAGGCCACTGATCGATCAGGCTACCAGCCGATCGAACAGCCAGCCGATCGGACAGGCTGTCCGATCGTGCTGCCTGACCAATCGGCCAGCCTTTACCTCTTTTGGCATCCTATAAATACCCCTGTCATTGTCAAACTTTCTACTTTTGGAAACCTCTGTCCGACCAGCACGCTCAACTCACTTTCTCGCAGATTTCTCTCGATTCCGGTAAGATCTCGTCCTAAATCTTGTACTTTCTTTATCTATACGCACTCCTACACCCTTCTATCTTTCAAATCTTAACTTCTAACCGTGAAATCATCAAGATTTAAGTGTTCTAGGATGATGTCATCATGGGTTCTTGAAGAACTTCATGTTTTGGCCTCAATCCACCAAGAATAGCTTGAATCTAACCGATTTCCACATAAACAAATAAAGGTCTTTCATAGATCTAAACATATTCACTGTGAAAGGGATTGAAAGATGGTTTTTCCAACTTTCTTTCAACTCTTTTACACTCAATACCTTCAAAACCGATAGAAACGGAACTTGTGCCAACTTGCTAATCATTCCGGTGGTTGCGTGGCCCCAGATCCGGATTCTATCCATGAGGTTCACCGATTTCGAGTTAAACGTTAAACACCGTCTCGAATCGTTCACTAACCGGGTTTGGGTGATTCCTGTCCGATCAGGAGAACCAAGTAAAGACGAAAGTTCTGTGGTTTGACTCGTTGTCAAAATACCTCGATAAAACGACAAACAATCAGAACAACCAAGTGTTAGACGAACAGGCCGACCAGGTCAGGGTGCTGACCTATCGGAGTGCCAACTGATCGGACAGTCAGCCGATCGACTGGCCAGCCGATCGGCTAGCACATGGGTCCCACACTTAAATGATTCATTTGGAGTTGAGTATTGAACGAACTGCTGTCCGATCGGACTACCGTCCGATTGGATTACTCTTCGGATCATGAGATACTTGACTTCAAGACTTAATCGATTTTTCAACATGTTCGACGCGCTAGGAGTGCCACCCGATCGAACAGGCGTCCGATCAGGTGACACCCTGCTGAGAACTTGTTTTGCTGAGGTACCTAGCCGATCGGGTTGCCGGCCGATCGAACGACTGTTCGATCGACCGACCCGAAAGGCAAAGATACTTCAAGGTTTTCAAATGCTACAACAAAGACTTCAAAAGTCAAACCATCATACACAAACACATCCTACACAAAGTAAGAAACAATCCACTCGAACAGCCATCCGATCGGACTACCGTCCAACCGGACAACTGTCCGAACGAACTGTCAACCGAACGGTCAGCCGCCCGATCGGACTACCGTCCGATCGACCAACTGTCCGACCCTCCTACACTTGTTTTCCGTTTTACGCGTCACTTATCGTTATGCTATCGAACTATTCAGGCTAACCTTACTCTCAAGCGCTCCCTTCAATCCATCAACCGCTGTGAGTATACTCGATCCCTTTTTGCTTTATGCACTTTTGGGTGTTACATACGTTACTTATATAAAATCACATCGAACACACTACGCAATGCTTTAAACGCTAACCGTTACCGCATGTATTACGTGACTAAATGAATGCTTGTTGTTATGTTTACACGTGGAATGCTGTCTACCTGCCTTAACGACGATAGTACTATAGTTTGGACTCAGCACCCGTTCACACGGGGGTTGTTAAGGACAATTACTTGCATGGATTATAGTGGTGATCCTGTATTGCGAACTGCCTTGGGCAGTCAACCCGCAGTCATTGGTATCGATAGATCCATGTCGATAATTAACATGCTTCGTTTTCCTCTGTGTACGTGCTGGTTATGCGTAAACTATTTCGAACTCTATATGCTATTACTAAACTTGTATGCTCACCTTTACACTATGTGTATTGACTTTTATTTTAACGTATGTGACGGGTGTTTAAGATGCTTATCTGCTAGGAAAGCGAGGCTAGAATAAAGCTCTAGAGCCCAACAAATAGTTGTCTGTAGTAGTCAAATTATGGGTCTCTAGAAGCAGATAAACAATTGCTATATTTAAAATCTGAGTTGTCGGAACAGAAACATCTGCCTGGATTTTGTCTGTAATAATTTGTTTACTGTTTGAGACACGGTATGGGACGTGTTATTTTAAATTGAATAGTAATGATAATTGTTGTGAAAACTTCTGGACAATCTGTTTCGCTCAGTGCCATGCCCCGATGATTTCGTCATCGGTTGGGGTGCTACAGTGACAGCCGCCACCCCGTCACCGTCGTTGCCGCCTCCACCACTACATGCCATCGTCGCCACCACCCATCGCCGCCTCCGTCACCACCTTCCACCGCCACCTATAACCACCCACAATCACTACCACCGACCACCGCCACTCACCGCTGATTTTATTCCTTCATTTTTCTTGTCTACCAAACAATACACAATAATAATTCATTTCATTCTCACATGGTAACCAAACAAGACATGGAATGATAATTTGCCATTGCATTCCCCCTTCCATTACATTACCTTGTACATTTCATTCCCTCGTCCATTACATTACCTCATATCAAACAGACCGTAAGAGATTTATATACCTATATGAGTTAATTGCTCGGATGGTTCCTGTGGTTTACCATTTTTTCACCTTTAGTCCCCACCTTTTAAAATAGCATGTTTGCTCTCTGTGGTATTCGCACTTGTTACTCGGGTAGTCCCTACACTGGATGGAGGTTAATTTTTTTAGTTAAGTACGTGTGAAATGACCTAAATAAGTAAATAAATAAATCTGACTAGTCATTAAAACAAGTGGGACCTATAATTTAATTTAATTATAAACTTTAATAATCTTCTTCCATCTCTCCCTCTCTCCTACATCCGACCTTCATCACCACAAGACCACCATCCGACCAACACCACCAGACCACCACCACCATGCTGATGAGCCTGTTCTGAGCGCCTCCACTTCCTCCGCCACTACTTCTCCCATTACAAACCCGTCATCCTCTCGGCCTCCTTTGCTACCACTCTCCGATGGTCGGCCACCATCTCTGGTCCTCCACATCCTGTCCTCATCCACCGAACCCCACCATCTACGCCGACTCTCTCACCCCACACCGGCCAAACAGTCTCCTTCCACATCAAACATCCCTGTTTTTTTCGATTTGTCCAATCCACCGGCACCAGAGAACACAAAATCAGACGTATTACCCCACCCCATCTTTGTCGCGGATTGTGATTACGTAAGCGAACCAAACAGGTAAGGCTTAAGTATTATTTATTTCATTTGGGTTTTGGTTTTTGAGTGTGCTAGTTGAATTAATGGGGGTGGTTTTGCTAGTGGTTCATGGTGGACCTAGCAGTGATGTGCAGGTGAGAAAAAAAAGGAGAAAGACAAGGTATTATAAAAGGACCTGATGGTGTTACCGAAAAAACGTGATGTTCGTGGCCGTTAAAGATCACATGATGATGGGGGAATTTTTTAATTGTAATGTTTTAATTATTATTTTTTAATAAGAAAGGGTAGTTTGGTCATTTCACATCAAATTAACTGAAAAATTAACCTCCATCCAGTGTAGGGACCACCCGAGTAACTAATGCGAATACCACAGGAAACAAACATGTTATTTTAAAAAGTTGGGAACTAAAGGTGAAAAAATGGTATACCACAGAACCATCTGGGCAATTAACTCTATCTATATTTGCAAGTTTGAAGAGCGGTAACCTTCAACTATTGGGCCATGTGGTGATAGCCTATTTGTCTAGATTTATGCACTAGGACGTCAGTCTAGGATGATGTGTGATCGGAGTGGACTACATTATGTCGTGCTCCAACTGACGCCAGCTAATACAGTTTACCCTGCCACACGGAATTCCAAGACAGTCGTTTACTTAGCTTGTTGTTGATGTATCAATCGATGGACGGAAAGCCCGTCGGAACCTAGGATATAAACACACACAATTCCAAGAGGGCCGGTGTGCGTAGGTCCCTTTTGTGGTTTCAACAAATGGGCGTTAGACCCATCGGTTTCGTGTACCGTAATTTAAGAATATGTAACGGTTAGCGATTTAGGGTTTAGGGTTTAGGTTATCGTTGTATTACATTTTTGTATGAAAGTGTCGTTTTTTGTGTTATTAAATCAACCGATGTTCGCTTTCATTTTATATTACGTTTCTTGTTTCTGTTATGAATTATAAATGACAAGTCAAACACAATTATAGAGACATACGATTTATCTAGATCGAACCACTAAAAAAAATCAATTTTTTTTATAAAAAAATATGATATTTTATAATAATACTTAAAGAATCTGAAAATTTTGACAAACATAATAAATACAAAAATTGACATTTTATAATATATAGACATTTTCTATAACAACATTTTATAAAAATTATTAAGTTTTTTATAGTGTTGTAAAAATCGCGACTAGGCGGCGATTAATCGCTATTCGGCTAGTAACTGAGTAATTTTTTGTTAATCGGTTCGTTAATCGCTAGTCGGGCCTAGTCGGGCAGCCAAAAATCGGCGATTCCGGCAAAAACCTATATATTCCAGTCAAAACCTCTAAATTCTGGCCAATTTCCAACCAAACCATGTGAATTCCAACAATTAAAATTAATCTTGTATACTTAAAAAAATGAGTTGAGTAAGTTAAAACCTAGCCACTTAAAATATTTACCTATAAAAATGTGTATATGTATACATAAAACTGAAAATTACATATAAAAAAACCCGATCCGATTAATCCCGATTAATCTCGAGTCATCCCGAGTAATCGCTAGTCCCCACCTCACTAGTCGACTAGCGAGTTCTCTAACCTTGGTAAATAGATGGGCCTTGTAGACGCATACAGGGCAATGAGACATATAGGATAGGGGAGGATGTGTAGATAAATTGAGGGGTTGTGTCAATAACGAATCCCATGTGAAAACACTTTTGAGAGATAAGATGGTATTGGCAGTGGCGGACCCAGGATTTTTTTCATAGGGGTGCGGAATTTTTTTTTTTAAATCTTAGGCGTCTAGATATATACATAAAAAAACCGGTTCGGGTCGGGTCATGTAAAAAAAGAACATCAAACTTAAATTTATATAATCATCAAAAACAAGTCAAACATTGTTACAAACATATTTAAAAAGTCGCCCTACGGGTTTATTTGGGTAATTGGGTTATGTTTTGTTAATTGATTTAGTTATTTGGGTTGGGTTTTACCATAAACTTATTCAATTGGGCTTGATGTTGGGTTATAGGAATACAAGTTTTATTGTGGGCTAACTTGTTTACAAATTTTTTTTATATAAATTGTAACATTTTTTCTAAGGGGTGCGGTCAGAATTTTCCAAGGGGTGCGGTCGAAATTTTTCAAGGGGTGCGGTCGGGATTTTTCGCAAAAAATAACACTAAATTTTTTTTTTTTCAAGGGGTGCGACCGCCCACCCACGGGCTTATGTAGGTCCGCCCCTGGGTATTGGTAGGTACATTACATAGCTACGAGTCATAATTTTCAAAGGCACTGCACAATTGAACGTGTGGAACCCACAAAGATGATGTTTTCGTACGCACAAAGATGATGTTTTCGTACGTAATTCTGACAGAAAGCAACATGACATCTATTATGTTCCAAAAGAAATCATTAAAGGTAATTCAATTATTTTAGTTGTATTATCCACTTCGTTGCTTTATATTTCTATCATTTTATAACATATCATATCACCGAGTATAAAATGAATTGCCAAGCTATCTAAGTTTACTCTCTACCAAGTTTTATAACATATCATATCCCCGAGTATAAAATGAATTGCCAAGCTATCTAAGTTTACTCTCTACCAAGTTTAGTTTTATAGCTCGTATTAACATATACTTAAAAAGACTTATAACGACGTATGTTTATAGAACATTTTATAAGACGTTTTTGGGATACTGTTGACGTGCGTGTTGATCAAATGAGATTTTCACATATTTATACAAGTATAATTTATTATATAGGGTTAAGTTATTCTACAAAGACGCCTAATTGTAAGAAGAATTTATAGATTGACAAGTGTACAATAACCTATAACCTAAAACCACTACACCACCACCCAAAAACCTAAACACCCCACCACCACCCAAAAACCTAAACCCCCACCCACCCCCTGTGGTTTGGGCCATTTTGCCAGTTTAGTTCAAAGGTTTCATTTTTAACCTGTGGGTCCAAAAAGGTTTCACAGTTGCCATTTTAGTCTACTAGGTTAACTTCATCCGTTTTTCTGTTAACGAGAAGGCCAATTCGGTCATTTTATATGGCTGAATTGCCCTTTTAGTTAACAGAATTACATACAAAATGACCAAATTGGCCTTCTCGTTAACAGAAAAAATGGATGAAGTTAACCCAGTGGACTAAAATGGTAACTGTGAAACCTTTTTGGACCCACAGGTTAAAAATGAAACATTTGGACTAAACTGACAAAATGGCCCAAACCACAGAGACTAAAATGACATTTAAATCTAGAAAATATCTTAGTTACACCAAATTTAATAGCTCTAATATGAAAATTATACGATTTCTAACAAAAATGAATGTTGATTCAATTTATGTTTTATAATAAATATAATTTTATTAAGTAGTATTTTTAACAAAAAAATTTAAATAAATGTTAAATTGTACTACATGATTGAAGGTGTGGTCCATTGCTTTTGTGAGTCTACCGGAAATTAAGCTATAGACTTCAATTATTTGAAGCATATTACACATATGACCTGTGAAAATTTAAAAATATCGGCTCCTTTGAACTTTGTTTTTAAAAGTTCTACTTAAATGGTGAATATATAAAAAAAGTCCCTCAATAATTTTTTTTTCATTTAAAAAACTAACATATTTCTGTTTTATCTCACAAAAGTCCTTTAACAATTTTTTTAACATTAAAGTCCCTTCGGATGTTAAATTTGAACAAATTTATAACAAACTTTTTTAAAACTTGCTACATGAAGTTATGCTTCAATCTAAGATATGTTTGAAATTTAATAGGTCGTTGCTACAAAACCGAAAACAATTAAAAACGAAATCCAACAAAAGACCAGCAAACCAGAACCGAACAAAATGATTTCAGTTTATATGTAGTCTCGTAAAATCGAGTAACCAAAGTAAACCATACTTTATATTTAGTTAAATAAACCCAATCATATGAATTCGCTGTATTCGGCTGAAACCGAAACCAAACCAAATTAGAAAGCAGTTTATGATTCAGTTTTGAAGTACTTAAATTCCATTTAGTTTCGTTCATTTTTTTGTTTAACCCAAAAAATTTCAAACCGAATAAAAGGAACAAAATTATCGAATAAACCGAAAAGAACCGATGGACACCTCTAACGATTTCAAGTTGTTTAAGTTATTTTTGTCATAATTTTGTTCAAATCTAACATGTGAAGGGACTTTAATGTTCAAAAATTTGTTGAGGGACTTTTGTAAGACAAAACAGAAAGTATGTTAGTTTTTCGTATGCAAAAAAATGTTGAGGGACTTTTATGAAAAAAATAAGAAAGTATATATGTTGGTTTTTTTATGATATTTCCCCTATTTTGAAACAAAAATTCATAAATTCAATAACGCATTAATCGAACTTCAAGTATCGTCCTTACATAAAGCATAATTATTGTATAAATAAAACTAAAACATTGATCAAAATAAAATCCTGAAATTCAAAATCGTCATCCTCTTCCTAGTTTACAAAATGTAAAGCAAGAATCGCTGTGTACTATATTAAGAAAAAAAATTAAAAGTACTTGTGTTATTGCGAGATTATAATAAATAACATTTTTTTTATATTCAACAACTAGTTTATAGACCCGTGTATTACACGTGATTGTATAATAAAAAATTTATAATAATGTGTTTAATAGCTTTTGGTAATAACACATCCATACAGGTTAAATAATTAAAATCAACATTGTACAATAAAATATAAGTTATTTATAGCACACCATAAGAATAATAAAAATCAAACCAAAGCATAATAAAAACAATGACCATGCAAAAACTGAGTTGTAAACACAAAGCCCTAATTTGGATGAGATATAGTTCAATAGCTTTGATGAAGTGTTGTGCGAGTTTGGTTTAAGAGAAAGATAATAATAAAAGTGACTAGAGTGTGGATGGGTGATAAACAATTAATTTATGACTAAGGTTTAGGTAATTAACTTTTGAAAAGTCCTTACGTTGAAAAAGGCAAATCATATTATGTAATTAGATCACCTATAGTGGTCATGGGATTGGGTGTTTTTTTCCCCTAATTCACGCCCAAACACGCTTGACCACCGCCTCCTTGGGAGTTTTTTTTTGAAAGAAAACTCAGAGCGTTTAAATTTTGAAAATTTTCATGTTTTGACCGTTGTAAACGGTCGTTTAATGGTAATAAAAAAATATTTTTTATTTTTAAATCACTTTTTTACCTATAATAAAAACCCCACTTTCAACTCCATTTTATAAACTTTTCCCTCTTCTTTTCACTACTTCTTTACATTTTATAAAAAAAAATATATCATGAATACCTTCCGACCCCCTTTCGGTGTTTCTTCTAGACCCAGCAACCAAACTTCATATCGCCCGAACACCACTCAACCGCAATCGTCCTACAATTTCCAAGATGAGGACCCGAGTATAATGGCGTACACGCAATTATTAAACATGCCTCTATAATTCTTTCACGGTCCACACGGCTTTGCTTCCATGGGGGGTTCGCATGTGGCTCAAGAAGAAACCGAGCCCGACATTGTAACGGTGCCGGAGACACAACTGGAGCCCGTAGCCGAGGTGTCTCAACGTGGTAGACGGACCCATAAAAAAAGAGACTACCGTTCTATACACAAAAAGAACCTACCAAGCTTGGTCGAAAGATGAGGAGGACGAAAAGAACTTATCAAGCTTGGTCTAAAGATGAGGAGTACGCGTTAGCACGGGTGTGGCTCGACATCTCAGAGGATCCCGAAGTTGGTAAGCGTTATTTAGTATGTATTTTTTAAATAGTTTGTATTATATTTTTTTAAGATATAAGAATATATTTGTTTTTTTAAGCCAACTATCAAACTCTACCCATTTTTGGAATAAAATTTGTGAAACATTTTTTAATGCAATGGGTAGAGATGAGTATCGGGATAAAGATTCGATATCAAGCAATTGGACCGATATAAACCATAAATGTCATTCGTTCCAAGAAATTTTCCAATGCATGAACGATAACTGGGATAGTAGTCAAAATGATGCGAATATATTAACAAGAGCGTTGGAGGAGTTCAACCAAACGAGAGGCGCTTTTACATACTTGAATTGTTGGGAGCTTCTACACGGAAGTCCTAAATGGACTAACGTACCGAGCATGACGTCTAGTAGTAGACGTAAAGCAAAATGGTCCAAAACATCCTCCACGGTTGATCCGGAAACACCCACTTCTGATGCTCGAAACGTCGACTTAAACATTAATGTGGACGACGAGGATGAGGAAGTGGAGTTGGCCCCACCGCCTGGTAGAAGAAGTGGAAAAAAATGGGGAAGGGCGGAGTCGTCTTCGGCGGGTTTAGAAATAAAGTAAGATTTCGAAGAGATGAACCGACGCCTACAAGAAGATATACGAGACCGTGGTCATAGGAATTTGGAGACAATACAAGAAAGAAATGCCGAAAAAAAATTTGTCGAGCTACAAGAATCGAGGCAATTGGAGAAAGACATAGATTTTTTGTCTAAATCGATCGATCATCTCGAAGGGACGTGTTGATCCAAGCGCAAATGCGTCGACAACAAATTCGTAACAAATACTGACTTTAGATTTTATGTCTTTTTAGCATTTTGTCGTTTTTTTAGTAATGTAATTTTTTTATTTAATGAAATATTATTAGTTTTATTTTTAAAAGGAAAACAAAAAAAATAATTCGATAACTATTAGATAGGGCATTATTGAGCATTATACCACTACACATATTTTAAACTAATGCCCCATAATGTCCCATTGCGGACTGGGCTGCCACGTGTCGGATCATGCCCAAGGGAGGGGCATTAGTTTCAAACAACTGAGTGCGCTTTGCCCTGGTCAGGTCGACACTGTTTACAAGGCCATCGCGAAGTACATTCAATGCCTTCCCCCTTCAATGATGAACCTCGTCGAATCTGCCTCACCCAAGACTCTTGAAGTGTAACACCTCGTAAAATCGTGTCCAATGATGTGTTGACACGTGTAATAAACCCTAATAAAGTCAAACGTTGACTATGAGGGACTAATTTCGTCAAAAACGAAAACTATGAATATAGAGGGACTAAAAGTGTCAACATGCCAAACTTGTGCCTCTGATTGACCACACACGATGAATATATTCTTAAACGAGTAAACATTCGGGCGTAAGAAGCCGTTTATGAAAGTAAACGAAAGTTTACAAGACAAAGGGGTTAAACGTGTCAACATGTTAATTCTTACCTCTGAGTGACCTTTTAACGAACCCGGGGCTTCATAATGTTCGATTATACTCCCAAGAATAAGTGATAACAAATTCATAAGGTTTCGATATCGTTATGTGTTAATTACGCAAACTTTCAAGAATGAGGGTTAAAAGCGTCAACGAGATGAAACTAGTATTTTGGTTGATCGTTTAACGAATCGGACCTAACGGTGTTTGGTTATACTTCCAATATCATCTACAAACTAACTAGAAGTGTTAAAAGTGCCTAAAATGAAAATTGCATTGCCTTAAAAGGTTCAGGGACCAAACCTGCCAAGTTTTAAACTTATTTTGCTGGTTCTGCACATGGTCGCGCTGCGCAACACCTTACCCTATCTACCATCGTGTGACGCGACGGCCTTACTTCGACAGAAAGAGTTTGGCAGCTGCAGGTTTTTCTTCCTTGTTCAACACTCATGACTCCAAAACCATTTCCTTGAATCTATGGGTTGTTAGCTGATTATTAATAGCTGGAATGACACCTGTTATGATCTCATGTACCCTCTAAACACATGGAATGATCTCAAGGATCACCCAAACACTATATATAGGAGTGTTGTTCAACCATTTCATTTGCACCTCTTCTCACTTATTCTACTTTCTTGGAGACTCCTGACTTAAATGGGACTCCACCTCAGTTCAAGGTACAAGCTAGGACCCTTTGTAAGTGTCCTTAGCCACTAGTTTCCGTTTTATAGGCTTTAAAGCCAAGAGTCAAGCGTTATCGTAATAACGCTTTGACTTTTAGTTAGACCGTAAACGGTCAAGCCATTGTTCGCAACGAACATGGCTACGTGATCGTAATTAGGTAGGTGTTAATCCCTAAAATGGGCACCTCCTAAGAATCACGTTTGCTTGGTCATTTGACGAGTCAACATATTCGTATTTTAAAAGTCAAACGGGTCAGTTTTTGAAATAATCATAAACTGAGTTTAAACATGTTTTAAAATATGTTCTAAAATTTAAATAACTTGGTAATAATTATAAGAATATGTGTAAACATGTTCGGCTCATCAATTCCGGTTTTAGGGTCGGTTCGTAACTGAAAGTCGCGAATGTTGACTTCTGCTTTGACTTTCGATTAGGAACCGAATTAGACTAGTAGGTTACTGATTTAGGGTTCCTTTGTGATCATATTATATAGTAGTATAACCATCTGAGGTTATATTACATGGTCACATAGTAATCCGAGTTCGTTTACTAGTTTCTGTTATTATGCTTTAAACATGATTAAGAGACTTTAAACATGATTAAGCATGCAAATGAATCACCGTCTCGAACAGTTAACTGGTCGGACTAGGGTGGTTCCTGTCCGATCGAGTTACTTGGGTCTTGACGAGGTTTCTGTTGTTGGACACGTTATCAAATTGTCTCGAGAAAACCACAAAGTTATCAAAACGACCAAGTGTAAGACGATCAGGTCTGCCGGGACGGATTGCCGTCCGATCGGATTGCCGTCTAATCGGATTGCCACCCGATCGGGTGGCAACCTGATCGGGTGGCAACCCGATCGGGTGATCGGGTTGCACTTAGACAATTTTCAACATGTTCAATGTATAGATAGTTCCAAACGGATTGCCACCCGATCGGATTGCAATCCGATCGAGTGACAAACTGCTGTGAACTTGTTCTCACTAAAGTGTCCTGCCAATCGGATTGTCGCCCGATCGGACCGCCGTTCGATCGACCGACCGGAAAGGTAGAGAAACTTCTTTGTTTTCAAAATGCTACAACAAAAACTTCAAAGCACAAGCTATCATACACAAACACATCCTTCCCAAACGAGGTAAAAATCCAATCGAATGGTCACCCGATCGGATGACCATCTGAACGGATTGTCACCCGATTGACTGGCTATCCGATCGGATTACTGTCCGATCCATTGACACTCCACACCATTTTACGCGCCGCTTATCGTCTGTGCTATTGTTTTGTTCAGGCTAATCTCACTCTAGCGCTCCCTTCAATCCATCATCGCTGTGAGTATACTCAAACCCTTTTTGCTTTACGCACTTTTGGGTGTTACATACGTTACTTATTCTAAATCACATCGAACACACTACGCAATACTTTAACGTTAACCGTTACCGCATGTTATATGTGACTTAATGAATGCTTGTTTGTTATGTTTACACATGGATTGTTGTCTACCTGCCTTAGCAACGATAGTACTATAGTTTGGACTCAGCACCTGTTCATTCAGGGGTTGTTAATGACCATTAATCACATGGGTTACAGTGGTGAACATGTATTACGAACTGCATTGCGCAGTCAACCCGCAAACATTGGTATTGATAGGATCATGTCGATAACTTACATGCTTCATTTCACACCGTGTACGTGCTGGTTATGCGTAAACGATTTCGGATTCTATTATATCTATTAAACTTGTATGCTCACCTTTACACTATGTCTATTGAGTTTTACTTTAACGTATGTGGCAGGTGCTTAAGTTGTTATATTGCTTGGCTTGTTGTGAAATCGAGGCTAGGAAAGAGTCTAGAAACAAAGACAACTTATGTTTAAATCTGAGTTGTCGGAATATGTTTTTGTTTGAAGAATATTTATGTCTGTAATAACTATATTATCTTATGGGTCATGGTATGGGACATGATATTTAAACTATTCGGTAATTTAGTCGTATGGAATTTCTTTGAACAATCTGTTTCGCTCAGTGCCGCGCCCCGATGATTCCGCCATCGGTTGGGGTGTGACACCAGTGCCGAAGTGGCCCAAAGCCACAAGGTAATCAAACCCAAGCCATCACTACAAACCAAACCCTACCCAAAATCAACCTCAGCCTCAAGCCAACATAGGTCGGGCATGTTTCAAGTGTGGTGATCCCAATCATCTCGCCAATGTCTGTCCTCAGGGCAACAACAACAACAACCAGCAACAGTAGCCTTAACAAGCGCGTAGTAGAGCCATCTATTACACCACGACCGCATGTACAACAAACCGCGGCGGAAATGTCGGGGAGTCACGTTACAGGAATTATTTCACAACATATGGTATATAAGGTTTTGTTTTATTGAATTAATAAATTACATTGTCTTGGAACAAAAACAAATAAAATACAACAATTGTCCTTAAGTTTTAAGGTAAACTAAGGCCCGAGTCCATCCTACGTGTAGCACGTGTTCAAAATCATCACACATTAGCACCTGAAACATATGTGAAAGTAACATCAGCATGGAAAGCCGGTGAGTAACATAGGTTTTGTGTGTCAAATTCATGGCTTTGTATTTATTATTGCAATACCTCGTCCTACTATGAGAGTCAGTGAGTGAAAACCTTGTATCCAAACTTGTATTAAAATGTTTGGTATTGCAATATGTTTAACCAACTATAAAAGTTGGTATGAGTTATAAAACCTTGTAGCCATGAATCTTGACAAAAGAGTTTCTTTTGTAAACTGTATAAGAAAAAAGATTTAAAAGAAATCTTTGTATGGTTGATATCTTTAATTGAAAATCGCTCGTGACTTGTCCAAAACCATTTGTCCTTGTTTAAAGTGATTTGGATAACGCTACAATAGGTAATACAATAAGAGCATTTATATATAGGAAGTACCAGCGGCATATCCACCAAGCTCTTATCATATTACACTCGCCTCGTTATCTAAATCACTTACCATGTATAAACCAATCGTCCGTGTCATAAACCAATCGTCCTTGTCATAAAGCATTCGTCCGTGTCATGAATGTCATTCGTGTCATGGATAACGCACCAACAAGTTTCCCACATTATTGAAAACATATTGTTATATATAAACCATAAGCTTTGTTTTGAAAACTTGAAAATGATTTAGCACATATGAATCACCCCAAAAAATTTGAAAAACATAGAAGAGGGGACTATGTACTCACTTGGATTGCGTATATGTCTTGTGTAAACAAAGCTCAATTGTTCAAGTGGTTCCTAATGTATCGGATAACTATATGTTAGTGTATCGAGACTTTAAACAGGAGATCAGATAGAATGAGGTTTATAACCAAACGAGTGAAGGATCTTGTGTAGTATGGTTCATAATACCTTACATTCTGATTGGAAAGGGTTCCTAAATGTTTTGACCGGTTACGACTTGTCAAAGTGGTTTAAGTCACGTTATCGGGTCGTAAGCATAACTATGGGTTCGGATGGTTAAATAAGTCCTATGAAGAGTCTAATATCTTAAAACAAGTTAATAATGTTGTGCGATCAGTTTAGATGTCAAAACAATGGTCTTATATGCCTAAAACTATTTTGTGCACCAAAAGGGCATTTTCGGCAATTTAAAGGTACATATAATCGACTCGTCATATGACTAACCAAACGACATGACCATAAGGTATAACCTCAAAGGGTTATTCCCTATATCACGGTAAAAAAAATGCGCTTGATCGCATCCTAAGATTGACCAAACGGAGATTCGAAAGTCAAAGCAGTAGTCAAACTGCTCGACTTTCGACTTAGGAAAATTATAAACAAGAAATGACGAGTTAGACATGTTAGAGCATGTCTAATAATGTTATAAAACTGATTTGGTGTCAAAACTTTAAGTTTTAATACCCGAAAACACTTTCTTCGTAAAATACACTTTTATGCATTTTTTACTTTTATTTCATAAAAGTTTGACTCGTCTTTTCGCCTACTAAACGTGGTGATCAAAAGGTGCAATCTCAAGGGATTAATACCTTTGTGATTACGATCACGTTGCAAAGTTCAATTTGAACTTTGACTTAACCAAAAAGGTTAGAACCGAAAGTCAAAAAAAGTCAATTTGTTTGACTTTTGGCTCATAAATAGCCAAAATAATGAAATAGACTAGGAGAGAACAATTACTTGTGTTATAGGAATGATAGAACTTCAGTAGCAGGCTTCCAATTGTTGGAAACAAGATCCAAAAGAATAGAGGAAGAAGATAGAAATGAGCAAGTTGGAATGAACAAAGGACCTTGCTATTTATAGTGATCTTGAGCTCACCAATTCAAGCCAACTGTCCCTCCAGGTGTTATGACATGCTTAGTGTCCTCCCAGGTGTTCAAAGCGAAAGAAAAGTGGAAAAAGTTACGAGCTTGGAGGCCAAGGAATGAGCAGGTTGCTGCTAAGTGGTTTCTGCTATGCTGGGTGTCCCTTACGGACCGTAAGGATGGGGTCTTGCGGTCCGTAAGACCCTCTGAAGCACAAAAGTTTTGTTTGTTGGCAGTTTTGGCCCTAGACTTGTATTATCGCGTTTTTGTCATTTTTAACCCATTTAACTTAATATTTAGGATATATAAAGGTGTTAAGGCATGTGTAACTTGGATTTTGTTCTGGAAATGACGTGAATATTGTTTCGCTCGATCGTACGATTACGTATTTCGTAAATAAAATATAACATTTTATTAAACACGAAATAATCGAAATCATACAATGTTTGAAAATTAGCAAATGTCAGATTCTCCCCTACTTTTAGAGATTTCGTCCCGAAATTTAATTAGAGGAAACTTGTGAGAAATGATGTGGGTGTTTCGCTATCATTTGATCCTCTCGTTCCCAGGTAAACTCTAGGCCACGTTTGGATTCCCAGCGAACTTTAACAATTGGTATTCGTCTGTGCTTGAGTTTCTTGCTTCACGGTCCAATATCTCCATAGGTTACTCGACAAAGTGCATAGTGTCATCAATGCGAATTTTGTCAAGAGGGATGTGGAGGTTTTCATCGGCTAAACACTTTTTCAAGTTGGACGTGTGGAAAGTTGGGTGAACGTTCCCAAGTTCAGGAGGTAGATCAAGTTTGTAGGCCACCTTTCTGATCCTTTCAATGATCTTAAAAGGTCCCACATAACATGGTGCAAGTTTTCCTTTCTTTCCAAATCTAACCACACCTTTCCAAGGGGATACCTTGAGAAGGACGCGATCACCAACTTGGAATTCCAAAGGCTAGCATCGTTTGTTAGCATAACTCTTTTGACGAATTCTAGCTGTCAAAAGGTTATCGCGAATCTTTTTTTACTTTGTCTGTTGTTTCTAGAATAAGTTCTGGTCCGGTGAGTTGAGCGGCACCAACTTCATTCCAACAGACAGGTGAACGACATTTTCGACCATAGAGAGCCTCGAAAGGAGCCATGTTAATGCTAGAGTGATAACTGTTGTTGTAAGAGAATTCGGTCAAAGGTAGATGCGAATCCCAACTACAACCAAAGTCGATCACACAAGCTCTAGGCATATCCTCAAGTGTTTGGATTGTCCTTTCGGTTTTTCCATTTGTTTGAGGATGATATACAGTGCTCAAATGGAGTTTGGTTCCCATAGCTAATTACATGGTCTTCCAAAAATGAGATGAGAAGCGAGCATCACGATCTGATATGATGTTTAAAGGAATACCATGACGAGATACAATCTCATCAAAATAGATCTTAGCAGCTTGTCAACAGATAAATCCTCACGAATCGGCAAAAAGTGTGCTGACTTTGTTAGACGATCAATGACTACCCA
The DNA here is from genome assembly GCA_030545235.1 of Helianthus tuberosus. Lineage (NCBI taxonomy): Eukaryota > Viridiplantae > Streptophyta > Magnoliopsida > Asterales > Asteraceae > Helianthus > Helianthus tuberosus. The sequence goes on from CM060430.1 coordinate 4,233,136, forward strand.
AATGGCATCATGACCTCTTGAAGTGCATGGTAGTTGAGTGATGAGATCCATAGCAATGTTCTCCCACTTCCATATTGCAATCTCTGGTTGTTTAAGCAAACCAGAAGGACGTTGATGTTCTGCCGTGACTTTAAGACAAGTTAGGCATTTGGACACGTACAAGGCTATGTCCGTCTTCATACTCGGCCACCAATACTGGGTACGAAGATCCTTGTACATTTTGTCTGCTCCAGGATGAATAGAGTAACAAGTCTTATGTGCTTCATCCAACAACAAAGTGCGGAGATTGTCTAGGTATGGAACCCACAAACGGTTCAAGAAATAGAGTAGCTCATCGTCTTTTCTTTCAAACTGAAGCTCAAGATTATGTGGCAGTTCATTTTTCAACAAGCCTTAGGTTAAACAAGTACTTTGAGCTTGGAAAATTTGTGTTTGGATGTCAGATCAAACTCAAACACAATGAAGCTTGACACGTTCTTTACGACTAAGTGCATCGGCTACGACATTTGCCTTACCAGGATGGTAGCGAATCTCACAGTCGTAGTCGTTTAGAAGTTCGACCCAACGCCTGTCACACCCTGGCTTTTGCGGAAGCGTGGGTTTATTTGGTGTGACTTCTTAATACCATAGCAACAATCACAACAATGCTATATGATAAAATACAAGATGTTCATCCATTAATAAAACTGAGAAAATACCACCATAATATTGTTTCGAAACATCGACATTTGAAATAAGTTACAAACCACAAATTATTTAAAACGTGTTCATAAGATACATAAAAGACTTTGGATAAAACGAGGTTTAGAGACATATAACCCGTCCAGGAGTAGGTTACACCTCTTAAACTTCACAACTCTTGGATGACATCTAATAACCAACGCAGCTAGACATAAGCATACCCTGCCAGATCCTGCTAGTTCCCTGAAATACATGTAGTTTGAAAAATCAACAAAAAGGTTGAGCGAGTTCATGTGTAAGTCTGTGTGTATAAACCTTTGAATTATGTATTGTATGTATAAAAGTCCCTTTGTAACGATGTATGTATAATCCTTTTTAAACGGTGTATGAAAGTCCCTGGTATGTTGCAATAAGGATATAAAAAAAATCACCAATGGGTTGCAAAGCCACTGGTAAGTGTGACAAGGTGCAAGAAAACTCAAACCTAGCATATTTGTACCGGGCTTCCGGCTGGAAGACATAGTCACCTCTATGGGTCACCCTGACCTCATGGGTGTGGGCTCGCTACACCCAAATAGATCTATCACTCATGTCCCTCGGTCCTACGATGAGGATTAATGGCTTTAAGTGTTGTGCCCACCTTTCACAGTCTAGTAGTAAAACCCTCCTTAAGCTAACCATACCATGTATAATAATGTCTGTAATAGTTGTAACATACTTGGTACTCGTTCTCACCAAGAGTGCTTTTTGTATTCTCAAATTTCATCATACTTGGTACTCGTTCTCACCAAGAGTGCTTTTTGTATTCTCAAATTTCATCATACTTGGTACTCGTTCTCACCAAGAGTGCTTTTTGTATTCTCAAATTTCATCATACTTGGTACTCGTTCTCACCAAGAATGCTTTTTGTATTCTCAAATTTCATCATACTTGGTACTCGTTCTCACCAAGAATGTTTCTAGTTTTTGTATCCATAATACTATTTGTAAACATTGTAATTTTTGTAACATGTATTTCACCCCGAAGTATAAAACTGAAAACAGTTAAGAGAAAAGGGGAACATGAACTCACCTTGATTTTGAGTAAGTCCAAATAAATATGCTAATGTGAGAGTTCTTGGGAATAATATTCCGCGTCACTCTAATTGATTGAACATGCAATAATATGGAATATGTATCAACAATAATGTTTAATCGAATAATTGGAAATCCTAAATTTATAGGATTCGATAGTGTTTCAATTAATTGGTAACTATAAGGTTTGGATAACCTAATAGAGAACTCGGAAAGTGAATATGAGGTAACAGAATTATTTATGAAAAATATTTATTTATCATAAATAATAAAATTACAAAATTGTACAAATGATTTAACATAAACATTTGTAATAAATCAAATATATTTAACTAGTATAATTAAATAACATAATTAAATATAATGATTATACGCAACATATTGTACAAGTGATATAATTAATTTATAAAAATTATAAATTAATTTATATGGTTGAAATATTTATTATTTAATAAATAATAAATATTTTGTTTAAAAGAATACATATGATAATTATATGATTAATTATCAAAATAATTATATTAAATCTGAATAACATTTTAATTATTGAACTTCAGTATTGCAGATTTAAAATAATTATTATGGTCTTGGAATCATTTTAAATAAATTAAATGAATTAAAATGATTATGATAACAATAATTAAGTTTATATAAGTTTAATTATCTAAATAATTAAACATAATAAAAATTCAGATTCTTAACTTATATAAACTCAGGATAATGCATATTTTGTCATAAAAATAATTTTGGATCAAAATTATATAGTTAGATAATTTAATTACACTAAATTAAACTATATGAATAAGTATAAATACTGATTTATTTATATAAATATCAAATTTACATAAAATATCAGTAACAATATTATTTTTGTAAAGTCCAACATGTAAAATAATTACTATAAAAATTTCAATAATTAATTCATTAAATTCGAATTATTATAATTTTGTAAAGATTAAACTATTTTTAATTTATAAAAATAGTTTTATAAATATTTTGACTAACATAATATTTTTAATAATTTAATTAGTAATTAAATTATACATGTTAAAAATTTTGGACTTTAACTGATTATAACAGATTTACTAGAAATTAATGAATAAACTGTTAAATATATACGAAAAAAAAATAAAACTACTGTTCATCATCTTCCCCAATTTAAGTCAACAGAAGTCAAACTAGATAATTACGTGATCAAAACTGAACTATATTCAAATTAAACTTGTAGGAACATTATATAAACGTAGATATACCTATGAGAAAAACAACTCCGGTATCGGTTGGAAGTGCGGTTTCGACAAAATCCGGCGATAATGACCAGTCGTGAAATCCGATGTGTTTGTGTAATGTAAGGGGTGTAGAATAATCGTGGGAATAAGAGGGATTTAAATATAGTTTCAATTCGACTCAAAACAAAAAAAATAAAAATAAAAAAAATCGATGGATTCGTTTGATTTTGACTAATTAAGCAAAATTCCAATAGTGAAACGGTTGGCACATATTTGTTTCGAACTAGTGGATAAACGGGTTGGTAATGATGTTGGAAACATGTGAGGATTAAATAATCCATCAAACCGACACAGATATTACAAATTTGTAGTAGTTCGATCCACTTTAGAATTTTTAAATTCTTAGTCAATAGAAGGAGGTGAAAAATGAATATATTATATATTACATTCACGAATTCAAGGCTCCAAACCCTTTCCATCACTTTATTAATTTATCACATTATTTTATTCTTAAAATTTTAATAATTAAAGAAACCTAAAATATGAAGAAAAGTTTGGTGATATATGTGATGAAAATTAGCCTTGGAAAACGGATAGGTCGGTTTAGGTTAGGTCCTTATATATAAGTTAACCATGTTAGAATATTTAGTTAAAAGGAGTTTAAAAAAATCAACTTTAGTCCCTAGAGTTTAAGTTTGAGGAAATGACCAAATGAACCTTAGACTTTTATAATTAAAATAAATTATATTTATTTCTTTTATAAATAGGTTTCAAAATTGATCAAAAGAACCCTAAACTTGTAGTTTGAAATAATTGCACTTTAACCCTCGTATATATATATAGTTTCGGAATTAGTCCCTAAACTTTGTACTTTCAAATAATGACGGTTTTAGTCCTCGAAATTAAAAGTAATAACTTCAAGCAAGTTTCAAAGGATGTCAAATAGGTCCCTCAACCTATTGTTTGTCTATGTGTTGGCATTGTCAGCATGTTACTGAGTTATCCATTCACTGTGCTAACTGTGTTTTGTGCATCAAATTTATCACTAAAGCTTGTGTGTAATAAATGGAGTGACAGTATGAATGTGATGCATATGTATCTATGATGCAGAACTCATAAAGCAGTTTAATTCAACAGTCGTAGTCAAGCACAGTCATTAAGCACATAATTTAATATTAATTAATTGTATGTATACCTGTAATTGTGAGGGTTGTCACATTCTCCCCCTGTTATAGAAATTTCGTCCCGAAATTTTAGTTCTGCTACTAGATGCAGGGGTCTTGGGGAATAAATGTGGGTATTTTTCCTTCATGCGGTCCTCACGCTCCCACGTGAATTCCGGTCCATGCTTAGCATTCCAACGAACTTTGACGAGTTTGACACTGCTCCTGCGAGTTTTGTTAACTTTCCAATCCATGACCTCAACAGGTTTTTCAGTGAAGTGGAGCGTGTCGTCGATATGAACTTCCTCAGCAGGAATGATTTCTGTATCTTGTGTTGGGCTCCTTCTCAAATTTGACACATGAAATGTATCGTGAACACCATTGAGTTCAACAGGTAGGTCCAGTTTGTAGGCTACAAGCCCAATCCTTTGCAGGATTCTGAAAGGGCCAATGTAACGCGGATTCAACTTCCCACGCTTTCCGAAGCGTGCCACACCCTTCCAGGGTGAAACTTTCAATAAAACGATATCTCCAACTTGGAATTCCAAATGTTTCCGGTTTGGATCTGCATAAGCTTTCTGTCTGTCGCGAGCCGCTTCGATGCGTTTTCGAATTTGCGCAATCTTGTCTGTCGTCTCTTGGACGATTTCGGGACCAACAAGCTGCCTATCACCTGCGTCAGCCCAGCATAGGGGTGATCGACACTTGCGTCCGTAAAGAGCTTCAAATGGCGCAGCTCCAATACTGGTGTGGTAGCTGTTGTTGTATGAGAATTCGGCCAATGGTAAATTCTTATCCCAGCTACCACCAAGATCCATTACACATGCTCTCAGCATATCCTCCAATGTCTGAATAGTTCTTTCACTTTGGCCATCAGTTTGCGGATGAAATGCAGTACTTAGGTTCAATTGCGAGCCAAAAGCTTCTTGGAACGATTGCCAAATCCTTGATACAAATCTCCCATCCCTATCAGAGATGATTGAGAGAGGCACTCCATGTCGTGCAACAATCTCTCTCAGGTATATCTCAGCAAGTTTACTCGTTTTGTCTTTTTCCTTGATTGGCAGAAAGTGTGCAGATTTTGTCAGACGGTCTACGATCACCCAAATCGTATCGTGACCTCTGGGCGTCCTTGGCAACTTTGTTACAAAATCCATGGAGATCTGTTCCCACTTCCACTGTGGTATTTCAGGTTGTTGCAAGAGACCTGAAGGTTTCTGGTATTCGGCCTTCACTTTGGCGCAAGTTAAACATTTGCCAACATATACCGCAACATCGCCTTTCATCTTGGCCACCAATAGAAATTCTTAAGATCTTGGTACATCTTATCCGATCCAGGATGAATCGAGTACCGAGATTTGTGAGCTTCGTCAAAGATAACATTTCTCAGGCCACCAAACAATGGAACCCAAATTCGTTTCATGAAGCACAAAGTCCCTTCCCCGTTCGGTACCAATTGTTTCTCCATCCCACGGAGATACTCATTCTCAATATACTTTTCCTTGAGTGCTTCTCTCTGCGCGGCACGAATGCGCAATGAGAGGTCCGTTTGTATGATCATTTCCAAAGCCCTAACCCTTATGGGCTTGATCCTTTCCTTCCGACTTAGAGCATCAGCGACCACATTCGTCTTCCCTAGGTGATACTTGATTTCACAGTCATAATCATTTAACAGCTCTACCCAGCGTCTTTGCCTCATGTTAAGCTCTTTCTGATCGAATATGTGCTGCAGGCTCTTGTGATCAGTGTAGATAGTGCATCGAGTACCATATAAATAATGTCGCCATATCTTCAAAGCAAACACCACCGCGCCTAATTCCAAATCATGCGTGGTGTAATTTTTCTCGTGGATCTTCAATTGGCGAGAAGCATATGCTATAACATTCTGACGCTGCATTAGCACACATCCCAAACCTTGACGCGAAGCATCGCAATATACCTCGAAGTCGTCAGTGCCTTCGGGTAGGGATAAGATCGGCGCATTACAAAGCTTGTTTTTCAACAACCGAAAGGCCTCTTCTTGCTTATCCCCCCAATCAAACTTCTTGTCTTTCTGAGTGAGAAAGGTCAACGGTTGAGCGATTTTCGAGAAATCCTCAATGAACCTACGATAATAACCAGCCAAACCTAGGAATTGTCGAATTTCGGTTGGCGTCTTCGGAGTCTCCCAATTCTTGATTGCTTCAATCTTTGTCGGATCCACATGAATTCCATTTCCGTTGACTACATGACCAAGAAACTGGACTTCGCGTAACCAGAACTCGCACTTCGAGAACTTCGCATACAACTTCTCCTTTTTAAGCAGCTCTAGAATAGCTCTTAAATGTTGCTCATGCTCTCCTTTCGTCTTCGAGTAGATCAAAATGTCGTCAATGAACACAATCACAAACTTATCGAGGTACGGTTTGCAGACTTTGTTCATTAAATCCATGAATACTGCTGGCGCGTTCGTTAAACCAAACGGCATAACCAGGAACTCGTAATGTCCATATCGAGTTCTAAAGGCCGTCTTTGGAATACTTTCCTCTTGTATCCTTAACTGGTGATAACCTGATCGTAGATCGATCTTGGAGTAAAAGCTTGAACCTTGTAATTGATCGAATAGGTCATCGATCCTTGGCAAGGGATATCTGTTCTTGATTGTCAACTTATTCAGCTCCCGGTAGTCTATACACATGCGAAAACTACCATCCTTCTTCTTTACGAACAAAATTGGAGCTCCCCAAGGCGAGAAACTTGGTCTGATAAATCCCTTGTCTAACAACTCCTGGAGCTGCATTGACAGCTCCTGCATCTCTGAAGGTGCAAGTCGATAAGGTGCCTTAGCTACAGGCGCGGCGCCTGGAACTAAGTCAATATGAAACTCGACTTGTCTTTGTGGTGGCAATCCTGGCAAGTCTTCTGGAAAGACTTCAGGATACTCCTTAACGACTGGGATGTCTTCAAGTTTTGGCTCAGCAGCTTCCTTATCTACGATGTGTGCCAGGAAGGCAACACATCCCTTCTTCAAACATTTTCGAGCCTTCAAACAACTAATGATCCTTAGTGGCGTATCGCGCTTCTCTCCATGTACTACGATTGTTTCTCCATCCGCCATTGGGATGCGAATGGTCTTCTCGTGACATACAATCTCGGCTCTGTTGCTTGACAACCAATCCATCCCTACTACCACATCGAAGCTTCCCAACTCGACTGGCAGTAGGTCTAATGTAAACTCGTGCTCTCCCAGCTCTATCACGCATCCTCTGATGACTTCATTCGTTTCTACTAGCTTTCCATTTGCCAGTTCAATTGAGTACGGGATGTCTAACTTATTAGCAGTTAATCTAAGCATTTTCTTAAACTCTAACGATACAAAACTATAATCGGCACCAGTGTCAAATAGTACAGATGCAAAGCGTTGATTTATAGGAAACGTACCAGTAACAACATTAGGATCTTGGCGAGCTTCCCTCGCTCCAATATGGAAAACCCTTCCTGGTGTCCGGTTAAGCTTTGGGCATTCTCGCCTGAAATGCCCGACGTCCCCACAGTTAAAGCATCCCGGTCCTCGACCATTTCCGTTCCCATTACCATTACCAGCTCGATTATTGCCTGTTCCCTGGTTACCAACTTGATTCCCACGGTTTCCTTGATTTCCATTCCAGCCATTTCCTCCCTGTTGGCGGTTTCCATTCCCATATCCATATCCTTGCTGACCACCACTACCAGCACTATTACCAGCCCAGCAGGTTTCTTTTGTGTGGCCATTCTTCCCACATGACTCACATTTCCTGAATCGGCATGGTCCGGGGTGATGATATTTGCATACATCACACTTGGGCAAAGTGCCCACGTATCCCTTCCCTCTTGCTTCAGCACCAGTTTTAGCTTCCTCTGGCGGGTTCCCGTTCCTCTTTCTTGCGCTGCCAGTACTCTTTTTAAAGTTGGAGAATTTCCTTTTGTTTTCTCCTAAGGACTCCTCGTGAGTTTCTTTCTTCTTGGGGTCAGAGTTTGGAAACTTGTTTAGCCGGATAGCTTCTTCAGTAAGTGACACGCTCAGGTCGATGGCTTCAGTAATGGTTGCAGGCTTGGACGTGGTTACCATGCTCATGATCTGGGGTGCCAATCCCCAGATGAAACGCTCAATGCATTTAAATTCAGGCGTGACCATGTATGGCACTACATGGGACAAATCATGAAACCTTTGAACATATTCTGCAATCTTAGGACCTTCCATTTTTAGGTGCCAGAACTCAGTTTCTAGCTTCTGTATTTCAGCACGCGAGCAATACTTTTTCCTCATTAATTCTTTTAACTCAGCCCAAGTTAATACATAAGCAGCGGCTTCTCCTAAAGTTTGCACTTGCAGATTCCACCACGATAGGGCACCATCCAGAAACAGCCCTGAAATGTAAGTGACTTGTTGATCGAGAGTGCATTTGCTCATTCTCAGAACCGAATCTGTCTTTTCAGCCCACCTAACAAACGCAACAGCACCTCCAGTGCCATTGAAATTTACTGGCTTGCAGTCAAGGAATTGTTTGTAGGTGCACCCATGGGGTGGATTGTTGTTGCCATTGTTGTTCGAATTGTTCCCGCTAGTTCCTCCTTGGGAGGCCGCATATTGTTCTATGGCTGCGGTAATTATCCCTTGGAGTTCTGCCTGGGTAGTAGGCATGCTTGGGTCACGTCGCGGAGGCATCTTCTAAAAGAAAGATCATATTGGTCCGTTCATAATAAGTATAGTAAGTAGGTAATATGCGTATATAATAACACAATAACTCATAATATCTCATGTCATAACAAAAATAAATAGTTCAACAGCGCATGTAAGTCACAATCAATGTAAGCAAGTAATCATGCTAGTCCTCTCCAGACTATCCCACCTAGTCTCTTAGACTGAACTCCTTAGTTTCTCAAACTAACTCCCTGGCCTCTAAGACCAAACCTTCCCAGTCTCTAAGACTAACTCACTGGCCTCTAAGACCAAAACCTTTCCAATCTCTAAGATTGAACCCCTCAGTCTCTAAGACTGAATCTCCCCAGCCTCTAAAACTTGATGTGTAGGAAGCGGTATGTTAAAAACTTGTAAAAATGGTTAAATAAAGACCGATTCAAAAACTAAACTTTTTGGACATGCTTTGGCCTAATAGGTATCGGTACTCTCGCCGATAGGTCCCCAGGTAGGCAACGGGTCCTTTTATTTGGATTTGTACGAATGCCAGCCTAGACAGGAGTTCTCAGTTAACGATACTTAACCCTTCCAGTTACTACATGTCCGACACAAAGAAAAAAAAAACACATGTTTGTAAAGAAACGTTTATACCCTGGATCTGAAAACTTGTGTATGCAATGTAAAAATGTTTTTGTGAGAGCCCTGATGATCATAGTCTAGACTCGAGAAAGAATCCTAGTTCGCTATGATCGAGGCTCTGATACCAAGCTGTCACACCCTGGCTTTTGCAGAAGCGTGGGTTTATTTGGTGTGACTTCTTAATACCATAGCAACAATCACAACAATGTTATATGATAAAATACAAGATGTTCATCCGTTAATAAAACTGAGAAAATACCACCATAATATTGTTTTGAAACATCGACATTTGAAATAAGTTACAAACCACAAATTATTTAAAACGTGTTCATAAGACACATAAAAGACTTTGGATAAAACGAGGTTTAGAGACATATAACCCGTCCAGGAGTAGGTTAGACCTCTTAAACTTCACAACTCTTGGATGACATCTAATAACCAATGCAGCTAGACATAAGCATACCCTGCCAGATCCTGCTAGTTCCCTGAAATACATGTAGTTTGAAAAATCAACAAAAAGGTTGAGCGAGTTCATGTGTAAGTCTGTGTGTATAAACCTTTGAATTATGTATTGTATGTATAAAAGTCCCTTTGTAACGATGTATGTATAATCCTTTTTAAACGGTGTATGAAAGTCCCTGGTATGTAGCAATAAAGATATAAAAAAAAATCACCAATGGGTTGCAAAGCCACTGGTAAGTGTGACAAGGTGCAGGAAAACTCAAACCTAGCATATTTGTACCGGGCTTCCGGCTGGAAGACATAGTCACCTCTATGGGTCACCCTGACCTCATGGGTGTGGGCTCGCTACACCCAAATAGATCTATCACTCATGTCCCTCGGTCCTACGATGAGGATTAATGGCTTTAAGTGTTGTGCCCACCTTTCACAGTCTAGTAGTAAAACCCTCCTTAAGCTAACCATACCATGTATAATAATGTCTGTAATAGTTGTAACATACTTGGTACTCGTTCTCACCAAGAGTGATTTTTGTATTCTCAAATTTCATCATACTTGGTACTCGTTCTCACCAAGAGTGCTTTTTGTATTCTCAAATTTCATCATACTTGGTACTCGTTCTCACCAAGAGTGCTTTTTGTATTCTCAAATTTCATCATACTTGGTACTCGTTCTCACCAAGAATGTTTCTAGTTTTTGTATCCATAATACCATTTGTAAACATTGTAATTTTTGTAACATGTATTTCACCCCGAAGTATAAAACTGAAAACAGTTAAGAGAAAAGGGGAACATGAACTCACCTTGATTTTGAGTAAGTCCAAATAAATATGCTAATGTGAGAGTTCTTTGGAATAATATTCCGCGTCACTCTAATTGATTGAACATGCAATAATATGGAATATGTATCAACAATAATGTTTAATCGAATAATTGGAAATCCTAAATTTATAGGATTCGATAGTGTTTCAATTAATTGGTAACTATAAGGTTTGGATAACCTAATAGAGAACTCGGAAAGTGAATATGAGGTAACAGAATTATTTATGAAAAATATTTATTTATCATAAATAATAAAATTACAAAATTGTACAAATGATTTAATATAAACATTTGTAATAAATCAAATATATTTAACTAGTATAATTAAATAACATAATTAAATATAATGATTATACGCAACATATTGTACAAGTGATATAATTAATTTATAAAAATTATAAATTAATTTATATGGTTGAAATATTTATTATTTAATAAATAATAAATATTTTGTTTAAAAGAATACATATGATAATTATATGATTAATTATCAAAATAATTATATTAAATCTGAATAACATTTTTAATTATTGAACTTCAGTATTGCAGATTTAAAATAATTATTATGGTCTTGGAATTATTTTAAATAAATTAAATGAATTAAAATGATTATGATAACAATAATTAAGTTTATATAAGTTTAATTATCTAAATAATTAAACATAATAAAAATTCAGATTCTTAACTTATATAAACTCAGGATAATGCATATTTTGTCATAAAAATAATTTTGGATCAAAATTATATAGTTAGATAATTTAATTACACTAAATTAAACTATATGAATAAGTATAAATACTGATTTATTTATATAAATATCAAATTTACATAAAATATCAGTAACAATATTATTTTTGTAAAATCCAACATGTAAAATAATTACTATAAAAATTTCAATAATTAATTCATTAAATTCGAATTATTATAATTTTGTAAAGATTAAACTAATTTTAATTTATAAAAATAGTTTTATAAACATTTTGACTAACATAATATTTTTAATAATTTAATTAGTAATTAAAGTATACATGTTAAAAATTTTGGACTTTAACTGATTATAACAGATTTACTAGAAATTAATGAATAAACTGTTAAATATATACGAAAAAAAATAAAACTACTGTTCATCATCTTCCCCAATTTAAGTCAACAGAAGTCAAACTAGATAATTACGTGATCAAAACTGAACTATATTCAAATTAAACTTGCAGGAACATTATATAAACGTAGATATACCTATGAGAAAAACAACTCCGGTATCGGTTGGAAGTGCGGTTTCGACAAAATCCGGCGATAATGACCAGTCGTGAAATCCGATGTGTTTGTGTAATGTAAGGGGTGTAGAATAATCGTGGGAATAAGAGGGATTTAAATATAGTTTCAATTCGACTCAAAACAAAAAAAATAAAAATAAAAAAAATCGATGGATTCGTTTGATTTTGACTAATTAAGCAAAATTCCAAAAGTGAAACGGTTGGCACATATTTGTTTCGAACTAGTGGATAAACGGGTTGGTAATGATGTTGGAAACATGTGAGGAATAAATAATCCATCAAACCAACACAGATATTACAAATTTGTAGTAGTTCGATCCACTTTAGAATTTTTAAATTCTTAGTCAATAGAAGGAGGTGAAAAATGAATATATTATATATTACATTCACGAATTCAAGGCTCCAAACCCTTTCCATCACTTTATTAATTTATCACATTATTTTATTCTTAAAATTTTAATAATTAAAGAAACCTAAAATATGAAGAAAAGTTTGGTGATATATGTGATGAAAATTAGCCTTGGAAAACGGACAGGTCGGTTTAGGTTAGGTCCTTATATATAAGTTAACCAGGTTAGAATATTTAGTTAAAAGGAGTTTAAAAAAATCAACTTTAGTCCCTAGAGTTTAAGTTTGAGGAAATGACCAAATGAACCTTAGACTTTTATAATTAAAATAAATTATATTTATTTCTTTTATAAATAGGTTTCAAAATTGATCAAAAGAACCCTAAACTTGTAGTTTGAAATAATTGCACTTTAACCCTCGTATATATATATAGTTTCGGAATTAGTCCCTAAACTTTGTACTTTCAAATAATGACGGTTTTAGTCCTCGAAATTAAAAGTAATAACTTCAAGCAAGTTTCAAAGGATGTCAAATAGGTCCCTCAACCTATTGTTTGTCTATGTGTTGGCATTATCAGCATGTTTCTGAGTTATCCATTCACTGTGCTAACTGTGTTTTGTGCATCAAATTTACCACTAAAGCTTGTGTGTAATAAATGGAGTGACAGTATGAATGTGATGCATATGTATCTATGATGCAGAACTCATAAAGCAGTTTAATTCAACAGTCGTAGTCAAGCACAGTCATTAAGCACATAATTTAATATTAATTAATTGTATGGATACCTGTAATTGTGAGGGTTGTCACAACGCCGTTGCCTCATTTTAGTTCCTTTTGATTGAGAATATGTTGGAGACTTTTGTGGTCTTTGAAAACCACACATTTTGTACCATAAAGGTAGTGTCTCCAAATTTTGAGTGCAAAAACTACAGCACCTAACTCAAGATCATGAGTTGTGTATTTCTTTTCGTGGATTTTCAATTGTCTTGATGCATAGGCTATGAATTTGTCTCTTTGCATGAGAACACAGGTAAGGCCTAGATTCGAAGCATCATAATATACAATGAAATCGTCGTTGCCATCGGGTAAGGATAGAATAGGAGCATCTCAAAGCTTTTGTTTCAAGGTTTGGAAAGCTTCTTCTTGTTTGGGTCCCCACTCAAAAGGTTTATTCTTTTGAGTCAAAGCAGTGAGGAGAACTGCAATCTTGAAGAAGTTCGCGATGAAAAGACGGTAATAGCCAGCGAGACCAAGAAATGAACGAACTTCTGTAGGAGTAGTAGGTGTACTCTAGTCCTTAATCGCACTGAGTTTAGAAAGATCGACATGTATACCTTGTTCGTTGACAATGTGACCCAAGAATTGAGCTTCTTTAAGCCAAAATTCACACTTGGAGAATTTGGCATAAAGTTGTTCCTTCTTTAGAAGTTCCATCGTTAGACGGAGATGATGTCCGTGGTCAACTTGGGATTTTGAATAAATCAAAATGTCATCGATGAAAACAGTGATGAACTTGTCTAAATGAGGTTTACAAACCCTATTCATTAAGTCCATGAAGATGGCAGGAGCATTAGTCAAGCCAAAAGGCATGACAGTGGACTCGTAATGACCGTTTCAAGTGTGAAAAGCAGTTTTGGGAATATCTTCCTCGAGTACACGAAGTTGATGATATCCAAAACGGAGATCAATCTTTGAGAAACATGTAGCACCTTGTAGTTGATCTAAAAGATCATCAATACGAGGTAGGGGATATCGCTTTTTAATCGTGAGTTTGTTGAGCTCACGATAATCGATGCTCATGCAGAAGGATCCGTCCTTCTTTTTCACAAATAGGACAGGAGCACCCCAAGGTGAAAAGCTCGGATGAATGAAACCTTTGTCCAAAAGTTCTTGAAGTTGTTTCGACAATTCTTGCATCTCAGACGGTGCAAGACGGTAAGGGGATTTGGCAATCGGGTTGGCACCAGGTACATGTTCTATGCGAAACTCGACTTGGCGTACTAGGGTAAGCCATGTAGTTCTTCAGGAAACACCTCAGGATAATCTCGAACAATGGGGATGTCTTGAATGCTCTTACTCTTGCCTTTCTCCTCTACGATATGTGCCAAGAAGGCTACATAATTCTTTCGTAGGTATTGTTGGGCTGGGGTACAAGTCATGAGCTTTAGACTACTAGATGGTTTCTCTCCACGAACTTCTAAGATTTCAACAGACGACAGAGGCACACGAACGATCTTATCAAAACAGATCACTTTAGCATGGTGTTTGGTTAACCAGTCCATTCCTACTATGACGTCAAAACTCCCAAGTTGCATTGGCGTCAGGTTAATGGGAAAAAGATGGCTATTGAGGTTCAATTGGTAACTATGAATAACATAATCAAGTACAAGGGGTTCGCCACTGGCTACTTCTACTGTTAAAGGTTTTCCTAGTTTAGTTCGAGGCATTGAAAGCAAAGGCTCAAAGGCTAGGGATACAAAACTTCTATCGGCACCAGAATAAAAAAGAATAGAAGCAGGATGATTGTTAACAAGGAACGTACCGTTAACCACATCGTTATCAGCACGGGCCTCGTTAGCATTTTAAGTTAAATGCACATTCTTGAAATGGCCCATCTCGCCACAGTTGTAACAAGAACCAGGTGAAAAGTGAGCTCGAGCAGGAATTGCTTGGGGTTGATTCAGATTTGGAATAGCTTGATTTGGAACAGATCAACAAACATAAGCCAAATGACCGAGTTGTCCACATGAGGTACATTGACGACAGGGTAAATGATTTTGGTGGTAATTGCACTGGTTGCACAACGATGCAGTACCAGCGTACGGTTTCCTAATAGAGGTTGAGCTGGTTGGTTGAGAGTAGCCTGATTGGTTTGAGCAACAACTGCAAAGTTCTGTGAATCCTTACGCTTCCTTGATTTCTTGGAGGGTTCGGTTTGGTTTCCTTCGGTTTCTCTTGTACAGTCTTGGTAGTTTGTTTCTTGTCACCCTTGCGAAAGAGTTTCCCTTTCTTGACTTGAGAATCGGTTAGGGTAGCGGCTAATTCAATAGCCTCCCTAACTGTGGCGGTTTATTACCAGTAACTATATGCTGAACGGGATCCGGTAGACCATCGAAGTACTTCTCAATTGCCTTATCAAAAGGCGTGACCATGGTGGGACATAGCAGAATCAGTTCCTCGTACCGATCTGTGTAGGCACGATGTTCTCCACTATCTTGCTTAAGATCGTGGAATTCATTCTCGAGTGCCCTCTATTCGTTGCGTGGGCAGAACTCTTTCATCATAAGAGCTCTATGATCTTCCCACGTTTGAGCCATTTCTACGTCTGCACCTCTGTCTCCCATAACTCCATTCCACCTCGTGAGTGCTCTCTTTTGGAAAACACTCGAGGCAAACTCTACCTTGCGCACATTTGGACATTGAACATGGAGGAAAGTGCTCTCGATGCTATCAAACCATTGTAGAAGCCCAGTAGCTCCCTCAGACCCATAGAACTTGAGTGGTTTAGCCGAATTGAATTGTTTGTAGTTACATGGATAGGTGCATTGTTGTTGTTTTTATTGTTGTTGTTGGCTTGGTTATGTTGGGTCACAAGGTTTGGGAGTATAGCAACCATCTGCTGAGCAATTAAAGCCGCCATTTCGGCATCTTGGGCAGCGTTGCGATGAGGAGGCATTCTAAAAGAGAAGGAAAATATGAGAGGAAATGTGTGAGATTGATATTGGATAATAAAAAAAGAAACGTTTAAAAATATCGATGACACATAAGGATTGTGATAATTTGTTTGCTACTTAAAACGAACAAGAGATACAGTGACTAATCAAAGTAAATGGGTCTTTATAATGTGTAGTGAAGACATGCTTTAGCCTATAAGTGGACACTCACCCCAAGAGTTCCCAGGTAAGAGTGGCTGGTCCGATTAAGTGGATTTGTACGAACACTCTAGCCTTAGACAGAAAACTCAGGGTACAGACATCTACCCTTCTAGATTGCACGTGTTCACATTGTTAAAACCCAAACTTTGACTAGATTTTGAAAACATCAAAGGCTTAAAGGAGCCAATGATTTGTTTTTAGGCTTTTAAGAATGAATTTGTGACTTGTAATCACCTAAGGATAGGTGATGTATTGTATTAAGAATCGATACGCGAGATAGGTCAAAAGCATTACTAATAACCTAATTCCCTATAACCATGGCTCTGATACCAATCTCTTTAACACCCCGACCGCGTAATACAACAAACCGCGGCGGAAACGTCGGGGAGTCACGTTACAGGAATTGTTTTACAACACATGGTACATAAGGTTTTGTTTTATTGAAATAATAAATTACATTGTCTTGGAACAAAAACAAACAAAATACAACAATTGTCCTTAAGTTTTAAGGTAAACTAAGGCCCGAGTCCATACGTGTAGCACACGTTCAAAATCATCACACATTAGCACCTAAAACATATGTGAAAGTAACGTCAGCATGGAAGGCCGGTGAGTAACATAGGTTTTGTGTGTCAAATTCATGGCTTTGTATTTATTATTGCAATACCTCGTCCGACTACGAGAGTCGATGAGTGAAAACCTTGTATCCAAACTTGTATTAAAATGTTTGGTATTGCAATATGTTTAATCAACTATAAAAGTTGGTATGAGTTATAAAACCTTGTAGCCATGAATCTTGACAAAAGTGTTTCTTTTGTAAAACCGTATAAGAAAAATGATTTAAAAGAAATCTTTGTATGGTTTATATCTTTAATTGAAAATCGTTCGTGACTTGTCCAAAACCATTTGTCCTTGTTTGAAGTGATTTGGATAACGCTACAATATGTAATACAATAAGAGCATTTATATATAGGAAGTACCAATGATGTATCCACCATGCTCTTATCATATTACACTCGACTCGTTATCTAAATCACTTACCATGTATAACTAATCGTCTGTGTCATAAACCAATCGTCCTTGTCATAAACCGTTCGTCTGTGTTATAAACCAATTGTCCGTGTTATAAACCAATTGTCCGTGTTATAAACCAATCGTCTTTGTTTTACTTGTGTAAACTATGGTCGTTTTGGTGAATACATTCAAGCCTGTGTTGACTCGTCTCGACTAATAGACCACCAAAGGGTTTGTTATAATACAGTTTCTGTCGTTACCCAAACTTCCCCACAAACCCCAAAAAATCTGGTAACGAGATTGTCAGTCCTATAGTACCATAACATACTACTGGTCGGCTTTGCCAAAGTTAATGAATGTCATTCGTGTCATGGATAACGCACCAATAAGTTTCCCACATTATTGAAAACATATTGTTATATATAAATCATAAGCTTTGTTTTGAAAACTTGAAAATGATTTAGCACATATGAATCACCCCAAAAAATTTGAAAAACGTAGAAGAGGGGACTATGTACTCACTTGGATGGCGTATATGTCTTGTGTAAACAAAGCTCAAGTGTTCAAGTGGTTCCTAATGTATCGGATAACTATATGTTAGTGTATCGAGACTTTAAACAGGATATCAAATAGAATGAGGTTTATAAACCAAACGAGTGAAGGATCTCCTGTAGTATGGTTCATAATACCATACATTCTGATTGGAAAGGGTTCCTAAGTGTTTTGACCCGTTACGACTTGTTAAAGTGGTTTAAGTTGTTAGTGCATGCGTCTGTCGACTTCGTCTTGTATCGAGTCTTGTATGTTTATAGATAGAACAGGGCACATGTAATTTCTCATGAAACAGGCAATTTCGCATGAAATTACCATGTGTAATTCCACACGAAATCAGCATGTAATTTCGCACGAAATCTAATTTCGTGTGAGATGTGATTTCGTTTTAGCATGTTCATGCGAAATTAGGAAACTATAAATAGGTGTCTTGTTGTGTCATTTGGTACAAAATTACATTGGGTGTTTCCGGAGCCGAAGTGCTACTGAAGTGTCGTTTCGCTGTAAAACTTTGTCAAATCAATCAGAAAGACAGTTAAAGTGTATTTCTAGCTGAATCAAACTCAATATGTCTGTTTCCGCCTTTAATATTGAGTAGAACGCCTCTGAACGACTCATTCGGGTCCCAAAACGATCCTACAAGTGGTATCAGAGCTCAGGAGGAGGAGTTCTAGAAAATTCAGCTTGATTTCATCAGATTCTCTTACTTCTACATCTTTTTTTCTAAATTGAACAAGTTTTAACGGTTAAAATGGTTTGTGTGACAACTCGTATTTCCGAACCTATCTTTGTACTTTGAAGTAACGTATGTGTACGATATGTGATTTTATGAAAGTGAATGATTATAAGAATGTTAGGTTGATACGTGCTTTGTGTAATGTATTTATGTATATAAACGACCAAAACGCACAACACTCACCCGATCACGCAAGCCCATTTGGGCTACACTCTTGTTTTCGGACCAATGGGCAGCCCAAGAGAGAGCTCGGCCCACTCCCCCATGTCGCATAACACTAAGGAGATAGGGTACACTTCTCATTGTTGCAAAACACTTTACACACACACAAACCCTAGCTCTTCTCTCTCTCTCTCACGAACCCGAAGGCAGCCACACACATTCCCTCTCAGTCGAGGATTTTAGCATTCGGATCATCCTTGTTTCTTCTCTAACCGGTTAGTGTTCTATGATGTGTGTTCTATGATGTTATTGTTAAATGATATAGTGTGTATGAATGATAATGTTCTTGTGAATCGGATATGTATGATAATGTTAATCGGGTATCATATCTTGTTTCGGATTGATTTCATGATAAGCTAAGGATATCTTGTGATTGATTGTGATTTAAATCATTGATTGTTGGTGTGCAAGTAATCGGTTTGCATATGTGTATTGGTGAATGTTCATGCTAATCGGATTTCATATTATTGTTTTAAGAACCGAAGGATTGATAATAGGCTGCATGTTTGCGGAAATCGGGTTAGTTGTAGGGTCGATCATGAGGTGTTATATAATGGTTTGAAACCCCTAGATGGTTATGTTTAAGTGTCTTGATTGTTGTTCATGATTATGATCATGTTAGGGTTATGAGAATTTATTTGAATATGCTCTGTTTGATCGAGTCTATGTGATATGGATAGTTGGAAATTTGTTAATTGATAAAATGTAAATAAGGAAACAATTGAATGGTTGTAACTGATTAACATAAATTTCGGATGTCTAAACTGGTCGCACAAGACTCCTGGTCGCACAAGGAGTCCATTTGCACAAGAGGTTTTCAGTCGCACAAGGCTGTTGGATCGCACAAGATGTATGATTGTTTAACTGTTTGGGCCGGATGATCATGTTGGGCTGGGCTAGTTCTAGTCGCACAACCCAACCGGATCGTACAAGATGTCCGGATCGTACAAGATGTCCGGATCGTACAAGTTTAGATTTAATTAATTTGGGCCGTGTTCATGTCTCTAGTTTTGTTGGGTATTTTGATATTGGGCCGGGTATTAGTGGGCTCCAACGGATGACTCGCACAAGGCCACTAAGCTTGTGCGAGCCCAATCTTGAATACGTCACAAGTGTTGAACGTGATAATGTGTGTTGACATGATCTGTGTGTGTTTCTTATATGCTATCTTATGTGATGCTTATGTGCACTAATTGAAACCAAAACCTGACTTGTATGGTAACCATGTTAGGACGTGGTTGACCACTAGCTGCTAGACTTGACCTTTCTGTGTATCTGCCGAGCAAACCAAGGTGAGTTCACACTAGCCAAGGCATGGGATTCCTAGGGGTTGGGAATGGGATTGATTAACTACTCGTACAACTATTACTATTAAACTAATCACTACTGTCCTCGGATTGAAGGGCACGTACGTAAAACCTACGTACAGTTATACTTACTACTGTCCTCGGATTGAAGGGCACGTACGTAAAGCCTACGTACACGATCATAAGACCATCACCTCTATCAAAGGAAGTCCCTCATTTATCGACTTAATCGCCGAGGCCTATGGCGAGCGGGTCATTAGTTAATAGCGCTATTAGGTTTAACAAACCTCACACCGTGCCAGTCGGACGGGCGTGTACTAATGGACTATGGGCAAAGGGTCAATGCTGATAGACATTGACTTAGGGCACCTCTTACATTTTCGTAGCAGTCGATACGCGTGGTCTAGTAACACATGGGAAGCCCCCACTAATCATCGCACACATGCCTGGATTGGCCGCGATACGGATTAATACGATACATGGTTTACAAAACGAACATACGATTTACGAAATGAATACTATAACCAAACAACCAACTGCGAACTCGCTCAACTTTGTTGTTGATTTGTTGCTACATGCCTTGCAGGTCATTAGGTACTCATGGAGCTTGCACAGGGAGGAACTGTCGTTGTGGGACATGGCAGTGTGTGCCATGCTTTAAACATTACTTTATTTCATACTCAATACTTGCTATGGGTTTTACAATTATGCTTCCGCTAATCACTTAACTATGTTTTGCTTTTTGAACACCTTTCATATTGTTTGGTTGAATTATGTTTACTTACATGCTTGTTCAATATGATTGGTGGCTTGATCCTGGTCAGTCACGCCTCCAAGCGGTGATACTCCGCGTGTGGATTTTGGGGGTGTGACAGTTTGAATTTCACACATTTTATGCGAAACAGTGTTTTAACGAATCCTTGAAAGAATTGGACCTTAATTCGATCTAAAACTGATGAAATTTGTAATTTCGCTTGGAAATTTGTTCGAATATGATGAGATCAGCATAATTTCGTTTGAATTTGTTCCATAATTTCGCACGGAATTACTGTTTGAAGCTAATTTCGTTTGAAACTGTTGCTAATTTCGCACGGAATTTGTATTTCGTTTGAGTGATTTCATACGAAATTACAATTTCGTTTCAAAGTAGTGATTTCGTTTGAAATCGAGTCTAATTTTGTACGAAATTACTATTTCATTTGAAATTCTGATTTCGTTTGAGTTTAATTTCGTTTGAAGTGTCTGTTGCAGGTAATTTCGCTTGGACAGTTAATTTCGCTTGGGAGATTTCGTTTGAAAAACTTAATTTCGTTTGAAAAGTGTCTGTCTTGATAAACTTGTCACCGAATCATGGAAGAGGAGTTCTATAACGCATTTGCTACATCCCCGACTACTCCGGCTACCATTGCTCAAAACATGAACATGGAGAATGAAACTGGAACTTTACAAAAACCCTCGAAGCTAATGGGCATTGAGGAGTATTATGGTTGGAAAGATAGATTCAAAAACTGGGTTCAAGCAAATCATTTGAGATCTTGGGAGTGCATTGAGAAAAAGTATGTTAGACCTCGTACTGATTTGGGAATTACAAAAGCAATTTGAGTTGTCGGACAAAGAACGAGACATGTATAAAGCAGAAAAGATGATGATCAGTCTGCTACAGCAAGCTATTAAAGATGACATCTTCATATTGCTTCAACACGACAATACTTCACGATCGATCTAGGATGCGCTTAAAACTAAGTTTGAGGGTAGCGAAAAGATGATTAGGAGCAAGAAAGCATTGCTAAAGAAAGAATTTGATTTATTTTCGAGTTTGCCAGGAGAAGATACAAAGAAATTGATTGAAAGATATTGTCACTTAGTACGTTCAATGTCTTTGTTGAGTATAAATAAAGAGCGAGAGGAATGGGTCGATAAATTAGCTGATGCTTTACCTCAGAAAGAGTGGGGTACGTATTTGATGATTTTAAAGAACACTGGAGAATATGATGGGTTGACGATTTCTCAGTTCATCGAAAAGATTGAAGGTCAAGATCTGGAGCAACAAAAGATTGCAAGAATGAACAGTCCGAGTGTACAACAAGATGTTAAAATGTATTATAAAGGTAGTGTTCAAGAGGTTGGAATGAGTCCGAAAATCCAAACTGCTTTTAGTGCTGAAAACTCATCTGGTTTAGTCAATCAAAGTCCAAGCAGCAGCAGTGGAATTTCTTCATATCCAAGTGTTAACCCGAAGAGTTCAACTACAAGCTTTCAGTCTCAAAGCTCAAAAAGTGGAAATGGTTGTGTGATACAGTGCAACATTGCATTGAATCTTTCGAATGGTAAAAATTTTTCTGAAGAAGTTGCTAAAGATCACATGGCATTACTTGCTACAGTACTAGAATCTTATGAGGGATTGGTTGCAGGAAGGATCGGAAATCCTATGCTGACGAAAGAGGATTACGATCAGATTGATGCTGAAGAGATGGAGCTCATGGATATAAAGTGGTGTTTAGCTAGTGTCTTGAGAAGAGCTGAAAAATTTAAAATGATTACAGGAAGAAATGATTGTAGGATCGTTTTTAGACCTGAACGAGTCGATCAGAAGAGTTTTTGCTCAATACGAAAGCCGGAAACAGTCGTATCAAGTTCAATTCAGCTAGAATACACTTTAAACTGTCGATTTGATTAATTTGACACCAATTTACAGCGAGACGACACTTTGGCAGCAGTTCGGTACACAAGCCGGAAGGTTACAAATGAAATCAAGACAACCCTATTTATAGGCAAGTAATTCCGTGCGGAATCACTTCACACAGAATTAACATTCAAGCGGAATTAAGTTCCGTGCGGAATTACCATAAGGTAATTTCGTGCGGAATTAGCTCCAAGCCCATTTCTGATATTTTCTCGTAATACGTGCCCTGATCTGACTAAATACATACAAGACTCGATACAAGACGAAGTCGACAGACGCATGCACTAACAGACTCCCCCTCAAATGCTGACGAGTCTTCAGTGTCGAGTCTTCGCATCTTCAGTCTTTATCAGTCCTCTCGAACTTCTTTGAAATATCGGACACTGTAAAGCATCCTCAAATCTTTCTTCTCTTACATGTCCAGGATCTCGATCTAGCTCTTATCTCACTCCAATTCTCTTGATCAGACCTCTTGATTCCTTAAGTTCATCAGCATCATCAGCTTACGTGAATATCAGGATTTCAGAATCATAACCTGGCTTTTAACATCTACAGACTCCCTCTTTCGATAAGCTGGAATCGCAGTCTCGATCATGATCTGGTTCACACTCTGCTCAGTATTGAAAACTAGTTTTCTCTAAATACAGAATCCTCAGGAATCAGAACCTGGCTCTTCATTTCAATATGTGTACGTGCTGGTTATGCGTAAACGAATTCGAACTCTATATGCTATTATCAAACTTGTATGCTCACCTTTACATTTTATGTATTGACTTTATTTTAACGTATGTGACAGGTGCTTAGGTTGTTTCTGTGCTTAACATGCTGGTGATG
Organism: Helianthus tuberosus; assembly: GCA_030545235.1. Lineage (NCBI taxonomy): Eukaryota > Viridiplantae > Streptophyta > Magnoliopsida > Asterales > Asteraceae > Helianthus > Helianthus tuberosus. The sequence continues at coordinate 4,256,703 of CM060430.1, forward strand.
AAATTGAGGCTAGGGAAGGAGTCCTATAAACCAACAAATAAATTGTTATGTTTAAATCTGAGTTGTCGGAACAGAATATTTGTCTTGATGTTTGTCTGTAATAATTGTTTAACTATTTGAGATACGATATGGGACGTATTATTTAATCGAATGGTAATGATAGTTGTTATGGAAACTTCTGGACAATCTGTTTCGCTCAGTGCCACGCCCCGATGTTTCCGCCATCGGTTGGGGTGTGACATATTGGTATCAGAGCCATAACTATAGGGAATTAGGAAAGACTCGACCTAGTCCGGGTCGAAGTCTTAGAGACCTAGTCTATAGTTAGGAACCAGCAGACCGACTCAAGTATATCCCTACTGAATTATGTACGAGCTTATTCCTCATTGTTCTCGTATAATTCTACACTAGCACTGCACTCGAATTTTCTACTATCAATGAGCAACCAAGTAGAGATTAGGTGTGGAAACCGCAAACTCTCGACTAAAGATTGCTTAATTAACCCGAAATTTTCAACTACAAACGGGGAGAATTATGCCAAATTAGGAGTGAAATCCATATTTTGATGAATAATCTCCTCAATTTTATTAAAAACCGGGACGAAGTTGTAAGATAGGGGTGAAACCCTAACCTCGACGACTTGTCCTGCTTTTATACAAAACTCTCGCCAAAGTCTCGACGGACTCCAACGACCTGAAGTCACCAATACGACCAAAGGGAATTGCGCCAGTGCCCAAGAATCGAGGCAAAGGCATAGTCCTGAAGGCGAATTGTGCAAACAGGATCCTTGTGAATAGTCGAACAACTTTGGTTAGTTGAAGTCTAATAGCCGCAGACACTCTCTTTCTTGATTTTATGTGTTTTAACCTTGATGATTCGTCGATTTTATGGGGTTTATGTGTTTTATGTTTGTTTGTTAACATTTTGAGATACTACTGGTTTCGATCTAACGCCTATGCTTTTGCTACCTGCCTAACACACTACACACCGCTGACAATTCGCCGAGACTTAGACGATCCTAGGGTAACTATACGCTTATACTACGCAACTCGTTATGCTAAACACGACTACCATAACAAGCAATCACAGACTTTGAATGATAGGTTTCTGTTTTCTAAATGCCCCTAGTGACTGTATATGAACGTGTTTTCCTTGCTTTTGTGCTTAGTATGTTTAGGGATTACCTGCTTAAGTGACTTCGTGCTTTATGTGTAAGTAGTTACGTGAATGAACGTGTTACTGAGCTTTAGTAAGTAGTAAACGTGTGAGGTGAGATTCGAATACATGTGTTGAGTTCCGTGGCGATGTCTATTGCAGACAATGTCGTCTGGATCCCGTCATGCACTCTCTCGTCAGGAAAAGAGTGACAAACGCCTTGCTTCCATCATCGCGAAAAGTGTAGCTAAGGCCGTGAGTGATGTTTACGAGAATGCCAGCAAATCATCCGAGGAATCGAGAACCGAAGCCCCCAAAGCTAACGCAAGGCCTTTCAGTTTCAAACAATTCAAGTCATGTGGGCCGAAAGAATTCACAGGCGAAGGAGGTCCTACTGCACTATTCCACTAGTTTGACTCTATCGAAGTTACTTTACGAAAAAGTGGTTGCCCTGATGACCTTCGAACTCTGAACGCTACCGGCGTCTTTCAGTCCCGTGCTCTAGACTGGTGGACGGCCGAGAGGAACAAGCGAGGGAATGATGCAGCCTACGGTCTGTCGTGGGACGAGCTCAAGGAAGTCATGCTAGAGGAATTCTGCCCTCCTCATGAACGTCAAAAGCTTGAAGATGAATTCTGGCACATACATCAGAAGGATGGAGACAATGCTGGTCTCACTGCTCGTTTCAAACAACTCAGCATTATCTGTCCCGACCAGGTCAAGACTCCCGAGATGACCATCAAGAAGTACATCCGAGCTTTGCCCGACTGCGTTGCTGATTTCGTGCAAGCGGCTAAGACTACCACGATCGAGGAAACCTATCTGCTAGCCGCTGAAATCAATGACAAAAGGGTTAAGGCTGGGGTATGGGATAAGACCTCCAAGCATCTGCATCAAGCTACCGCTACCGCACCAACTGTTGAACCTACCTCATCAAGCAACAAGAGAAAGAACAAGAGAAAGAACAACTCCACCAACAAGAACTGTGCGATTACTGCTGCACCGATCCAAGCTGTGCCTGCCCAACAGCGTCAAGTAGCGGCGCCTGTGGCCAATGCACCGCCTGCAAAGCGTGCATATACTGGGCCGCACCCACTCTGCCCTACTTGCACCTACCACCACCCGACTGCTATTCAAAGCCGCTTCTGTGCTCATTGCAATGTCTATGGCCACTTTACTGCCAACTGCCGTATTCGTCAAGCTCCTGCCAATCAAGCTCTACTCACTGCCCCACAGGGTCAACAAGCTCCTCCGGCACCCGCAGTCAAAGCCAGAGCCTGCTTCACGTGTGGCGACCCAAATCATTTCGCCAACATGTGCCCGAACAGGGTAGTGAAACAAGAACCGCAACCGCAGCAACCACAGCAGCAGCAACAACAGCAACAACAACAACAGGCCGCACTCGCTAGAACTTTCAATCTCAACGTGCGTCAAGCCCAGGCCGACAACAACGTGGTCAATGGTACGTTCCTTGTGAATGGTATTTATGCTTCATGTTTGTTTGATACTGGAGCCGATAATTGCTTTGTGTCACTCGAATTCGAGAAACTCCTTAGTCGTAAGTGTTCCCAACTCTCCTCTGCATTCGATGTTGAAGTCGCTACCGGAAGAACCGTCGCTGTAAATTCTGTTATCCGTGATTGTACTCTCGAGCTCAACAATCACATCTTTCCGATTGACCTTATTCCGATGAAACTCGGAAGCTTCGATGTCATAGTAGGCATGGTCTTTCTTCGAGAAAACCATGCTGAAGTTGTGTGCTTCGATAAGATGATTCGATTTTTGCTCGCAAACGGTGATTCATTGTGTGTTTATGGTGATACTACTTCGAAAGGTCTCAAGCTTATGTCATGCCTACAAGCTAGCAAGTATCTCCAAAAGGAATACAAGGCTTTCTTGGCTAACGTTGTAGCAGCGGAGAAGGAAAAGAAAGAGAAGAAGGAAGTGAAAGATGTTCCTGTGGTTCGGGAATTCCCTCAAGTTTTTCCAGAGGACCTTCCCGGACTACCTCCAAGTCGTGATATCGACTTTCGTATTGACCTCATTCCCGGAGCTAATCCTATTGCTAAAGCTCCTTATCAACTCGCGCCGTCCGAAATGCGCGAACTCTCAACCCAACTCCTGGAATTACTTGAAAAAGGCTTCATTCGCCCGAGCACCTCTCCCTGGGGTGCGCCAGTCCTCTTCGTCAAAAAGAAGGATGGGACGTTCCGGATGTGCATCGACTACCGGGAATTGAATAAGTTGACTATCAAGATCCGCTACCCTCTGCCTCGAATCGACGATTTTTTGATCAACTACAAGGCGCTACGTGTTTTTCGAAGATCAATCTACGCTCAGGCTACCACCAGCTACGCATTCAAGAAGAGGATATACCCAAAACCGCGTTTCGCACTCGATACGGTCACTACGAATTCGTGGTCATGCCTTTTGGCCTAACAAACGCACCAGCGGTTTTCATGGATCTGATGAATCGCGTGTGTAAACCATATCTCGACCGTTTCGTCATCGTGTTCATCGACGATGTCTTGATCTATTCCAAGTCGAGAGCCGAACACGCGCAACATCTACGTTTGGTTCTCGAGTTACTCCAGGGGAACCAACTCTACGCCAAATTCTCCAAGTGTGAATTTTGGTTGGGGGAGGTTCAGTTTCTGGGTCACATTGTAAATAGTCAGGGTATTCACGTCGATCCTGCGAAGATTGAAGCTGTTAAGAGCTGGGTTACGCCTAAGAACCCGTCTGAGGTCCGCTCCTTTCTCGGACTAGCAGGCTATTATCGACGATTCATTGAAGGATTCTCGAAGATTGCTGTACCACTTACCTCTCTCACATATAAGGATCAGCCTTTTGTCTGGGAACCAAACAAGAGTCTGCCTTTCGAACCCTCAAACACATGCTTTGCAATGCTCCTGTTCTCACATTGCCCGACGGAAACAATGATTTCATTGTCTACTGTGATGCTTCCAACCTTGGTCTCGGGTGTTTCCTAATGCAACGAGACAAGGTCATAGCTTACGCATCTCGTCAGCTCAAAATCCATGAGAAGAACTATACAACCCATGATCTCGAGCTAGGCGCGGTTGTTTTTACATTAAAGATTTGGCGACACTACCTGTATGGTACTAAGTGTACGATCTTCACCGATCATAGGAGCCTACAACACATCTTTAATAAGAGGGAACTAAATATGCGTCAACGCCGATGGGTAGAACTTCTCAACGATTACGACTGTGAGATTCGTTATCACCCAGGCAAAGCAAATGTTGTTGCCGACGCACTTAGCTGACAGAGCTATCTGCTTAGCACTCGTAATGTTCAAGCCCAGCACAATCTCGAAACTCTCATCCGCGACGCCCAACATGCGTGTTTCAACGAACGCACTTTGAAGAAAGAACGAATCTACCACGATGGAGCCCAACTTGTGAGCAAATCGAACGGGATATTCCACTTTTTAGACCAAATTTGGATTCCCAAGCGAACCGATTTGCGGCAGATTATCATGGACGAAGCCCACAAATCCCGATACTCTATCCATCCCGGTGCTGACAAAATGTACCAGGATCTTCGCTATAGGTACTGGTGGCCGGGTATGAAACGAGATATCGCTCTCTACGTCGGAAAGTGCCTAACCTGCGCTAGAATCAAGGCTGAACATCAAAGACCCTCTGGCTTACTCGAACAACCACCAATTCCCATGTGGAAGTGGGAGAGTATAGCTATGGATTTCGTGACCAAGCTTCCAACCACGTCATCAGGTCACGACAGCATTTGGGTTGTTGTTGACCGTTTGACTAAATCAGCTCACTTTCTGCCAATACGAGAAGACTACAAGATGGAACGATTAGCCCGAATCTACACCGACGAGATCATTTGTAGACATGGGACGCCTCGTGACATCATCTCTGATCGTGATGCTCGGTTTACTTCACGATTGTGGGAAACGTTTCAAACGGCACTCGGTACAACGCTTAATCTAAGTACCGCTTTCCACCCACAAACCGACGGTCAGACTGAAAGAACGATTCGTACTCTTGAGGATATGCTCCGTTCGTGTGTTTTAGACTTCGGTGGTAATTGGGATAAACACTTGCCGTTAGTCGAATTCTCGTATAACAACAGCTACCAGGCAAGCATTCAGATGGCACCTTTCGAGGCATTGTACGGAAGAAGATGTCGATCGCCTATTGTGTGGCACGAGATCGGTCACTCGCAACTAACCGGTCCGGAGCTGCTACAAGAAACGACAGACAAAATTTTCCAAATTTGAGACAACCTAGCGAAAGCTCGGGATCGACAGAAAGTTTATGCCGATAAAAAGCGCAAGCCCCGTGAATTTGGCGTTGGTGACTACGTACTCCTAAAGGTATCACCTTGGAAGGGTGTAGTACGATTCGGCAAGAAGGGAAAACTCGCGCCTCGATATGTTGGACCTTTTAAGATTCTGGAAAGGATCGGAAAAGTCGCCTACAGACTCGAATTACCGGAGGAACTTAGCAATGTCCACCTGACTTTCCACGTGTCAAACCTCCGAAAGTGCATCGCCGACCACGATTTACATGTCTCTCTAGACGATCTACAAGTGAACGAAACATTACACTTCGTGGAAAAGCCTGTCGAAATCATGGATCGCCAAACCAAGCAGCTCAGGCGCTCACATATTCCTATTGTGAAAGTCCGATGGGAAGCCAAACGCGACGCAGATTTCACTTGGGAACTCGAAAGCGACATGAAGGTAAAGTACCCACAGTTGTTTAGTTAGGGAAGCGTTAGAGAGAAAATGGCTTTGTGATTCTAGTGTTTTGTACGATTTCAAGCTAATCAATAAGAATCACAGTTATAATTACTGTTCGTGTGTTTGGTCTTGTTCATGCACGGATTCCGCACGTCGCGCGAGTCGATTCGAAATCGAAACGGAGTCAAAACCGGGACCTACACGATCCACGCGCGATCACGGATTCCGCACGTCGAACGATCGTTACGCAATCGTACGGTGCCAAAACCGATCCTACAATGGTCACGTTCGTGTACGGATTCCGCACGTTACACGAGTCAAAATCGGTCCAAGCGAAAAGTGCTCACATGTGATTCACGGTTTGTTACGGCTTTCAGCTTAATTTCGGGACGAAATTCCCTAAACAAGGGGAGGCTGTAACACCCCTTGTTTTCATAAGTGAAAGTCAAAGTCAAGGTCAAGTCAACGACCGATTTCGCGCGACTTGACTCATAGAAATGTTTTTATTTTATTTATATTATGTGGAGTAAGTGTCGTTCATTGCAATAATCGAATCGTGTTAATCGTATTTCAATCGACCTACGACTGTGAATGATAGGAAGTAACAATGCGATAAAGTTAACCAGCTGATAATCAAGCTATGTTAATCGAATCAACATAGAATCGTAACTCGAGCTATGTATTTTTACTTGTCGTTTATACGTGTGTGTGTGCCTTACGTGTTACCTGTGCATGTTCATTTATGTTTTGTTGTGGAAATCAAGTGAACTCAATCGAACTCGAAGTCTAACTCGAATGTAATCGAACTCGAACCCGAATTCTGAATCGAACCACGTTATATACGAAGTAGTTGGGACTAAAAGTAATTTGACTAGGAAACACTATCGAATCGCTCGCAATCGAAACCGAAGCGTCATCGCACCCGAACGCACCATGCAGTCGACATCCGGACGGATGGTCCATCCGCACGGATTGCCAATCCGCACGGATTGCCAGTCCGCACGGATGACCAGTCCGTACGGATAACCAGTCCGTACGGATAACCAATCCGGGTGGCCTGCAATCCGCACGGATCACCCTTTCCCCTTTTAGCATCCTATAAATACCCGGGTCACTCTCCCAACTTTCCACTTTTGGCAAGTGACGTCCGACCAGCACACTTTCTTCACCATTTCTTCGATTTCTCTCAGTCCAGGTAAGATCTCGTCCTAAATCTTGTACATTCTTGATCTATGCACACTTCTACACCTTTCAATCTTTCAAATCTCAACTTTAAACCATGAAATCATCAAGATCTGAGGTATTCTCGGGTGACGTCATCATGAAGTTCTCATGAACTTCAAGTGTGACCTCATTCCACCAAGAATAACTCAGATCTGAATGATTTCCACAAGATTTCACAACAACTTCACCAAAATCTAAACTTTTCTAAAGGATAAAAGAGTTGAAAGAAATAAACGAGTTTTTCTCCTTCTTTTACCTTCAAAAACGGTACGAATCGGATTAGTTCTAGTCTTCTACTCGATATTAGTGATGCACTAGTCCTAGATCTGGATTCTACCCGTAAGACACCTGATTTCCGGTTGGACCGAAATGACCGTTCTAAACCGCCAACAGGCCGAGTTAGGGTGATTCCTGGCCGGCTTAGTCATTCGGGTAAGAACGCGATTCCAAATGGTTGCCACAAAGTCAGAACGTCTCCATAGAACGACAAAGGCGACCAAGGGTAGCCGGACGGAACAACCAGGACGAGGAAGTTGTCCGCACGAGTAAGTTGTCCGCACGGACAAGCTGTCCGCACGGACAGACGATCCGGATGGGTTGTCACCCGGACGAGCTACACTTGGGACCCACATTCAAAACAAGGTTTGAGTATCGACGAATGAACAATCCGGACTGACGACCTCTGAATGGATTACTCTTCGGATCATGAGATACTAAGACCTTAAACAATTTCAAACAATGTTCATCCGCACGGACAAGTTGTCCGTACGGACAAACTATCCGGACGGATTGTCTTTGTCCGTACGAACAAACTATCCGGACGGATTACCACTGCCCGCACGGATTACCATCCGGACGGATTCCACCAATTTCATCAAGTGACTCAGCCTTAGAGACGTGTCCGCACGGATTACCATCCGGACGGATTGTTGTCCGCGCGACCGGCTTGAAGGGTAGAGATACTTAGATGTTTTCTAAATGCTACAACGAAAACTTCAAAGCACAAGCCATCATACACAAACACATCCTTAGGAAGAAACAATCCACTCGAATAGTAATCCACACGGACTACTTGTCCGCACGGGTAGACAATCCGCACGAGTGACTCATCCGGACGGATTACCATCCGCATGGATTGCCATCCTCACGGATAACTCGCTCGCATGGATAACTCACTCGCACGGATAACTTACTCGCACGGATAGTTAATCCACACTATCAGCTATCCTACCCGCTCTCACTTTGTACTGTTTTACACGCCACTTATCGTTACGTTATCGAATCTATTCAGGCTAACCGTACTCGCTGAAAAGCGCTCCCTTCAATCCATAGTCGCTGTGAGTATACTCGAACCCTTTTTGCTTTTGGCACTTTTGGGTGTTACATACGTTACGAATATTCAAACTACAATTATCACACTACTCAAGCTATTTTAACGCTAACCATTAATGCATGTTATACGTGGCTTATGAATGCTTGTTTGTTATGTTTACACATGGAATGCTGTCTACCTGCCTTAGCAACGATAGTACTATAGTTTGGACTCAGCACCCGTTCACACGGGGGTTGTTAAGGATCTTTTACTTGCATGAATTACGGTGGTAATCATGTATTGCGAACTGCCTCGGGCAGTCAACCCGCAGTCATTGGTATCGATGGATCTATGTCTATAACTAACGTGCTTCATTTCAATATGTGTACGTGCTGGTTATGCGTAAACGAATTCGAACTCTATATGCTATTATCAAACTTGTATGCTCACCTTTACATTTTATGTATTGACTTTATTTTAACGTATGTGACAAGTGCTTAGGTTGTTTCTGTGCTTAACATGCTGGTGATGAAATTGAGGCTAGGGAAGGAGTCCTAGAAACCAACAAATAAATTGTTATGTTTAAATCTGAGTTGTCGGAACAGAATATTTGTCTTGATGTTTGTCTGTAATAATTGTTTAACTATTTGAGATACGGTATGGGACGTATTATTTAATCGAATGGTAATGATAGTTGTTATGGAAACTTCTGGACAATCTGTTTCGCTCAGTGCCACGCCCCGATGTTTCCGCCATCGGTTGGGGTGTGACATGTAGAAAACAAATCAGTAAATGATTTAATCAAATTTAATCACTGATGAACCACTTGAATAATTAGGATGATTTGACATTTAAAAGTTTCTAATGACCACTTGCAGGACCACTTGTAAGAAAAACATACACAAACTCCCCCTCACAAAATGTTCATCATGTCTAGCACTTGGAATTTTGAAAATCAGCTCTCCAACATCAGTTGTCGAAAATCTTTTTGGATTTTTCAAAATTTTATGCTAAAACACACTCAAATCTTTTTGGGATTTTTTGTAAAGAAATGCAGTAAAGAAATATATACAAACAATATTTTTGTGAGTTTGTGTAAGAGGATCATATCAGTTTTTGAGACAAATCACTAACACCGTTAAGCTTTAAACATTTTAAGTTCTAAACAATTCACTTAGATTGTAAGTATACTGATCCATATAAATTTTCACACAAAGTTCAACTGTCTCGAGATACGATATTAGCGTTTTAAGGACTTAAACTTATTCGCGTGTCCCACCACTTGAATATACTCCCGTATCCAGATCCCAATATTCAGTCTTACAGGTGAGTATACCTAGATGATATCTGTAAAAAGGTAAATGCGAAGCCATGAGAGCTCAGGTCAGAACTTCCGTTCATGCAGAGAGATGATGGCTCGACTTTTGGTGTGTTCCCTTTAGAGAATCTTTTCTTCAACAGCACATGATTAGCATTTTTCAATGTTTCATCATTTTGTACTGAGGGCTGGCTTTAAGATTAAAGCATATGCAAAGTATTATTCGAGGACTAGGCCATTGCTTCCGCAATATCAGAAGTCCCGGGATAATACCCCAGATATCACTGAGTATAAAGACCTAGTATCTCAGAAAAAGGGACCTTTCAAACAAGATTTCGGGGGTTACCCATATATTCGAGAGATGTTCCCCACGATATAAGTAAGTTTGAAATTTATGTTTATATCTCGAAAACAATCTACTGAATGTGTAAAAACCTACTGGCACATCCGCAGTGAGATTGTTTATCACATTTTTAACTTTCCAATTCTTTAGCATGTTGTGATAGTCCACTGATGTACTATCATTTCCTCTTTTTACAACAAAACTCAGTTTTTGATTTTATCAAGTTTTTGACTTTTTCAAATTTTCTAATGTTTTTGGATTTTCTGAAATTTTTACTCCCCCTAAAATGCAAACACATTTAAAGAAATTTGAAAACAAACTGTACAAGTAATGTGACAACTGATCCGAATTGCTTCAATTCGCCATCCACTTGGCATAAACAATCAGAACTCCCCCTTTCAACAAACTATTTTCCCATTAAGATTTCAAAACACTTAAGTTTGTTTTAATCAAAATGGTTTCTCCGAAAAATAAGTTTTGTTGATTTTACCACTTGTAGGGGAAAACTCATCACATTGTTTTTATCCACATTTAAATTCATTAACCTCTGTACCACTTGAAAACATATGACAATATCATGAAAAATACCACTTGTAGGAAAACAGGTACAACTTAATGTCCCTGATTTACCACTTGTAGGTATGCACAATCAAACCTGATACAAAGAATGATGCCGATTCCTGCTCCACTCTTACCAACTTGGGAGCTCCGGCAAGTCAGGTTTTTAATCAAAGAATATATCCACCCAAGCCTGACTAGCCTTGGGTGATTCCGAGTTACCAACACTCGGTTTCTTACCGTTCATCTTCTTCTCATAAAATTCCTTAACCCCTTTTGCCTTCCCATCAATCATTTTCCCAAAAATATGTTTCACTTTGGGGTTAAAGGCTTTTTCAATATCAAATTCTTTCTTTTCGGAAAAGAATTGATTTGAAATCTCAACTTTACCAACCTTTTGTTGGTGCACTGATGTCTGTTAACTTCGTCTTTGTTGAGTCTTGTATTGTATTAGATAGATCAGGGCACGCAAAATGAGAAATCAAGGTTATAGGTAATTCCGCTTGGAATTATAATTCCGTACGAAATGATAATATCGCTTGAAATGTAATCCCGCTTGAGTTAATTCCGCCCGGAATTAAATCTCGCTTGGATGTTTCAAGCGAAATTACCTCACCTATAAATACCTAATGATACCGTGTCATTTGGAACGGAATTATAAGTGTTATTTCAGAGCCGAAGTGCTGCCGGATTGTTATCTGAATTGTAAAAGCTCAGGAAATCAGTAAAAGAAGAAAATTAGAAAGTATCAAGCTGTGTTACGTCAATTTCATTGATTCCGCCTTTGATTTTGATGCTGAACTCTTCAGATTGACTCGTTAGGGTCACACAACGATCCAACAAGTGGTATCAGAGCACAGGACGAGGAGTTCATACCAATTCAGCTTGATTTCATAGGATTCTCTCACTTTTACTCCTTCTTTTCTGATTTGAACGAAATTTAACGGACAAAATGGCTTAAATTTCACATATAATAAGCGAAACATAGTTTTAACGAATCCTTGAAAGTTTTGGACCTTAATTCGAAATAAATCAGATAAAATTGGTAATTTCGTTTGAAATTCTGTTCGAATTTGCTAACATCATCATAATTCCGCACGAAATTATGACTGTAATTTCGCACGGAATTACATCTTAGACAAAATTTCACTTGAAATCTGTTGATCAGTTCACACGGAATCTAATTCCGTTTGAAAATTACACATGAAATTACTAATTCCGCACCAAAGTACCTAATTTCGCTTCTATTGGTTTAATTTCGTTTGAAAATAGGCTAATTCCGCACGGAATTAGTATTGTTTTGGTAATCCCGTTTGAACATAATTTCGTGTGAACAAGTGATTTCGTTTGAGTGGTGATTTCGTTTGAGATCATAATTCCGCTTGAACTGATTCCGTTTGAAACTGTTTTTCAAAACTTCAAAAATTTCTCTAAGTGTTTGTTGATTATTTCAGGTACTTGAAAGATGGATGAGTTTCTAAATCCGTTTGGTGACATTTTTGCTTTCACGGGAAGCAACGGAGATGATACTTCAAACAAGACAAATGAGAATGCTCCAAGTCAAAGTGCGAAGAAAACTCTGTCTGATGCCTTAAGTGTTGAAAGTGCTTACGGAACGTACAATAAGCCGCCCAAGTTGATGGCTATTGAAGATTACAATAGGTGGGCTACAAGATTCGAGGAATGGCTTAAAGCGTTTGCATATCCCAGCTGGAAGAGTTTGAAAACTGGGTACAATGTCGGAAGATCAGATTATGAGAATCTAGAAGGCAATGAGAATGTAGAGAGTTTTGTAGCTGAGCAAAAGTGCATCGCATTGCTTCATCAGTCCGTGCGAGATGATATAATTTCGTTGATCGAATATGTAAATGCGAAAGATCTTTGGGAGAAATTGAGGGTAAAATGTGTGGGCAGTGCCGAAATAGTAAAAAACAAGAAGAAGCTGTTAAGAAAAGAGTTTGATTTATTTAGTTGTTTGAAAAATGAATCTGTATCTAAGATGATCGAGAGATTCAGGCATTTGAAGATGGAGCTTGCAAGATACAAGATTGTATACACTCAAGAAGAGTTGGTTGACAAATTATTTGATTCACTTCCGAATGAGCAAGACTGGTAATACTCTGCCCTGATGCTGAAAAACACATTCAACTCAGAAGATTTGACAGTGGATCTGCTTATTGAAAGACTGGAAAGCCATGAGTTAGAGATCAAGAAATCCAGCAAAGTCAACAACACATCTTATCAGCAGAATGTGGAGCTGTATTACAGAGGAAACATGATCCCAAAATCTGCATCACCAAAGACAACATTTTCTGCAGAGAGTTTAAACACAGTGAATCAAGAAACTCCAAGCAGTGGCTATTATACGGGATCATCATCATCAACTGCTCAAAATCAATCCGCTTCAAAGAATCTATTTCAATGCAACATTGTTGTGGATCTGAAGAACGCACAAAATTTCAGTGAAGAATCTGCAAAGCAGCAGATGGTGTTCTTAGCTTCTGTGTTAGAATCGTACGAGAGTCTTGTGGCGGGCAAGATTGGAAACACTAACCTGACAAAAGAAGATTATGACCAGATCGATCCGGAAGAGATGGAATTGATCGACATCAGTTGGTGTATGGCCAGTGCAGTCCGAAGAGCTCAACGCTTCATGGAGATTACTGGAAGACATTCAATTGGCGGGCCGTCCACAAAACTGGGCTTTGACAAGTCAAAGGTGACGTGTTTCAGATGTAAACAAAAAGGTCACTTCAAACGTGAATGCGGAAATGCACCAGCTGATGATACTGCAAATCCATTTTGTGAAGACTACTACAAGAGAGCAATCTATCATCAGAACAAATCAGAACCGCCCAGAATGAAGCAGCTTGAAGATACCCCTAAAGAAAAATCCAGAGCTCTTGCTTTCATTCATGACGACGAAGGTTTTGATTGGAGTGAATTACTACCGGAAAAGTATGTAGTGGGCTATGCGTTTGTGTCAAAGATAGTACCCTTCAAAGACAACAGAACAGAGTAAGAGAAGTTCGTCAATAGAAGGATGCTAGCTCAAAACAGAATGTTGAGAATCGAACGTACATATAAAGAAGCTAACCAAGCGAGAAGATGGGATGCAGATAGAGAATGTTACCTTGATCCAAATGGGAACATTGCTGTTGATCCTGCTTCTATCAGTGTTGACATTTTCATCCAACAATTTGTTGAAGAAGAAGAAGGCTGGCAAAGATTATGGTGGGGAGGAGGAGAAGTTGATGAGAAAGAAAAAGAAAAAGCCAAAGAGAAAGTAAAAGAGCAGCAGACAAAGAAGATTGATGACGGGATCATTGATACATCACAGGAACTAACTGCTGAGAATTTGAAGAAGATGGCTGATAAGGTTCTGGCTGCAAAAGAACTAGAGGTAGTTTCTGGTTCTGCAACTGAGTCCAAAAACAAGGTCAGTCAGAATGATGAGTTAAAAGAGACAGGTAAGAAAGTCAAAACAGAAAGTGATTGCAAAAACTGCAGGAAAGACTGCAAGGTTTGTGGTACACTTACTTACCTCAACATTAAAAAAACCGAAGAGTTGACAAAAAGGGTCAAAGATGTTGAAGATCAGATCTTGAACCGGGATAAAATGTTGAAAGCTTCAAATGAACAAATTAAAGAATTAACTGGTAAAATTGAAAATGATAAAAGTAGAAAGAATTAGGAAAGAAAATGAAAAGTTAATTCTTGAACATCGTCAAATTTCTGAAAATTTTGAGAAGCTAAAACGAACGGTTAAAGATTCTGATGAGAGAAATGGTAAGACATACAAAGAAAATGTGCAATTGACAGGAGTTCTTAGAGTGAAAGAAGAGTTAATCAACCAACAACTGGATGAAATTGCTAAGTTGAAGCTTCAATTTCAAGAGGCTAAAATTGAGAATGAACGCATCCAGTTAAAACTGAACAGTTACAACTCCGCAAGTTTTGTTCTTCAACATATCATTCCTAAACCAATTGGGAAGAACAAAACAGGCGAAGATGTATACTCTGATCGAACCGGGGTGGGGTATCATCAGGTTCCACCACCAGTTCTAAACAATTTTTCAAAGAAAAAGTCAGGGTTGGTTAATGATGAAGATGAAACAAATGAAGTGATACTTCCTGAATCAATTGATGTCACATTCAATTCGTCATCTGATGAAGATAGTGTTCAATCTGAAGTGGTTAAAAATGTGGTTGAAAAGGTCTTAAAATCTGAAAGTGACACTACTGAGGATGATGAATGTTTTCTTGATAAATACATTCCAAAGTCTAAATCGAAAAACAACTTAAATGACGAACCTAATCTTGTGATGTACAAGATGGCGGGATCTGATAAGTTGTATTCGGATTGTGATTTTCCAATTGAGAATGTAAATGTTGGAAAGCTGAGGAAAGTTTTCAAGTTGATTGAAATTGATGTGTCAGAACTTGAAGGGTTGAAACATGCCAAAAGAGAATTAAACTTTCAAAAAGATAAATCTTACTATAAAAAACCTGTTGTTCCACCACGGTTTTATAACAACAATCAAAACAGATGGTCAGGTGGTTATCAGGGTGGTAAGAATTATCAGAAAAAGAATTTTCAAAACAAAAGGTTTGTTGAGAAGAAAGTATCTGTGAAAAGTTCGAGTTCTCATTCCGAGCAAGAATCAGAAATCTTTTCAAAGACAAATCAAGATTTTTTTGAGAATAAGGCCTCACAGCCTCAGACTGAAGGTACAAGTCGGGTAGTTGATACTCGAACATGCTTCAAATGTAATCAAGTTGGACATATTGCACGAAAGTGTACCAACTTGAAGCCTAAGTCTGAAACTGCTGAGATTCAGAAGAAGAAAGTTGTTGAAAAGAGCAAGGTTCCAATGGTTGTTGAGAAAAAGGTTTTGAAAAATGACAACACAAAAATCAAAACTGAACCTGTAAAGAATGTGGTAACTAAAAATGACAAGTTTTACACACGGGTTGCATCACCTCAACAAACATGGAAGCCTAAAGTGGTTGAAAAGAAAACAAGTGCTCCAAAACCAAAGGTTTCAGAGTCAGAAAAACAATCGTCTTCTACCACACCGGTAAAGATGAATGTTCCTTTGGATTATTATGTGAAACTTGAAAAACAAGAATCTAAGGTTTCTGAAGAGAAGGTTGTTCCAAAGAAAGACCAACCATCTGGTCAACTTCAAAAAGACAAATTTTTCTTATACAAAGAAGTTGAGGTTGGGTCTGAAGAAAGTTTGAAAGTGAATGATAAAATTTTTCCAAAATTGTACACCAAAACCACAGTTGTAAACATTCAGCTACCTGAGTCGAAGGACGCTTGGGTGGCATCCAAATCTAACTAAGTTTGTTTGATTTGTGCAGGAGCTTCTAAGATCCGTTTCGCGTTGGATTATGGATAGTGGAGCTTCTCGGCACATGACAGGGAAGACGACCCTGCTGTATGATGTTAGAAGTTTTAATGGAGGTTATGTGGGTTTCGCAGGCAATCAAGGTGGTAGGATTATCGGTGAAGGAACTTTATCGAATGGGATTGTCACGTTTGAAAGAGTTAACTACATCGCTGAGCAGGAGAATAATCTTCTGAGCATATCTCAAATCTGTGACAGAATGCACACAACACACTTCACAGACAAAGAATGTTTGATCTTGAAACCAGGATTTGTTGTCCTCGAGGAATGGATTATCATGAGAGCACCAAGAGTCAATGATCTGTACGTGTTGGACATGAGCTTAGCTACTACAACCACGGGTCAGGCTCATTTTTTTATGTCAAGAGCAACCGAAAAAGAATCACAGTTGTGGCATCGAAAGATGGGCCACATTCACCTACGAAAAATGAATCACCTGGTGCACAACAATTTAGTTACTGGTGTTCATGTAAAAGGTTTTCATCTTGAGGGGGAGTGCATTAGCTGCATCAAAGGCAAGCAAAAGAAGAAGTCACACCCTAAGAAGAAAGTCAACTCAGTCTCAAGACCTTTAGAGCGACTTCATATGGATCTTTTTGGTCCTGTGAATGTCAAAAGTATTACAGGAGATTTATACTGTCTTGTGGTTACTGATGACTACTCAAGATTTTCGTGGGTATCATTCTTGAAGTCGAAAGATGAAACATTTGAAAGCTTGATGGCGTTGTTCAGAAAAATTGAAAATCTGTATCAGCCACGAATAAGAAGAATCAGGAGTGATAATGGTACTGAGTTCAAGAACAACAAGATGGTAGAATTTTGTGAAGAAAGAGGTATATTGCAAGAGTTTAGTGCTCCGTACACTCCACAGCAGAATGGAGTAGCAGAACGTAAAAACAGGACACTAATCGAAACAGCCAGAACTATGCTTGCTGATTCAAAATTACCGATAAATTTTTGGGCAGAAGCAGCTGCAACCGCTTGCTATACGCTTAACAGAGTTCTCACTGTCAAGAAATTCAACAAAACGTGCTTTGAGTTGATCAATAACCGCAAACCAAATCTGAAGTATCTTGAACCGTTTGGGTCACCCTGCACTGTTCTAGAGCCTTTTCGAAAGTTCGGTCCAAAGAGTATTGAGGGAATATTCATTGGTTATTCAAGTCCATTACGACGAGTCTTCGTTCCAAGTCTGAAGCGAATTATTGAAGCTCACAATGTTGAGTGTCAAGGTCATACAATGCCTCCACAGAATCCTGGAGATTCATGGCGTTTTAACTACGACACTTTGTGGGATTCGTTTGACATGATGGAAGAACCAGAAGAAGAAACGGAGTTCTTTGAGGAGCTGGATATTCTGAGAGAGTATGAGTCATCACAGGAAAGGTTTCCAGCTGAGTATTCTAGGCGACCACGCCAAACTTCGAATGATGATGAAGCCGGTCCAAGCAATGCTGGTGAACATGATGATATTCAACAATCTGCAGAACAAGAAATTGCTCCTGATAATCAGACGGCAGTCAATGAGAATCCAGAATCTGATGACAGACCAGTATTTGATCATGGTGATTCAGATTCTGAGGGGGAGCAGATCCAAATTTCAAGTCAAACAAACCCAGTCAGTGAACACGATGCAAATCAAAATGTTACAAATTTGGAAGGTGAAGTAGATGTTCCAGGCGAAGTGATGCCAAGAACTCTTTCATACCATCCAGAGGAGTTAATCATTGGAGAATTATAATCAGGCGTTCGCACTAGACGTCAAATTGACCAAGGGCTTACTTGTTTTTATTCTACAGTTGCTCCTTTACAAACTGAGTTTTCACTAAGTTGTTTTATTTCACAGATTGAACCGCGAACTTACAAAGAGGCGGGCTAACTGAAGATTCTTGGGTCAATGCTATGCAAGAAGAGTTAAGTCAATTTGAGAAGTTGGGAGTGTGGAAGTTAGTAGACTTGCCTGACGGTCACATGAAGATTAACACAAAATGGGTGTTTAAATACAAGAGAGACGATAGAGGAGTTGTTGTTCGAAACAAATCTCGACTCGTTGTGCAGGGTTTCAGTCAGCAGGAGGGGATAGATTTCACTGAAGTGTATGCTCCTGTTGCTAGACTAGAGGCAATTAGGATCTTCTTAGCATTTACGTCGTGGAAAGGTTTTAAAGTCTTTCAGTTAGATGTCAAATCGGCTTTTCTATAAGGGAAGGTAAAAGAGGAGGTATATGTCGGACAGCCACCGGGCTTCACCGACCCAATCCACAAAGACAAGGTTTATTTGCTGGATAAAGCGCTGTATGGTTTACACCAGGCCCCAAGAGCTTGGTACGAGACTTTGTCTCAACACCTACTAGCCAACAGCTTCATCCGTGGAAAAGTGGATGCCACTCTCTTCACCAAGTTAGTCGATGGTCATCTTCTGATTGTTCAGATATACGTGGACGACATCATATTTGGGTCAACAAATGAAGATTTGTGCAAAGAATTTGAAAAAGTTATGAAGCAGAAATTTGAAATGTCATCGATGGGTGAGATGAAATTCTTTTTGGGTCTTCAGGTTGAACAACTTCCCAAAGGAATTTTCATACATCAGACGAAGTACGTTCGTGATATTCTAGAGAAATTAGGGATGTCAGGATCTACTCCAGCCTCCACCCCATTAGCAACGAACCATGGGATAAATCCTGATCTCACCGGAGAGAAGGTAGATGAAACAATGTATCGTTCCATAATCGGTTCGCTAATGTACTTGAATGCTTTAAGACCCTTTATCATGTATCCTACATGCCTCGCAGCAAGATATCAATCTAACCCGAGAGCTTGGCATATGGTAATTGTAAAAAGGATATTACGCTACCTGAGAGGAACTCCATCACTGGGGTTGTGGTATCCAAAAGATGGCAAATTTACGCTCGAAGGGTATTCCGATTCCGATTTCGGATGCTGCAAAGTGAATGCGAAATCAACAACGTCGGGTTGTCAGTTTTTCGGACCTCGCTTGGTCACCTGGCAATGTAAGAAGCAGACCTCTGTCGTTTTGTTCACATGTGAAGCGGAATATATATCTGCTAGCAGCTGCTGTTCTCAAATCTTGTGGATCCAGCAACAGATGAGTGACTACGGTTTGCAATTTTTTACTACCCCTATCTTTGTTGATAATGAGCCAGGGATTAATATCACGAAAAATCCTGTTCATCACGCTAAAACGAAACATATAGAGATTCGTCATCACTTCATTCGAGATTGCTTCGAGAAGAAGTTGATACGAATTGAGAAAATCCACACTGACGAGCAAAAAGCTGATTTACATACCAAAGCTTTTGATAAAACACGTTTTAAATATCTTTTAAAACTAAATGGTATGAAGCTTTTATTGGTGTCGGATGAAATTCTTGGCGTTGATGAGGGAGATACTGTTGAAGATGCTGAAAAGCAATCTGCAATGGTTTGTCGATTTTTTACTTGTTTTGGTATTTAGGGGGAGTTAGTATATTTTCAGAAAATACAAAAACAGTAAAAATTTCAAAAATACAAAAACATAAGATATTTCAAAATCCAAAAACAATAGAAAACTGAAAAAGAGCTTGTGTAAAAAGAGAAAATGATAGTACATCGGCTAGACAGTTACAGTATGCTAAAGATTTGTAGTGTCTAAAAGTCTTAAACAGTCTCGCTGATGATGTGCTGATAGGTTTTTACACGCTTAGTAGGTTTGTTCGGGATATAAACCTAAAATCATCACTTGCTTATTTCGTGGGGAACATCTCACGGATATATAGGTAACCCCTGAAATCTTGTTTGAAAGACGCTATTTCTGACATACTAGGTCTTTGTACGTGATGATATCTGGAGTATTATACCAGGACTTCTGATTTTGCGGAAGCAATAGCCTAGTCCTCGTATAATGCTTTACACAGCTTTGTACTTAAAAGCTCACCCTCAGCATAAAAAATGATGAAACATTGCAAGATGTGAATCATGTGCTGTTGAAATAAAAGATTCCCAAAGGGAACACACTGAAAGTCGAACCGTCATCTCTCTGCGCGAACGGAAGTTCCGACATGAGCTCTCACGGTCTCGCATTCACCCTATTACAGATATCATTAGTGTGCACTCACCCGTAAGACTGAATATAGTTGTCTGGATACGTGAGTATATTCTGAGATGGTACACGCGTATAAGTTTAAGTTTCTAAGACACTAAATTCGTATCCTGAACAGAATGAAATTTGTGTGAAAATTTAAAGTGGATCAGTATATCGACAATCTAGGTGAATTGTTTAATTCTGAGTATGTAATTAAAGCTTAACGGTACTCGTAGCTTGTCTGATAGCTGATATGATTCCCTAACACGCTCACCAAAAATATGTTTGTAAATAGTTTACTTTTACTGCATTTTATTTCTGTTTCTCAATTCAAAAAGCTCAAAAAGATTTATTGCTTTCTAGTTTAGAATCTTTATTGAAAATCCAAAAAGATTTTTCATTTCTGCTTTATTTTCCGACAAACCAAAGTAGAAAGCTGATCTACGGATTCACAGTTTGGAGCAGATGCAGGAAGATTCTAGCTGGATGTTGAGTTTGGAGCTGTTACGCCCTAATCACGTTTTTACCCTTAACATCCAGCGGAAAGTACAAACCTAAAATTTCTTACCTGATAATCTTTCTTTCACTTAAATACATCAATCCCTTTCTATAAATTAATCAAAAACTAATATACTTATATCAAATTAAGTGACCACATATACCCCCACGTACAATCCTTGACTTGACTCGATCTTCAACCGCGTACACCTCTTGATGAAACATCCAAAACCCTGTATGACCTGCAGTCACCACATTCAGTCAAATTATTAACAACAGGTGACATAAATAAAAGTAAATCTTAACACATGCATAGCAAGGCGTCAACATATCCTGCTTTCTCTTATACCAGCCCCTTCATGCATCCATTCGATCACTAGCATCGGATTGCGGAGTTAACCTTCACTTCCATTGTTAATATGCCTATACTTTACATTAATTCTCAATAGAAACGGTTAGTATCATTAGCTTCCCTTCAAACGAACATATTCTCGAATACCCATAACTCATCTTATTCATTCAACATATAATTAAATACTCACTCAAGCATGTATTCACTTTCTATTTATACACTTACAATTTACATCCTACATGTATACCTCCTTAAATCATCTTTATGCCTAATTCATTATGTAAGTTCCCTTTCTTACCCAATCTTAATCGAATCTCCTTCTATACCATTCCCAACTCATTTGTACTAAAACTTAGCTTAGTAACAACCTCGATTCATATCTTCTCACACTACATTCAATAATTACCATATATCATAACTATTGTACCAAACAAAAGGGTAAGTTCGGAGTTCACTTACCTCGTGCGTCCGAGTTCAAGCATAGCTTCCGTGTTTATCCTTGGCCCGTTGCCTTCCATGCTTGTGCCCATGTTGACATAACTCCTATCCGTACATGTCATCACATTCATCATAACATGATTAGCATACATGAGCATACATACCTTTTAAGGAAGGTTTCTTACCATATCATCGTATCAAACTAATTTCCTACTTGTAATCCATTCAAAACACATTCCTTATACAAATCTATTGTCTAATACATCATCAACACATCCTACAAACAATTATTCATTATTAGCATACAATCCCACTTATCATTTTCTCCTAAGCATTTCATCAAACACTTGGTGTGAATATCACTTTCTAAGCATAATGTACAAGTGCTTTAAGCATGTTCTACCCTATTTCACCTTATGAACCATCACATTCAAGCAAAATCTCATAATCATAATTTCCACATCAAGTTTATCTATCTTAGTCTACCATATAACACCTTATACATTACAAGATCACACTATAACTTCTACAAGTTCATCATGATCATCATCTTCACACTCATGCAATGGGTTTCATTCTAAATCACCAAATTACTTGAAATTATTCATAACACAAGTTCTTTTTGGTGTTTCTAACACCTCTACATCCTTAATTTCATACAAATTCATGGATTGATCATAACCCACTTCCAACAAGATCATCAAATCTAAGTTTTAAGACATACCTTATGATCCCCTTGTGAAGGTGATCATTAATTCATGTTCGGTTGTGAATTTGGGCTTCGTTTAGCCTTTCAATTTGGAGATTCTTCAAGAACTAGGGTTTTGGCTCCATGGGAGCCTTCCCTGCTCGATGATGAACACACACACGATGTGTGTGTATGTGTGTGTTGTTTTCTTTTAATAAAACAACTTTCAAGTTGTTTACTTTGGTCCCTCATGTTTCGTTTTAATTAAATAAGGCTACAACCCTTCGTTTAATACCAACTCTACTAATATTCAACTAGGTTAATTATTCCTAGTTAATATTTATTTACGGGTTCATTTTTTTTACCCCTAACAGTATTTTTACCCGTTCCTTTATTTTTATCCGGGTTTAAATTACCAAACCCATTTTTGGGGTGTTACAGGAGCTTACTATAACTGTTCTAAAAATTAAAGTCAAAGCAAGTTCATTAAATTGAAACTTGTAATTTTTAGAAAATGTTTGAAAAATGTTTGAACAAAATCAGTTTTGTTTTTGTCACAGATCAACCAAGGTCATTAAGTTGGACTTGGTAGATAAATTGAGTATTCAGGGTCATTAATTTGGACCTGAAGCCTTAAGTGGATTCTAAACTGATGAACAATGATAGAAGTTAAATTTGTGAATAGTTTGTAATGTTATATCTTTGAGAAATAGGTTACAGGTTAGAAAGAGTGATAGCAGTGAAGTGAAATCCCCATGGCAAAGAATAAGTCAAAGTTTGAACCAGAAGTCCCAGCTTATCGAGAGGGGGAGTCTACGAAAGGGGGAGTCAAAATTCTGGATCAACGTTCAAAGGGGAGTTTGAAGATTGAAGATAGAAGATTGAAGGATGCTTTACAATGTCAATACAATTTCGAACAGAGAACGATAAAACAAGACTAAAGACTGAAGACTGGATGCTAAAGACTTCGTCAACATCCAAGGGGGAGTCTGTTGGTGCACTGATGTCTGTTAACTTCGTCTTTGTTGAGTCTTGTATTGTATTAGATAGATCAGGGCACGCAAAACGAGAAATCAAGGTTATAGGTAATTCCGCACGAAATTATAATTCCGCTTGGAATTATAATTCCGCACGAAATGATAATATCGCTTGAAATGTAATCCCGCTTGAGTTAATTTTGCACGGAATTAAATCTCGCTTGGATGTTTCAAGTGGAATTACCTCACCTATAAATACCTAATGATACCGTGTCATTTGGAACAAAATTATAAGTGTTGTTTCAGAGCCGAAGTGCTGCTGGATTCTGAATTGTAAAAGCTCAGGAAATCAGTAAAAGAAGAAAATTAGAAATTATCAAGCTGTGTTACGTCAATTTCATTGATTCCGCCTTTGATTTTGATGTTGAACTCTTCAGATTTACTCGTTAGGGTCACATGACGATCCAACACCTTTTGTTTAAAATTTTCAGCCCTCAATGGTGGAAAATTTGCATCATCCATTGGAGGTACTGATTTTTCACCTTTTAATTCAACCTGTGGCTCCTCTGACTTTGTGGAATCAGATTCATCGCCAGAAGATAGCTCCTCTGATTTTGATGAATCAGGATCATTGCTAGAACTTTCATAAGATTTCATAACAAACCATTTTTTATTGCCAAGATTTACTTTTTTCTTGTAAAACCTCTTTGAACACTCACCAACCTCAAATTTTGAGTTTTTGAAAACAACAAACGGTTCAGTTGGTGGTTCATTTTCAACAATCTTTTCTTTCATTTTAAGAGAAACTCCCTGTTTTGATTGTATTGCCTTTGGACAGTTCCTGGCAATATGACCTCTTGTTTTGCATTGAAAACAGGTTCTCGTCTCATTGTTCTGAGCAGCTCCATTCTTCATTTCATCTTGCTTCTTTGCAAGGAATTCTTTGTTTGATTGTCTCCAGAATGCGCTTTTCTCCTCTTCTTCCGAGCTTGCCCCTGAAACAAACACTGTTTTTGGTTTATATGTTTTATCATTTTTATAATTTTCTGGTGGAATAAAACCAAATCCTTTCTTTTTGAAATTACCATTATGGTTTGGTTTCTTTTGATAACCAGAACCAGAACTGTAACCCTTTTTCTTATTTTCTCTTTGTTGAACTCTTGAGGTGTATTTTTTAGGTTTTTCAGAAAGATTTACATCTTTTATTCCAGAAATATTAATTTCTGTTATTTTAAAAACCTTTTTAATCATTTCAGTTTTGACACCTCTTATTGGTAATTCCTCATCAGAATATAATTTGTCAGAATCATTCAAAGTATAAGCCACTTTGAACTTTTCATCATTCAAATTAGATTTTGATAACAGGAATTCATTATTGTAAACTCTTTTGCTCTGTTTGGAGGTTTGACTTGACGTGTCTAACTCAGACTTTGACTCTAGTCTTGACTCCGACATTGACTCCTCTGACTCATCCTTTTCCAACACCTGATCGACCACTTTCTTTATTAACTCGGACTCATGATTAGTGTCAGATGATGTAAAAGTGATGTCAATGTTTTCTGGCAAATTAACTGTAGGCTCAGACTCCCACTGTAAGTTTGTTGCCTTTTGGACTCTTTCTGAATTTGGATTTCTTGGCGAATATCCATTTTCAAGCGGGGGTGGACACTTGTTGTAACTGACACCTTGTTTCTTACCAGAATTCTTCACTTTAGTACACTTTTTCTTCTCAGAGTTCTTTTTCTCAGATGTCTTTTCTTCGGTGTCAATCTTTTTCTCTTCAGGAGTGTCTTCTTTAAAAGCCTTCATGCCTTCCACAGTTGGATAAATCCTGTCAATGACATAAGAAGTACATGAGTAACTTTTTAACAAACGATTTACTCTTTCTGTTTCAATTCTTTGAGTTTCCAGTTTCTGCTCCAGCACAACACACTTCTCAATGTAATTGTTCACAACTTTTTGTTTTATCATGAAAGCTCCTTGAAGTGTCTTCATTGCTGTTGCCTGTTCATCACTTGTTTCATTGTACATATTCATGGCTTTGTTCAAAACATCGTATGATTCTTTCAACCTGTTCATGTTGTTAATCAGTTCGCTGTTTTTCTTTTTTATAACCTCACAGGTTTCACAATTCACTGGAATCTTTCGAGCATCAGCTTCTTCATCAATTTTGAAAGCTGGAACTTCTTTTACTTTCCTCTTGATCACAGGAACTTCTGCATCATCACTGCTGACTGGTGTTTTAACCTTTTTCTTTTTCTTTTTAGCTTTTTCATCTTCACTGTCACTTTCCTCCATCATTTTCAAATGCTTTTGCATTCTTTTTGCATAATAATCATTATCATCATCACTATCTTCTTCAATTCGAGCAACAAAAGCTTTAGCTTTCAACATTTCTTTATCTGGGCAATAATCATCCCAGTTGAAATTTTCCCAGCTAAACCCCTCTGGTAACTTTTCATCATCTTGATCTATCAGACTTGCTTTACCATCTGCTGAAACATATTTGTCCCAGTTGAATCCTGTCGAAGATTTCTTCTCATCATGATTCACCATACATTCTCTCTTTGAAGAATCCTCGATCACCTTTTTACCATGAGCCACCTGCGGTTCATGTTGATGTGATTGTTGAGCAACTTGATGATAGATCACTTTCCGATAGTAGTTGTTGTTATTGAACGGATTTTGAGCTCCACTTGCTTCGCGGTTTGTGCACTCCCTCTTGAAATGCCCTTTTTCCCTGCAACGAAAACAAGTAACTTTAGACTTATCAAAACCTAAACTAGAAACATATGCATCACGGAAATCATCTCGTCCCGTGATTTGTTTGAATTTCTCAACTCTTCTTAACACGCTCTCCAAACACCATTTTATATCCATCAATTCCATCTCCTCAGCATCTATCTGATCGTAATCCTCTTTTGTCAGCATTGGATTCCCAATCCGACCTGCAACTAAGCTTCCATATGATTCTAGAACAGTTCCCAACAAAGACATGTGACTTTTTGCAACTTCTTCAGAATAATCCTGATCATCCTCAAGATTCAATACAATGTTGCATTGTAACTTCTTTCCATTCTTTGTTGTAGTAAAGTTTGGATCAAATGACGGATATGAAGAAAAACTTGTCTTGCTGCTTGATCCTTTAGAAGAACCTCCTGATGAACTTTTTGCATTGAATGCAGTCTCAACTTTTGGTGACATGTTTGTCTTTTCATTCAACCCTGCTTTGTAATACAGCTTAATATCTTGTTCACCATAAAAAACTTTCATTCTTGAAATCTTCTTTTGCTCCATCTCCCGAGCTTCAAGTTTTTCAATGAACTTACTCAGTGTTAGATTGTTAAACCCTTTTTTATTTCTTAACATCATCAAATATGTGCCCCAAGTCTCATGAGGTAATGCATCAGCCAACTTCTCAATCAACTCTTCATTATCCTTTGTGATGCTCACCCTCTTCATGTTTACTAACAAATTGCAGTATCTTTCAATTATCTGCTTTGTGCTTTCATTTTTCAAACCACGAAATAGATCAAACTCTTTTTTCAGAAGTGATTTTTTGTTCTTAATAATTTCTTGAATTCCAACAAACTTAGATCTTAACGCTTTCCAAATCGAATATGCACTTCCACTGTGTTGCAATAAGACCAAGATGTCTTCTTTCACAGCTTGTTGCAATAAACTGATCATCATCTATTCATTTTTGTATTTCTTTTTCTCATCCACACTAAGATCTTTGATAGCAATCTCCTCTTCATCATCATTCGTCGGTCTAACGTATTTCGTTTCAATGCATTCCCAAGCATCCAAATAATTCGCTTGTACCCAATTCTCAAACCGTTCTTCCCATCCCTTATACTCTTCAATGTTCATGAGTTTATGCGGTTTCTGCATTGTGCCCGTTTCGTTTTCCAACATTGCTTGCTGAGTTATTGTGATCGGAGTAGCAAACGCGTTGTAGAATTCCTCTTCCATGATTCGGTATTCAAAATCTCACAAACAATTTGTTTCAAGCGAAATTAACTTTCAAACGAAATCCCTGGTGCGAAATTACAACTTTCAGACGAAATACCAGTCCAAACGAAATTACACTCTGGAACGAAATTACCCTAATTCCGGTTAAAGTAAACACCTTTTCAAACAAAATTGTAATTCCGTGCGGAATTATCAAGCGAAATCAGACCTTCAAGCGAAATTACTAATTTCGCGTGTACAACTCAAGCGGAATTACAACTTTGATGCGGAATTAGCTAATTTCGTTTGAACTTTCAAACGGTACTAACTTCTGAAACGAGATTACCCCCTAATTCCGTGCGGAATTATACTGATGTCATCATCTCGAGCTGAATTTTGTCAAATTGATCAAGTTATTGGCCGATTTTAGTTCTGAAACTTTCTAGGGTTTGTTAAAACAGTAATGCGCACATGATATGTGAAATTCAAAGCATTTTGACCGTGAAAACAAGTTTAATTTGAAAAAGAAGGTGTAGAAATCAGAATTAGCAGCTGAATTGGTAAGAACTCTTCCTCCTGAGCTCTGATACCACTTGTAGGATCGTTTTTAGACCCGAACGAGTCGATCAGAAGAGTTTTTGCTCAATACGAAAGGCGGAAATAGTCATATCAAGTTCAGTTCAGCTAGAATACACTTTAAACTGTCGATTTGATTAATTTGACACCAATTTACAGCGAGACGACACTTCGGCAGCAGTTCGGTACACAAGCCGGAAGGTTACAAATGAAATCAAGACAACCCTATTTATAGGCAAGTAATTCCGTGCAGAATCACTTCACACGGAATTAACATTCAAGCGGAATTAAGTTCCGTGCGAAATTACCATAAGGTAATTTCGTGCGGAATTAGCTCCAAGCCCATTTCTGATATTTTCTCGTAATACGTGCCCTGATCTGACTAAATACATACAAGACTCGATACAAGACGAAGTCGACAGACGCATGCACTAACAATGATTTTTTGGATGCACATGTTTCTAATTTGGGTTTTTATAAATCTAAAGTTACTTGTTTTCGATACAGGGAGAATGGATATTTTAAGAGAGAATGCAAAAATCAAGAGGCAAGTGGAGTAAAGAATCCATTTGGAAAAGATAATTACTATCGGAAAGCCATATATCAACAAGTTGCTCATCAACCACATCAACAAAAGGAACCACAAAGTGCTCATGCTAGAATGATTGAAGATGAAAATAAGAAAGCTTATTATGGTATTATTGATCAAGATGATGAAAAGGTGGCAGAAGGTTTCAGCTGGGATAAATACATTCCACCTGATTCAAAAACTGTAGCACTTATTGCATAAATTGTTAAAGAACCAGATTTGATGACAGAATGGATGAAAGTGTTTGCTGATAATGAGAAGAGTCAAGAAGAAGAGTCTGTTTCATCAGATGAAAGTTCAGAAAGAACAACAGTTTTTGATCAATCACCATCAGATTCTAGTTTTTCAGATGATATTTCAGAAAACACAATAGTGTTTGATCAATCACCAACTGATGACAGTGGTGATGATGAGGAAGAAAGACATATTAATGTTGCAAAAAACTCATTTATCTCCTGAAAGTTTTCAATTTTATTTTGCAGATCGCTTAGAGAAGCTGAAGGAGAGACGAACAGCAAAAGAACAGAAAAAGAAGAAATGTGAAAGTGTTAATCAGGAAAAGAATTCTGAACAAAGTGTTGAGGAAGTTAATGTTGTTGGAAAGGAAGTTGAGGTTGTTGAGAAAGTTGTTGAAGTTGAGAAGATTTTTGAAGTAGAAAAGATTGTTGAAGTTATCAAGCCATGTCTTAAATGCTTGGAATCTTGCAAGCAGTGCGAAGAGAAAGATGAAAAGTTGTGTGAGTTTGATAAAATGAAAGAACAATTACTGTTCAATCTCAATTATGTGAAAGAGTCGTATGACGTGTTGAATAGAACAGTGACTGGTCTACAGAAGACAAATTCTGAAAGAGAAGATGCATTGACAATGATGAATGCAGTGATGATGTCGAAGCAAAAAGCTATCAATCACTACATTGAGGAATGTGCAAAGCTAAAGCAAGAGTTGGAGACTGAGAGGATTGAAAATGAAAGAATTAGAAGATTATTGCAAAGTTATTCTAGTTTCGATTATTTGATTGATCGAATTTATCCAACTGTTGCAGGTTTTGAAGCATTTCGAGATGAGAAGCCGAAGAAGAAAGATACTGGTAAGAAACAGAGTGTCAGTTATAATTAGTGTCCGCCTCCGATCTGGGAAGGGTATTCTCCCAGAAAACCAAATGAGGAGCAAGTCAAAAAGGCGGTCAATATAAAGTTAAAGTCTGAAATAACCGATGATTTACCAGAAAACATTGACGTCACTTTTACATCGTCTGAAACTGATCATGAGTCCGAGTTAATAAAAAAGGTGGTCGATCAGGTGTTGGATAAAGATGAGGAGTCTGAGTCAAAGTCTGAGTCTGGAAGCTTGAGTTCGTCGGTCAACAATTCTAAGACGTCTGTTAAACGGGTTTACAGTAAAGAGTTCTTGTTATCAAAATCTAGTTTGAATGATGAAACATTCGAAGTTGCATATACTTTGAATGATTCTGACAAATTATACTCTGATAAAGAGTTTCCAATAAGAAATGTTCAAATTGAAAAGATCAAAAAGGTTTTCAAACTAACAGAAATTAATATTTCTGAAATAAAAGATTTAAATCCTTATGAAAAACCTAAAAAATACACTTCAAGAGTTCAACAACGGTTAAACAAGAAAAAGGGTTACAGTTCTGGTTCTGGATTTCAAAAGAAACCAAACCACAACGGTAAATTCAAAAAGAAAGGCTTAGGTTTTCTTCCACCTGAATATCATAAAAATGAGAAAATTGCTAAAACAAATACAAAATTTGTTTCAGTGACAAGCTGTGAAGAGGAATCAAAAAGCTCATTCTGGAAGCAATCAAACAGAGAATTCCTTGCCAAGAAGCAAGAGAAAATGAAGAATGAAGCTTATCAAAGAAAGGAGACAAGAACCTGTTACAGATGCAATGAAGTTGGTCACATTGCATGGAACTGTTCTCAAGCAACAAAAACAAAATAGGAAGTCTCTGAAAAACTAAAAGAAAAAGTTGTTGAGAAAAATAAACCACCAACTGACAAATTTAAAATTTTTGAAAACTCAACATATGAAGTTGGTGAGTGTTCAAAGACAATTTTTTTATAAAAAGAGAGCTAAGCATGAAAACCAAATGTGGGTTGTTAAGAAGTTTGATGTGAAATCGGGCGATGAATCTGATTCCACAAAGTTAGAGGAGCCACAAGTTGAGGTAAAAGAAGAAAGTTCAGTTCCGCCATTGGATGATGTGAATTTTCCACCATTACGGGCTGAAAATTTGAAATTAAAAGTTGGTAAGGTTGAGATCTCAAATAAATTCTATTCTGAAAAGAAAGAATTTGATGTTGAGAAAGCATTTAATGGAAATGTTAAAAAGATTTTTGGAAAAATGGTCGAGGGAAAGGTGAAAGGGGTAAAAGATTTTTATGAAACAAAGAAAGCAACTTTTTACCCAAGTGAAGTTGAGGAGGAAAGATCCAAGTTTGGTCAGGCTTGGATGGCAATTTTTCACAAGTAAAATCCTGACTTGCCGGAGCTCCCAGGTTGGAAAGAGTGGAGCAGGAATCGGCATCATTCTTTGTATCAGGTTTGATTATGCATTCTTACAAGAGGTAATTGGTGTGACCTACAAGTGGTAAATCAAGGACATTAAGCTGTACTTGATTTTCTACAAATGATAATTGTTGGATGAACCTAAAATTGTTAACTTTTGGAAAAGAACAAGGTGATGAATTGATCCCCGTTTCCTACAAGTGGTAACATCAACAAAATTTATTTTCCGGAAAAACTATTTTGATTAAAACAAACTTAAGTGTTTTGAAATCTTAATGGGAAAATAGTTTGTTGTAAGGGGGAGTTCTGATTGTTTATGCCAAGTGGATGGCGAATTGAAGCAATTCTCATCAGGTTATCATTTACTTGTACAGTTTGTTTTCAAATTTCTTTGAATGTGTTTGCATTTTAGGGGGAGTAGAAATTTTAGAAAATCCAAAAACATTAGAAATTTTGAAAAAGCCAAAAGCATGATAAAATGAAAATGAGTTTGGATGTATAAAAGAGGAAATGATAGTACATCAGTGGACTATCACAACATGCAAAAGAATTGGAAAGTAAAAAATGTGATAAACAATCTCACTGTGGATATGCCAGTAGGTTTTTATACATTTAGTAGATTGTTTTCGAGATATAAACCTAAAATTCAAACTTGCTTATATCGTGGGGAACATCTCTCGGATATATGGGTAATCCCTGAAATCTTGTTTGAAAGGTCCCTCTTTCTGAGATACTAGGTCTTTATACTCAGTGATATCTGGGGTATTATCCCGGGACTTCTAATATTGCGGAAGCAATGGCCTAGTCCTCGAATAATACTTTGCATTTGCTTTAATCTTAAAGCCAGCCCTCAGTACAAAAAATGATGAATCATTGCAAAATGCTAATCATGTGCTGTTGAAGAAAAGATTCTCTAAAGGGAACACACCTAAAGTCGAACCATCATCTCTCTGCACGAACGGAAGTTCTGACCTGAGCTCTCATGGTTTCGCATTTAACCCCTTTACAGATATCATCTAGGTGTATTCACCTGTAAGACTGAATATTGGGATCTGGATACGGGAGTATATTCTAGAGGTGGGACACGCAAATAAGTTTAAGTCCTTAAAACGTTAATCTCGTATCTCGAAACAATTGAACTTTGTGTGAAAATTTAAGTGGATCTGTATACTGATAATCTAAGTGAATTGTTTAGAACTTAAAATGTTTAAAGCTTAACGGTGTTGGTGATTTGTCTCAAAAACTGATATGATCCTCTTACACAAACTCACAAAGATATTGTCTGTAAATATTTCTTTACTACTTTTCTTTATAAAAATCCCAAAAAGATTTTAGTGTGTTTTAGCATAAAATTTTGAAAAATCCAAAAAGATTTTTGACAACTGATGTTGGAGAGCTAATTTTCAAAGTTCCAAGTGCTAAACGTGATGAACATCATGTGAGGGGGAGTCTGTCTTAAAAAGATTTTGAATATTTTGTCCTACATGTGGTCATCAGAAGTTTTTAATTATTAAATCATTCTATTTTTGCAAGTGATAGATAAATTTGTCAAATTTTAAATTTGTGAAATTTATTGTGGGGTAGAGAATGTGCAGGATAGACAGGTTTTAGATCCTGATTTTGAGTGATAGAGAGTCAGGTTCCGATACCTGAGGACTCTATGTTTTCAAATAGCTAGACTACGATCCCGGTTTATCGAAAGGGGAAGTCTGTTGATAATAGAGCCAGGTTATGATTCTGGAGCCTGATGATCACGCAAGCTGATGATGCTGATGAATTTAAGGAATCAAGAGATCTGATCAAGAAAATTGGAGTAAGAAGAGAGTCAGTTTGAGATCCAGGAAGAGACTGAAGATTAGATCAACATCCGAGGGGAGGTTATCTGTTGGTGCTGATAGAAAGAGAAGAAGAGATTGAGGAAGTTTTACACTGACAGATACTTCAGAGAGAGCAGACAAACTGATAAAGACTGAAGACATTGAAGACTTGACACTTAAGACTCGTCAACATTCGAGGGGGAGTCTGTTAGTGCATGCGTCTGTCGACTTCGTCTTGTATTGAGTCTTGTATGTTTATAGATAGAACAGGGCACATGTAATTTCGCATGAAACAGCATGAAATTACCATGTGTAATTCCACACGAAATCAGCATGTAATTTCGCACGAAATCTAATTTCGTGTGAGATGTGATTTCATTTTAGCATGTTCGTGTGAAATTAGGAAACTATAAATAGGTGTCTTGTTGTGTCATTTGGTACGAAATTACATTGGGTGTTTCCGGAGCCGAAGTGCTGCCGAAGTGTCGTTTCGCTGTAAAACTTTGTCAAATCAATCAGAAAGACAGTTAAAGTGTATTTCTAGTTGAATCAAACTCGATATGTCTGTATCCGCCTTTCATATTGAGTAGAACGCCTCTGACCGACTCATTCGGGTTCCAAAACGATCCTACATAAGTCACTTTACGGGTCGTAAGCATGACTATGGGTTCGGATGGTTAAATTAGTCCTATGAGTCTAATTTGTCAAAACAAGTTTAATAATGTTGTGTGATCAGTTAGATGTCAAAGCAATGGTCTTATATGCTTAAACCTATTTTTTGCGCCAAAAGGGCATTTTCGACAATTTAAAGGTACATATAATCGACTCGTCATATGACTAACCAAGTGACATGACCATAAGGTATAACCTCCGAGGGTTATTCCTTATATTACTACGGTCATAAAAATGTGCTTGGTCGAATCCTAAGATTGACCAAACGTGTCAGATTCGAAAGTCAAAGCGGTAGTTAAACTGCTCGACTTTTGACTAAGGAAAAGTACTAAACTAGAAATGACGAGTTAGACATGTTAGAACATGTCTAATAATGTTATAAAACTGATTTGGTGTCAAAATTTTAATTTTTAATACCCGAAAACACTTTCTTCGTAAAATACACTTTTATGCATTTTTTACTTTTATTTCGTAAAAGTTTGACTCGTCTTTTCGCCTACTAAACGTGGTGATCAGAAGGTGCAATCTCAAGAGATTAATACCTTTGTGATTACGATCATGTTACAAAGTTCAATTTGAACCTTGACTTGACCAAAAAGGTTAGAACCGAAAGTCAAAAAAAGTCCATTTGTTTGACTTTTGGCTCATAAATAGCCAAAATAATGAAATAGACTAGGAGAGAACACTTGTGTTCTAGGAATGATAGAAATTCAGTAGCAGTCTTCCAATTGCTGGAAACAAGCTCCAAAAGAATAGAGGAAGAAGATAGAAATGAGCAAGTTGGAATGAACAAAGGACCTTGCTATTTATAGTGATCTTGAGCTCACTAATTCAAGCCAAGTGTCCCTCCAGGTGTTATGACATGCTTAGTGTCCTCCCAGGTGTCCAAAGGAGAAGAAAAGTGGAAAAACTCACGGGCTTGGAGGCCAAGGAATGAGTAGGTTGCTGCCAGGTGGTTTCTCTTGTGCTGGGTGTCCCTTACGGACAGTAAGAATGGGGTCTTACGGTCCGTAAGACCCTCCGAAGCACAAAAGTTTTGTTTGTTGGCAGTTTTGGCCCCTGGACTTGAATTATCGCGTTTTTGTCATTTTTAACCCCTTTAACCTAATATTAGGTTATATAAAGGTGTTAAGGCATGTGTAACATGGATTTTGATATGGAAATGTCATGAATATCGTTTGCTCGATTGTACGATTATGTATTTCGTAAATAAAATATAACATTTTATTAAACACGAAAATGATCGAAATCGTACAATGTTTGAAAATTAGCAAATGTCACACCTTCGTCATTACAGTAGCAAAGACTCAGAATTACAACGACGTCCTCAACGGTACGTTTCTCGTAAACAATGTCTATGCTTCGTGTTTATTTGTTACTGGCATGGATAAAAGTTTTGTATCTGTTGAATTTGAACCTTTGCTTAAGTGTAGACGCTTTAAGTTGCCAAAATCATTCGCTGTCGAAGTTGCTAGTGGTAAGTCTGTCACTGTCGATTTTGTTCTTCCTAAGTGTTCTTTGAATCTCAACGATCGTAAGTTTTCGATTGACCTCATACCCATCCAATTGGGTAGTTTCGATATCATAGTAGGCATGGACTGGCTTAGGCGAGTTCATGCTGAAGTCGTTTGTTTTGAGAAATTCATTCGTCTTCCTCTTCCTAATGGTGATTCTCTACATGTCTATGGCGAGAAACCTTCTTAAGGTCTCAAGCATATGCCGTGTACTCAAGCGAACAAGTACTTACGCAAGGATTACTTCGCCTTTCTTACCCACGTTGTGGAAAAGAAGGACATGGGTCTGAGCATGAGTGATGTTCCCGTCGTTTGTGATTTTCCCGACGCCTTTCCTGAAGATTTTCCTGGTCCGCCTCCTCCTCGTTCTACGCTTGTTGTTTAATTTCCTTATCGTTTAGCACCCTCAGAAATGCAAGAGTTATCTAGCCAACTTCAAGAGTTACTTGATAAAGGCTTCATACACCCTAGTACTTCTCCTTGGGGCGCTCTCGTTCTATTCATCAAGAAGAAAGATGGATCCTTTCGGATGTGTATTGACTATCTTGAGCTCAACAAGCTTACAGTAAAAAACCGATATCCTCTTACTCGCATCGATGATCTCTTCGATCAACTTCAAGGCGCGACGTGTTTCTCTAAGATCGATCTCCATTCTGGTTATCATCAACTTCGAGTCCTCGAGGAAGATATACCAAAACCGCTTTTCGTACACGTTATGGTCATTACGAGTTCGTGGTTATGCCCTTTGGTTTGACCAACGCACCTGCGGTCTTCATGGACTTGATGAACCGAGTGTGCAAGCTATATCTAGACCGTTTCATGATCGTCTTCATCGATGATATCCTTATCTACTCCAAGACACAAGAAGAGCTAGAGCGACACTTGCGTCTTATCCTCGAACTCTTGCGTACTGAACAACTTTACGCCAAATTCTCCAAGTGTGACTTTTGGTTGAAAGAAGTTAAATTCCTGGGTCACACAGTCAATGATAAAGGTATTCACGTTGACCTTGCGAAAATCGAAGCTGTGAAGAATTGGATTGCTCCTAAGTCTACATCCAAAATTCGCTCATTCCTAGGTTTAGCTGGTTATTATCGTTGTTTCATTTCCAACTTTTCTAAGATCATCGTTCCTCTCACTTCCTTGACTCAAAAAGATAAATCTTTTGTTTGGGGTCCCGAACAAGAGGGGTCGTTTCAAAGTCTCAAGGGCATGCTTTGCAAAGCTCCTATCCTCGCTTTTCCCGATGGAACGACGATTTCGTCATGTATTGCGATCCTTTAAATCAAGGTCTTGGTTGCATTCTTATGCAATGGGAAAAGGTTATCGCAAACGCGTCGAGACAACTCAAAATCCATGAGAAAAACTACACTACGCACGATCTTGAACTCGGTGCAGTTGTTTTTGCATTGAAGATATGGCGACATTACCTTTATGGTACTAAGTGTGTGGTCTTCACCGACCATAAGAGCCTTCAGCACATCTTCAATCAAAAGGACTCAACATGCTTCAACGTCGCTGGGTAGAGTTGTTAAACGACTATGACTGCGAGATTCGCTACCACCCAGGTAAAGAGAACGTTGTAGCCGACGCTCTTAGTCGTAAAACTCATGTAAAAAGTGTTCGTTGCTTCCAACTCGTAGACGATCTTCGAAACCGCATTCGAGAAGCTCAATACTTATCTATTAATGGGGGCAACTGTTAGGATCTGAGTTTGAATTGTTTGTAAAAGTTTAAGATGGAAGATGTAAGAAGATAACAATTATGGAAATAATGCAGGGAATGAAGATAAACTTTAATTCACAAACAAAGAGAGATTTGCTTTCATCATGAATACTTTTAACTGAATGATTGAAATTATAATGATTCATGTATGCATGAAATACAAACTCCCCCTCAGCCAGAGATCACTCTATTTGCTCGTACAAAATGTCAAGTGATGAAGTGATAAATAGAACAGTACATGCACTATTCTATTTATAGTACAATGCAAACCTATGAGGAATCTAAGCTACCGTTACCTAGACAGTGACATCTAACAACCTCTAACATCTGTTATAACTAATACACTGTTACATTCATAACACTGATATACAACATCTATTGATTCAACATCTGATGAGCCTTATCCTATGTTGAGCCTCATTAGACCTTCTTCATCAAACTTTGTCTTCTACAATTAAAGGGTGATCAGACCTTTGCTCTCAGGAGACTTTAGTCTTCATCAGTGGTTTACTTTGGCAGACCTTGTGAATCAGCAGACTTTAGCTTTTAACAAACCTTTGGTTGCAGCAGTTGTTTGATGCCTTTGCCATTGGGAGGAGAGTGATTTCAAGCACTGTTATTATGGGTCAGTTGATTGTAGATTATTTTGGCTTTCAATAATCTGTTCTTTTGGTGGGGTTCACATGAGCCAATAATTTCCCCCTAGAACAGATGATGCGAAAATATTCTTTTATTGCTGATATTTATTTCTCATCAACATCTCATGTCATCAACATCCATTTCTAAGTCGAGGTTCAAAAGATCTAGGAGATCACATGCATCTAGACCATATGCATTCTCCATTTTAAGCTTCTCAACACTACCATCTGATTTGAGTAAGGTCAATACGTGGGTGTCTGAGGATGACTTCCACTTTAGTATTTTTGGGTCAGTTGGTTTTCTTGGGACAAGACTTATTAAAGATGAGTTTGGTGAATGAGGCCTACTGGACAACTTTGCAAGAGTTTCTTTTAATTGAGCAGCAAGTTGATCAGCAACAGGGTTAATGTGGTAATCAATCTGACACCTTATTACCTTTTTTTTATTTCTTCATACTTCTGCTCATCTTCCTCATCAGTCTGCTTTTTCCTTCTTATTTATTTTAAGGCATTTGTGGATAAAGCAGATGCTGAGAGAAGCTTTTTGGGAGTATGGGTCTGTTGAGGGATGGCAACTATTGTAGGATAGTCTGGCTTTTGAGGAACTTTGGGATCTTTAGCTCTGAGCTCTTCCAGCTTTTTGTAGGTCTGAACTATGTTGGATTCAGACCATCTAGCAATGGATCTAGCTGAACCATAATTAGCAGCCACAAGCTCTGCTAACATTCTTTTAAGCTTTAATGCCTTATCTGGATCCACTTGTTTACCTTTCTTCCAATTAGGTGGAGTTGGCTTTGCCAAAGGATCATTAAGCATTTTTGTGGTCTTTTACTTTCTTCCCTGAGAGCATCTGATGACCAGTCTTTGAATTGAGCTCTGGTTGCCTTGTATAGTTTGTGCTTCATAATGTGTTCAACATAGTCATTGTAGGATCGTTTTCTGACCTGAATGAGTCAATCAGAAGAGTTCTTACACAAAATCAGAGGCGGAATTCATTGATTTAGTCTTCTTTCAGCTTGATATTCACTATTAACTGTCTAGTTTATTGATCTGAAAGTTTTTACAGCACAAAGACACTTCGGCGTCCGGAATACAATTTCGTACGAAATGACATGACAAGACACATATATATAGGCCTCTAATTTCGCATGAACAGGTTCACACGAAATTACTAAGTAATTTTGTGCGAAATTACCAAACAAATTTCATGCGAAGTTACACTTTGTAATTTCGTGCGAAATTACCTTTTTACCTATTTTTGACATATTTCTCGAACTACGTGCCCTGATCTATCAGTTCTAATCTAAGACTCGAACGAAGACGAAGTCGACAGACGTATGCACCAACAGACTCCCCCTCGGATGTTGACGAAGTCTTCGGTGCGAGTCTTTAGCATGACGACTCTTCAGTCTTGATTAGTCTTCTCGTACTTCAGAAACTTCTCCTGGCTTTTTTGTCTTCAGACTCCCCCTTTCACTCAGCTGGGATCGCAGTCTGGAATTCTTTATTAGAAGTTTAGAATCAAAGACCTGGAATTTAGACATCAGGAATTGAAACCTAGCTCTTTTAACATTTTCTGCACAAAATTTCTTCTCAAAACATAAGTTTTTACTTAAATCAATAAGAAAAACTTACTGTTAGAAACCACTCAATCATTAATTATTCAAACAAACAACCAAAACCAAAATTCATCATGTTTAGCACTTGGGATTTTGAAAATCAGCTTTCCAACACCAGTTGTCGAAAATCTTTTTGTATTTTACAAAATTTTATGCTAAAACACTCCTAAAATCTTTTTGGATTTTTGAATTAATGAAATGCAGTAAAGAAATATTTACAGACAATATTTTTGTGAGTTTGTGTAAGAGGATCATATCAGTTTTTGAGACAAATCACCAACACTGTTAAGCTTTAAACATTTTGAGTTCTAAACGATTCACTTAGATTGTCAGTATACTGATCCACTTAAATTTTCACACAAAGTTCAATTGTTTCGAGATACGAGATTAATGTTTTAGGTACTTAAACTTATTCACGTGTCCCACCTCAGAATATACTCTCATATCCAGATCCCAATATTCAGTCTTACAGGTGAGTATACCTAGATGATATCTGTAAAGGGTTAAACGCGAGGGCCATGAGACCTCAGGCTATTGCTTCCGCAAAATCAGAGAGATGATGGCTTCGACTTTAGGTGTGTTCCCTTTAGAGAATCTTTTCTTCAACAACACATGATTAGCATTTTTCAATGTTTCATCATTTTTTGTACTGAGGGCGGTGCTATATTTCAAGCAAACGTAAAGTATTATACGGGGACTAGGCCATTGCTTCCGCAAAATCAGAAGTCCTGGGATAATACCCCAGATATCACTGAGTATAAAGACCTAGTATCTCAGAAAGAGGAACCTTTCTGTAGGATCGTGTCGTGACCCGAACGAGTCAATCAGAAGAGCTCTAATCCGTTTCAGAGGCGGAAACTAAGAAACGGACTTGAAAAACAGCTTGTTTCACTTAAATTTGCCTTGTATATTGATAAAACTCTATTTACAATCGAACGGCATGTCAGCAACACTTCGGTACCGGAAAATCAGAATGTTACATATGATTTCGCTTGTGAGCTATTTATAGGAGTGGGATTTCGCTTGAAAGTGATGTGTGGCGGTTCAAGCGAAATCACTAATATTGTGATTTCGCTTGAAAGTGTCACAAGTCTTTTTCAAGCGGAATTACCCATTTCAAGCGAAATCAGCTCAAAAACACCCTAAAACCTCTTATTTTCTCGTACAACGCGCCCTGATCTAACAATTCTAATACTAGACACGACACAAGACAAAGTCGACAGACGTATGCACCAACAGACTCCCCCTCGGATGTTGACGAGTCTAAAGTGTCGAGTCTTCAACGTCTTCAGTCTTTATCAGTCTTTGGGCTTCCAGAAACTCCATCTGTTTTTTTTTCTCTTACTCTAGCTCTTTCTTCAGCTAGTCTCCCCCTCGAATGATGCTTTATCAATCTCTGGATATCTTCAGGATCAAAATTCCTAGCTCTTGCATCTTCAGACTCTCTTTCTTTAACAGACTTCCCCTCAACTTGTGCTGGGATTGTGGTCTGGCTCAAACTCTGCTCACATAATTACAGGTTCAGGTATCATAACCTGGCTCACCTGCATATTCTCTACCCAAAACATAAGTTTCATAAAACTAAGATATAGCAGATTTAGAAACCCTGCTAACCACTTGAAAACACAAACCTAACATATCATTTTCAAGTATTGTATAAAATGATTTAACATACCAATTTCTGATGACCCACTTGCATGTATATCAATTTTCTTTTTAAACGTCTTCAAACAAGCTTTCCCAAACCTGTTCGTCATGTTCAGCACTTGGAATTTTGAAAATCAGCTTTTCAACATCAGTTGTCTAAAATCTTTTTGAATTTTTTTTCAAATTTTTTATGCTAAAACACACAGAAAATCTTTTTGGATTTTTGATATAACAGAAAATTAAATGCAAAACAAAAATATTCACATGCAATATTTTTGTGAGTTTGTGTAAGAGGATCATATCAGTTTATGAGACAAATCACCAACACCGTTAAGCTTTAAACATTTTAAGTTCTAAACGATTCACTTAGATTGACAGTATACTGATCCACTTAAATTCTTACAGAAAGTTCAACTGTTTCGAGATACGAGATTAATGTTTTAGAGACTTAAAATTATTCGCGTGTCCCACCTCAGAATATACTCCTGTATCCAGATCCCAATATTCAGTCTTACAGGTGAGTATACCTAGATGATATCTGTAAAGGGGTGAATGCGAGGCCATGAGAGCTCAGGTCAGAACTTCCATTCAGCAGAGAGATGACGGCTCGACTTTTGGTGTGTCCCCTTTAGAGGATCTTTTCTTCAACAGCACATGATTAGCATTTTGCAATGATTCATCATTTTTTGTACTGGGGGTATGCTATATTTCAAGCAAGCATAGAAAGTATTATACGGGGACTAGGCCATTGCTTTTGCAAAATCAGAAGTCCCGGGATAATATCCCAGATATCACTAAGCATAAAGACCTAGTATCTCAGAAAGAGGAACCTTTCAAACAAGATTTCGGGGGTTACCCATATATCCGAGAGATGTTACCCACGAATTAAGCAAGTTTGAATTTAGGTTTATATCTCGACACAATCTACTAAATGTGCAAAAACCTACTGGCACATCATCAGTGAGACCGTTTATCACATTTTTAACTTTCCAATTCTTTAGCATGTTGTGATAGTCCACTGATGTACTATCATTTCCTCTTTTATACAACAAAACTCATTTTTGCTTTTATCATGTTTTTTTGTCTTTTTCAAATTTTCTAATGTTTTTGGATTTTCTGAAATTTTTACTCCCCCTAAAATTCAAACACATTAAAGAAAAATTGAAAACAAACTGTACAAGTAAATTGACAACTGATTTTCAAGCTTCAATTCGCCATCCACTCGGCATAAACAATCAGAACTCCCCCTATCAACAAACTATTTTCCTATTTAGATTTCAAAACACTTAAGTTTGTTTTAATCAAAATGGTTTTCCCGGAAATTTAGTTTAGTTGATTTTACCACTTGTAGGAAAACGGGGATTATTTCATCACATTGTTTTCAAACACTTGCATGAGGATTACATCAAGTTCAAATTAATGACCTTGATTAATCACTTTGTCAGAACAAACCTCTGTACCACTTGCAAGATTACCGATCAAACATATACAAAGAATGACGCCGATTCATGCTCCACGATTACCCACTTGGGAGCTCCGGCAAGTCAGGTGTTTACTCAAACATTATGTCCACCCAAGCCTGACCAGCCTTGGGTGATTTTGGTACACATCTATCCGACCAACATTTTGATTTGTAAAACTCTTTGGCACCTTTTACCTTTCTATCCACCATCTTACCAAAAATATGCTTGACTTTTCCATTGAAAACCTTCTCAACATCAAATTCTCCTTTACCAGTGAAGAATTGATTTGAGATCTCAACCTTCCCAACTTTCGATTTCAAATTTTCCTTTGACAATGGAGGAAAATTCTCATTGTTCACTTCTGGAACGGAATCCACAATCTTTTTCTCAACCAAAGACTCCTCTGATTTTATGGAATCAGATTCATTGTCAGAACTACTCTCTGAACTTTTAACAACCCATTTTTGTTTTCTTAAATCAACTCTTCTTTTGTAAAAACGTTTTGAGTTTTCACTGTCTTCAGAAGTTGATTTCATTTTAATGTTCTCATTTGTTTGTTTCTTTTCATCAACACTAGTTTTCAGTTTTGAGTGTGAAGAAACTCCCTGTTTTGCGTTGGACGTGGGGCAATTCCAAGCTATGTGTCCAACTTCTTGGCATTTGAAACAGGTTCTTTTATCAACTCTTTGAGAAAACTTTCTCACATTCTTCTTTACTTCAGCAAGAAACTCCTGGTTTGACTGTTTCCAAAAAGGTTTCTTCTGTTCATCCTCTGCACTTCCTCCTTCAACAAATTTTGTTTTTGGTTTACTATTTTTCTCATTTTTATATTTTTCAGAAGTACTAAAACCAAGACCTTTCTTTTTGAAATTACTGTTATGGTTTGATTTCTTTTGAAAACCATAACCACAACCGTAACCCATCTTTCTGTTAACTCTTTGTTGAGTTCTTGAAGAATTGTATTTGTTAGGTTTTCCATCAAGATTTAAATCTTTTATTTCAGAAATGTTAATTTCTGTTAATTTGAAAACCTGTTTGATCTTTTCAGTTTTAACACTTCTTATTGGAAATTCATTATCAGAATATAATTTGTCTGAATCATTCAACATATAAGCCACTTTGATTGATTCATCATTCAAATTAGATTTTGATAGTAAGAATTCCTTATTGTAAACCCTCTTGACCAGAGAACTCGGACTCTTCTCAGACGATCTCGAACTATCTGACTTAGACTCAGACTTTGACTCTTCATCCATATCCAACACCTGATCGACAACTTTCTTTACTAACTCA
This sequence comes from Helianthus tuberosus, assembly GCA_030545235.1. Lineage (NCBI taxonomy): Eukaryota > Viridiplantae > Streptophyta > Magnoliopsida > Asterales > Asteraceae > Helianthus > Helianthus tuberosus. Next base: position 4,299,838 of record CM060430.1, read on the forward strand.
GACTCATGATCAGTGTCAGACGTTGTGAATGTCACATCAATGTTATCTGGTAACTCATCAATGGTTTCAGACTTCAACTTGATGTTTAGAGCCTTAGTTAAACATTCCTCATTTGGTTTTTTGGGAGAATAACTTTCAAAAATCGGGGGCAGACATCTGTTATACTTGACCCTTGGTTTCTTACCAGAATCAGTATCTTCAGTCTTTTCCTTCTTGAAAGCCTCAAGACCTGCAACAGTAGGATAAACACGATCAATCAAATAATCACAAGTAGTATAACTCAACAGTAACCGTTTAATCCTTTCACTCTCAATCTTCTCAAGTTCCAACTCCTGCTTCAGCTTAGCACAATCTTCAATATACTCATTAATGACACTCTGCTTTGTCATTAATGTCGCACTCATTTTCTCCATTGCTTTTTCAATTTCTGAATTTGTTCTTTTCAGACTATCAACTGTTCCGTTCAGCACATCGTATGACTGCTTCACATCAAACAGTAAATCTTCTTTAATCTTTTCTAATTCAGCAACTTTCATGTCTTTCTCCTCACAAGCTTTACAAGATTCTGAACATTTTAAACATGGTTTTTCAACTTCAACCACTTTTTCAACTATCTTTTCAACCTCAATAGTCTTTTCAACTTCAACAATTTTTTCGACTTCAACAATTTTTTCTATTTCTACAATCTTCTCTATTTCAACAACCTTTTCAACTTCCACTACTTTCTCTACCACTTTCTCCACTTCAACAATTTTTTCTATTTCATTTTCAGTCAATGCTTCTTCTTTTGTTTCTCCATCTTCTGTTTTGTCTTTTCATCAGCAAGTAATTTTGCTGCTTCCAGCTCTCTCTTCTTTTGATTCAGCATCTCAACTTTATCTGCATAGAAAAAATTAAAGCTGTCAGGATCAATGCTTTTTCTACATTTGTTAAGATATTCTTCCTCATCATCAGTATCAACATCACTTCCTAGATCTGGAAAAATCGGGATTCTTTTCTGACTAGCTTCGTCTTCCAGAACTCGGGCAACTAGAGCTGATCCAGGTATGTATTTGTCCCAACTAAAACCCTCTGCAACCTTTTCATCATCTTGATGAATGAGTAAGGCTTTCTTCTTTCCTTCATCAATGGCACTAGACGATGATGGTTGTTGTTCAATCTGATGAAAAATTGATTTCTGATAATAATTGTTCTTTTCTTGATTTCCGGCTGCTTCTTGATTTTTACACTCTCGTTTAAAATGACCCTTTCTTTTACATCGAAAACAAGTCACTTTTGATTTGTCAAATCCTAGAGAAAAATTTGCCAGATCACGAAATCCATCTCTGCCAGTGATTTGTTGAAACTTTTCAACTCTTCTACAAGCACTTGCTAAACACCACTTCACATCCATCAATTCAAGTTCCTCAGCATCAATCTGGTCATAATCTTCTTTTGTAAGCATCGGATTACCAATTCTTCCTGCAACTAAGCTTTCATACGACTCTAACTTGGCGACAAGAGATGCCATGTGTTGCTTAGCCATTTCAGGAGACAGATTTTGACCATTTTGAATGTGCAAAGTCACATTGCGTTGAAGATTTGTAGAAGTCTGCTGTTGAGGACTTGATGTTGTGCTATTTGGATCAAAACTTGAAAATGATGAAGAATAACCACCACTTTGAGTTGTAGTGCTAACATTTGGACTTGAAGAACCATCAGCACTATAACCAGTTTGGATTTTTGGACTAGGGCTGGGGGTAGCCTCAAATTTGTTCCCTCTGTAATACAAACTGACATCTTGTTTGGCATTTGGATTTGTCATGATAGCAGTTTTCTGAATATCCAATTCCTGTTCTTCAATTTTCTGAATGAACTGTGCCAAATTCATACTTTCAGACTTCCTCATGAATTTCACAATCATCGAATAAGTTCCCCACTTATTCTGTGGTAAAGCCTCAGCTAGTTTATCGACCCACTCATCATCCTCTTTCTTAATGTCCAATCTTCCCATTTCCAATACCAGATGACAATATCTATCAATGGTCTGCTTTGTTGTTTCATGATCAAAAGCTGAAAACATATCAAACGATTTCTTCAATAATGCCTTTTTGTTTTTGATCATATATGCACTTCCTCTGAATTTCTGAATCAATGCCTCCCAAATTGATCTAGCTGTACCATTATGTTGAAGTAAAATAAAGATATCTTCTTTTATTGCTTGTTGAAGAATACTGATCATCATTTTTTCACTTGTAAATTTTAACTTGTCACTTTCTGAATAGTCAACAATAGCTTTTTCAAACCCACGTTCATTCTTTGGTCTCTCGTAATCTATCAACAAAGAACACCATGCATCAAATTTATACGCTTGCACCCAGTTTTCGAATTGATTTTTCCAACCTTGAAAATCTTCAATATACATGAGCTTTGGTGGTTTCTGATAAGTTCCTGTCTTATTTTCATTGTACACAGTTTCAGCAGCAGTAATTGGAGCAACCGGTGTCGCGAATGCATTGTAAAACTCTTCAGCCATGATTCGGAACAATTTTTCACACAATCACAGATTCAAGCGGAATCAACAATTTCAAACAAAACTCTTTTCAAGCGGAATCTCCAAACAACAAATTCAAGCTGAATACTGATTTGGAGCGAAATCACAAGTAAATTTCAAGCGGAATTATTACAGAAGCGAAATCACAGATTTCGCTTGAATCGTTTCAAGCGGAATACCAACTTTCGAGCGAAATCACTAATATCGCTTGAAAATCTCAAGCGGAATAGCACATTGGAGCGGAATCAGAAACCTACTCGTTCAAGCGGAATTACTAAATCAGTCCATTTCTGTCACTTTTAATGCGAGTTTTGTTCTGATTCTTTCAAGGCTTTGTTAAAATGTAGTTTTGTATATGCTGTGAAAAATTCAGGCCATTTTGACCGTTCAAACTTGTTCAAATGATAAAAGAAGGTGTAGAAGTGAGAAAAACACAATGAAAACAGGTTGATATCTGCAGAACTCCTCCTCCTGAGCTCTGATACCACTTGTAGGATCGTGTCGTGACCCGAACGAGTCAATCAGAAGAGCTCTAATCCGTTTCAGAGGCGGAAACTAAGAAACGGACTTGAAAAACAGCTTGTTTCACTTAAATTTGCCTTTATATTGATAAAACTCTGTTTATAATCGAACGGCACGTCGGCAGCACTTCGGTACCGGAAAATCAGAATGTTACATATGATTTCGCTTGAAAGTGATGTGTGGCAGTTCAAGCGAAATCACTAATATTGTGATTTCGCTTGAAAGTGTCACAAGTCTTTTTCAAGCGGAATCACCCATTTCAAGCGAAATTAGCTCAAAAACACCCTAAAACCTCTTATTTTCTCGTACAATGCGCCCTGATCTAACAATTCTAATACTAGACACGACACAAGACGAAGTCGACAGACGTATGCACCAACATTTTCAAACAAGATTTCGGGGGTTACCCATATATCCGAGAGATGTTCCCCACGATATAAGTAAGTTTGAAATTTAGGTTTATATCTCGACACAATCTACTAAATGTGTAAAAATCTACTGGCACATCATCAGTGAGACCGTTTATCACATTTTGACTTTCCAATTCTTTAGCATGTTGCGATCGTCCACTGATGTACAATCATTTCCTCTGTTTTCAACAAAACTCGATTTTGATTTTATCATGTTTTTGACATTTTCAAATTTTCAAATGTTTTTGGATGGATTTTCTGAAATTTCTTACTCCCCCTAAAATTCAAAACCATTTAAAAGAAATTTGAAAACAAACTGTACAAATAAAGTGACAACTGTTATTGAATTACTTCAATTCGCCATTCACTTGGCATAAACAATCAGAACTCCCCCTGACAACAAACTATTTTCCCATTATGATTTCAAAACACTTAAGTTTGTTTTAATCAAATGGTTTTTCCAGAAAATTAGTTTTGTTGATTTTCATAAACCACTTGTAGGTTAGGGGATCAATTCATCACCTTGTTCTTTCAGCTATTTTGAAAAATATAACAATTTTAAAATCAATCAACAAATACCACTTGTAGAAAATCAACTACAACTTAATGTCCCTGATTTACCACTTGTAAGTCGAAATATCACAGTTGTGAATTTCTCAAGAAAGATGCCGATACCTGCTTCACACTTACCAACCTGGAAGCTCCGGCAAGTCAGGTTTTTCATTTAAAGAGATCCACCCAAGCCTGACAAAACTTGGGTGTCTTTGAGTGATCGTCACTCAATTTCTTTTCAACTTTTTGTTTTAAATTTCCGTTTGACAATGATGCAAAATTTGCATCATCAATTGTCTTAACAGAAATATCACCTTTTACCTCAACAAATGGCTCCTCTGGCTTTGATGAACCAGATTCATCACCTGAACGTGGCTTGTCTGACTTTGATGAGTCAGATTCATCGCCAAAATGTGGTTTGTCAGACTTTGATGAGTCAGATTCATTGCCAAAACGTGGCTCCTTTGTTTCCGAAGAAACAAATTCATCACCAGAAAGTGAAAATTTCACTTTCTTTGATTTGTTAATCCCTTGATCAACTTTTTCTTTCTTTAATATCCCTTTCGTCCTCAGATTTGTATCTGATGAATTCGTTTTACTTGACTGATCAGTTTTTGGAGAGCAAAACGATTTATCAGAAGTATTATCTGATTTTCCGGTTGTATCCGAGGACAAAATCTTTTCGAGATACTCCCTCGCTTTCTTCCTTTTCTTCCTTAGTCTGTCTTTCTGCCCTTGTGAAAGTTTTACTTTCTTTTCTAGAACTTTTTGTTCTTTGGACTTTTCTATGACTTTGACTGGTTTCTTTGCCATTTTCTGAGATTCAGCCCTCGATCTTCTCTTTGATCTCATTAGGCAATCTTTGGCAATTTGTCCTTTGATTTGACATTCAAAACATCTTCTCATCTCAAATCTCTGACTCTGGCAGTTAACAGCAATGTGTCCTCTAAAACCACAGTTGTAGCACACTCTGTTATCGTACCATTCACCACTTTCATTCCAAACATTCAGATCATAACACTGTTTGGCTTTGTGGTATTTATCACTCCTCTTGTAACCTTGATTTGTCGATTGAGCACTGTGGTCAAACCTGCACCACTTATTACCAACAGTTTTTAAGTTTTGATTTTCAATTTTTTGTGATTTTTTATCATGATTGGATGATTGAACTGATGATCTTTTATTTTCTTTTTGAAAACTTTTCAAATTGTTACCCTTTTGTTTTTGTTCCACATTCTTCTTCAAAGGTTTTTGCGTTGAGCATTCGCTTTTTTCAGTAGACTGTAGAACAGTTTCTTGAAATTTTTCTTTTAATTTCAGAAACAATTTCTTTTTCTCATTTTCATCATAAGTTTTATCATCACAATCTTCAATTTTGACTTTGTCAAAATTTGTGACATTGTCACTTATTGGAACTGAATTGATCGGTTTTGGACAAATATAATCTGGTACTAATGACGAAGTCACAAAACCTTTCAATTTATTCTCTAACTCCTTGATTTTATTTCTATCAATTTCAGCTTCATTTTCAAGCCGAATGATTTTTTGAAGATGAGAATTTATGGCAATCAGTTTTTCAATATTATTTTTACTAAAAACAAACTTTTCATCTTCTAAAACCTTTATTTGATTTTGAAATTTTGTTTCATTTTCTTTCAAATTTTTATTTTCAAGTTTTATCCAAAAATCTTCATTTTCTAAAGATTTTATTTTGTTCTTAGACTCTTTTTCTTTTTCTTTCAAAATTTTGATTTCCAATGTCAAACTCTCCACATATTTTAAGAGTTTGACATTATCTGATTTTGATATTTCACAGTTTGAGCACATCCCAAGAATTTTTTTTTCATCAGCTTCATTCTCGACCTTGAAAACTGGAATTTCTTCAACATGTTCTATTACCACTTGTACTTTTTCTTCAGGTTTGACTTCATCATTTTGTGACAACATAGTTGTCTCATCTTTTTCAGATTTTTCTAGATGAACACTTTCATCCCGAATCTTCTTAGATTTGACATTTTCTTCAACATGATCTTTCTTTTTCGCAGCAAGTTTATTCTTGAGCTTTTCAATTTGTTCTGCAAAAGATTCATTAAACATTTCAGATGAAAATAACCTTTTATAAAATTCCAGTTTTTCAAGTTCTCTACTATCATCATCACATTCTTCATCAGATGAGTGATAAAAAACTGGAGCTTTCTTTGAAACAACTTCTGAAATATTTTCAACTTTTTCTGAATCAACTTCTAAACCCTTTTCAGTTTTATCTAACACAATTTCTGAATCCTTTTTTATTGAAACTGGTTCTCTTGAAATTGATTTTTCGAAAAATGGTTCTTCTTTAATCTCAATATAACTCTCTTGTTGAGATACATAGTAATACAATGCTATATTTTCTTGAGAATCTATGTTTTGATAATAAATTTCACAAATTCAGATAATTTCACGCGAAATCAGCACTTCAAACGAAATCTCTTCAAGCGAAACACCTAGTTCAAACGAAATATCCTGCAAGACAACATTCAAACGAAATACCAACACAAATGAAATCAGAAGTTTCACACGAAATAGTGTTTTCAAGTGAAATTACGAAGCGAAATATAATTTCGTGCGAAATCAGTTTGGATTCAAACGAAATCAAGCCAATTTGGTGCGAAATACTAATTTCGTATGAAATACTCACATGAAATACTGATTTCGTGTGAAATTACCCTCAATTTCAAGCGAAATCAACCACAGAATGTAATTTCGTACGAAATTAAAATGCTATTCCATGCGAAATTATGCTGATGTCATCATGTCGGCCAAACTTTTGTCAAATTGATCAGGTTTTAGGTCGATTTTAGGTCTAATTTTCTCAAGGCTTTGTTAAAACACTGTTTCGCATATAATGTGTGAAATTCAAACCATTTTATCCGTTAAAACTTGTTCAATTTTGAAAAGAAGGTGTAGAAATCAGAATTTTCCAGCGAAAACAAGCTAAAGGGTAAGAATTCTTCCTCCTGTGCTCTGATACGACATGTAGGATCGTTTTCTGACCCGAATGAGTCAATCAGAAGAGTTCTTAGACAAAATCAGAGGCGGAAGTCATTGATTGAGTCTTCTTTCAGCTTGATATTCACTATTAACTGTCTAGTTTATTGATCTGAAAGTTTTTACAGCACAAAGACACTTCGGCAGCACTTCGGCGTCCGGAATACAATTTCGTACGAAATGACATGACAAGACACATATATATAGGCATCTAATTTCGCATGAACAGGTTCACACGAAATTACTAAGTAATTTCGTGCGAAATTACCTTTTTACCTATTTTTGACATATTTCTCGAACTACGTGCCCTGATCTATCAGTTCTAATCTAAGACTCGAACGAAGACGAAGTCGACAGACGTATGCACCAACAGTCATCCCTTAATTCCTTGTCAAGATCAGCATTAATTGGCCTCTCAGACATGGATTTGCTAAGCTCATGTGATAATTGGCCCTGATATTTCCTGTCATCCATCCCTTTGCAATCTTCTTTAGCTATCAACTCAGCCTGTCTTGCTTTTAATTTCAGATATTCATCTAAGTTTTTAGGCTGTCTATAGCCACAAAGAGATGGGAAGGATCTTTGTGATGGATCCTCTTTTGTGAAGAATGAGTCAATTTCACCTTTAACAGTGAGCACCTCCAGATGATATTGAGCTGCCAGGGGAATGACTGATGGTAGTGTAGCAATTGGAAGAGATGAAGTGGGTTTTTTGGGTGGAAGTGATGAGGGTGGTATGGTTTGAATGGGGGCAGATGATAAGGGGATTGGTGATTTAATCTCCTCATCATAAGGGGATTGGTGATTTAATCTCCTCATCATCTTCTTGTACAACAAAAGTTTTTCTTTTGGGTACAAACTTGAGTTTTGGAGATGGAGGACGTTTAGGTGGTGAAGGTGGATGTGTAGGAAACCTTTGTGGTGTTGGAGGTGGTTGGGTTATTGGTGGTGTAGTGAAAATGATCATGGCAGAGGTTTGACAAACATCTACTGAAACAACTGGTGTCTCTGCAGCTGTTTGGCTAACATCTGTTGATACATTTGTTGTATCAGCATATGTTGGGTGAGCTGGTGATGATGGTGTTGAAGCTTTCTTTTGCTTCTTTTGTGGTGGTTGTTGTGGAGAAGGTTTGGCTTTAGGTTTATGATGCGTGTGAAGTGTTATATATATTAGGTGTATATTTTAAGCCCCTTTAACACTTATTTTTAGCCAAGTTTTAAATTTATAAAACACGATATTTTACTATCACTAAACACACATATGGGCAAGTGCACCCATCGTGAGCGTAGTATAGTGTTGGCAAGATACCGAGGTCGTCCAAGGACACAAGAGCATTTAGTACCGGTTTATCCTCAACGTCTAATCAAAATAAAAAGTTTAGAAAAATGTTTTAAACTAAGAAAAATAAAACTAACTAAAATGCTGAAAATAAAAATAAAAGAAAAACAGATAGACAAGATGAATCACTTGGTTCCGACTCGTATCTAGTGTAACCTTTGATTATTTCCGCACTTTTGCACATAGTTAAGAGATTATCTTAGTTATTGTAGTAGGCCCCTCTTTTGAAGGTGACGTTACCCTCACCCCAGTAGTTTGAGTCAGCAAGGATACAATCCTAAAAGGGTGGATTATTGGAAGATAATTAATTAAGTTATTAATGCAATATTATGGTAGGCCCCTCTTTTGGAGGTGACGTTACCCTCGGCTAAGTAGTCTGAGTCAGCAGGGATACAGTCCTAAATAGCCGGGTTATAGTATTAATAGTAGTTAACTTATGAGGGGATCAAAGAGTTTGGACCCCCGCCATCCAATACCGTTAAGTATTGAAGGAGGTCCTACTAAATTTGACCCAGGTCCATTGCAGGACCTCTAAACGCTGAACAATGGCAAGACCTTTACCAAACCGTTCCCTTAACTCCCGACCAGGTAGCCAACATACCTTTATATAGACCGTGGAGATATGAATGGTGAAAATCTTTTATTTTATATAGACAGTAAAATAATTTCAAGACACCACGGACAAACGATAAAGAAAGATCACCTTCAACATAAGCAACTAGTTATTAAAGTCATTAATACGAAACCAAATAAAAAGTGCAAAAGATTAGAAATAAAAAGTATTACACTAGACACTTGTCTTCACCAAGTGATGTAAGAGACTTAGGCAAACATGGCCTTGATTGTCAAGAACTCTTACGATCAATCTTGGATCCCGAGATGACTCACACACTCTATGATGGACAATGGATGATGGTGGTGGATGATGGTGTTATGGTGGTGGTGGGTGGTGGGTGAAGTGTGAGAGAGGTGGTGTGCTAAGGGATGGTTTGAGCTTGAGCCAAGCACTTATATTTATAGGCTGAACAGAAGCTCGGGCACGGCCCCGTGTCCAGTAGGCACGGTCTCGTGTCCGCTGAGCACGGCCCCGTGGTGGGCAATAGAAGCTTCTACCACTTTGTCTTTTCTGCTGACACTTGGGCACGCCCCCGTGCTGGCTGAGCACGGGGCGTGTTCAGTCTTCTGATCTCTTGTTTTGCTTGGGAAGATGTTGTTGTGGGGTCGGGCATGTCACGTTTTGTTCCTTTTCTTGTATTTATGTTAGATTTTGATGTCTTTTTGCTTCTTTTGTTAATTTGAGCTCATTTAATCCTGAAAATACAAAAGGAAGACAAAAGCACACTTTTTCCAACATTAGTACTAAAAAAGGGTTAGTTTTATGCCTCTTTTGATGAAATTTATATGTTACATTTTGAACACATCAGTTTAGCAGCGGATACAGTTTTTGTAGGAGTAACAGTGGTTTTAGGAGGGGTGGCAATTGGTTGTCTGACTTTTCTAGTAGACTTTCTTCTTTTTGAAGTACCAATATCTTCCTTTTTCCTCTACTCTGCATGATCTTGCTTTATCAAATTTAAAGCTTTGCTTTCCTTTGTATCTTGCTTCTTCTGTTTTTCCAAAACAATTTCTTCAGCCATCTTATTAAGGGTCTCATCAATCCCTTTTTCTTTTCTGGCCTCTGATGTTTTAACAGAAGTTTTTGGTTGAGCAGACTCTGGCTTTTGTTGCACCTTTGGTTTTGGTTTTGCTTTTGAATCAGGCTGCAACCTTCTCAGTGAATCTTTTTCCCTCTTTTTAGCATCATCATCATCATCTTGAATGATTGTTGTAGGGGAAGAGCCAGTAATTTTGACCAGATGTTCGTTAATGGCCTTAATGTCTGCTTGTGTATCCTTGTACCTAGCATCAACCATATTTCTTATAAGTTCTATATGAGTGTTGTGGTTGATTTCAGCCAAATTCCTTTGAGCTTGAAGGATGGGTTGCACAGAATTCCATAGCTCATTGGCAATTTGCTGAGTGCTATGTTGACATTTAGAAAGCTCCATCATCTGCTTCATCATTTCTTTCATGTCAGCAACAGATGTTTCCATTGAAGTCATTCTATCCGTTAATTCTTTATATCTTAATTTATCACCTAATTTAATAGGATCATCTGAATTCCTACCTGTGGTAGTTGTATGTGTTCTGATAATAGGAGAAGACTCTAAATCATCATAAACAAATGCCCCTTTTTTTCTTGGTTCTGGGGACTTCCCACTGGAATAGAGGTTACAGTTGTAACCCCAACATTGGTTGCCTTCAAGGGAGTCTTAAGTATGTAACCACTGTCCAACTGTAAACCGATTGATTCAACAATTTTAGTGGCCGCTCCACTTGAACTACCACCAAGAGTTTCGTGAAACTCAAGGGGTGTAACTTCCTCAACTGTTTGTGGGATAGCAGATTGAAGTTGTTTAGACATAGTTATTTGTTGAGGTTTACTCTCATTAATGTGTGAGTGAGAGGGACCGTTTTGAGTCTGAATTCCAATTGGTTCAAATAGAGGTATTATTGTTGGTGGAATTTGGTGAGAGGGTTGTGGTGTAGAAGTGACATTGCCCCTGGGAGAGGGGCTTTTAAGCATATTTTCAAATAAAAGGTCTGCTTTATGATGTGGTGTCCCTGTGCTTACAACATGATCCTTTTGTGAGGATTCATGAGGGGTTTGGATGGGTTGAGATCTTTCCAACTGCTGTGGGGAAGTAGCAGCAGTGTTTTCAAGTGACATTTGTGTTGTCACTGGGTTAACCTCTGGGATCTCATCTTCCAGAGGATCCGTTTTATTTTGTTTGGTTTTGGTGGGTTTTTTGGATGTGGCATGTTTCTTTTTGGATTTGGCTGGTGTAGGTTTCACAACACCGGCTGTGGTGTCATGATCACCAGGAGCAGTAGGTTCAGCAACAGAGGTTTGAGCAGCAGATGTGGACTCATCTAAAACAGGCCCATCCCCCTTTGCTTGTGTTTTGGAAACCGTTGACTCTTTGTCCATAAGGCGAGTAAAAGTTTCATGAGTAAGACTATTTATTTGGAAAGCTATACCTTATTGAAAATCTTTTTGAGAAACATGTTTTTGTAGGTAATAACTTAATAGTCCTGGGTACATTAAAAAAGCATTATTAGCCCCTTTTTGAACATTTTCACGTTTGTGACCAAGTCAGAAAAAAGAGCTTGGGTATAGTTGAAATCAGATTTTGTTAATATTGCATATCCCAAGTAATGGATTTTTAAAGGTATTTCATTAAAAGCATTGGTCTTGGCAGAAAGACAAACGAGTAAGGTATGGAAAAATAATTTCATTTCAGTAGGGAATTTTAGTTTAAAAATGGTGACCCCTGTTAATTGACCATCGTACCCTCTCTCAATGAATTCTGCATGAAGATCTTGTTTTTCAAAAGAGGTCTTACCTGCCTGATCATTCAATCCAAACGTTGTTTATATGGAAGATGGGGAAATTTGAACAAGGGTTCCTCCGACTTTGGAAGTGATAGCATAGGGCACTTTCTTTTGTGATTGTATTTCAACATTGGCCCAAAAATCTCGGAGTGTGTTTGGATAGATTGGAGCGTTGGCAGTAAGAATTGCTTTGTATTTTTATGATGTGAGAACGTCAATTATTGAGTGAAAGGAAGTATTTTGGTTTGTTTTCTAAAAAAATGGGAAGATAGTTGTGGGGATGTTTGACTGTTAGAGCCATGATCGGAGAAGAAATTAGAGTGGTGTTTGAATTTTGAAGAAGAAGATGGAAACCGCTTTTGTGAATTTTTAATTCGAGACGGCAGTAAAGCTCTGTTTGGGGATAAAACAGGGTTTTTATAAAGTGAAAAAGTGAATGCGGACATGGCAGCAGTTACAAACATCTGATGGATAACATCTGTCTGCGTGGCAACCTCTGTTGGGATAATGGATGACAGTTGTTTGGAAACCACTGTTGGGCAACAACAGTGGCTATTTTTAGTCTATCAGTGGATAGACATCAGTGGTTGAGACTACAGCTGTTTGATCAACAGTGGTCATAAGCAGTGGTAAAAGGAAAATAGAGGATACCTTTCAGTAGTGGATGAATTGTTAGCCAAACAGAGGTTTGAAAAACGGTGGTTATGGACAAACTTTTAAGGATTTATGAAAAAATTTCAATCAAAGCTATTTTTAAGGATGAATTTTTGATTTTCTGAAAAAATTTCAATCAAATTTCAATCAAGCTGACGATCAAGAATAGGTATCCTCTGCCAAGAATTGATGATCTGTTTGATCAACTGCAAGGCTCAAGCTTTTATTCAAAGATCGATCTTCGATCTGGATACCATCAGTTAAGGATACAAGAGGAAAGTATCCCGAAGACAGCTTTCAGAACTCGTTACGGACACTACGAGTTCCTTGTTATGTCGTTTGGTCTGACAAACGCGCCTGCAGTCTTTATGGATTTAATGAATAGAGTTTGCAAGCCGTACTTGGACAAGTTCGTGATTGTGTTCATCGACGACATCTTGATTTACTCAAGAACAAAGGCCGAGCACGAACAACATCTAAGAGTCATTCTAGAGCTGCTGAAGAAAGAACAACTGTATGCCAAATTCTCTAAGTGCGAATTTTGGCTACGTGAAGTCCAGTTTCTTGGACATGTGGTTAATGGAAATGGAATCCATGTTGATCCCACAAAGATCGAAGCGATCAAGAATTGGGAAACGCCAAAGACGCCAACCGAGATTCGACAATTCTTGGGTTTGGCAGGCTATTATCGAAGATTCATAGAGGATTTTTCGAAGATCGCTCAACCATTGACGCTCCTCACGCAGAAAGATAAGAAGTTTGATTGGGGAATCAAACAGGAAGAAGCGTTCCAGATACCGAAGGATAAGCTCTGCAATGCGCCAATCTTAGCACTACCGGAAGGTACAAATGATTTTGTGGTATACTGTGACGCCTCACGTCAAGGATTGGGTTGCGTGTTGATGCAACGCCAAAAAGTCATTGCTTACGCATCGCGTCAGCTGAAAGTACACGAAAAGAACTATACCACACATGATTTGGAACTTGGCGCAGTGGTATTTGCATTGAAGATCTGGAGACACTACCTTTATGGTACGAAATGTACAATCTTCACAGATCACAAGAGCTTGCACAAACACATGTTGCAAACATGATGTCTGGCCTAGATGCGGTTAGGTACAATAGAGACCCAATCATGCTTCTATACAATGTTTGATCAACCAAGTCATATTTTTTATACAATCTATAGTGACCAGCTTTGTGGTTGCCATAGGTGTACTGCATGGTTTACATTCATTCATCTAAAATTTTGTTAATAGTTCGTTTACATATTTGCTTTGATGAATGAATGTTCCATTTTGCAACTGTTTAACTTGGAGACCAAGAAAGCACTAAAGTTCACCCATGGCACTCATCTCAAACTCAGCTGTCATGAATTTTCAAAATTCCTCACACATGGAGGTACATGTGGGTCCAAAGATGATGTCATCAACATAAATTTGGACAATCATCAAATCTTTTCCTTTCCATTTTAAAAACAGTGTTTTGTCAATTTTACCTCTTGTAAAACCTATGGAAATAAGAAAAGTGAAAAGAGTTTTATACCAGGCTCTAGGTGGTTGTTTTATGCCATACAAAGCTATGTTGAGCTTGTAGACAAGATCAGGATAAATGGCATCTTCAAAACCAAGAGGTTGGCACGCATATACTGTGACAACCCTCACTAAACCAGGTATCCGTACAACTTAATTACTGATTAATTACTGCTTAATTACTGTGCTTGTTTGAACTAGCTGATAAACTGCTACTTGCATACTGATACATGCACATACTTGCATCATACTTTACTTGCTGTCACTACATTATTTACATGCTGAACCTTAGTGACAAACATGATGCACAGAAGCACAGTAGCACTATACACGGATAACCTACTGAACATGCTGATAAAGCCAGCATCAGGCAAACACTGCCTCTAAGGCCTGTAAGAGCCTGAAATATTTTACTACACTAATTGTGAGTGTAGGGATACAAGGGTTGTAGAACCGCGTCTCTAGGAATAAGATACAATGACTGGATGTGCCTAAAACGTACTTTAAGTACAAAACACAGCACTTTAATAAATAATCCAGCTTCTAGCTGACTAGTAAAGTGCCAAAACATGGGGAAAATATTACTAGACACTTTCCAAAGTGTCGGGAATAAGTTGTGTCACTAAAAATGTTAATAACGACACTTTAAAGCTTTAGTAACGCTTTAACGGATTACTATCCAACCGAACAACCGGACTTTACCCGGAACATGAAAATTTGTTATTTTCACTATTTATATTTTTCTGAGCCAGTTAGGGTCCCTGATTACCCTAACACCCGCCATAACGCATAACATACAAGTACCCGAGTTAAATACTTAACTAACTTAGTTTAACCAAACTTTATGCTTAATGGCTAGTTGATTTCGAACTAGACCCCCCCCTCTTGACCGAATTCGGTCCCCTAGGGGACATAAATGGTACTTACAAGATTTGCCTAACCATCTTGGTTTAATATCTAGGATACATAATTACCATTGGGTAATAACACTAACTTTGTCTATAAGATTAACCACTAAACACATTTGATCATTCATCACAACATCACAACCAACTCTCTCTCTTTCTCTCTTGCTCATTCTCGGCCGAACACCCCCCCTCCCCTACATCCATTTTCGAGTTTTGTTCTTGCCATTTCAAGGTGATACAAGCATCAAGGGTCTCGTATAAGGAAGATTGGTGCAAGCGGAACACGAAGGACCTCTTTCTTTGGCTTTTATCCACCCATTTTGCGCATAGATCCTTCCCTAGCCTTGAGCTAGAGGTATAATACTTAGAACTCATATTTAAACTATTCTAAAGTGGTTAAAAGAAATTGTATCGGTTAAATCTCGTTAAAATGCTAAATGATGAACAAAAGTTTACATAAAACACTAAAGATGGTGGTTAATAGCATATATGTTGTGTAAAAGTTGTAGTATTTGAAATGTATGATTATTTAGACCCGATCTACGATGTGGTAGCTCGGATCACCATTTAACCCGGTTTGGTAAAGTCATGGATCTTAACATAAGCATGTTTTAGTAGTAACAAGGGTTAAAATGGTGAAACTCTACCACACATGAAATATGAACCTGTGTAAAAATGTTTTACTTGTGTAAAAGCGTTTTGACTTGTACAATAGTGTTTAAAACTAGTAGATCTACGTATCTACAAGTGGTATTTTCGAAGGACCGCGTGTCAAAGGAATCATGTTTTTCTAAAAATGGATCTTACAAAGCTAGAAAGATTTTTAGAACACACAAGTGTGTAAACACTTGTGTAGCACCAAATATCAACAAAATAATTATTTGTGTAAAAGATGACAAGAAGTTGTAAAGATGGATTTTCTCTAAAAACGAGGTTTTTACAAGATCGGATTGTTTTATATAAAGACCCATTAAAAGTAAAGAGATTTACTACATATTTTTAGACAAACCACAAGTTCGTATACTTTTGCGATTATGTCTATCTTTGACTAGTTAAAGTGTTGAAAAGTTGTTTGATAATGTTGAGAACATTGGTTGATTTGATTTGATAAAGAAAATGATACGCTTAAAAGCGTGGCCACCTCCGGTTACAGAGGAAACTCTGGCGAAATTTTTCTAAAAACCTAACACTTAGAACTAATTACACTACAAGTGTTAGAACCATTTCTGACATGTATTCGAAATATAAATTTCGCCATGACTTTATTTACTAAATATTCGGAGGTGGGATTTTCACAAAATTTAACGTGATAAGCATATATTTTCACACACTGTTTATGGTTATTTTGTGAAAATACATAAATATTATTTTTAGAGTAAAATAATATTTACGAACGTTAACGAATCCAAAATAATACGAACACTTTCACCATAATTATATAAGTTACACCGGTAATTATATTACCACTTGGTTGTTAAAACGTAACTTACGCACTTACGGAAATATCTATGAAAGCACATGTATTGAATCCCCCATCCTTGGGAAGGAGATTAACTACCAAGTATACAGAATGTAAACACGAAATAGTTGTCTAACTATTTCCCAAAGACCTAAACTGTAAAGCTAAGGCACGGCCGTCCGTCTAATAGAATTGGCACTTGTAGGTCGTCGCACAGCTGTCTGATTTGGAGTACTTGGTAGAGACGCTTCACTGTGAGTTCATGTCCCCCTTTTCTCTTAACTGTTTTCAGTTTTCTTAACTGCGGGGGTGAAATACATGTTACTATGATTACGAGTACTTTATACATGGTATGGTTAGCGTAAGGAGGTTTACTACTTAGATCATGTGAGTGGGTAGGAGCACATGAGGCCATTAGTCCTCATGGCGGGACCGAGGGACAGGAGCGGTAGATCTATCTGGGTGTAGCGAGCCCAGCCCCAGGCCAAACTAGAAACGGACCTTGGGGTGACTTTGTCCACATACTAATGCCGTGGCGAAATCTGCTAGGTTTGAGTCTCCCTATTTGCACTTCACATATATCAGTGGCCTTGCAAACCATTGGTGATCTCAATTCCCCTTATCTGCTACATACCAAGACTATTTTTATACTCACAAGTGTTTTACATACTCACTTACACATGAACTCGCTCAACATTATTGTTGATTTTTCAACTTACATGTATTTCAGGAAATTAAAAGGGATCTGGCACGGTATGGCATGTTTTCCGCTGCACTAGTTTCCGAGGTCATCCGGGGTTTAGGGGACGTGTCTCTTTCCTGGACAAGACACAATCCTTAAACCATGTTTATGTTATGTTTAAGTTTGTAATGTCTGTTGAACAAGGTTATGGTTGTTAGGGTATGACCCCGTTAAAACAATGGTACTGTATTTGGTTTTCAAAACTTAATGGATGATCTTGCATGTTTTTAATTCATATAGCTTGGTTATGATTAAGCTATGGTATTAAGAAGTCACACCAAAATTAACCACGCTTCCGCAAAGCCAGGGTGTGACAGCTTGGTATCAGAGCTCAGATCATAGCAAACTAGGATTCCTTCTCGAGTCTAGACTATGATCACTAGGGCTCTCACGAAAACATTTTTCTGCATACCACTTAAGTCCATATCCAAAACTTTTTACAAATAAATGTTGAGCACATTTTATTTTCATAGGCTCAGCCTGGAGGGCTGAGGCTCGGTCTGGAGGATCGAGGCTCGGTCTAGGTGACCGAGGTAGTTGAGCACGTTGAATTATTATAGGCTCAGCCTGGAGGGCTGAGGCTCGGTCTGGAGGATCGAGGCCCGGTCTAGGTGACCGAGGTAGTTGGCTAGTTGAACTAGGAAGAGTAGGCTTAGTTTGGAGACTGAGGCTCGGTATTGGAAACCGAGGCTCGATCGGAGAGGTCGAGGTAGTTTATAGAGCAGTCTAGGAGACTGGGAGGCTAGTGGGACTAGGAGAATTATGTGATATCCTACTTGGTGAATTATGTGATTATCTGATTGTATGACTGATTATTTGTGCATATTTGTGTTTATGATACAGACTCATGGACTCCGCCGGTACGGGCGATTCGGACACTACTGGACCCATACCTATCGTATCTGATGACCTCACATCCTCCGAGCACGAGGTGTACACATCTGACTATACCAGTACTGATGAGGATGACTTCCAGCCTTTCGCACTACCCGATGGTGCTGATGAGCTTGCAGATGACCCTCCCGCTGAGTACCTACCTCTAGTAGAGATTCCGGCCCCTATACCCTTAGCTGTTTATCCAGCATATGATTTCCCTCTTGACGCCGAGGCTGACGGCGATGTTGACATGTTTGAGGAGGAGCCTTTTGAGGATGAGATCCAGGGCGAGGCCCTACTTCCTGCAGACGATCTTCTGATGATCGCTGACATTCCTGCTGAGGATTCGCCTGCGCATTCTCCGGTCCCAGACTCCTTCGAGTCTGTGGCATCCGCGCCTTCTCATATATTGAGCGCACAGCACTTTGCACACGATACTGATTCTGACCAGGCATCCTCTGTTGCACCCATTCCCGGTTTTGCGTTTGACCATGATTACCCAGATGATTCTGATCCTATCTTTCCCCCGGGATATGACCCTGATTGTGATATCGAGTTATACCTTTGGATCAGCCCATGGAGGATCTAGCTGACCCAGTGGATCCTATCGACCCCGAGTTTGACTTCGAGATGGCTTTTGATGACCCCGAGCCTGCCGTCGCCCCGGAGCAGGCAGCCGCTCTAGACCCCATACTTGAGCATGATCACGTACATGCTGGCATTCCTTTTGAGCCTGTTATAGCAGACCCACCTGTTGGTGATCTCCCCGTGGATGTTCCTTTGTTAGGGGGCGATCATGTCGTTGTTGATCCTGCTGTTCCTCTACCTGTTGTTCATATGCCTGTTGACCATCCTGATGAGCACATTGCACCTGTTCACCCTTTTGTTGCTCCCCCACCTGATCCCATCCCACTAGAGCCCGAGCATGCACTGTTCGCGGCACACATGGATCCACCAGATGAGCATGCACAGCACGGTTGGATACCTGCTGATGAGGATGTTCCACCCTTTCTCCCTCAGATCCCTGATACACGACATGTTGATTTTTCTTTTCAGGTACCTCAGTTTGTACCTCCAGCAGGGCCTGGAGAGGGTTCTTCAGCCCATCCTTTTGGGCATGTACCGATGTCTATCCCCTTCATGCCTCAGATATCATCTGTTCCACCCTCTGTTGCTCCATTGCAGGTGGCACCTGTTGATCCCACCATTGAGCCATCCCTTTGGGCACCACACTCTCCTATGCCACCTACTGATCCCTACCATTCTTTTCACATGGGACACACTGTTGAGGACGTCATGATGTCTTTCGTTTTCCAGCTTGAGTCACACTCGCAGCGCATCCAGGAGCTCGAGAGAGCTCAGCCGCCACCAGGCCAGTACCATGGTCAGACACCCTCTCCTCTGCAGCCATATCGACCCTTACCTCCAGATTATGCTGCCCGTCTCTCTACACTAGAGCAACAGATTGCCTCTATCATTCGTACTCAGCAGGCCATGGAGGAGGACTGGCTCCAGTTACGTCGTTTGATTTACACCCACTTTCCCCCTCCTCCACCACCATCTGTATAGAGCTCATCAGTGCTGTTTGGGTAGACTAGGGTGAGAAGACGGCGATTGCTTTTGACTGCACAGCATTTTTGGAGACTACATCTTGTGATTCTCACTTTTGTTGACATGTATTTGATGTATTGACACTGATTGATATAGTTTTTGGGCTAGGGTGATGTAACCCTCAGTCGACTGATGTTGTATGACACTGTGATGTATTTGTACACTTACTATGTGGTCTCGATATATGGCAATCGCAGTATTCTCATCATATTTGATGCTTGATTTATATTCTATGACATGAGATGTTGTGTGATTGATATTTGTGACATGAGATGTTGTGTGATTGATATGATTATAACATGTGATGTTATGTACTATTACTAGTATAATAAAGCGTACGTATTATAACATGAGATCTTTATTATGACCTGACCGACGTAAACACATCTTTTAGAGGATGCCACCAAGACGTCAACAACAGCCAATGCCTACCACTCAGGAAGAACTACAGCAAGTTATTGCTGCTGCCATAGCGCAATACGCAGCATCCCAACCAGGAACGAGCGGAAGCATTAACCAAGGCAATAACAATCCGCCTCACGGTAATACTAAGTCATTAAGACATACCATGAACTAATTGGACATCTCTAGCAAAGATGCTAACGCCGTCCACATGTTACCACATATGTGCAGGGTGCACCTACAAGCAGTTTCTAGACTGCAAGCCTGTCAACTTTGATGGCACTGGAGGCGCTGTCGCTTTCGTTCGTTGGGCTGAGAAAACTGAATCTGTTCTTCGCATGAGCAAAAGTGCACCAGACCAGCAAGTCACCTACGCTTCTGGGCTATTTCTGGATGGAGCCCTGTCTTGGTGGAATTTGCAAGTACAGACACTTGGTGAAGCTGCTGCTTACGCGCTAACCTGGACCGAACTAAAGGAACTTATGCGCAAAAAGTACTGCTCTCGCGCAGAAATTCAAAAGTTGGAAACTGAATTTTGGCACTTAAAGATGGACGGTCCAAAAATCGCAGAATACGTTCAAAGGTTTCACGACTTATCTCAAGTGGTTCCTTACATGGTTACACCAGAATACAAGCGAATCGAGCGCTTCATTTGGGGGTTAGCTCCTCAGATCATAAGTATGGTGACCTCCTCCAAACCAGCAACTATCACTGAAGCCATCGATTTGAGTGTGGCACTCACCGAGGAGGCAATTCGTTTGAACAAGTTTGATGAAATCAAGGTAAAGAAGGCAGAGACTCATGTCGAGTCATCAGGAGGTAACAAACGGAAGTTCTCAAACTTCAAGCAGGGCGCCAGTGTGGCGGTTAAGAAAGGAGGTTCAGCGGGCAGTGGAAAGAAAGGAAAAGGATACCAGGGCACCCAGCCCAAGTGTAATACCTGTCAACGCCACCATGATGGCCCTTGTAATGTGAAAATATGTGAGGCGTGTGGAAAGCCGGGTCACTCGAGAGATTCTTGTTGGGCTAGTGCTGGCCGGGGAGGCCAAGGAGGATTTGAGAATAGAAATAATAATCGCGGTGGTAATGGAAAACGCCCACAGGGGAACAATGGAGGAAACGGGAATCAAGGCAACATTGCAAATCAAGCGGGAAATGCGAACCAAAACAACAACCAAGCTGGAAATGGAGGTGGAAACGGGCAATGACTTGGATGCTTTAACTGCGGTGATATTGGGCATTTTAAGAAGAACTGCCCAGACTTAAACCAAGCCCGTGGAAGAGTGTTTCAAATCGGAGCAAGGGAAGCGCGCCAGGACCCCAATGTCGTTACTGGTACGTTCCCTGTGAACCAACGCTATGCATCCGTTTTATTTGATACTGGTGCCGACTATAGCTTCGTATCGTTAGAATTTAAGAATATGCTTGGTCTAGCCGCAAATAAGTTAGATGTTCCGTACTCAATCGAATTAGCTAATGGGAAGTTAGTAGAAGCCAACGAAGTTATCAGAGGCTGTGTGATCGAATTAGGAGAACGAGAGTTTGCTTTGGATCTACTACCAGTCCAGTTGGGAAGCTTCGACGTGGTAGTAGGGATGGATTGGTTATCAAGCAACAAAGCTGAGATAGTTTGTCACGAAAAAGTTGTTCGTATCCCAACCGAAGATGATGAAACAATTGTGGTTCACGGAGAGAAGCGTGATACGCCGCTAAGAATTATCAGCTGCTTGAAAGCGCGAAAGTGTTTGCAGAAGGGATGTGTTGCCTTCCTGGCACACATTGTGGATAAGAAGGCTGCTGAGCCAAGAATCGAAGACATCCCTGTCGTGAGGGAATACCCAGAAGTCTTCCCAGAGGACTTACCTGGACTGCCACCTCAGAGGCAAGTAGAGTTTCACATCGACTTAGTTCCAGGCGCCGCGCCTGTGGCTAAGGCACCCTATAGACTTGCCCCATCTGAGATGCAGGAACTGTCGACACAACTCCAGGAGTTGTTAGATAAGGGATTTATCCGACCAAGCTTCTCGCCTTGGGGAGCTCTGGTTCTGTTTGTCAAAAAGAAGGACGGTAGTTTTCGTATGTGCATTGACTACCGGGAATTGAACAAGCTGACGATCAAGAATAGGTATCCTCTGCCAAGAATTGATGATCTGTTTGATCAACTGCAAGGCTCAAGCTTTTATTCAAAGATCGATCTTCGATCTGGATACCATCAGTTAAGGATACAAGAGGAAAGTATCCCGAAGACAGCTTTCAGAACTCGTTACGGACACTACGAGTTCCTTGTTATGTCGTTTGGTCTGACAAACGCGCCTGCAGTCTTTATGGATTTAATGAATAGAGTTTGCAAGCCGTACTTGGACAAGTTCGTGATTGTGTTCATCGACGACATCTTGATTTACTCAAGAACAAAGGCCGAGCACGAACAACATCTAAGAGTCATTCTAGAGCTGCTGAAGAAAGAACAACTGTATGCCAAATTCTCTAAGTGCGAATTTTGGCTACGTGAAGTCCAGTTTCTTGGACATGTGGTTAATGGAAATGGAATCCATGTTGATCCCACAAAGATCGAAGCGATCAAGAATTGGGAAACGCCAAAGACGCCAACCGAGATTCGACAATTCTTGGGTTTGGCAGGCTATTATCGAAGATTCATAGAGGATTTTTCGAAGATCGCTCAACCATTGACGCTCCTCACGCAGAAAGATAAGAAGTTTGATTGGGGAATCAAACAGGAAGAAGCGTTCCAGATACCGAAGGATAAGCTCTGCAATGCGCCAATCTTAGCACTACCGGAAGGTACAAATGATTTTGTGGTATACTGTGACGCCTCACGTCAAGGATTGGGTTGCGTGTTGATGCAACGCCAAAAAGTCATTGCTTACGCATCGCGTCAGCTGAAAGTACACGAAAAGAACTATACCACACATGATTTGGAACTTGGCGCAGTGGTATTTGCATTGAAGATCTGGAGACACTACCTTTATGGTACGAAATGTACAATCTTCACAGATCACAAGAGCTTGCACAAACACATGTTGCAAACATGATGTCTGGCCTAGATGCGGTTAGGTACAATAGAGACCCAATCATGCTTCTATACAATGTTTGATCAACCAAGTCATATTTTTTATACAATCTATAGTGACCAGCTTTGTGGTTGCCATAGGTGTACTGCATGGTTTACATTCATTCATCTAAAATTTTGTTAATAGTTCGTTTACATATTTGCTTTGATGAATGAATGTTCCATTTTGCAACTGTTTAACTTGGAGACCAAGAAAGCACTAAAGTTCACCCATGGCACTCATCTCAAACTCAGCTGTCATGAATTTTCAAAATTCCTCACACATGGAGGTACATGTGGGTCCAAAGATGATGTCATCAACATAAATTTGGACAATCATCAAATCTTTTCCTTTCCATTTTAAAAACAGTGTTTTGTCAATTTTACCTCTTGTAAAACCTATGGAAATAAGAAAAGTGAAAAGAGTTTTATACCAGGCTCTAGGTGGTTGTTTTATGCCATACAAAGCTATGTTGAGCTTGTAGACAAGATCAGGATAAATGGCATCTTCAAAACCAAGAGGTTGGCACGCATATACTGTGACAACCCTCACTAAACCAGGTATCCGTACAACTTAATTACTGATTAATTACTGCTTAATTACTGTGCTTGTTTGAACTAGCTGATAAACTGCTACTTGCATACTGATACATGCACATACTTGCATCATACTTTACTTGCTGTCACTACATTATTTACATGCTGAACCTTAGTGACAAACATGATGCACAGAAGCACAGTAGCACTATACACGGATAACCTACTGAACATGCTGATAAAGCCAGCATCAGGCAAACACTGCCTCTAAGGCCTGTAAGAGCCTGAAATATTTTACTACACTAATTGTGAGTGTAGGGATACAAGGGTTGTAGAACCGCGTCTCTAGGAATAAGATACAATGACTGGATGTGCCTAAAACGTACTTTAAGTACAAAACACAGCACTTTAATAAATAATCCAGCTTCTAGCTGACTAGTAAAGTGCCAAAACATGGGGAAAATATTACTAGACACTTTCCAAAGTGTCGGGAATAAGTTGTGTCACTAAAAATGTTAATAACGACACTTTAAAGCTTTAGTAACGCTTTAACGGATTACTATCCAACCGAACAACCGGACTTTACCCGGAACATGAAAATTTGTTATTTTCACTATTTATATTTTTCTGAGCCAGTTAGGGTCCCTGATTACCCTAACACCCGCCATAACGCATAACATACAAGTACCCGAGTTAAATACTTAACTAACTTAGTTTAACCAAACTTTATGCTTAATGGCTAGTTGATTTCGAACTAGACCCCCCCCCCCTCTTGACCGAATTCGGTCCCCTAGGGGACATAAATGGTACTTACAAGATTTGCCTAACCATCTTGGTTTAATATCTAGGATACATAATTACCATTGGGTAATAACACTAACTTTGTCTATAAGATTAACCACTAAACACATTTGATCATTCATCACAACATCACAACCAACTCTCTCTCTTTCTCTCTTGCTCATTCTCGGCCGAACACCCCCCCTCCCCTACATCCATTTTCGAGTTTGGTTCTTGCCATTTCAAGGTGATACAAGCATCAAGGGTCTCGTATAAGGAAGATTGGTGCAAGCGGAACACGAAGGACCTCTTTCTTTGGCTTTTATCCACCCATTTTGCGCATAGATCCTTCCCTAGCCTTGAGCTAGAGGTATAATACTTAGAACTCATATTTAAACTATTCTAAAGTGGTTAAAAGAAATTGTATCGGTTAAATCTCGTTAAAATGCTAAATGATGAACAAAAGTTTACATAAAGCACTAAAGATGGTGGTTAATAGCATATATGTTGTGTAAAAGTTGTAGTATTTGAAATGTATGATTATTTAGACCCGATCTACGATGTGGTAGCTCGGATCACCATTTAACCCGGTTTGGTAAAGTCATGGATCTTAACATAAGCATGTTTTAGTAGTAACAAGGGTTAAAATGGTGAAACTCTACCACACATGAAATATGAACTTGTGTAAAAATGTTTTACTTGTGTAAAAGCGTTTTGACTTGTACAATAGTGTTTAAAACTAGTAGATCTACGTATCTACAAGTGGTATTTTCGAAGGACCGCGTGTCAAAGGAATCATGTTTTTCTAAAAATGGATCTTACAAAGCTAGAAAGATTTTTAGAACACACAAGTGTGTAAACACTTGTGTAGCACCAAATATCGACAAAATAATTATTTGTGTAAAAGATGACAAGAAGTTGTAAAGATGGATTTTCTCTAAAAACGAGGTTTTTACAAGATCGGATTGTTTTATATAAAGAACCATTAAAAGTAAAGAGATTTACTACATATTTTTAGACAAACCACAAGTTCGTATACTTTTGCGATTATGTCTATCTTTGACTAGTTAAAGTGTTGAAAAGTTGTTTGATAATGTTGAGAACATTGGTTGATTTGATTTGATAAAGAAAATGATACGCTTAAAAGCGTGGCCACCTCCGGTTACAGAGGAAACTCTGGCGAAATTTTTCTAAAAACCTAACACTTAGAACTAATTACACTACAAGTGTTAGAACCATTTCTGACATGTATTCGAAATATAAATTTCGCCATGACTTTATTTACTAAATATTCGGAGGTGGGATTTTCACAAAATTTAACGTGATAAGCATATATTTTCACACACTGTTTATGGTTATTTTGTGAAAATACATAAATATTATTTTTAGAGTAAAATAATATTTACGAACGTTAACGAATCCAAAATAATACGAACACTTTCACCATAATTATATAAGTTACACCGGTAATTATATTACCACTTGGTTGTTAAAACGTAACTTACGCACTTACGGAAATATCTATGAAAGCACATGTATTGAATCCCCCATCCTTGGGAAGGAGATTAACTACCAAGTATACAGAATGTAAACACGAAATAGTTGTCTAACTATTTCCCAAAGACCTAAACTGTAAAGCTAAGGCACGGCCGTCCGTCTAATAGAATTGGCACTTGTAGGTCGTCGCACAGCTGTCTGATTTGGAGTACTTGGTAGAGACGCTTCACTGTGAGTTCATGTCCCCCTTTTCTCTTAACTGTTTTCAGTTTTCTTAAATGCGGGGGTGAAATACATGTTACTATGATTACGAGTACTTTATACATGGTATGGTTAGCGTAAGGAGGTTTACTACTTAGAACATGTGAGTGGGTAGGAGCACATGAGGCCATTAGTCCTCATGGCGGGACCGAGGGACAGGAGCGGTAGATCTATCTGGGTGTAGCGAGCCCAGCCCCAGGCCAAACTAGAAACGGACCTTGGGGTGACTTTGTCCATATACTAATGCCGTGGCGAAATCTGCTAGGTTTGAGTCTCCCTATTTGCACTTCACATATATCAGTGGCCTTGCAAACCATTGGTGATCTCAATTCCCCTTATCTGCTACATACCAAGACTATTTTTATACTCACAAGTGTTTTACATACTCACTTACACATGAACTCGCTCAACATTATTGTTGATTTTTCAACTTACATGTATTTCAGGAAATTAAAAGGGATCTGGCACGGTATGGCATGTTTTCCGCTGCACTAGTTTCCGAGGTCATCCGGGGTTTAGGGGACGTGTCTCTTTCCTGGACAAGACACAATCCTTAAACCATGTTTATGTTATGTTTAAGTTTGTAATGTCTGTTGAACAAGGTTATGGTTGTTAGGGTATGACCCCGTTAAAACAATGGTACTGTATTTGGTTTTCAAAACTTAATGGATGATCTTGCATGTTTTTAATTCATATAGCTTGGTTATGATTAAGCTATGGTATTAAGAAGTCACACCAAAATTAACCACGCTTCCGCAAAGCCAGGGTGTGACAGCTTGGTATCAGAGCTCAGATCATAGCGAACTAGGATTCCTTCTCGAGTCTAGACTATGATCACTAGGGCTCTCATGAAAACATTTTTCTGCATACCACTTAAGTCCAGATCCAAAACTTTTTACAAATAAATGTTGAGCACATTTTATTTTCATAGGCTCAGCCTGGAGGGCTGAGGCTCGGTCTGGAGGATCGAGGCTCGGTCTAGGTGACCGAGGTAGTTGAGCACGTTGAATTATTATAGGCTCAGCCTGGAGGGCTGAGGCTCGGTCTGGAGGATCGAGGCTCGGTCTAGGTGACCGAGGTAGTTGGCTAGTTGAACTAGGAAGAGTAGGCTCAGTTTGGAGACTGAGGCTCGGTATTGGAAACCGAGGCTCGATCGGAGAGGTCGAGGTAGTTGATAGAACAGTCTAGGAGACTGGGAGGCTAGTGGGACTAGGAGAATTATGTGATATCCTACTTGGTGAATTATGTGATTATCTGATTGTATGACTGATTATTTGTGCATATTTGTGTTTATGATACAGACTCATGGACTCCGCCGGTACGGGCGATTCGGACACTACTGGACCCATACCTATCGTATCTGATGACCTCACATCCTCCGAGCACGAGGTGTACACATCTGACTATACCAGTACTGATGAGGATGACTTCCAGCCTTTCGCACTACCCGATGGTGCTGATGAGCTTGCAGATGACCCTCCCGCTGAGTACCTACCTCTAGTAGAGATTCCGGCCCCTATACCCTTAGCTGTTTATCCAGCATATGATTTCCCTCTTGACGCCGAGGCTGACGGCGATGTTGACATGTTTGAGGAGGAGCCTTTTGAGGATGAGATCCAGGGGCGAGGCCCTACTTCCTGCAGACGATTTTCTGATGATCGCTGACATTCCTGCTGAGGATTCGCCTGCGCATTCTCCGGTCCCAGACTCCTTCGAGTCTGTGGCATCCGCGCCTTCTCATATATTGAGCGCACAACACTTTGCACATGATACTGATTCTGACCAGGCATCCTCTGTTGCACCCATTCCCGGTTTTGCGTTTGACCATGATGACCCAGATGATTCTGATCCTATCTTTCCCCCGGGATATGACCCTGATTGTGATATCGAGTTATACCTTTGGATCAGCCCATGGAGGATCTAGCTGACCCAGTGGATCCTATCGACCCCGAGTTTGACTTCGAGATGGCTTTTGATGACCCCGAGCTTGCCGTCGCCCCGGAGCAGGCAGCCGCTCTAGACCCCATACTTGAGCATGATCACGTACATGCTGGCATTCCTTTTGAGCCTGTTATAGCAGACCCTTTCATCAGTTTTGTTTTTAAAGACCCATTTTGTGCCAATTAGACATACATCCTTTGGCAATGGTACAAGTTCCCATACTTGTTGTCTCTTGAACTGCTGGAGCTCTTCTTGCATGGCTTCTACCCAACTATTGTCTTTCAGTACCTCTTGGTACTTGTCAGGTTAAATGAGTGATAGAAAGCCATCAAAAAGATAGATTTTTTGGGATTGACTTCTTGTGAGAACCCCTTCACTGATGTTGCCATTAACTTGATCTGGTGGATGAGATTTAAGGAAGATTAGATCCCCCTTGTATGGAACAATGGCATTGAGAGGTGAAGGCTGCAGATGTGAATCATTTGAGCTAACATCTGTTGGCAATTTTGAAGAGCCAACATCTGTTGGAGATGGAGGTGAAGGAATATGAGGAATGGATGTGAAACTGTGTTGACTTTTATCCAAATTTGATGCACTTTTGTCAACAGACGTTGGACTTGATGAAGTGGCAGAGGTTTGATCAACAACTGTTGTTGCAGCAGTGGTAGAGTTTTGGCAGTTGTTTTGAACATCTGCTTCTCTGGTGATGGAAGTGACTTTGTATTGTCAAATCACAATGTCAATTCCATGATCTTGAGGGAAAGATTGTGGTGTACCTGCAGGGTTAGTCTTGACAGACACATCTTCAAATGTAAATTTATCAAGGTCAAATAGTTCAGTAGGATTTGCTGAGATTTTTAATGAAGAAAGTTCATTGAACTTTACATTCAAGGTCTTTTCCACACACCTAGTCCTTGTGTTAAACACTTTGTAGGCCTTGGCAGTGGTTGAGTATCCCGGAAAATAACCACAATCTACTTTGGCTGCAAATTTGAAATTGAGTCTTTTAAGCTTAGAATAAAGCATGGGGAACCAAAGATTTTCAAGTATGAGATCAGTGGTTTGATCTTGAACAGAGTTTCATAGGCAGTCTTTTGATTCCTGAGGTTGATTAAAACTTTGTTTTGCACATAGCAAGCAGTGTTTACAGCCTCTACCCAAAAGGTTAAGGGTAAACCTGAGTCTGCAAGCATTGTTCTGGTAGCTTCAATCAGTGTTCTGTTTTTCCTTTCAACCACCCCATTTTGTTCTGGTGTTCTTGGAATAATGTGCTGCCTTACAATTCCTTTTGACACACAGAATGCTTCCAACTCCTTGTTTCTAAACTCTGTTCCATTATCACTCCTAAAGATTTTTATTGGCCAATCAAATTGCTTTTCAACTTGTTTCACAACGTTCCACAAAATACCTGCAGTCTCATCTTTGGAGTGTAAAAAGTAAGTCCATGTAAACTTTGAAAAATCATCAACAATAACAAGACAATATCTTTTCTTTTATAAACTCATGATTTTACAGGGCCAAACAAGTCCATGTGCAACAATTGTAAACACTGGGTTGTTTTGGATTCTTCAATGGATTTGTACGAGCTTTTATGTTGTTTACCTTTTAAACAGGAAACACAATGGTCATCACAAGTAAAAAGTTTTGGTGGAAAGCCTCCTACAAGGCCTTGTTTTGAGAGTGTGGTGATTGTTTTAAGATTTGTGTGTCCAAGTCTCCTGTGCCAAAGTTCTGTCTCTTTGGTAGAGGCATTTGAGAACAGACAAGCATCAGTCGTTGGATTATCCTTCAACATATCAACCACATACATACTGCCACTCCTGTGAGTAACAAGTTGTGTTTTACTCCCAGCTATGATTTCCTTAATCTTTTTAACCACTTCTGGCCCAACAATCTTACAAGTTTCCTTAGTGAAGAATGACCCATAGCCCTTGTCACTTATTTGAGATACACTAAGAAGATTAAATTTAAGATTGTCAATAAGATTGACATTTTCAAACTTGAGTTTCCCAGCCTGAACAGTCCCTGACCCCAATTCCTTCTCCTTTGAATTGTTACCAAAAGATATATCACCCCTCCATGTTTTATGAAATCTTTGAGTAGGGCTCTGCATCCTGTCATGTGCCTGGAACCTCCACTATCTACATACCATAAACTATCTAAGCATGCAACAGCTCCCTACACATCAAGTAACAGATTAGTTTAGGAGGGTTTCCAAAGCCAAGATGACTTTGGATGGGGTCATAGTCATGTCATCCTCAAGTCCAGGAGAATGGTCAGTGGTTTTGGCAGATTTTGGTAACCACTGTTGGGGACCATTTCCTGTCAGATGTTGGTAGCCATAAGGATGCCTGTTTATTTTAAGTTTAGAAGGCCTTTTGTAGGCCTCATAACCATGAGGGACCTTTTGGTACAGTGGTTGACCATATCCCCTTGGGAATTTGTTTGAAGGTGGTACATATGTTACTTGGACCTCTCTGGGAGCAGAGGTTGCATTCAGCTGTTTTATAACAGGTGTTTCAACAGGGACAAAGGTCTGTTGACTTTTGGGTGTTGATTTTTGTGGACTCTTTAGTGTTTTAGATGTAAACTCTTTTCTTTTGACTTCAAAAGTTTTGAGATAAACACACTGTTGAGTATGATGATTCTTTTTCCTACAAGTTGTGCAATGGGGTATCGACACAATCACACTGGTTTTGTTAATGTCTTATGCTTTTAGAAGAAAACAATCTTTAGTGACATGATTCTTCTTTACATAGAAATCACAAAACAGGTTTTTAACTTTCTCTTTCCTTTTCCCTTTCCCTTTTTCAACTTCCTTTTAAACAGAGGTTACAACCTCTACTGGGATGTCTTTTAAGGGAATGATTTTTGTCACACCCCAACCGATGGCGGAAACATCGGAGTGAGACGAAAACGAGATTGCAAGAGACTTCATAACACTATTTGTGACAATATTTAAATAATGGATTTCATTTCATTTCTACAAGTCAATTACAAGGATTAAAATCAAATGCAACAACTTGATATACGATACGTTCAATACAAGAATACAACAACAAGTACCAACTGATACAACGAAATAAAGCTTAAGATGTCTATGTGTGTATCTAAGCATCATCTCTACTTCAATTTTCAAAACGTCGTCATCCTCAACCTGTAACAAGTTTAAAATAAAGTTCAATGGAAAAGAAAAGGCGAGTATACAGGTTTGTTCATACGTAGCATAAAAAGATAGGTTTCAAACAATTCCATGTGGCAAGCTCTTGATACAAGACAAACAATAAAATCGGCATGTGTTCAACATATCAAACCAATGATGAAACGCAATATGCTCATGACATAACCTCAAGTCTACGGGCGGTGCGTTAATCCTATAGAGCTATATATGTCACGGATAGGCTCGTACGAAGTTAATGATAAGTCTAACACAAGATGTAATTAACCCAAGTTTAAAGTATCAAGTAATCAAATAAGCATGCGTGTATGAGGAATGTTTGTGTAATATGAATAAAGTTTGTTTGTAAGTTAATAAATAACATGTTACACCCCAAAAAGTGGTAATACTCACATAATTGCTAAGTCTTCTGATTATCCAAATGTTGACGAGTGTAAGAGATGGGAAGGATGGAACACCGAGGTCTTGAGATTATGAGTGGTTGTGATTGCGACTCCTTGTAAAATAACGCACGAGTAAAGATTGGAACAATTCAAGAGAACGAACGAGAGTGTTTAGCCTAGATATTTAAAATATCACGAACTTATTATTATTTAATAGTTAAATAAATTAATTTATTTAGATAATTTATCTCAATATTAACCTTTAATATTATAAAAGGGATTATAATGAATTGTTTATTATTCTTGGAGTTTATTATAAAAAAATATTTATTTTATAAATTTACGGTTTATAAAGATTCTTACGAGAAAGAATTTTAGATAAAAACTCGATTAATTAACAATGGATTTAGGGATTAAAAAGGTTTTAAAAGAACTTTTAAAAGAATAGAATTTATAAAGG
Source organism: Helianthus tuberosus (assembly GCA_030545235.1). NCBI lineage: Eukaryota > Viridiplantae > Streptophyta > Magnoliopsida > Asterales > Asteraceae > Helianthus > Helianthus tuberosus. The sequence goes on from CM060430.1 coordinate 4,331,947, forward strand.
TTTTATTTTGAAACTAAAGGAAAAGAAATGGATTTTAAAAGAATTAAAATCTCAAAAGGTGGTCAAAATAAGTATACATTTATATTTATGGTTATAAAAAGTTAGTTGAATCCGATACGCTTTGTTTTATAATTAATCACGTATCATCTCACGGATTTTTACGAAAACGGGCAGAGTTTCCTCTGTTTTTGGACGATCCCGACAATGCAAGTGGTCGTTATAATTCTCAAAACTCAATACACAATAAACGAACAATATAATCAAAGCTAACATGAACCTGTGGAACCGAGACCCGCATCAACCGAAACCGGAACAATCTGAACCCGAAATCAAACCGGAAACCTCAAACTCAAACCATCTGAACCGAAATGCCCCCAAACTGAAACCGAGTCGCCTGTCACTCTTTGCGGCGGCGCTGCCGTCGAGGTGCTCACCCGTCGCGCCGGTCAGACAAGCGAAGGAGATGGTTACGATGTGTGAGTGGGAGAGAGAGAAGTGTAACGCCCAGCGTCCCTAAACTTTAGAATTTTGACAGATCTAGTCCCTGAACTTTATCTAATTGGCAAGTCTAGCCCCTGTACTATTTAATGTGTGACATTTTGATAATTTGGTAATCTATATACTTGGAATGTCTAAATCTATATGCTTGGAATGCCTAACCCTATATTTGGAATGTCTAAATCTTTGTTGAAATGCCTAAATCTACGTTTGAAATGTCTAAATCTAATTGGTGCATGACTCTTGAGACTCGTGAAACTTGATTCTTGGTTGAACGAGAGACTAGAGCCTTGTCACTAGCGGAACCTATTAATCTTGGGAACTTATGGTGTTTATGATGTAATCTAGTTATTCTCTTACCAAATAACACGCAACGCTTAATCTAACTCGCGAAATGAATCAAGGACGGGAATGTGGAAAGGGTCGATTGACCGAGTGGCAATCTGATCGGATGACTACCCGATCGGATAGCCACCCGATCGGATGACCACCCGATCGGATGGCCACCCGATCGGATGACCACCCGATCGGATGGCCACCCGATCGGATGGCCACTCGATCGGACCACCATCCGATCCGTGCACACCACCCCTCTTCACACACTCTGACACTATAAATAGGCCTGGCACATCACCATTCTCACTGATGTGACAGCCTTACTCGAGCAGACGCACGCACACTACTTTTTCCTCATTTTCTAGGAAATTTCGGTACGTTTTACACTAGATCCTTGTACTTTCTTGATCTACACTTCATTCATTTCGTGATTCGCCTTTGAAATCACACTTTTTACCGTAGAATCTCTCGAATCTAAGCTCTTGAGGGTGATGTCATCCTGGTGGTTTGTACAAACTGCCATACGATGTCATTCCTAACAAGATCTAGCTCAGATCTAAGGAATTTCAGGTGTTTTGCACCAAATCTAAGCTAGATCTAGGTTTTTTATAATAAAACTTAAGTCTCCTTCATCTTTTCTTCAATATTTCACTTTAAACGGTGAAATCTGGGCATAAACGGACTGTAGACTTAATGGATAGTCTAGAGTAGGTTTGGAAACGGATTGATGCCAGAGAAGATGACCATGGAACGGATTCCGACATGAACTGATTGTAAATAGACGACTGACCGGACAGGGGTGATTCCTATCCGATCAGAACGACTGAAGGACGATGAGTTTACTGTTGTCTCAATACGTCCCGTACCGTCGTCGTTAGTCTAGAAACTTAGAAGTTTTACAAAGTCATAAACGAAACAAGGGTCACTCGATCAAGTGACAACCCGATCGGATGACCATCCGATCGAACAGCCACTCGATCGGGTAACAGTTGTCTAGCAAATTTAGATACTTTGAAAGTTTTTTTCAGAAAACTTAGAACTTTGGAAATCTCAATCGAGTGGCAACCCGATCGGATAGCCATCCGATCGAGCTGCCATCCGATTGAGGTGACTAGCACACTAAACTTAATACTTGGATCGAGTGGTGACCCGATCGGATAGCCATCCAATCGGATGGCCATCCGATCTCTCCTCGCTTTGTGGAATTTGAATCAAGTGGCAACCCGATTGGATGGCCATCCGATCGGGCAGCCATCCGTCCCTCACACACTTGGCACTCGGTCGACTGGCAATCCGATCGGATTGCCATCCGATCGGACAGCCATCCAATCCAGTGACTGTTCCGACACTTCGTATAATCTTGTTATTTTGCCCGACTCTTATCTGTTGTAATCTAATCAGGCTAACTTTAAAAGAGCTCCCTTTGATCCAATAACGGTCTATACCGGTAAGCAATCACTATGAGTATACCCGATCCTTTTTTGCTTTAAACTTTGGGATGTAACATGTATTCTATCAAACTACGATACTTGAGACAAACTAAACTCTATCCTACGTGTATGTGAAAACTTGTGCATTCTAGTATTCTATTTTGTGCTATGTGACGTTTAATCCAGGGTGTGTAGTTCCGCCTTAACAATAGTAGCGCTATAGGGGGTGCACTTCTCCCATTATTCTTAGGGGGTATTGTTAGGAGAATTCTAGTTTACCTTGAGTCTTGGGTAAATACTAAAGCATCGGGATACTTGGCCTATCACTGCATGGACTGCGACACTAGCACGGCTGAAACTATTTTATTCTACTTACATTGTGGATGTGAGTTGTTTTAATCTATTTTTCTATTATCAAACTTGTATACTCGCCAATACTTTCGTATTAATATTTTAATACATGTTGCAGGCTGATAGGGTGCTATAGGAACTCATGGAAATCAAGCTAGGGCGATGCCTAGAAACGTCACGTAGCTAATAAAACTTTGAGAAAATATTTGGTTTTGATGTAATTTGGTACTTGTTGTGTTGGATATTCGTTTTAGACGATTATGCATGAAATCAATTTAAATTCTATTGAAATATCTAGTGTTATGGAACTTCATGAGCAATCTGAACGCTTAGTGCTCGCACCCCGATGTTTCCTCCATCGGTTGGGGTGTGACAGATTGGTATCAGAGCCATAACTATAGGGAGTTAGGATAAGTAGGAATACTTGCCCTAGTCTATAGTTCTAGGATATCTCGACTCTTATTTGTTGTTTAAGACTTATGTATTCTACCGTATCTGCTTCCTAGCAGCATATATTCCTGTTAAACTTACATGCCTTTCCTAAGGCTAACATAATGTACACTTTATACTTTGAAAACACTATTAATCGGTGTTTGCATTTTGCACGAGATTTGCTCTCAAGTCAGGAGTGACATTCGAACCTTGATGGTAAAATCCCCATATTATTCTAGTAGGTCTTGTTTGCGGATAAGTACCAACGCTATTTAGGGTACGATGTTGTCAAGTTAGAGGTGAAACTCAAACCTTGATAACTAGTCCCACTCCTTGATGATTTTATGTCTCGCCAAAGTCTCGAACCTTCCATTCAATTAGGAATGTGGAATGACCAAAAGGATGAATACCGTAGGCCTAACATCGATTACGTGTTTGTCTAAGTAAGTCAGGACACGTTACCTCAATTCGAAAGGGGTTCGAAACACTTTGGTTAGTCGTCGTTCCTCTACCCGGAACAATCCTATGTTTTATAAGCCTATCTTTTATGTTATTCTGATTTTATGTATGTGGTTTTAAATTCGATTCCTCGATCATTTTGGTATACTCTTACACAAATCACACGTATGTTCGCAATCTAAAACGTTAATTCTAATTCCTCAGGATCAAACTAAATCTAAAGAGCTTATCTACGATGTTAACCTATCTGATCAATCTATGTGATATTGTGATTGTATGGCACTAGATGTAACATGGCATGGAATACGAGGGAAAAGTGACGTGTCTGAAGCATGGTGGATACGCCGCTGGTACTTCCTATATATAAGTGTTTCTGACATGTTGCCAACCTCCGTACCAAGTGCCATGCGAAACTTAGTGTCTGTGGATCAGTAATGATGTTGTTGAATTCTAAAACTACGGAAGGACTATTTGTGTATTCTATGTGAAACCTATGTGAAATCTATCGTGTACTCTAGTGAAATCTAAGTGTAAGCTACATATGTATGGATTGAGAAACAAAATACGAAATGTAGCCTAGCGCCGAAGACGAGGAGGAAGTGGCATGTCCGAAGCATGGTGGATACGCCGCTAGTACTTCCTATATATAAGTGTTTCTGGAATGTTTCCAAACCTTCGTATCACGCGCTAAGTGAAGTTCGTAGTTTTGTAGGCTCCGGTTGAAGTTGTGAAATCTATTTGGTTTAATCTATGATTATCGAATCTACCTAGTCAACCTATGTGGAAATATTGAGGTAAATACTAATGTTGTGGTTAACGAAGCATGACACCGATGACGAGATGGACGTAGCATGATCAAAGCATGGTGGATACGTTGCTGGTACTTCCTATATATAAGTGCTTCTGTCATGTTGCCGAACTTTCGTAGCACGTGCCATGTGAGATTTCGTTGGTTGTGGATTGTTAACGCTAGTCTATTGAAGTCTATTAAAGTCTATTTAATCTATTGAAGCCTATTGAAGTCTATTGAGTTTATTGTAGACTATTTGAGATCTATCGTAATCTATCGAAATCTATGATGAGTGTGTTTTGCGACACATAACATGACACCGAGTACGAGGCAGAAGCGATTGTGCCCGAAACGTGGTGGATACGCAGCTGGTACTTCCTATATATAAGCGGTTCTGACACATTGCCAAACTTCATACAACGTGCCATGCGAAGGTCGTGGTTGCGGTATCTATATGAATCTTGTAAATCTTGAGTCTTAGTCTATTCTATGTTAATCTAGACTTATACGATCCTTTTGTTGGATCTTTTAGATGTCTTCTCGAAAGTTATCCGACACTCTCAAGAGATCTAGGGAGAAGTCTTAGAAAAAGATGATGTCTTTTATGGCCGACCAGATTGCTCAAGTCGTGTCAAATATCGTCTCTGAGCTCCAAGGATCAAAAACTCCTCCATCCTCTATGGACTCAAAGGCCGAAAAGAAAAAGTCTACTAAGTTCAGCTACAAACATTTCATCTCTTGCAACCCTAAGCCTTTCACGGGCAGTGATGGGGTGACTGCTATGCTCGAGTGGTTCGACAGCATCGAAGTTACCTTCATTAACAGTGAATGCCCAGATCATCTAAAGACTAGGAGTGCGACTGGAATGTTCCAAGGTAGAGCGTTGGAGTGGTGGTCGAATGAGAGAAACATCCGTTCTAATGAAGAAGCCTATGCTCTTCCATGGGTTGAGGTGTGAGAACTCATGATGCTCGAGTTATGCCCTCCTCATGAACAACTGAAGCTTAAAGAAGAGTTTTGGCATTTGAAGCAGGTTGGTGATGATAACCTGGCTTATACTACCCGATTCAAGTAGTTGAGCTTGATTGTTCCTCACTTGGTTTCTACTCCCAAGCGGATGATAACCAAGTACATCAATGGTCTACCTCCTGCGATGCGTGATTCAATCGAAGCAGCTCAACTCGACACCATTGAAGAAGTCTATCGTTTGGCAGAAAGTTTGAACAACAACCGTGTGCGTGATAAACAGTTTGCTACTCCTGCTACCTCCAAGTCTGCAAATCAAGTTACCCAGCAGTCAAGTGGCAGCAAGAACAAGAAAAGGAAATCTCAGGGTTCAGGATGCAATGCTATTGTCCCTGCTGCAAACCCTGTTGCTAAACCTGCTACTGCTGTTGCTGCTAACCCTGCTATCGCAGAAGTTAAGAAACAGTACACTGGGTCTTACCCCAAGTGTACGACTTACAATTTTTATCACCCTACTACTTCTGCATGTCGTCTGTGCACCAACTGTAATCGCTATGGGCACACGACTCCTTATTATCGCCAAGCTAAACCAGGCCAGCAAGCTCAGCAAGCCCCAGCTCAGGCAGCTCTACCAGCACCTCCAGCACCTCTGCAGAACCCGGGTCCAGTTAACGCTATTCGTGCATGTTTTCAGTGCGGTGATACAACAAACAGCCGCTCGTGGAGGAGCATTCAATCTCAATGCTAATAAGGCTCGCAACAACAATGATGTGGTGAATGGTATGTTTCTCGTTAATAACCTTTACGCTTCGGTTCTATTTGATACTGGTGCCGATAAAAGCTTTGTGTCCGTGGAATTTGAGTCTTTGATAAACTGTGCACGCTCTAAGTTACCTGAGTCGTTCTCTGTTGAGGTCGCCAATAGTAAGTCGATTCTCGTTAATTCTATTGTGCGTAATTGTTCCCTGACTCTTAACGATCACGTATTCTCTATTGATCTCATACCCATGCGTTTGGGTAGTTTTGATGTCATTATCGGTATGGACTGCTTGCGTAAGAACCATGCCGAGATTGTTTGCCATGATAAGCTCGTTCGTCTTCCTCTTTCGTCTGGTGATATTCTGAACGTGTATGGAGACCGACCTTCACAAGGGCTGAGGTTGATGTCATGCGCACAAGCGAGCAGATGCTTAAGTAAACAGAACTTTGCCTTCTTGGCCCACGTGGTGGAACAAAAGGGCAAGGGGAAGAACATAAGCGACGTTCCGATAGTGTGTGATTTCACTGACGTCTTTCCTGAAGATCTTCCCGGTCTTCCTCCTCATAGAACCGTTGACTTTCATATTGATCTCGTACCTGGCGCAACTCCTTCGCTAAGGCTCCTTACCGTCTTGCACCTTCCGAGATGCAAGAGTTATTCAGTCAGCTACAGGAACTGCTCGACAAGGGTTTTATTCATCCAAGTGCCTCTCCGTGGGGTACTCCTGTTTTATTTGTCAAGAAGAAGGATGGTTCATTTCGCATGTGTATCGACTATCGTGAACTTAATAAGCTTACCGTGAAGAATCGTTACCCTCTACCTCGTATTGACGACCTGTGTGACCAACTACAAGGCGCGTCCTATTTCTCTAAGATCGATCTTTGATCTGGATATCATCAGTTGTGTGTCCTCGAAGATGATATTCCTAAAACCGCTTTTCGTACTCGTTATGGACACCACGAGTTCGTGGTTATGCCTTTTGGGCTGACCAACGCACCCGCTGTGTTCATGGATCTTATGAATCGTGTGTGTAAACCCTATTTGGACCATTTTGTGATAGTCTTTATTGATGATATCCTCATTTATTCTAAGTCCAAAGCTGATCATGCTCGTCATTTACGTCTTATGCTTGAACTTTTACGTGGTGAACGTTTGTATGCTAAATTTTCTAATTGTGAGTTTTGGATCGATGAAGTGCAATTTCTTGGTCACGTCGTTAGTAAGCAAGGTATTCATGTTGATCCGTCTAAGATCGAATCCGTGAAGAATTAGAGTACGCCTAAATCCGCGTCTGATATTTGTTCTTTTCTAGGATTGGCTGGTTATTACCGCCGATTCATCTCGGATTTTTCCAAATCGTTGTACCTCTTACTACGTTGACATGAAGAGAGAAACCTTTTGCTTGGGGTCCCGAGCAAGAGGAATCTTTTTAGACTCTTAAGACTCTTTTGTGTAATGCTCCTGTACTTACGTTACCCGATGGGAATGACGATTTTGTGGTATATTGTGATGCTTCAAACCGTGGATTGGGTTGTGTGCTCATGCAGCAGGACAGGGTTATCGCTAATGCTTCTCGTCAACTCAAGGTACTTGAGAAAAACTATACTACTCACGATCTGGAGCTTGGTGCAGTTGTCTTTGCGTTAAAGATCTGGCGACACTACCTTTATGGTACAAAGTGTGTGGTCTTCACCGACCATAAGAGCCTTCAGCATATCTTTGACCAGAAGGAACTGAACATGCGACAGAGACGTTGGGTGGAACTACTTAACGACTACGACTGCGAAATTCGCTATCATCCTGGCAAGGCGAATGTAGTGGCCGACGCTCTTAGTAATAAAACTCATTTTAAGGCTATTCGTATCTCTAGTGATCTCCATGCGTGTATTCGTGAAGCGCAATATTCGTCAGCTAATGATGGTAATCTAATGGTGGAAATTCGTGGTGCTAGTGTGGATTAGCTTGAAACTAAATCTGATGGTCTTTAGTACTATCTTAATCGCATCGGGGTGCCAGATCGCGATAATCTACGCGAGCTCATTATGAACGAGGCTCACAAATCTCGCTACTCTATTCATCCAGGTGCCGATAAGATGTACCAGGATCTACGTATGACTTATTGGTGGCCTGGCATGAAGAAGGACATTGTTGTGTATGTTTCTAAGTGCCTTACTTGCTTGAAGGTGAAGGCTGAACATCAGCGTCCTTCTGGACTTTTGGAGCAACCTAAGATCCCAGTTTGGAAATGGGATAACATTGCTATGGATTTTATTACCAAATTACCCCGTACGCCTTTTGGTCACGACAGTATCTGGGTGATTGTTGATCGTTTGACCAAATCGGCCCACTTTCTTCCAATTCGTGAAGATTATAAAGTGGAGAAACTTGCTCGAGTCTATACCGATGAGATTATATGCCGTCATGGCATACCTCTTGACATAATCTCAGATCGTGATGGTCGTTTTACTTCGCGTCTTTGGCAAACATTTCAGTCCGCTGTGGGTTCGCACTTGAATCTTAGCACGGCCTTTCATCCTCAGACTGATGGACAGACCGAGCGTACTATTCAAACCCTAGAGGATATGCTCCGTTCTTGTGTCATCGACTTTGGTGGTAAATGGGATGTACATTTACCATTGATTGAATTCTCGTACAACAAAAGCTATCATTCCAGTATTCAGATGGCTCCTTTCGAAGCTTTGTATGGCCTCAAGTGTCGATTTCCTCTCAGCTGGCATGAGATTGGTGACAAGCAGTTTACTGGCCCTGAAATCATTCAAGAGACAACGGATAAGATTCTTCAGATCCGTGATAACTTGATCAAGGCTAGGGGCAGACAAAAGAGCTATACTGATGTTAGGCGTAAGCCTCTGGAATTTGATGTTGGTGACCGAGTTCTTCTCAAGGTATCTCCCTGGAAGGGAGTAGTTCATTTTGGTAAGAAGGGAAAACTCGCTCCTCGCTATGTGGGTCCTTTCAAGATACTCGAAAGGATTGGTAAGGTGGCGTACAGAATCGACTTGCCACAAGAACTAAACAATGTGCATCCAGTGTTCCACATATCTAATCTACGTAAATGCCTAGCCGACGAGGAACTTCAGGTTCCCCTTGAGGACTTGCAAATAAATGAAATTGTGTAATTTGTGGAGAAACCGATCGAAATCATGGATCAAGCTGTCAAGCGTCTGAGGCGCAGCAAAATTCCCATTGTTAAGGTTCGATGGGAAGCAAAGCGTGGCACCGAATTCACTTGGGAGTTGAAAAGTGATATGAAGTCCAAGTATTCGCAGCTCTTTGAACAGTCTTCTTCTAAGATTTCAGGGATGAAATCTCCTAAAGGAGGGGAGACTGTAACGCCCAGCGTCCCTAAACTTTAGACATTTGACAGATCTAGTCCCTGAACTTTATCTAATTGGCAAATCTAGCCCCTGTACTATTTAATGTGTGACATTTTGATAATTTGGTAATCTATATACTTGGAATGTCTAAATCTATATTTGGAATGTCTAAATCTATATGCTTAGAATGCCTAACCCTATATTTGGAATGTCTAAATCTATGTTGGAATGCCTAAATCTACGTTTGAAATGTCTAAATCTAATTGGTGCATGACTCTTGAGACTCGTGAAACTTGATTCTTGGTTGAACGAGAGACTAGAGCCTTGTCACTGGCGGAATCTATTAATCTTGGGAACTTTTGGTGTTTATGATGTAATCTAGTTATTCTCATACCAAATGATATGCAACGCTTAATCTAACTCGTGAAATGAATCAAGGATGGGAATGCGGAAAGGGTGGATTGACCGAGTGGCAATCCGATCGGATGACCACCCGATCGGATGGTCACTCGATCGGACCACCAACCGATCCGTGCACACCACCCCTCTTCACACACTCTGACACTATAAATAGGCCTGTCACATCACCATTCTCACTGATGTGACAGCCTTACTCGAGCAGACGCATGCACACTACTTTTTCCTCATTTTCTTGGCGATTTCGGTATATTTTACACTAGATCCTTGTACTTTCTTGATCTACACTTCATTCTCTATGTGATTCACCTTTGAAATCACACTTTTCACCGTGGAATCTCTCGGATCTAAGCTCTTGAGGGTGATGTCATCCTGGTGTTTTGTGCAAACCGCCATATGATGTCATTCCTAACAAGATCTAGCTCAGATCTAAGGAATTTCAGGTGTTTTGCACCAAATCTAAGCTAGATCTAGGATTTTTATAATAAAACTTAAGTCTCCTTCATCTTTTCTTCAATCTTTCACTTTAAACGGTGAAATCCGGGCATAAACGGACTGTAGACTTGATGATAGTCTAGAGTATGTTTAGAAATGGATTGATGCCGGAGAAGACGACCATGGAACGGATTCCGACATGAACTGATTGTAAATAGACGACTGACCGGACAGGGGTGATTCCCATCTGATCAGAACGACTGAAGGACGATGAGTTTACTGTTGTCTCAATACGTCCCGTACCGTCATCGTTAGTCTAGAAATGTCACACCCCCAAAATCCACATGCGGAGTATCACCGCTTGGAGGCGTGACTGACCAGGATCCAGCCACCAATCATATTGAACAAGCATGTAAGTAATTATAAAAAAATCCAACCAATACAATTGGTGTCCAAACAAAACATAGTTTAAGTTGCAAGCGGAAGCATAACGATTAAATCCCAAAACCAAATATAAGTTCAAATGTCTCAATATTTAACATGGCACACAATTGTCCATGTCCCACAACGACTCTTCTCCATGCAAGCTCCAGCTAAGTACCTATTGACCTGAAAAGCATGTAGTAACGAGTCAACAACAATGTTGAGCGAGTTCACAGTTGGGTGTTTGTTTTAAGTTGTTTCGAAAACAGTTTCCTTTAACTGGCATCCCTGCCGTGGGGGTTACCCCATAGTTGAAAACGTGATTTGTTTATCCCATTTACTCTGGCAATCCAGCCGTGGGGGCTACCCCATGTTTAGTTATCTGGCTTTTTGGCCGTGGGGGCTACCCCATGTATATACTACTAGACTCGTTACCATATCGACTGCTGACTGTAGTCATGTTTATGTGCCCTGAACTGTCAATGTCTATCATCATTGACGTGCCCAGATCCATTAGTTTACGCCCGTCCTCTGCGTCACGGTGTGAGGTTTGTCAAACCTAAATGGCGCTATCTAACTAATGACCCGCTCGCCATTGGCCTGGCGATTAAGTCGATATAAAAAGGAGGGACTTCGTGATAGAGTTTTGGTCTAGTGAAATGTAAACTGTCCATGAGGACGAGGAATTATATTCCTTAACCAGTACTGTCCTACCCAAGAAGGACGAGGAATCCCTATTCCTTAACCCATTCCCAACCCCTGGGAATCCCATGCTTTGTAGAAAGTGTGAACTCACCTTAGGTTAGCTCGGCAGATAAACGAAAGGTCAATCGAGTTGCTAGAGGTCAACCACGTCCTAACATGGTTACCATACAAGTCAGGTATAGGTTCAAGTAGTGCACGTATGTTTACACATAGATAGCAAGTTACGAACACGTATTGATCATGGCAAACATGTAATTCACTTAAACAGTCAAGTCCACATAATACCCAACGTGTGCGACTCAGAAGGTTGGACTCGCACAAGTTCATTAGCCCAATAGTCTTGTGCGATTCACTAAATGAAGCCCAAAGATACCCGGCCCAAATAACATAAGCAGTTCAGTAAGTAAACGGCCCAAATAAATAAACATAGACCTCTTGTGCGATCCGGATGGCTTGTGCGATCCGGATGGCTTGTGCAATCGGAAACTAGCCCGGCCCAACATGCACCCGGCCCAACCAATTAACAAAGCATAACTTGTGCGATTCGTTTAATCTTGTGCGACTGATGGCACCTTGTGCGACTGACACTTGTGCGATCAGATTAGGTCTTGTGTGACCTGATCTTGTGCGACCGAGAGAACTTGTGCGACTGGTTTTACTTATCCGAAATTTATGCTACTTAGTTATATCAATCAACAGTTTCCATCTTTACCAAATCAATCAACACAATTAACAGTTTCCATACCAACAATAATCGATCAAACAAATGTTTTTATCAATTGATTCACATGAACCCTAATCCGTTTCAAGCATAAACAATATCCTAAAACATTCAAACTATCCGATTTAAAGCTTTCAACATCAACAAACAACCCATCTGAAAGGCAGAAACATCACAGCCGCTTAACACCTATTCGGTTCTAAATCATCAACTCTAAACCATTCTAACCGTAAACACATCACAGCCAAGTAACTATACATTTGGTTCTTGATTAATATCGTGCAATATGAACATTATCGATTGTACATGTGAGCCGATTTTAAGGACATCAATATTAACAGTTTACCTCATCATCAATCATATATCATTTACAAATCATCACATGAGACATGTATAATCACAACATCACATAACATACAATCGATAGTTAGACACTAACCGGTTAGAGAATGGGATGAGAGTTGATCCGAACGATAAAGCTTCGAGAAAGACACTCCTTGTTGCCGTCGGGTTTGAGAGGAAGAAAGAGAGCTAGGGTTTGTGTGTTTAGAGTGTTTGACAAACAATGAAGAGTATACCCCCCTCCTATGAGGTTATGCGCAAATAAGAGAATGGGCCGAACCCATTACAGGTTGCCTTTGTGGTTCGAGTGCAAGGTGTGTGGCCTAACAAAGGCTTGTACGATCGGGTTGTGTTGTGCGATCCGAGTTATCATATATATATATATATATATATACATACACACATTCGCATAATTCAAACATAAAGTCTCATAACATTCATTAAATCAACGTATCAGATTATCACACAAGGTTCACATATGTTACATAAGTTCAAAACATGCTACACTTAGCACAAAGATAGGTTCTGAAATACGAGTTGTCACAAGAAACTTAGAAGTTTTACAAAGTCATAAACGGAACAAGGGTCACTCGATCGAGTGACAACCCGATCGGATGACCATCCGATCGAACAGCCACTCGATCGGGTAACAGTTGTCTACCAAATTTAGATACTTTGAAACTTTTTTCAGAAAACTTAGAACTTTGGAAATCTCAATCGAGTGGCAACCCGATCGGATAGCCATCCGATCGAGCTGCCATCCGATTAAGGTGACTAGCACACTAAACTTAATACTTGGATCGAGTGGTGACCCGATCGGATAGCCATTCGATCGAACAACCATCCAATCCCTCCTCGCTTTGTGGAATTTGAATCAAGTGGCAACCCGATCGGATGGCCATCCGATCGGGCAGCCATCCGTCCTTCACACACTTGGCACTCGATCGACTGGCAATCTGATCGGATAGCCATCTGATCAGACAGCCATCTGATCCAGTGACTGTTCCGACACTTCGTGTAATCTCATTATTTTGTCCAACTCTTATCTGTTGTAATCTAATCAGGCTAACTTTAAAAGAGCTCCCTTTGATCCAATAACGGTCTATACCATTAAGCAATCAATGTGAGTATACTCAATCCCTTTTTGCTTTAAACTTTGGGATGTAACATGTATTCTATCAAACTACGAAACTTGAGACTTTGCAAACTAAAATCTATCCTACGTGTATGTGAAAACTTGTGCATTCTAGTATTTTATTATGTGCTATGTGATGTTTAATCTACGGTGTGTAGTTCCGCCTTAACAATAGTAGCGCTACAGGGGGTGCACCTCTCCCATTATTCTCAGGGGGTATTGTTAGGAGGATTCTAGTTTACCTTGAGTCTTGGGTAAACACCAAAGCATCGGGATACTTGGGCTATCACTGCGTGGACTGCGACACTAGCATGGCTGAAACTATTTTATTCTACTTACATTGTGGATATGAGTTGTTTTAATCTATTATTCTATTATCAAACTTGTATACTCGCCAATACTTTCGTATTGATATTTTAATACATGTTGCAGGCTGATAGGTGCTATGGGAACTCATGGAAATCAAGCTAGGGCGATGCCTAGAAACGTCATGTAGCTAATAAAACTTTAAGAAAATATTTGGTTTTGATGTAATTTGGTACTTGTTGTGTTGGATATTAGTTTTAGACTATTATGCATGAAATCAATTTAAATTCTATTGAAATATCTAATGTTATCGAACTTCATGAGAAATCTGAACGCTTAGTGCTCGCACCCCGATGTTTCTGCCATCGGTTTGGGTGTGACAAGAAGGGGGTTGGGTATGACCGGAGAAGGAGGGACGTCGAAGATTCACCGATCACCTGCCGGTTCTTCCGATCATCCTTGTCGGAGAAGTAACGAGCAAGAGAGATGGGGGATCGGGTTTGTGAAGGAGGGAGAAGGAGATGTGTGGCACTCGTAGGAAAACGGACGGTCGCCACATTTTAGCTCCGGTCGCTGGAATTCAGAGAGAGGCAGAGGTGAGCATGAGTGGGGGCTACGGTTTGCTAGTGATGAAGGAGATGAGATGCTTTTATACTCTAAGAGTTTTAGGTGGGTTGGGCCTTAAGCCCGTTAACGTCTCTAATCTCTTGCACGGCCCAATCTCGTTCCTAACATCTGTTTTTTTCGAATCCAAAGGCATAAAATGGTGTATAATACTATTTTAAGGTTTAAATACGTGAAATAGTGTCGGTGTTCGATACTGTTCGCGTTCGTTTGTCGGTCGCGTTAAAAGCGCGTAAAAATACGTAGTTTTTTCGTTTTTAATTCACTTTTCGATCAGATTTCAATGGTGATTCTAAAAATATGAAACGAACACGAATTTTCTAAAAAAACATGCGAATGCAAAAATACGAGGCGTTACAGTCTCCCCTCCTTTAGGCAATTTCGTCTCGAATTTTTTTCAAGAGGAAGATCTTAAGAAGGATGGAAGGATAGGTTTGACATCTATACATAACGGTTTTAGATGTAACGACCAACTACGGGCATTTGCACATGAATAAAGAATAGAAAGGTAGCTTCAAAAGTAAGGAGGTAGATTAGGATTCGAACGTTTAAACTGATTTATTGTAAACGAGGTTCGTATAAAAGACAGAGAATAATGGAGAGTAATAAGAGTATAAAAGTGAACGATTGACCTTTAATAAACGAATACAAGTATAAGAATAGCCTAAGTATTGGATAGACAAAAGTAGTGTGCTAAGAATGGAGTCTCGTCGTGGATAATCGGATATAATGCGTTTGTGAGTTGTTTAAAGTTTGTATTAGGTCAAAAAGCTCTGCAAAACACCGAATTTCTCATGGCACGTTTTACGAAAGTTTGGTAACATGATGAAAACACTTATATATAGGAAGTACCAGCGGCGTATCCACCTTGTTTTGACCATGTTACATCTGTTTCGTTATTCGTGTCGTGTTACGTCCCGTGTCTTACCATACACAGTAGTACACTCTATGATTCTCATGCCCCTATCACTATAATCCCGTGTGCACCCGCAATTATTTTGATCATCGCGGATCCACATAGCTTGTACTAGTTGTGTATGAATCAGGGTATACATAAATTTAAAAATAAGAATGTATACGTATAAGAATGTAGTGTATAAGCAAGTCCATGCTTAAGTATGTATGAGACCCACGTAAGCGAATCCCTCGGATTCCGCTCACGTACAGGTACGAATGTATGAATCATGAGTATGAATGTAAGCATGCGTATGAATATATATGATAGTATAAGTATGAATAAGTATGCTGGTATGAACATGAAACGTATGAGTATGAACATGAAAGAGTGAGTCAGTATGAATGTAAGTATGTATAAGTAATGATAATTGTGTGTACGAAATAAATCGAATACAACAAATTTGAGCGTGTAAAATGATCAAGGATTTTTGGGTATGTAAAACGAATGATATGTGAAGTTGTCGTGTGATATTGACTAAAAGGTGTACGATGGTATGCGTGTAAAGTTGTTTAAGCGAAACGTTGAGTTTATCGAATCGAAATAGATTGAGTTTGACTAGTAATGTAGATTCTAGCCTGTAATGTAAGAATAATATAAGGTACTTATTGGTTATACGTAACGTATTTTGTAAGGAATGGAAATGCTACTTTTGTTTTAAAAGAAGATTTACGTAAGTTGAAGATTGTCGGTCCCCATGAAGTCTTCTTGCCCACGTTTTTAGAAATTTGAATGTCGTATTGAGTATAAAGTTTCATTGTAAATAATAAGTTCGTATTATTCCAAAGGATCTTGCACTAAAATATGAAATTTGAAATTTGGAGGTTCTTGTGAAAACGTTGATTCTTAAAAAAAGTTTAGCAATGAAAATGATTCGTTGGTTTTGAAAAGAGTTTGTGGTAAAACAATCTTACAATATATATAAGATCTTATCAATATATGAGAAAGTTAGTTTGATTTACGACTGAGAATGAAAGTCTTTAGTATAATGATATAACGTGAGCGCGTTTTAGTGATTAGGTTAAATAAGAAGTTCATGGGCAAGAGATCCATTGGGCCGATTAAATTGATAGGTAGCATTTCGCAAGGTTTTGAAATTCGAGTGACAAAACGTTTTAAGGCATGATTAAGAATTTTCGTGTATGTGATTTACGTGAAATAGATCATGAGATAAAGGATACGTTCCATAAAATAATAAATTTTGAAATTCACATAAGTAAGGATTTTGACGAATGATAAAGGACTTAGGTGTAAAATATGATTGTGTTGTATGATAAAGTCCCTTTTGAAAGAAAATTTTGGTAACGATCACCTAGGTAAGGGAATCACCCCTAACTCGTCTGTGAGGTTATTGTAAGAAAAGAAGGAGTGGAGTTAATCGTCAACGTAAGGAAATCACTCATATCTCGATGACATGTCTCCATTTTGGTGTTACAAAGAATGTAAACAAAATTGAGTGACGTTTTAAAATCATGCATATATATAAATGTATGAAAAGTTTTGGTATGATGTGTGTGTGAGGGAAAGAAAAAAAAATGATCTCGAAAATATATTTGAATTTGAAACAAGAGAATTGTGTCATATAAAATTGATAATAGTAAAACGTAGGTTCGACTAAAACTTGGATTGTTCCAAATCGAAACTTTGACTAAACCAAAGTGGTCGAAAAGTCCTTTGAATTTGAGAAACATGCTTTGGCCTAATAGGTGGAATACTCTCGCCGATATCTTGGTTAACGGTATTCACCCTTCCAGTTACTACATGTTCCAAATCAATCGGAATTCGAGACTTGGCGGGATTTTTGAAAATCAAGGAGTGGAACTAGTCGACAAGATGCGGGTTTCACCCCTAACTTGACGATTTCATGGCCTAAGTGTGGTTGGTACTCGTCGGGTCAAAATTTAATTTCGACTTGTTGACGAGGGTCCACAAAAATTTGAAATTCGAAATTACCATTAAGATGTGGATTTCACTCCTAACTTAATGGTGAATTTCGTGCAAAAATAGAATCAAGCGGAATGAGAGTCGTTTACCGAATTGTGGATTTCACGCCTATTTTGGTAAACTCGTCTCGTTTGTATAATATGAGTGTTTTCGAGTTTTAGTAAAATTGAGTAAAATGCATTAGGACAGCGTAAGTTGAGGAATAATGAAACAAATATTTACACATAAGAAGGTATGTCAAGAGTAACACATAAAGAACAGAACAACTAAACAAGCAATCACACATAATAAAGCAAGTATAGCATGTCAAGTGTTAACACATAAGTAACATGTATGTTTAAATGATCGAAAGAGAATAAATAAAAGCAAATAAAGTAGCATGCAAGTAGTTTCAAACAAAGCATAAGAATAAAGCTCTAGAACTATAGACTAGGTAAAAAGCATGGAAATTTTTTCCTAATTCCCTATAGTTATGGCTTTGATACCAATCTATCACACCCCAACCGATGGCTGAAACATCGGAGTGAGACGAAAACGAGATTGCAAGAGACTTCATAACACTATTTGTGACAATATTTAAATAATGGATTTCATTTCATTTCTACAAGTCAATTACAAGGATTAAAATCAAATACAACAACTTGATATACGATACGTTCAATCAATGTTGTAGAAGGCGCTAGGCGCTAGTCGGGCGGTGAGGTACAGCCTAGGGATTAATCGGGATTAATCGGAATGGGATTTTTATATGTATTTTTTCAAAATTATATATATATACCCAATAATATAAAAATAATACTTCAAAATTCACATAAATACTTCAAAATTCACATAAAAATTCAAAAATTAACCAACTTTTGACCAACTAGGACCGATTAATCCTGACTAGGACCGATTAATCCCGACCAGGACCGATTAATCCCGACCAGGACCGATTTTGAGCAAAAAAACCATGGTCCGATTAGTCCGACTAGACCGACTTTTGACCGACTAGGACCGATTTTGACCTGGACCGATTAATTGGCCGATTTGCTCAAATTTAGGCGATTACTAGCCGACTAGCGCCTAGGCGGCGATTAATCGGCCGCCTAGGCCGATTTCTGCAACAATGCGTTCAATGCAAGAATACAACAAGTACCAACTGATACAACGAAATAAAGCTTAAGATGTCTATGTGTGTATCTAAGCATCATCTCTAATTCAATTTTCAAAAAGTCGTCATCCTCAACCTGTAACATGTTTAAAATAAAGATCAATGCAAAAGCAAAGGCGAGTATACAAGTTTGTTCATACGTAGCATAAAAAGATAGGTTTCAAAAAATTCCATGTGGCAAGCTCTTGATACAAGACAAACAATAAAATCGGCATGTGTTCAACATATCAAACCAATGATGAAACACAATATGCTCATAACATAACCTCAAGTCTACGGGCAGTGCGTTAATCCTATAGCGCTATATATGTCACGGATAGGCTCGTACGAAGTTAATGATAAGTCTAACACAAGATGTAATTAACCCAAGTTTAAAGTATCAAGTATTCAAATAAGCATGCGTGTATGAGGAATGTTTGTGTAATATGAATAAAGTTTGTTTGTAAGTTAATAAATAACATGTTACACCCCAAAAAGTGGTAAACGAAAAGGGGTTCAAGTATACTCACATAATTGCTAAGTCTTCTGATTATCCAAATGTTGACGAGTGTAAGAGATGAGAAGGATGGAGCACCGAGGTCTCGAGATTATAAGTGGTTGTGATTGCGACTCCTTGTAAAATAACGCACGAGTAAAGATTGGAACAATTTAAGAGAACGAACGGAAGTGTTTAGCCTAGATATTTAAAATATCACGAACTTATTATTATTTAAGAGTTAAATAAATTAATTTATTTAGACAATTTATCTCAGTATTAACCTTTAATATTATAAAAGGGATTATAATGAATTGTTTATTATTCTTGGAGTTTATTATAAAAAAATATTTATTTTATAAATTTACGGTTTATAAAGATTCTAACAAGAAAGAATTTTAGATAAAAACTCGATTAATTAATAATGGATTTAGGGATTAAAAAGGTTTTAAAAGAACTTTTAAAAGAATAGAATTTATAGAGGTTTTATTATGAAACTAAAGGAAAAGAAATGGATTTTAAAAGAATTAAAATCTCAAAAAGTGGTCAAAATAAGTATACATTTATATTTATGGTTATAAAAAAGTTAGTTGAATCCGATACGCTTTGTTTTATAATTAACCACGTATCGTCTCACGGATTTTTACAAAAACGGGCAGAGTTTCCTCTGTTTTTTGGACGATCCTGACAATGCAAGTTGTCGTTATAATTCTCAAAACTCAATACACAATAAACGAACAATATAATCATATGATTCTACTACGTACGTTTATAACTACAAGTTTTTTTTTCTAAAGTTCGGTTCTGCGATAAGATATTAATTAATACAAACAATGCGATTTATAATTCCGCCACCGTTATTCGAATCTCGCGTTTAACCCGCTAACCCGAACCCGAAACAAAACTGAACCGGCTGACCAGCTATGACCGAGTTAACCCGAGCCGAATCTGAAACGAAACCCAAACTAAAATGAACCGAATGAGAACCGAAATAATCGAAATGAACCGAAATGAAACCTGAAACTGACCTGATAGTCTGATCGAAGTCAACACGAAACTCAAACTTGAACCGAAAACCCAAGCTGAGCCGTCTCCACTGCCGACGCCAGCTGCCGACGCGCGTCGGCTCGGTTGTTCATCGTAGACCCGAACCAGAACAAGCAAAGCCCAAACTAATCAAAGCTAACATGAACCTGTGGAACCGAGACCCGTATCAACCGAAACCGGAACAATCTGAACCCGAAATCAAACCGGAAACCTCAAACTCAAACCCTCTGAACCGAAACGCCCCCAAACTGAAACCGAGTCGCCTGTCACTGTTTGCGGCGGCGCTGCCATCGAGGTGCTCACCCGTCGCGCCGGTCAGACAAGCGAAGGAGATGGTTACGATGTGTGAGTGGGAGAGAGAGAAGGGGTTGGGTATGACCGGAGAAGGAGGGACGTCGGAGATTCACCGGTCACCTGCCGGTTATGCCGATGATCCTTGTCGGAGAAGTAACGAGCGAGAAAGATGGGGGATCAGGTTTGTGAATGAGGGAGAAGGAGATGTGTGGCACTCGTCGAAAAACGGACGGTCGCCGGATTTTAGCTCCGGTCGCCGGAATTCGGAGAGAGGCAGAGATGAGCATGAGTGGGGGCTAGGGTTTGCTAGTGATGAAGGAGATGAGATGCTTTTATACTCTTAGAGTTTTAGGTGGGTTGGGCCTTAAGCCTGTTAACGTCTCTAATCTCTTGTGCGGCCCAATCTCGATCCTAAACATCTGATTTTTTTTCGAACCCAAAGGCATAAAATGGCGTATAATACTATTTTAAGATTTAAATAAGTGAAATAATGTCAGTGTTCGATACTGTTCGCGTTCCTTTGTCGGTCGCGTTAAAAGCGCGTAAAATGCGTAGTTTTTCCGTTTTTAATTCACTTTTCGATCAGATTACAATGGTGATTCTAAAAATATGAAACGAACATGAATTTTCTATAAAAAAAACATGTGAATGCGAAAATACGAGGTGTTACAATTTTAACCTTGGGTGCTTTGACACCTTCAATTGTTGAGAAGTCCATTGCCATAATATTTTTCAAGAATGTCACACTCATTAGACCAAGTGGGTTTGAATTGATATTTTTCAATTTCCTTAAAAGTTAAGGATCCTTCTGATTTTTCTATAACAATTTTCTTACCATTTTGATCAGTGACTTTTATTTCTTGACCAGCCAAATTTGTGGGAATTATTTCAACAAAGCCAGAGTCATTTATAGCAGTGTTTTCAGAAACTTGGTCATTTTTTCTAAACCCAATACCAAATTTCACATTGCTTTTGTTCTGCTTTTCAAGCATCAACTCATAACTTTTACAAGATTCTACCCATTTCTCACAAGTGATTTGGGTAGACTCAAGCTTCTTTTTCAGCTCTGGTATTTTTCTACCATAGTTTGGAGTTGATCTTTGATTACGCTTGAATCATGTTTTAGACTGTTAATTTCATTTTCTTTTTCAAACAATTTGGATTCTAACTCTTTAAAAGTTTTCTCAAATTGTACTTCATCATTTAATATCTTGTTTCTAAGGTTTTTATTCACCTATTTGATGTTATCAAAAACAATAATGCATTTATCTGAACACAAGTCTTTGAGAGCTTGAGGTGATACCTTAGCAGCAGCCATCTTGGCACAATCACATTCACCATCACACAAACTGGAATCCCATGGATCAGCAAGAGCTTCCAACAAAGGTTCTATCAGTTTTTCAACAATATTTTCATCTAACAACTGTTCACCAACATTTTCTTCTATAACATCTATTTCAGCATTCTCTTTTACCAACTCAGAGTTGGACTCTACTTCCTCTAATTCAAGCCCTTCTGGTATTGTTTCTAGTGCCATAAAAAAAATTCATCAAGTTTCTTATCAGAATTAGCAACTAGAACAAATTTTCATCAGTTAAATCCTCGGGGGTAAGCTGCTCCAATCAACAAAGCCTTGTCTAAAGAAGCTCTGTTGACCGGCCTCTGCATGAGCAGATGTTTGTGCAGCTTATGGTGCAGGTTGCACTTGGACCTAAGGTGCTGGGGCTTGAATATATGGAATTTGAGTAACAGTGGTTTGGACATATTGGACAGGAACAGTGTTTACAGGGTGTGCAAAATGAGCAGTGCTTTGCATCTGAAGTGCAGGGGTATATTGGGAATAATGAACAATGTTCTGGGTTTTTTGAGGTCTTGGACTGGGATGCGTAATTATGGGACCACTGGTTTGGCTCCTACATTCCCTAGCAAAGTGACCAAGCCTATTACACTTATAACACTTTATCTTTGATTTATCCAACCCAACCTTTAAGTTCCCATGCAACCCTTGAAAGTTCCTACTAGTTCTTTTATAAAGCTTGCTTGTTCTCACACTCAATAAGGCAAGTTGATGTAAAATGTTCATTTCTTCCAGATCTGTGGGGTCAAAATGTTGAAGGTCATTTAATTCAAATGATAAGTTGTCAGAAATCTGGTTTTCTCCATTTACTGTGAAAGCAAAGTTGGGTGAGTAAGAATCAGAGTTGAATGCTCCACCAGATGTTATGTCAATGAAATGATCATAACTCTGATCCTTACTTCTACCAGATGTTTCTTCCTGACCAAAAAGTGTTGTACTACCAAAAGAGTAGTCATCAACCACCTATCCTGACTCCTGTAGCTTTGTTTTCTTGTTAAGCTCTCTCTCTCTCTCTCTCTCTCTCTCTCTCTATCTATCTCTCATAAGTGAGGAGCCTACCATGAAGCTGAGTCAAACTCATCTCCTTAAAACCCACAGAATTTCTAGTAATAAAGACTATAGTGTCCCATTTTTCTGGTAG
Source organism: Helianthus tuberosus (assembly GCA_030545235.1). NCBI lineage: Eukaryota > Viridiplantae > Streptophyta > Magnoliopsida > Asterales > Asteraceae > Helianthus > Helianthus tuberosus. Next base: position 4,354,781 of record CM060430.1, read on the forward strand.
TGATCTAAGAAATCTACTATTTAAAGTTGAATTAGCATATTCTACTTTTACCAGTTTTAGCTCACTAATTAGACAACTAAACCTTTCAAATTGTTGGGTTAATGACACTCCTTTGACATGACAAAACATTTCATATTTTTGGTTTAAAACCACTCTGTTTTTCTCAATGACCTCTTCTGTACCACTGAATTGCTCTTTTAGTGCATCCCATAACTCCATTGCACTATTACAATGTAATAGGCCAGCATACATATCATTGGGTAGTGTTGTAGCAACTATACTGAATGTTTTAGCATCTAACTCAATTTTCTGAAAATCCTGCTCGGAGTAATTTTCAGGTTTCTTAGGTACTTGGACCTTGGGATCTTCTGCACTCGGCACCATCGGAACATGTGGTCTAAAGATAACCGATTTCTAGCATCCGATGTTTTGTCGTGCAAGTACATGACCCATCCTATGTTGCCAGATATTATACTCAGATCTGACAAGCATAGATGGTTTATACAGGGTGCCAGTGTTATGAGGATCTTGTGTGTTTTGAGACATTTTGGTTGTTTTACAAGGATTTTGTTTAAACTACTTTGAACGTGATTAAACTTTTAACTCTAGTTTACAACTTCCTACGAACAAACGATATCAGTGAAATGAGTTGATCTTTTATATCAAATTAATTGTTAAATCATATTTGATTGACCAAAGCTCTGATGCCAATTGTTAGGATCTGAGTTTAAATTGTTTGTAAAAGTTTAAGATGGAAGATGTAAGAAGATAACAATTATCGAAATAATGCAACGGAATGAATATAAACTTTAATTCACAAACAATGAAAGATTTTCTTTCATCATGAATACTTTTAACTAATTGATTGAAATTACAATGATTCACGTATGCATGAAATACAAACTCCCCCTCAGCCTGAGACCACTCTATTTACTCGTACAAAATGTCAAGTGATGAAGTGATAAATAGAACAGTACATGCACTGTTCTATTTATAGTACAATGCAAACCTCTGAGGAATCTAAGCTGACGTCACCTAGACAGTGACATCTAACAACTTTTAACAACCTCTAGCCTCTGCTATAACTAATACACTGTTACATTCAAAACACTGATATACAACATCTGTTGATTCAACATCTGATAAGCCTTATCCTCTATTGAGCCTAAGTAGACCTTCTTCATCAGACTTTGTCTTCTACAATTAAAGGGTGATCAGACCTTTGCTCTCAGCAGACTTTAGTCTTCATTAGTGGTTTACTTTGGCAGACCTTGTGAATCAGCAGACTTTAGCTTTTAACAGACCTTTGGTTGCAGCAGTTGTTTGATGCCTTTGCCATTGGGAGGAGATTGATTTCAAGCATTGTTATTATGGATCAGTTGATTGTAGACTATTTTGGCTTTCAATCATCTGTTGTTTTGGTGGGTTCACATAAGCCAACAGTAACCTCTATAACGAGATGAAATGTGGTGCAGAAGATCAACTCGTAACCAAATCCGATGGTATTCTTCACTATCTCAATCCTGTATGGATTCCTAATCGTGATGCCCTTCAAAAACTCTTGATGAAGGAGGCGCATAAATCTTAATATTCTATTCATTCTGGCACTGATAAGATGTACCACGATATGCGTATATCTTACTGGTGGCTGGCATGAAGAAAGATATCACCACCTTCGTTTCAAAGTGTCTCACTTGCTCCAAGGTCAAAGCTGAACAACAACGTCCCTCTGGCCTACTCGAACAACCAGAAATTCCCGTCTGGAAATGGGAGAGTATCGCAACGGACTTTATTACTAAGCTTCCTCGTACTTCATCTGGTCATGACAGTATTTGGGTGATCATTGATCGATTGACCAAGTCTGCTCACTTTCTCCCTATTCATGAAGATTACAAAGTCGAGAAAAATGGCTCGTATCTACACGGATGAAATCATTTGTCGACATGGTATCCCCATTGACATCATCTCGAACCGTGATGGTCATTTCACCTCTCATCTTTGGCAAACATTTCAATCCGCTCTTGGTACTCACTTCAATCTTAGTACCACTTTCCATCCTCAATCTGACGGTTAAACCAAGCGCACTATCTAAACTCTACAGGATATGCTTCGTTCTAGCGTAATCGATTTTGGTGGCAACTAGGATATGTACTTGCCTTTGATCGAATTCTTGTACAATAAAAGTTACCACGCGAGTATTCAAATGGCACCATTCGAGACATTGTATTGTCATAAGTGTCATTCGCCTATTTGTTGGCACGAGATCGGAGAAGCTCAAATCACCGGTCCCGAGCTTATACAAGAGACAACGGACAAGATCCTACAGATTCGAGACAACTTGCTAAAATCCAGGAGCCGACAAAAGAGTTATGCTGACAAGCGACGCAAGCCTTTGGAATTCAATGTTGGTGACTTTGTACTTTTCAATGTATCCCCTTGGAAGGGAGTAGTTCGATTTGGTAAGAAAGGAAAACTCGCTCCTTGCTATGTAGGTCCTTTCAAGATTCTCGAAAGGATTGGCAAGGTAGTGTATCGACTGGACCTACCTCAAGAACTCAACAATGTCCACCCAACTTTTCACGTCTCAAACTTGAAGAAATGTCTACCTGAAGAAGGACTTCAAGTTCCACTCGAAGATCTTCAACTCAACGAGACTTTGCATTTCGTGGAGAAACCTGTCGAGATCATGGACCAAGGAGTCAAGCAATTGAGGTACAGTCTAATTCCCATAGTTAAGGTACGATGGGAAGGAAAACGTGGCATTGAGTTTACTTGGGAACTCGAGAGTGAAATAAAGGCTAAGTATCCGCACCTGTGCGTTGCATCTTTCTCTTGAATAAATTTCGGGGACGAAATTTCCTAAAGGATGGGAGAATGTAACGCCTCGCCTTTTTGGAACTTTCCTTATTTAGAAAGTTTGTCTGTACTTCTATTTTTGGAACTTATAATCCATTTGTAATCGTATTTCATTTCCAATCATTGTAATCCGAGGCTATGATCGTAATAAAACTTAATCATTTTACATGAATTATACATTGATTATACATGCTTGTTATACATTCGTCTCTCAAGCAAACTCATACTTTTTTTACATACAATCAGTCGTAAATACATGTTTTGATACTCATTATACATATAATACTTATACATGCATTCACGATACTCAAATTATGTTTCATACATGTTTGATACTTGTAAATATGCTAAAAAGGGAACTTATGACTTGAAATAATAAAAACATCAAACTTCAAGGACTGAAATTAAATAAAATCAAACTTTCTGGAATAACGTAGTGCCGCACTACGCGGGGCCATCCTCCTTTTGCTTCTCGTGCCGCGAAGGGTGTTGATCAGCAGAACACTGTTTGCTGCATCGGGTTGGCCAATTTTTCCCACCATTTTACTCCCCAATCACTTCTAACCTTCATTAAACACTAAACCCTACTAACTCACTATATAAACAAGCTTCCTATCACTCATTTTCACTTTCCAAACTCCTCTACACTCTCAAATCTCTCTCAAATCAGTTGCAAACATCAAAACAAGGCAGAATCTTCTAAGAGCTAAAGTGAGTTCAAACTCACTTTACAAAGCTTGGAACACCTCTAGGAGTATTGTCATGGGTTTACCATGGTAAACCAAGGTGGAACATCACTATTTTGAGGTCCAAACTTTCTGTTGTGGAAGATTAACTTGTTAACTTTTATTAAACTTATAATTTCATACACAATCTTATGCCTACCTTGCTTCTAATCAAGTATATGGTTAGTGAGCTTGTGTATGGTTGATCTTATAAGTTTAGAGGTGCAAACACCCTCTAAACTTTCTGTTTTGATAGGGTTTAAGACAACCCACAAGTGTTAAAGCAAACCAAGCCTACCATAGTTCATATGGCGAGACTTGTACTTGATGAAAATGTGAACCTTGGATGCCATGGCTATCCTAACTTGTTCCACACCTCACTTGATGTTTTAATCTTGTTATTCCAATTAGCTTACTAGTCCTAAAGTAACACAACCCCGTCTAGCCTCCAACACTTGGTTCATTCCTTCCATGTTGAGACGGCACACCCGAGTTGATCTTACTTGGCTACTTGATGAAATGTAGATAGTTGTATATTTCCTTTTCATTCATGACCATTCGAATCATCCTTGTGATGATTTGTGCATTGGTGAATTCATACAATAAGGTTAATCTTACCTCCATGCTTGACTTATATGACATCTATGATACTTATGATGGACTTAGCTTTAGGATTACTATACAACATATACAAATATATACATATACATACATAACCGAACTCATGATGATAATTGGTTTATGATTATGTGTCGTGAACTTAGGTTGTTTTATCTAATGTTCTAAGCTCCTCGTTTTCGAATCTAATGGGCAAACTAGGACCCATGAAATCACATACAAACTTAGTCTCGAAACGAGTACTTAGACAAGATATATTTTATGAATACATACTTTTTTGTAATTTAAATTCCAATCTGAATCCTTCATCAAAATTCTAAATACTCACACAGCTTCGTTTACCCCATGTAGGGTGACCTCGGTGTTCCAACCTCTATCTCTTCAATTCGCGGGATTAACAAAGGAAAGCTTTGCAAAACCATGAGTATACTCGAACGCCCTCTTTAAATTTTACACTTTTGGGTGTAATATGTTTACATTATCAAATACACGCAATTACACTTATACTTTATGCAAACATAAACAATCCAATCATACATGCTTAAATACGTGATACTTGATTTGTATTCTTGGAACATTCTTATGTGATTCACTTGTCATTAACTTCGTACGAGCCTCCCCTTAACATGTATAGCGCTATAGGAGTAACGCACCGCCCATAGTCTTGTGGTCATGTTAAGTCTTTAATTCATGCGGTAATCAAAGGATTGACTTGTATAATTGCATGCCATGATTACATTAATCTAGTTAACTACTTTTACCATGTGGATTCGTTTAAACCTTTTTATATACTTATGTTATTATTAAACTTGTATACTCGCCAATACATTGTGTATTAAACTATACTTTTAACATGTTGCAGGTTGATGATGTTGATATTGACGAAGAAACACATTTAGACATACTAGATATATTGTTGAATTTTGTTGTTTCGTCTTTGAACAATGTTGTATTTTCTCTTTCAAATGTTGTACTTTGAATTTCAAATTGTTGTAACTTGGATTATTTGCAATGAAATGAAATCGGTTTTGATTAAATATTGTCACAACAGTGTTACGAAGTCTCGAACAATCTCGTTTTCGTCTCACTCCGATGTTTCCGCCATCGGTTGGGGTGTGACAGGTTAGGAGTAGCTACTATTTCAGATAAGATAAAGGGGGGAAGATTGAGATGGTTTGGGCATGTGAAGAGGAGGCAATTGACAAAACCAGTTAGAGCAGTAGAAGGCTTAACTGTGGAAGGGAGGAGGAGTCGAGGTAGGCCCAAGTTGATTTGGGATGAGCGGATTAGGAAAGATTTGCTAGAGTTACACCTCTCTAAGGACATGGTCCAAGATAGGGGTCTATGGAGATGTAGGATTAAGGTTAAGGACTTTTAGGAGTAGATTCATTAGGTCTGAGCATTGGGGCAGATGTTCAGTGTTTCTTTATGGTCTAGGCGGATTTTGCATTGTTTGTGTTTTTCATACATTTTACCTATCCACCACTTCTTTTGTTATTTAGTATTGCTCTTTTTAAAGATATGTGTAGTTTCTCGCTTTTCTACTATATGTCTTTGGTGTCGAGGGTCTCTTTGGAAGCAGTCTCTCTATCCCTAGGAATAGAGGTAAGGTGTGTCTACATCTCACCCTCCCCAGACCCTAACAATAGTTTTGCTATTTATAAGATTTACTGGGTACGATTGATTGATTGATTGAATTGATTCTCCTATGTTATTGTTACAAAGAGTTGGTGATTTAGTTCTAGGTTTATGTTCTCTAAGATTCTTCATGTGATTAGTAGTCACACATTCTTCATGTGAAAATAATGAAACCAAAATCACAGAATATGATGTCTTTGCACGTTCCCATTTGTATTTTTATTTTGTTACTTTTAATGTATGCAGTTTCAAACGTCTCGTTTGTGGTGTGCACAAATAATTTATATATGTATGAGTCATCGGGGGGCAAAAGTGAAATTGCACTAATTTTAACATTATTTTACTAATTTCGTGAAAATAACGTTGAAAGCGGGAGACGGTTAATCATGCATCATGTAGTGGCGTTGATAGTCGAAAGACAAGTGGGTACATGCACTAATCTGCCTTTTTGCCGAGAGTTATGCGCCTTATGTCCAAAGCTTGATGCAAAACTACTATGGAGTCAGGGGTCTCACTGGAAGCAGCCTCTCTAGTCCTATGGGGTAGAGGTAAGGTTGTCTACATCTTACCCTTCTCAGACCGAACCTTAGCTTTGCTATTGGTGTGATTTACTGAGTATGATGATGATGAATGTATGCAGTTCCAGAAAGGAGAAAAGGTACTCTCAATGTTTGGGACATTAGTTTCTCCAAAGCTTCGCTCTTCTCAACTTTCATTCCATACAGGTCAACTTTCAATAGCTATCTAATTTGGCTAGGAAACTTTTGATGTGGAGCGTTAAAGGTTTTGAACAAGGATCTTTGTACTTGATTTGATTTCTTGTTCGCTTTTAGAAAACATAAAGTGTTACAACGCGGGATAAATCCCGGTAATTTACAATCATTTGATTTCACGAAGAAATCTTTTATTTTTACAAAACATGTTTCTTTATTTTATACTGAGCCACTTCCTTGAGCTTGTAGTGCTGTATGGCACTTTTTCCTAGATCATAACAGATCACCTGAAACATGTTTGAAAAAGGTTTTGTCAGCGGGAAATACTGAGTGAATCATTCTATTTTGCATAATGATGCATAGTTATTAATTACAGCATAAGAGCGATTACAATGGCTTCTATCTTATTTTTATCTGGCGCTCTGTCACAATGGTGACAAGTCACAATGGTGACAAGTCACAATGGTGACAAGTCACAATGGTGACGATGGTCATACCACTATTAGATCAATGAACCTAAATAGTGATGATTATCCCTGTAGGTCAATGAACCTAACAGTGATTATCCCGAGTAGGTTAATGAACCTAACTGGGAGAAATTAGTAATGTGCACAATACCCCACTAACTAGTAATTCAAGATATCCATGACTTAGTCCCTGTAATTATAACCTTGAAAATAATTTGAGGTATTGTAAAATAGTTGATAAAAGAGAATGACTCACATTGCAGATTTAATTTGAGCAGAGTTTAGCCTACTGATTAGCCTTTTTAACCTAAATTTAATAACAGGCACACAATTCTGGGTTAGTAATCAATACAGCATTTACGATAACTCACGAGATCAACCCTCACAACGAATGACAAAGTGCGATACTTAAACATCCATCGAATTAACGACGAATGACAAAGCATAAACCCTAATGTGGGCAGCACTTAAACATCCATTGAGTACATTGATCGATCGGACAATGAATCGTAATAGCGATCGAGTTAATACCCTGATTGCGGCGTCGATTAGTGATCCGTGTGTGTTAATTGTGGTAAACAGAACGTAACTCGGTGCCAAGAACGAATTTCTTCGTCGAACATACGCAGAATTTCAAGTGCCAATGTCTGCTATTTATAGTCGAAATTTCACCTTGCTTGCGCACCGCAACATCATATCCCTTACGGTGCGCAACAACCCTTGCGCACCGTAACACTATTTTCCTTACGTGCGTAAGGGACACCTAAGCACTATAGGTTTGCCACGTTTGGGACTAGGCTTGCTGAGTTGATAACTTCGTAAATTTCAAATTTGACAGCAATATATTTAGATAATCGTCGAATAGGGAATGCCCCCCCCCCCTGAGTTTTAGGGGCCCTGATCCTGATTCTGATGATTCTGAAAATTTTAGGGTTTGCGCAGAATCACTTGGGTGTCTCAATTAGGGTTTCCTATTGGACAATTAAAATAATATTTAAGACTTTTTGATGAGAGTTGTTACATTCTCCCCACCTTAATAAAAATCTCGTCCTCGAGATTTACTGGAATAATTGAGGATACTTTCGCTTCTTTTCTAATTCCAGTTCCCAAGTATATTAGGGTCCTATCTTTGAATCCCACTTTATTTGAACTAACACTAATCGTTTTGTGCTTTGAGAATTTTGATCTTTCTATCTTCTATCTGAAGAGGTTTCTCTACAAATTTTAACTTTTCGTTTACTACCAAAGATTCGCCTGATAGACATTTCTTGAGATTGGATACATGAAATACATCATGTACTCCAACTAACTCTCCTGGTAGTTGTAAACGATAAGCAACTGGTCCTATATGTTGGATCACTGAAAATAGTCCTACGTACCTTGGACTTAACTTTCCTTTCTTACCGAATCTAACAACTCCTTTCCAAGGAGATACTTTCAATAACATTTTGTCTCCAACTTGAAACTCCAACGGCCTTTATCTATTATCTGTATAACTCTTCGGACGATCTCTAGTCGTCTTCAGCCTTTCCTTCGTGATACTGAATATCACAGTCGTAGTCACTTTGGATTTTCATCCATCTCTTTTGCCTCATGTTTAATTCTTTTTGCCCAAATATATATCTTAAATTCTTATGATCCTTATAGACAGTAAACTTACTTCCATACAGATAATGTCTCCAATTTTTAAGGGCAAAAATTATGGCTCCTAATTCTAAGTCATGAGTGGTATAGTTTTCTTCGTGTTTTTTTTTCAATTGCCTTGATGCATACGCAATTACCTTTTTGCGTTGCATTAACACACATCCAAATCCTAGCTTTGAAGCATCATCATATATTTTAAAATCTTCTGTTCCTTCTGGTAAGGCTAAGGTTTGAGCATTTGAAAATTTTAAAATCCTAAAGGCTTCTTCTTGTTTAGGTCCTCATTCAAACTTAATTGTTTTACAGGTTAGCTTAGTTAATGGTATAGCTATCTTGGCAAATTTCTTAATAAACCGTCTATATTATCCGGCTAAACCTATAAAACTCCTAATTTCCATTGCGGATTGCGGAACCTTTTATTTGGTAATTGCTACTATCTTATCAGGATCTATGTGAATACCTTCATGATTCACCATATGACCTAGAAATTGTACTTCTGGCATCCAAAATTCACACTTCGAGAATTTGGCGTAAAGTTTCTCTTTTCTTAACAAAGTTAAGAGTGCATGCAAGTACTGACAATGTTCTTCCTGACTTTTGGAATAAATAAGTATATCGTTGATGAAGACAATTACAAATTTATCCAAATATGGTTTACAGATTCTATTCATCATGTCCATGAATGCAGCAGGAGCATTCATTAACCCGAAGGGCATGATTGTAAACTCGTAATGACCATACCTAGTTCTGAAAACAGTTTTAGGTATATCTTTCTCTTGTACTTTCAATTGATGATATCCGGAACGCAAGTCTATCTTAGAAAAATATCTATCTCCCTGGAATTGATTTGAATAGATCATCAATTCTAGGTAATGGGTATCGATTCTTAATTGTAACTTTATTCAATTTCCTATAATCAATACACATTTTCATCGAACCATCCTCTTTTCTTAACAAACAACACTGGTGCCCCTCCATGGGGATAAACTAGGTTGTATGAAACCTTTACTTAGTAATTCATTTAATTGCTTTTTCAGTTCTAACATTTCAGTAAGAGCTAACCGATAAGGTGCCTTAGCTATCAGTGTAGTTCCAGGAATTAGATGAATCCTACATTCTACCTCCCTTTCTGGTAGTAACCCTGGTAATTCTTCTGGGAATATATCTGGGTATTCTAAAACTACAGAAATTTCCTTAAGTTCTTTATCTTTAGTATTAATGATTACTGAAATCATATATACTATTCCTTGCTTTCGTTCATAATTAGCACTTTCATTACTGATATGAACTTAAAGGTTTTACATAGCTTATTTCCTGTAATCATTATTACTTCTCCAGTGGTATGGAATTCTTATCACAGCTAATTCGAGCATAGTTGTTTACTAATCAATCTATTCCTATCACAACATCGAATTCAACTAATTTCATAGATAATAAGGTTGCAGAAAATTTATGACTTAAAAGTTCTATTTCTACATTTTGCAGAACCTTATTTATTTTAACTGAATTCTCATCTGCCGTTTCTACTGTAGAAATTTGCCTAGTGCTGGTTAAAGGTAAATAAAAAGTTTGGCAAAATGAAGTATTTATAAAACTTTGGTTTGCACCAGAGTCAAATAATACTTTTGTGTAAACGTTGTGAACTAAGAACGTACCGGCTATCACATCTGGAATGAGCTCTGCTTCCTTAGCAGTTAGTTGAAAGACTCTTACATTCCTTTTTGCTCCTTCTGCAGGTTTGGCTTTATTGTCAGATGGTTTATTCAGTTTTGGACAATCTGGCCTAAGATGTCCAGCTTCTCCACAGTTGTAGCAGACTGAAAATTTCTTCCTCCTGCAGTCTTCTTCTTGATGTCCTGGAATTTTGCAAAAATTGCAATATCCTTTGCATCTTCCAAAATGCTTCCTTTTGCAAGAATTGCAAAATGGACTAGTGGAAGATTGCCCATTCCCTCCTTTCCTGAAATTGCTATGGTTATCCGGACGGAATCCTTGGGTAATCTTTTGGGCTACTTCCTTCCTTCTATTTTCTTCTCTTGTTCGTACTAGTTCGTCAGTCAGAGTATTGGCTAAATCCACCGCATCATCAATCGTGCGAGGTTTCGCAGCTTTGACGATATTACGGATTTCGGAAATTAATCCCCAAATATAACGAGAAATAAGTACCGGCTCTGGCGAAGCCAGGGTTGGTACCACTCGAGCATATTCGAAAAATGTCGAAGTATAACCGCGACAATCTACATCCACCATCCGGTGAGTTAGAAATTTATTTGTCATTTGTTCCTTTTCATACTCGGGATAAAATTTTCTTTCTACAAAACTCTTAAATTCTTCCCAGTTCATAGCATACGCCATCCTTCTTCCTTTTGCTTGTAACACCGTATTCCACCATTCTAGCGCTCCTTCTTTGAAAAGGTTTGATGCGTACATGACTTGATCATCCTGAGCACATTTACTTATGGCAATTACTGCCTCGGTTTTCTCTAACCAACGCAGTGCCGCAGTTTCTCCTTCATTGCTTGCAAACTCAGCGGGTTTACAAGCAAGAAATTCTTTGTAAGTGCAACCAGGCGTTGCAGTTTTCCTCTTCTTAGGGAGCGGAGCTAGCCGTGGTTCATTATCATGATTAACATGATCATTGCCTCCGTTTACGCTATTACTGAAGTTATCTTCAGAAATACGTTTGCTAGGAACGATTTGTTACGGTTCGATTGGATTTTTAACAGCAGCAACGATTGCTGGAATAGCGTTGGCTATCCCTTGAGCAACTATTGCTGGAATAGCGTTGGCTATCCCTTGAGCAACGATATTTTCTATATCCTGCCTAGTCATAAATTGATCCCCCGGTTGTTGCTCAGATTGATTAATCTCATTAACTGGTTCATTATTAACGTTTTCCATCTGATCATTAATATATATAGTTTATTAGTATCGAATAAATAACAATTAAATATAAAATATTAATGCAAATTTCACATACACATATGGCCAAAACTATCAATTTCTCGATTTCTATTTATATTTAATAGTATGCATCAATACACACTATTATCTTACAAAATTTTATTTGTAGTTATTTTACAGACTGATTTTACTATTACTATTACACAACCACAGTTCCATAAATCCCCTATCCTTTGTTAGATGCTATTCTAATAACGGCGTTCCCTCTCATCGTATTTCCAGGAGATCTGTCCCCCAATCTCTTGGATCCTATTCCCAGCATCCATTAATTCTTCACCAAAGTGGCGGAGTTCAGCCATATTCTCGGTACTCATTGGTGGATTTGGTAAAGGTTCTAGATTGTACTGAGGAAAAAGCTTATAGGGATGGTTTTGTAACTGTATTTCATTGGTCAACCATTCGTCTATTTGTGAGTGGATTGAAGGGTTTGGAATAGCTGGTTCTAAGTTCATTGGTAGTTGTGTTTCAAGAGAATGAATAAAAACATTTTCATTAACAGGCTTAATAATATTATAGCTTGCCATTATAAAATCTAGCTCTTCGTGAGATGGTAACTCCTCAATTTGCCTAGAGCATCCCCCAATTTCCATTTTCTTAGGCTTGGGTTGCTTGAGAGGTAAAGCGTTGAATTCTATAGGTTCTTCTATGTCTGATATATACCTATTGAAATCTCTGGAAACTTCTATTCTTACCGGATAAAGATTTAGATTCTGAAGGGCGTCATATAAGTCACTCATGCTGTTATACAAAATACACACCATTATTAATTATAACAGATTTATAGAAAACCTTTAAATATTATTCCAAACTGTGTAACTACTAAATAACTGAAAATTAAAACATACTAGATTTTATTTGTAAATTTATTTATTTACTGAATAAGGTTTCTAGACTGTAGATAATAAAGATGCTAAAACTTGAGTCAAATTATTTAAGGATTTACATTAATTGCTACATTGGCTAGCATATAAAAATCTGCCCATACTGTACACAATTAGTCAGATAATAAAACACATAATCATAAAATAGCAATTAGTAAAATTAAGTATTTTCTAAATACTTAATTGGCTTAAATCAGTGGCTCGATCAGTGGCTCTGATACCACCTTTTTCTGTCACGGGCCCCGACCCGGTTTGACCCGTTTCAGGAGCCGCGGGACAGAAATCCCGTGGTATTTAATTTACAGCGGAAGTTTCTTCAGGATCTTTTTAAAACTGAAATATTTCCCGATTATTTTATTTCACAACGCGGGATAAATCCCGGTAATTTACAATCATTTGATTTCACGAAGAAATCTTTTATTTTTACAAAACATGTTTCTTTATTTTATACTGAGCCACTTCCTTGAGCTTGTAGTGCTGTATGGCACTTTTTCCTAGATCATAACAGATCACCTGAAACATGTTTGAAAAAGGTTTTGTCAGCGGGAAATACTGAGTGAATCATTCTATTTTGCATAATGATGCATAGTTATTAATTACAGCATAAGAGCGATTACAATGGCTTCTATCTTATTTTTATCTGGCGCTCTGTCACAATGGTGACAAGTCACAATGGTGACGATGGTCATACCACTATTAGATCAATGAACCTAAATAGTGATGATTATCCCTGTAGGTCAATGAACCTAACAGTGATTATCCCGAGTAGGTTAATGAACCTAACTGGGAGAAATTAGTAATGTGCACAATACCCCACTAACCAGTAATTCAAGATATCCATGACTTAGTCCCTGTAATTATAACCTTGAAAATAATTTGAGGTATTGTAAAATAGTTGATAAAAGAGAATGACTCACATTGCAGATTTAATTTGAGCAGAGTTTAGCCTACTGATTAGCCTTTTTAACCTAAATTTAATAACAGGCACACAATTCTGGGTTAGTAATCAATACAGCATTTACGATAACTCACGAGATCAACCCTCACAACGAATGACAAAGTGCGATACTTAAACATCCATCGAATTAACAACGAATGACAAAGCATAAACCCTAATGTGGGCAGCACTTAAACATCCATTGAGTACATTGATCGATCGGACAATGAATCGTAATAGCGATCGAGTTAATACCCTGATTGCGGCGTCGATTAGTGATCCGTGTGTGTTAATTGTGGTAAACAGAACGTAACTCGGTGCCTAGAACGAATTTCTTCGTCGAACATACGCAGAATTTCAAGTGCCAATGTCTGCTATTTATAGTCGAAATTTCACCTTGCTTGCGCACCGCAACATCATATCCCTTACGGTGCGCAACAACCCTTGCGCACCGTAACACTATTTTCCTTACGTGCGTAAGGGACACCTAAGCACTATAGGTTTGCCACGTTTGGGACTAGGCCTGTTGAGTTGATAACTTCGTAAATTTCGAAATTGACAGCAATATATTTAGATAATCGTCGAATAGGGAATGCCCCCCCCCCCCTGAGTTTTAGGGGCCCTGATCCTGATTCTGATGATTCTGAAAATTTTAGGGTTTGCTCAGAATCATTTGGGTGTCTCAATTAGGGTTTCCTATTGGACAATTAAAATAATATTTAAGACTTTTTGATGAGAGTTGTTACACTAGACAGACATTTTCCTCATCTTCTTCCACTAGAGTCTCATCACCATTTTCCTCATGTATTAATTCAACAAACGTAATCAATACAGCCAAACAAAAACATAATATTTTATCAACCGCAATCGAAAAATAAAATAATTCTAGTCAAAATTATACCAAAGAGACATTGTAGGCTGTCCATGAATAAAGTCAAAGTTGAAACAAATGATACAAGCACAACTATCAAACCGATACAAAAATAAATTACATCACCAAACTCCAAACTAAAATGCCCATTTATCAGATTCATTTTTCCTGCTTTGACTGTCTGATGACACCTTAAACGGTTCACTTGACCCGAACGGGCTCGAGTCGTCAAATGAGTAGGTTTGACCATGGTCAAATCCCCCTACACTGCTACTCATAGAATCAAACCTAGCAAAGTTACGGTCTTGAGGGGTGCTGCTCATCGAGTCAAACCTTGAGAAGTTATTATCATGTGCGGTGGTACTCATTGAGTCAAACCTCGAAAAGTTATTGTCCTGTGTGGTGCTGCTCATGGAATCGAATCTCATGAAGGAATCTTGTTTAGGAGAGCCACGATCAGTGGCGCTAAATGAATCGTAGCGAGAGAAATTATCGAAGAAAGAATTCTCCCCTGCTCCGGTACTGTAACGTGGTGAGTTGGCGGCTCTAGAAGCGGGTGAGCCAGGGACGGAATCGTCAAATCCGAATGGACTTTTCGTTTGGAAGAAACTATTGCCTTGAGGGGAATTAGTTCTCCTTGGACTTGCGGTGAAGCTATTTTTGTCAAAGAAATAACTTTCTCCATGCTTCTCATGTTCCGCATCCTGCGAAAGTTATAATATTTACTTAACTAATCTATATGTTCATCCATTTAATTTAATAAAAAAAATGAACTGAACTTAGTGGTGTCATTATTGAATCCCCACACTGAATCCACATCATCATTGTTGTCAAAAGTACCCCATCCTTGGTCATCAAAGCTCCTAATTAAACAATAAAAATTATATTTTCCATACAAAACAAATTGGAAAATAAGAATTGTGAACAAACCAAAATTTTGACCCGTGCGCGCGCTGCGGCAGCAAAGTCGTGATTGTGACTTCGTTACACGCGTAACGATGATAACATTGACGTGTGGTACGCGCACGTGACATTACGTGTTTTTTTTACTTTGTTACACACGTTATGTTCGTGACATTAACGTCATTAGACATAGATAAAAAAAGAGTATGTCTCGGACGTTAGTGTAAAGTCGTAAAAGTAATTTAGACACTAACGTGGATAGGCATAGATGTATAGTCATAAAAGTAATTTAAACAAAAGGAGTTGTCAAGTTATTAAGTAGAAAAGGTTAGCGGGTCAGAGTTGTCAATTACCAAAAGTTAGAAGTGAAGAGGGTGGTAAAAGTAATTTAAACAAAAGGAGCTGTCAAGTTATTAAGTAGAAAAAGTTGGAGGGTCAAACTTGTAAATTACCAAAAGTTAGAAGTGAATGTGTAACTTACCTAAAGATAAGGGTTAACAGTGTTTCATGTTAAAAGTTTGAGGGTTAAATGAGAAAGGTCCACCGACCTTTCTCTTTAAGATATAGTAAATAAATAAGGTAGAGCCCGTGCAGTATAGAAACTACAAAATAAAAGATTAAACCGTAAAATGAATTCACTCAATACCTTTCTGTTTCTGCATCAAAGTTCTTCCCGAAATGGCTAAACGAATCCTCCTTGGTTGGACATTTCCTATATTTGTGAAAATTGCTATTTTCACAATATTTCCAACAATCCCCCACATGAATAGAAATCGATCTATCAAGTTTCAATGATACACATTCAGCAGTTAAGTATTGCAAGATAGGTAGGTGTAACCTTTGAACCTTCTTTTGTGAAGCATACTTAGCCTCCTAGGGTCTTGTAGACGCGGTGTCTTTGAACAATCCCCCATTTATGTAGGCGACACTATACATTCACACAATACTCTCCCTGGTTTAATCAAATCCTCATGGTTGTGTCTGTTTATGGTGATGGGACACTTTCCTGGTTCTGCGAGAGCTCTAGGATTTGCGCCTCCCCACAAATCCATTCGAAGCGACCCCACTTCTCTCTGACATAGGTGATTCCTTTGAATCATTAAAAGCATCATGGTTAATTTGGATTTACTCAAATCTTTAACCTCAACATGCTTAACCTTCCTTCATATCACTGATTGGAATGGACTAGGAAGTATATCACTCCCTTTATTAATTTTGGGGGACACCCCCCCCCCCCACACACACACAGTGACTCCCTTTGGGTTTATGATTAAGTTGTCCTATTGAACCTAGATCTTGGGATCTCCAGTCAACTAAGTTAGGTTTCCCTCATATTCTCTTCTTCTATGGGCTTTAGTCCCATTCCTCTTGATGACTTATAAACTAACTCTCTGCTTAAGCCTTTTGTTAACGGGCCTGCAACGTTCTCCTTTGACCTAACATAGTCAACTGGGATAACACCCGTTGAGATTAGTTGTCGTACCGTGTTGTGTCTACGTCGAATGTGCCTTGATCTTCCATTGTAGTTGAGCTTTGAGCTCTAACAATGTGGATTGATTGTCACAATGTATGCAAATCGCCGACAAAGGCTTTGGCTATCTTGGAATATCTTCCACAAATTGACGTAGCCACTCCGCCTCTTCCCCGCTTTTATCCAAAGCAACGAACTCAGATTCCATTGTGGATCTAGCTATAACAGCTTTCTTGGAAGACTTCCAAGCTATAGCCTCTCCCGCAAGTATAAACACAAATCCACTTGTCGATCTGTGATTTTTATATCCGATATCATGTTCGGTGTATCCTTCGATCACTGCTGGATCACGGGTATAATGTAATCCGTAATCTCTTGTGTATCTTATGTATCTAAGCACCCTTGTGATAGCTTTCCAATGATCCGAACTTGGATTACTGGTGTATCTACTTAGCCTGCTCACAGCATATGCTAAGTCAGGTCTAGTACATGTCATTAGATACATGAGACTAACAATGATCCTTGAGTACTCTAACTGAGCAACACTCTCGCTTCTATTTTTCCTTAGACATTGGGTGTTATCAATTGGAGTTCGAGCTATAGTCGTATCGTCCGAATTGAATTTCCCATGGATCTTGTCTACGTAGTGAGATTGACTCAATACAAGACCATTTTGGATTCTAGTGATTTTTACTCCAAGAATCACATTGGCTAGGCCCATGTCTATCAGGTCAAACCTCGCTTTCAACATGTCTTTAGTTGAGTTGATCATGTTATCATCACTCCCAATGATAAGCATATCATCTACATAAAGACATAAGATTACATAACCCCTTGGTGTGTCTTTAAAATAAACACACTTGTCACACTCATTTATTTTGAAACCATTGTCAATCATGACATGATCAAACTTTTGGTGCCATTAATTTGGAGCTTGCTTCAAGCCATACAAAGACTTACCAAGTTTACGTACTTTGCCCTCTTTCCCTGGGGCGGAAAAACCCTCAGCTTGTTCCATGTAAATTTCTTCTTCTAAATCGCCATTTAGAAATGCGATCTTTACATCCATTTGGTGAACTTCCAAATTTCTTAGAGCCGCAATTGCAAGAACCAATCTTATAGAGGTTATTCGCGTCACAGGCGAGTAAGTATCAAAGTAGTCTAGACCTTCTTTTTGTCTAAATCCTTTCATTACTAACCTCGCCTTGTATTTATCAATACTTCCGTCTACTTCCATCTTCCTTTTGAATATCCAACGATATCCAAGTGCTATTTTCACAAAATTTCCAACAGTGAGTATGGAGTATGTTTGTTTTCCGGTACAGATTTGGTTCTATTAGTGATGAAGTTGCTAATAACTGTTCCAACCTGTACAGCTTAGTTCTGGAAAGATGTTGCCAATAACTTTGTAGGAAGTCATTACACAGTTGGAAGGAGTTCGTTGACCTATGTTTTGGTCAAGGCATCAAATATGATAAATTCTTGAGGTAAAGGATTTCATATGGAGTATTGCTATGGTGCAAATATAATAAATACAGTCCTATCATTTAATTTAAGGGGTAGGGTTGTTAGAACTGCAACTCACTTGTAACTGCAGCTACCTTAGCTCAATTGGAATCATATTATGGTATGCCAGAAAAAAAAAATCGAACCAGCACTTCGTAGACGTTAATTCAACAAATGAAATCAATACAGCCAAACAAAAACATAATATTTTATATCAATCGCAATCGAAAAATAAAATAATTCTAGTCAAAATTATACCAAAGAGACATTGTAGGCTATCCATGAATAGAGTCAAAGATGAAACAAATGATACAAGCACAACTATCAAACCGATTAAAAAAAATTACATCACCAAACTCCAAACTAAAATGCCCATTTATCAGATTCATTTTTCCTGCTTTGACTGTTTGATGACACCTTAAATGGTTCACTTGACCCGAACGGGCTGGAGTCGTCAAATGAGTAGGTTTGACCGTGGTCAAATCCCCCTACACTGCTACTCATAGAATCAAACCTAGCAAAGTTACGGTCTTGAGTGGTGCTGCTCATCGAGTCAAACCTTGAGAAGTTATTATCATGTGTGGCGGTACTCATTGAGTCAAACCTCGAAAAGTTATTGTCCTGTGTGGTGCTGCTCATGGAATCGAATCTCATGAAGGAATCTTGTTTAGGAGAGCCACGATCAGTGGCGCTAAATGAATCGTAGCGAGAGAAATTATCGAAGAAAGAATTCTCCCCTGCTCCGGTACTGTAACGTGGTGAGTTGGCGGCTCTAGAAGCGGGTGAGCCAGGAACTGAATCGTCAAATCCGAATGGACTTTTCGTTTGGAAGAAACTATTGCCTTGAGGGGAATTAGTTCTCCTTGTACTTGCGGTGAAGCTATTTTTGTCAAAGAAATAACTTTCTCCATGCTTCTCATGTTCGGCATCCTGTGAAAGTTATAATATTTACTTAACTAATCTATATGTTCATCCATTTAATTTAATAAAAAAACAAATGAACTGACCTTGGTGGTGTCATTATTGAATCCCCACACTGAATCCACATCATCATTGTTGTCAAAAGTACCCCATCCTTGGTCATCAAAGCTCCTAATTAAACAATAAAAATTATATTTTCCATACAAAACAAATTGGAAAATAAGAATTGTAAATAAACCCAAATTTTGACTGGCGCACTGCGGCGATTTGTGACTTGTTAGACGTGTAAGGATGATAACATTGACGTGTGGTACGCACATGTGACGTTACGTGTTTTTTTTACTTTGTTACACACGTTATGTTCGTGACATTAACGTCATTAGACATAGATAAAAAAAATATGTCTCGGACGTTAGTGTAAAAGTCGTAAAAGTAATTTAGACACTAACGTGGTTAGGCATAGAATAAAAAAGTATAATAATGTGTCGACGTTCCGATGTAAAGTCATAAAAGTACTTTAAACAAAAGGAGTTGTCAAGTTATTAAGTAGAAAAGGTTGGTGGGTCAGAGTTGTCAATTACCAAAAGTTAGAAGTGAAGAGGGTGGCATTGGTAAAATTAATTTAAACAAAAGGAGCTGTCAAGTTATTAAGTAGAAAAAGTTGGAGGGTTAAAGTTGTAAATTACCAAAAGTGAGAAGTGAATGTGTAACTTACTTAAAGATAAGGGTTAATAGTGTTTCATGTCAAAAGTTTGAAGATTAAATGAGAAAGGTCCACCGACCATTCTCTTTAAGATATAGTAAATAAATAAGGTAGAGCCCGTGCGGTATAGAAACTACAAAATAAAAGATTAAACCGTAAAATGAATTCACTCAATACCTTTCTGTTTCTGCATCAAAGTTCTTCCCGAAATGGCTAAACGAATCCTCCTTGGTTGGACTTTCAAATATCTTTTGAGTTGTGGGACTGCCAGCAGGACTTTTTGTTGACTCATCTTCACTATGTGCGCATACCGAGTCAGCCTCATAACGCTTCTCTGACTTCGCGTCAGTGTTTGAATATGAATCCTGAGAAACGTCATCCATATGAGATGAATTTTCAGGCTGAGGTGTGGATTTGGCATTTGCAACATCAAATTGGAATCTTGTCAATACAAGCACGTTAAAGCAAAATGCATATATGGTGAAGCATATAAGGCGGGAAAATTTTGTATACCTTGAGCTTCATGAGGAATCAAAAGATGGTTTCTGTATCAAAATATATTCATATTAAAGTTCAAATTATGATAAATTGTTGCTGACCTTAAAGATAACAATAGTCACTTGATTAATAGGACATTAATGTTACAATTCAATATTAATGTCGACTGTAAAGAATTACTTTTCATTATTGATTTTACTGCAGTTCCTTATATATGAATGACATTCTGATTATTGTCATAAAATTTGTTATTACGACGATACTCAGTTGTAAAACTACAAATATTATTGTTTAATTTCTCTGCCATAAACTACTTTCTCAATTTTTGCTGAAATAAAATTGAAAATAAGAAATTAAACCCTCAATTTGTTCTATTGCTATGTACTTGTGAAGTAAGAACACAACTGGTGTTAAAAATATACAGTTCTGTTCTAGTAATGCAAAGAACTCCGCTTGAGAGACATCGGATTTCCGATACATTTCAACCAATTCTTATTTTGTGATTATGCCAATCCAGCCTATTGATGAGCGCACGTAACCATAAAGATCTGCAGGTACTAGATACATATATGTATGCGTCCTATAACAAGTTATTAATGTTTTCTATTGATTTATTAAATGCACCTTTCAATATTAGGGTTGAATGCTATATTACCAAAATACCCTTCATGGGCCAATGGCATGCTAAAACAAATACATGCTTTTCCATTTCCACTTGATTAATCCAATAAACGTTTTGATCATTATCTCGTAAAAACTACATTGTTGAAAATATAAAGCAACATGGTAATAGTAGGGAGGTCCACCAAGCTTTAATAGGATAAGGTACAACATCTTATAGCAATCATTGCCATGTTCTTAGTAATTTTGATGGTTTGAAAATCACCACCCATATGCTAAAACCTTAAAAGAAGTTAATAAAAGGGCTGGTCTCTTTTCTTACCGAACATACTATGACCATATGTTGAATTCACCAGGTTTGCAACAAGTGGAAACTGCAATGTCATAAAAGAAGCAATTGGTAGACTTGTCTGTGCAGCTATTGGAAAAAGAAGCCAAAATCGCTTATGGCCAAACACAAGGTATAGAGTTGCACCAAAAGCTACAATCATGCCAGTCGTTGATATGAACAAGGTGGTAAGGCCAATTATCAACTTTGTAGGCAAAAAATTCGTGAAACGTTCTTTAAAACAATGGGGAAAGATAAATATCGAGATAAAAATTATATATCGAGTAAATAGACCGATATCATCTTTAAATGTCATCAGTTTTAAGAGGTCTTCCAACGCACTCAGGACAAGTGGGGAAGCGGCCAAAACGATGGAAATATTTTAACAAGAGCGTTGGAAGAATACAATGCTACGAAAGCCAGTTTCACGTATTTGAGATGTTGGGAGCTTTTACGAGGAAGTCCCAAATGGTCAAACGTACAGACGATGACGTCTAGCGGTAGACGTAAATCAAAGCGGTCTAAAACATCATCGTCGGTTGACCAAGACACACCCACCTCAGATGCTCGTAACGTCGATTTAAATATTATTTTAGACGACGACAAGGATTTGGAGTTGGAACGACCGGCGGGTAGAAAAAGTGCCAAAAATAAGGGGAAAAAAAGCGGAGTCCTCTTCATCTAATCCCGAAATATTGAAGCAAGATTTCGAAAAGATGAATCGACACCTTCAGGACATTCAAGATCTAGGTCATAGGCGGTTACAAACTATGGGGGAAAGAAACGCCGAAAACAAAAAGTTTGTCGCGATACAAGAATCGAGACAAATAGAAAAAGATATCGAATTTTTGTCATAAACTCATCGACCATCTCACCGGCGACGCGTTGATCCTATTCCAAATGCGTCGGCAACAAATCCGTCAAAAATACGGACTCTAGCTTAATAGTTTTTTTATTTATTTTTTTGGGTTTTTATTTTATTTTCTTATTTTGTTTTATTTTATTTTTTTTAACAAAATTATGTTTATATTTAATTAATTTTATAATTTTAATTAAAAAAATTTAATAATTGGTTAATGATTGATTGGGCATTATTGGGCATTATCCCCACTACGCCCATTTGTGAAAAACGCCCCATAATGCCCCTTTGCTGACTATGATGACACGTGGCGGAAAACGCTAATGGGTGGGACATTCATGATTCACCCTTACCACTACGCATGGTGTGAAAAAGTATAGGGCTATAGCTTTTTGGTCATAACATCTTTTATTTGCTCTTCAGTTCCACAATCAATCAAAGGGTGTATCAAAAAATTTCTTACGCCAGTTGATAGTTACCGGTAAATATGTATATGGCCTTGCACTCATACGGAAGGTGAGGGCAGTTAACTTACAGTGTAAATGATGCTATGAGCTGCACTGGCACGATATGTTTTGTTTGCAAGTTTATGGGTTTCAACTATGTTGTGGACAGGAAATCAAGCAGATTTTTGGCTATTGGGATTAAACTATGTTTACGTACGCATGCTTGAATGTTAATCTTTATATGAAAGTGTACTAAATCAAGTTTAAATTGTGTTCAAAAAAGTTATGAATGCCATTTCAAAGAAGAAGGGGCGAAAAAGCTTAAGCGGTCAAATGGGTTGGAAACCGAAAATCACAAGAAAGTATAGTAATCTAGATCTCTTTTAATCCTCTACAAACTTAGAAGTTTAATTATGTTTTAAGGTGCTTACTAAACCGGTGGTTGAATATTCCGTTGAGCGTGTCGTCAGCATACTCATCACCTAACTTTCCAACTAATGCCAATCTTCCACCAAGCCTTAATACGTCGATTGAAACGTTCGTCGAAGCACCGGTAAACGATACGCGGGAACAACATTGATCAGCGTCTCACGGTAGCTGATGATCAATCATTCGTTGGTGCTGCCATATTTTATTTGATGAAGAAAAATTTGCTGGAATATTGAAGAAAAAAAAGTAAGAGACGAGAGGGGAGACGTGTAATTACGATTTGATTGTTTTTTATATATCCACATAAAGAATATTTTTATCATACTAACACTTAATATTGTCATTAATTTTGTTATTACACCAGTTTTGAAACTACAGCTATTATTATTTTCTAATTTTGCCAAAATATTTTCTCGTTATTGATTCTTCACTCACAAGGCACTTTATTAAAACTGAAAATGAAATACTTACCATCCTGAAGCAACTAACTTCAACATATTAATCATTTTCAACAGGAACATTTTCACACGATCAAGACCAAATATATATATACATACACATCAGCTCGAATTTGAAATTCAGTACAGAGATGGTCAAAACGAATATTGGTAACACACCTAGAACTCAGATCCACTAAAGACACAAAACAACCAAAAGAAATATATTCAAATACACAGGAAGATGATGATTTTGAATTCAAAGCTTAATTAAGGTATGCCTTTTGCTCATTTTTTTTACCCGTATCATTTATTCACAATCTGTTTTAATTTGTTTGCATAGAATCATAATTCCTAGTAAGTTCTGAATTTTATGCATACCAACTGTTCGATGAAATGTCTAATGACTTAAGTTTGATTATGATCAATACTTTTTAAGTCCCATCAATTTGCTCGGTTTTGTTTTGTCATTTTGAACCTCTGTGTAGTATGATTGCTATGATGGTATTTTAAATGAAACTCCTATAAATGCCTATTGAACAACTAGGTGTTTGATAAAATGTGTGAGTGAGCATTAAAGTATTAAACACATAATGGTCTCCACAATTTAACAAAGGCAATGGCAGCATATGTACATGCTGTTTGCTTAACACGATAGTCTCCAAAATTCGATAATGAGTATTTTGCTTCTGTTTATGTATAAGCAGATGCACAACAATAGATATGTCTATATTTGTCACCTTGTTTTTGTGTTTAAACATAGATTAAATAATGATGATACATTGCACAATAATGAGTAAAAATTGCTCTATTAACAAGATTTGTTTTTCATGTTTTTTGATTGTGCAACTACTCCATGATCAACGATGAAGAACAGAAGTCCATGCAGAAGGGTGTGTGCATCTGTGTTGGCATTAAATAATGATGATACATTGCACATTAATGAGTGAACGTTTCTGTTCATATTTTCAGTTGAAATGGAATTTCATTAAGAGGTGTTTGGATCGACCCTTTTTAGGTGAACAGGTAAAAAAGCTAAATTATTGAACCCAATTTTGCTACAATGAATGGTAGTAAACCTTAATTATTTAACCTTAATTTCAAACTGCCATTCGGTTCGGGTCGGTCATACAAGGTTTTTCTCTGTCCAAACCCAAGACCAAAAACAAAGTTAATTGAAAACCGACAACCAACTTAATTTCAGAATAACCATCCGGTGCCAGGTCAGGTTTCAGTCTTGGTCGGCCTTACCTGATGTTCGCTCAGCCTTACTTAGAAGTTAATCATTACATGAAAACATTCCAATTGAAGTTTAGATTGTGTTGAAAAGAGTTTTAAATGCTTAATGGGCCAAATGGGTTGGAAATTTACAAATTTGAGAAAACATGGAAATTTGGATTTCTATCAGTCGTCTTTAAACTTTGCAGCTTAATTATGTTTTAAGGTCTCTAAAAAAATTAATACAGACGACTAATTATTAATGACTAGTTATTTCTGCAAACCTTCCGTGTGGTGTATCTGAAAATTTCTTGGTGAACTATTTTTTGTTCTTTATAAAAAGAACAAACAAATTTGCAGAGAACGAATCTGGTTAGTATATAACAAATTTTGTTCATGGAAGATATGGACTTTACTGTACATCAAAACATCAGGTCTAAGTTGGCCCCACACCCCTGTACAACTCCGGGTTTGCCCCTTTTTTGTCTAAGATGGATTCCTAGTGCACATCAAAATCTATTTAAAGTTTTCTATTTTGATAAATTTTGATCGTTTATACCCTTTTTTTCAAACAGCTCCTTTTTGACCCGAACCTATATCATTTAGACTCGTTATGACCCGATCAAAATTTAAACTTTTTTTTAATCGACAAGGCCTGACCATCACCCGCCCCACCCCACCGTTTTGCCTGGCAAGTTGCTCTACTTGATAGACATCTGATTTCTTACTTTTGAATCCTCGAATCAGAATTCTCATCTTCTGGTTATGACACTGCAGCCTGTTGGTGAGCACACATCAGCAGAAACATATGCAGGCGCATGTATATATGTATACATTTCACTGAAGATATATTCTTAATCACTTATCATTTTTACATGTATTTTGAATTTTAGATGAAACTCCTATAAATGGCAATTGAACAATAAAATATGAACTTATGTATAGTAGATTAAATGAATGCCTACCAGGTATTTGATAAAATGCCTTAGTGAGTGTTAAACACATAATGATCTCCACATTTTAACAAAGACGATGACAACATATGTACATGTTGTTTCCTTATAATAACCGGGTATTTGCACATAGTTTAGACAATGCTTATACATGGCACCTTAATGATTGTTAAAACCATGGTTTGATGATTTGAATTTGGTTTGGGTCAAGCATACAAGGTTTCTCTAGATCTAAACCCGAGACTGAAAACAAGATTAATTGAAACCCCGAGGACCAACTGAAATTCAGATTATCTGTGCGGTGTCGGGTCAGTTTTCGGTCTCAGTTGGTCTTACTTGATGTTTGCTCATCCCTACATAGAAGTTAATCTTTATATAAAAGCATTTGAATTGAAGATTCCATAAAATTCACATATTGAACTCACCACCTCAGGTCCACTTAATATCTCATGAAAATGTTGTCTCCTCATGCATACACTTGGTACATATTTAGAATTCAGCATCGTTATAGAAGAATTGTTATGAAGAGGATGATTTTTAGTTCAAAGCTTACTAATTGTTTGATAAATTGTCTTAGTTTTCCACGATCAATTTCCTTATCTGAATCGGTTCTGAATTTTATGCATACTAACTGTTTGATAAGTTGTCTTAGTTGCGTCTTTTTGCCCAGTGTTGTTTTGTTAAATTGAATTTTAAGGAGTCAATGACCATTATACATCTCTCAACCTTACTTCTGAAAGATTGACCGGTAATTCTTAAACTGTCACTCTTTACACTAGAGTTGACACTTGCTGGTTAATATGTATACGACTTTGCAAGCATACTGAGGGTGCAGATTTGTGCTCAGCAATTAAGCATCACTACCAAATTCAATGTCTTCCCAAATAACAAAGCTAATTTGAATTTCCTTATCTGAATCGGTTCTGAATTTTATGCATACTAATTGTTTGATTAATGTGTTAAAACCTCTATAAAATAAAAGCTTACATAAACCAAGAATCAAATTGTTCAAAACCTCCAACAATTTAGACAAGAACCAAAATATCAAACTTCTCAACAACACTTGCAAGTGAGTAACTACTGCACATATATGATATAACTATAATCATAAGGAGACTTTTGCAGATTAGCACCGCATTCAACTTTAAATCCAAAAAGGAAGAATGATTACAAAAAATGAGATTCTTTTTTGGGGCAGGAAACCATTTTACAGCACATCCGTGTTCATTGCATCCCTTTTTGTATTCAAAGCTCTATTAAGGTATGCCTTCTGCTCAATTTCTTTATCTGTATTATTTATACACAGCCAATTTCAACTTGTTTGCATGATCAGTTCCAGATAAGTAAAAATTTTATGCATATCAACTGTTTGATGAAATGTCTGAATGACTTTATATTGATTATGACCAATAGTTTGGAATTGGATGGTAAAAGGATTAGAAACAAGGTTGGTTTGGAAAAAAGATAACCTTTATCAACAAGGTTGAGCTGCTGTTTAACTGATTATAATTCATTTTAGTGATATGTCGTATTTAGAGATATACATATAATTAAATCTTAGTCTTTATATGAAAGTTTACCAATTTAAGTTTAGATTGTTTTCAAACAGTTTGGAATGCCATTTCAAAGATAAAAGGTACGAAAAACTTAATGGGTCAAACGGGTGGGAAATTGACAATTCTTTCAAAATATAGAAATCCTGTTTCTATCAATCCTCTATAAACTTTGGAGTTTACTTATATTGTATCAAAATGTTCATATTAATGGTAAATTTATGATATATTGTTCCTGACCTTAAAAGTTAAATAATGATCATTTGATTACTGGTACACTAATGTTATAATTCTATATAAATAGTGACAGTAAAGAATGATTTTTCATTATTGATTTTACTGTTGTTTCTTAAATATCACTGACGTTTTGATTATTGTCATTAATTTTGGTAATACACCATTAATTGGTTTAAAACTACAGCTATTATTATTTGAGCACTCTTGCCATAAAATATTTTATTGATGTTTTGATAAAATAAAATAGAAAATTAATATATTGAACTATGTATTTGTGAAGTAAGAACACAAATTGGTGGTAAAAATATACAGTTCTGATTTGGTAATGCAAAGAACACTGCTTGAGAGCATCTGATTTCTGATACTTTTCAACCAATTTCTCATCTTGTGAATGCATCTGATAGAGACTGAATCTAAAAGAGATGATGAAAAGTAAATCTGTAACTATTTTGATAGAAGAAGAAGACAATACAGGATAATATCCACCGAAGTGGCCCAGGGCTAAGCCCTTCTCATGCACAAGGCAATGAGCCTAATTACTAACTAATTCTCTTCCTATCTTCACTAATGACTAATGTCTTATTTATAGAGAAGTAATTACACTAATCCCCCTCCTAAAATAGACAAATGACAATTAACTATAAACTAGATTATGATTCCTATCATTACTCCCCCCTTCAAAACAGTCTTGTCCTCAAGACTGGGATCGACTGCGACGTCCGGTGGCCGAGGCTGCCCATGCACGACCCATAACTGCCATAGAGCCGAAAACGTCAATCGCGTCCCAATGAGAAGACGCTGAGACAAAGAACTCTTTCCCCTGTCAAACGGAGCGTTTCCCTTCTCACACAAGTCCAAATCGGAGAAAATCAGACCCACAACCATTGTTTGCACCACACGTTGGCCCGGATCTGGATAATCCCGGCCCAAAACTGGTTTTCTGTTTAAACCAAGGCCCACCACTGTTCCTGAGCC
Organism: Helianthus tuberosus; assembly: GCA_030545235.1. Lineage (NCBI taxonomy): Eukaryota > Viridiplantae > Streptophyta > Magnoliopsida > Asterales > Asteraceae > Helianthus > Helianthus tuberosus. Next base: position 4,383,153 of record CM060430.1, read on the forward strand.
CACTGGTTCGTGTAAATCCACCGTCACCACCCTAGGATCCCTAAAGTCTGAGAAACGTGAAACTGGAGAACTAATCGACATCAATTGTTCATGCTTACGCCAGCGTTCTTCAGATCTGACTATGAGTGCCTCCAATTGATCTGCCAGAGACGGAATACCACCAGACAAATCTCCATCGCAAGCAGATTTGGGACCAAAATCCCAATCCGAAGCCGATTTAGGAGGAGAATATGTAAATACCTCACCGGAAAACCCCGATTCCGCCGAACCATCGCCGGTTTTCATCTCTTGCGACTTCATCCAAGCCAAAACGAACCGACGGAAATCCTTCCGATCTGCAGTTAACGCGGAGAGAGAAGCCTTGATCTCAGTGACATCCGATTGAAGTTGTTGAATCTGTTGCTCATGAACATCCAATCGAGAATTCTGATCCTGAGCATCACATTGCGAGGTTTGATTCATCATGATTGAATCGGGATTTGGAAGAACACCTGATGAAATCGGATCTGGAAATTGAATTGGATGAAAGCAGAAACAGAATTCGAAGCAGAGATTGAAATCAGAGAGTGAATCGATTGGAGATTGAAACTCAGATCGAGTGAAAATCTGATATAAAATGATATCTGAATTCGAATTGGATCTGAGAGCACAGATCTGAAATCGAATTGGATCTGGGATCACAGATCTGAAAATTGAAGATAGAGCTCAAATAGAGATGTGATCGATTGAATTGATGATCGAGTGATGGCAGAGCAGAAGCGGCAGGTCGGACCAATGATACGAAACAGAAATTAATGGAAATGATGAAGGTAAAACTGTAACTGTATTTGATAGTATGAAGAAGACAATACAAATAACTAACCACCTAAGTGGCCAGGGCTATGCCCTTCTCAATGCCATGAGCATGAGCCTAACAATTAACTAATTCTCTTCTTATCTTCACTAATGACTAATGTCTTATTTATAGAGAAGTAATTACACTAATCCCCCTCCTAAAATAGACAAATGACAATTAACTATAAACTAGATTATGATTCCTATCAGCATCCTATTGATGAGCACACATAAACATAAACGTCTGCAGGTACGTGTACATATATGTGTAGGCATCCTATTAATTTTTATGAATAAAGAACCAACTAAAATTTCCTAATAATTTATTACTGGTGGAATGGCAATTTGGAGTGTTTTGAATCAAAAGAAAATCTTAGGTTAAATTTGCAGTATCAACAATTTCTAATGTCCGTATGTATGTACATGAAGTATAATCAAGAATAGGAGACGGCTTAGATACATGCTTTTGTGAATGGAAGACCTGTTGAAAGTCAAAGATAGTCGGAAACGTCTTTCGTGTAGCTCGAGTGTTCTATGAGGAAGAGACCCTCGTTCATCCTCTTGTATTAATAGCCTGTGTGGGCTTGCTTCTTGTTCTTTTTCCTTCAAGGCTTCACCCCTTTATCCGATCGATTAACGCCTATTTGGTAGCTCTTTTAGACTGGGTCATGACCACCATGGTTCAGTTAATGTTGCCAATCATGAACAACTGGTGAACCACAGGTAAAATGCATCCTGAGAAATGTCATCCATCTGGGACGAATTTTCAGGCTGAGTAACGAGTCAAATGGGTTTCTGTTTATGCAAAATGCAAATACGATGAAGAAAATAAGGCGGCAATATTTGGTTGATGTGGCAACTGAGTCAAAAGAGTTCTCTTGAAAAATAACAAAAATAATGATGTTTATCTAGAAAAAGTTCTAACCACCTCAGTTAATTGTACATGTGTAAATTAGACGCATTATATGAAGTAAAGGTTCAATGTTTGACCATCTAAAGTTAACAAACCCAGAGAAATATGAACACACTCATCAGATTAAACTTGAAGGAACTCAATACTTGACTTTTTGGTGTGAAATGACCAATGCTCAGAACTGACAAGAATAACCATTCGAGGTGAGAAATTAGCAACTACTCCGAAGATTGTCCAAACAAGTGAAGCATAGAGGTGGTGTTCAACAATCATCCTCTGTTCCAACCTGTTTAAAATGCATTTTTTTCTTGTTAAATGTTGATCTAGGCTCTTAGCAACCACTTAATACTAGAATATAGCTCATATAAAGACTCTTTGATCCCTCTTTTAAACTAACTTGCATCACTGAGATTATAAATTCTCTCTTTTTTGACATCCATTTCTAAACAAGAACAGCAAATAAGCTGAATCTTAAAAAGAATGAACAATATACTTAAAAAATCAGAAATTGCAAATTTATATATGAAACATCACCCCTGTATACAAAACAAGTCACAAACTTAATTCATTTTGCTCAATTTTCACGATTTTCAACGTATCTAACAATGGCAATGAAAAATCATCTGTCCCTAGGCATCAACAAACTTCTTTTTCCTACCGTGTACCCACCCATCAAACAGTTCACAGATTTCATATCCCAGTCTGAATGTATTCAGACAGTGTATGTGTATCTATACAATTTTGCCAGATCGGTATCATATTGAAAAACCGTCCTTGCTTCTTCCACATATCCTTTTTTAGCATAACCAGACAACATAGCATTCCAAGAAACAGCATGGCACTGTGGTGTTTTATCAAACTGTTTCCTCTCAGCACCTAGATTCTTGTTTGGGCATTTATTCGAACCATTGTGAGCAGTATTGAACATGTTCATCAAGTATGCAGATGTGATAGGGTTACATCTACAGCCGAAATATAATAACCTTTATTAAACCAGGCAGAGGAACTGTTATATGTAAAAATTCAACGTACCTTAAATGCTTGTGTAACATTGTTCAGATTCATCCTCGCTAGAAAAAACTAAATCCCTGCAGAAAATAAATATTGTATAAAAGTTCAGAGTGATTTGGTATTTCAATAATGTTGAAAGAAGGAAGCAGCCTCTGGTTACCTCGTCTTGTTTGGTTTTTATAAAGGAGTTGATGTCTTCTGTTAAGTAACACCTCCCAAAACTTGTATCAATTATGTTTAGATTTGGAGTAGCCACAAGTCCCTTGCTGAAAACAGTTATTTCTGGGCATCCTGTGATTTCCAAAGTATGTAATGATGGCCATGAAAAATCAACTTTCCCTAAGCAAAATCCCTTGAGCCTTTTAAGTTTGTTAAGTTTCAAGGACTTCAGATGAGGTAACACAATCTCTTTCACTTCAGCTTCACATTCAATTTCTTCTTCTTCTTCTTCTTCTTCTTCTTCTTCTTCTTCTTCTTCTTCTTCTTCTTCTTCTTCTTCATCTTCCTCCTCCTCCTCCTCCTCCTCTACCTTGACAATTACCTCCATTTTTGGGCAGTCATGTATATGTAGGTGTTGAAGTTGTTGTAGACTACCAACCATGGAACTAGTAAATAGATGTTCTAAACTTTCACATTTATCAATAGACAGTGTTGTTAGGTTTGGAAACTCCAACACTGTCCTCACATGGTGATTGCTCTTCCATATATACTTGAGATCGTCCAGATCCTTTAACTCCACTTGTGTTAGGTTTGGAATTTCAACAACAGTTTGGGATTTAACTAAACCACTATTTATCCCTTTCATTGCTACTTCTTCTTCTTCCCTGAAAAGTAACTCCAATCCCAATCCCTCTTCTACTTCAAATACCTCCTCTACATACCAACAATCTTTTAATTGAATCATTTTCAGCCTTTGCAGTTGTAGCAACCCATTGGAGGGAATAATTTCAAAGTCCATATCATAATTATGTTCCATGTGTAATTCAATCAAATTATGAAAAGACCAAGGTAATTGTTTCAAACTACTTGAGCACAAGTTTGCACTCTCTGAACTTGCTAACCAGCACTGCATAGCAAAAAAAAATAAAAAATAATATAACACGAACTGTGAAAATATTTGTGCCTTACAAATTTGAAGTCAACATTTGCACAATTCAATTCTAATTTGAATTGTGTGCTTAGTCATAAATGGGAGGAAATGTCAGGCTGCATGATATTGTTAGGCAAAAGAAAGTTGGTGAAAAAAACTTGCATGCAATTTTTCAAATGACAGGCTATGGGAGGAAGAAAAAATTAAGCCATTTCACACTCTAATTTTTGCCTATAAATAGGCATTAAATCCTCTCCACAAAATGTACCATCACACACAAATATATATACATATAAGAGATACAAAAATCTCAAGTATATATATTTTTTCTTTTCTTTTCTCCAAACTCTGTAAACACTGCAAATTATAGTGAATTGTTTCTCGGCTTCCGCCACCCGTGGTTTTTCCCGATTTGGGTTTTCCACGTAAATCCTCGTATCTCTTTTATTTATTTTTCTACTTGTCGTATTGCCCAGTGCTTGATTACGCTTGTTACATTAATTTCGTTCCGCGTCGAACTAATATTGTCAATTACTGCTCGGATCTTTGGGGCGAGTTTTCACACTCTTTTACCACAATTGGTATCAGAGCATCCGGGTTTTAATATTAGTTTATTGGAATTATTTTATCAAGTGGTAAATCATGTCTACAATGAAATTCGATATTCCGTTGTTAGATCGAAACACCAGGTTTCCTCTATGGCAAGTAAAGATGAGAGATGTTCTAATTCAGATGGATTTACATAAGGCGCTTTTGGGTTTTGAAAAGATGCCCACGTCATGGACCGATGAAGAAAAGGAGATGAAAGATCTCAAGGCACTATCCCAGATTCGTTTACGCTTGTCAAACGATGTTTTGCAAGATGTTTTGAAAGAAACTTCAGCAGCTTCTTTATGGCTAAAGTTGGAGCAATTATTGATGACGAAGAGCTTACCAAACAAGTTGCATCTAAAGCAACGGTTGTTCAATCTCAAAATGATTGAAGGTGGTTTTTTAGCTGAACATATTTCCACATTCAAAGAGTTAGTTAATAACTTAGAGAATATGGATGTTCAGTATGAAGATGAAGACTTGGCTTTATTTTTGCTGTCATCATTGCCCGAATCCTACAGCCATTTTCGTGATACTATTATCTATAGCCGCGACACTCTTGTCTTAGATGAAGTTTATACAGCTTTGGATTCAAAAGAAAAGATGAAGCATATTACTGGTGGTGGTACCAGTGATGAGAAAGCCGAAGGTTTAAATGCCAGAGGAAGAACAACAGATAGGGGTAAAAACCCTCAATCTTCCAACAGAACGAGATCCAAGTCAAAAGGCAAACGAAAGTTTTGCAATTACTGTCATAAGAAGGGACATATAACTGATGAATGTTTCAAGTTGAAGAATAAAGAGAAAGCAGCAGCATATGGTAAACAAGCTAGCACTTCGGGTGAAGCTGATGTAGCAGAGGCTGGTTGTATTGGAGAACTCCTGACAGTTTATTCAGATAAACTGGATTCCACTGATGAATGGATACTTGATTCTGGTTGTACTTTTCATATGTGTTACAACAGAAGTTGGTTTTATACATTTGAAAAGGTTAACCAGGGTTATGTCTTAATGGGCAACAATTCTACATGTCCAGTTGTTGGACATGGCTCAGTCAGAATCCGTATGTTTGACGGAGTTATCCGAACCATTGGGAATGTTAGATATGTTCCTGACCTCAGAAGAAACTTGTTATCTCTCAGCTCCTTTGATAAAAAAAAGGATACGAGTTTGCCGGTAAAGGTGGAGTTCTCAGGGTATTCAAAGATGGTTACGACAAACTGAGGGCCAAGCGAAAAACCTCAGACCTCTACTTTCTTGACGGGCAAACAATTTCGAGTGATGCTGATGTTGTTTCAAAGTCTCTTTCTGAACCAGATCAGTCCCGTCTTTGGCATCTTCGACTCGGCCATTTGAGTTTTCAAGGCATGTCCGAATTGAGTCGAAGAGGATTACTTGGTGAACAAAAGATTGTTGATTTAGAGTTCTGTGAAGACTGTGTGTATGGCAAGGCAAAACGGGTGAGATTTCTAAGTGGCGTTCATACAACAAAAGGACCACTTGACTATGTCCACTCGGATTTATGGGGACCGGCTCGAGTTGCTTCAAAAGGTGGAGCTAATTATATGCTCACTATCATTGATGATTTCTCCAGGAAGGTGTGGTATTTCTTCTTGAAACACAAGGGAGACGTTTTTTCTACCTTCAGAAATTGGAAAGTTCAGGTTGAAAAGCAGTCAGGATTGGTGGTAAAGTATCTTCGCACGGATAATGGACTTGAGTTTTGCTCAGAAGAGTTTAATACCTATTGCCGAAAGGAAGGCATCACTCGACACCGCACGGTGGTCCATACACCTCAACAAAATGGTGTAGCCGAAAGGATGAATCGCACCATTATGGAGAAGGTCCGATGTATGCTTTCTAATTCCAAATTGCCAAAGTCATTTTGGGCGGAGGCTGCTTCGACTGCTTGCTATCTCATCAACCGATCACCGTCACGAGCAATTGAGAAGAAAACTCCGTTTGAGTTATGGTCCGGAAAACCTGCCGATTATACAGTTTTAAAACCTTTTGGATGTCCAGCGTATGCACGTGTTGACAATGGGAAGTTAGAACCGAGAGCAATCAAATGCGTTTTTCTTGGGTACAATCCGGGGGTAAAAGGTTACAAGTTATGGAGCTTTAAATTGAAGAAAGTTATTATCTCAAGAGATGTTACTTTTGATGAGTCTAGTATGATTCAACCAGTTGTAGACTCTTCAAAAGCTACAGATACATCTGATGCATCATCCGAAGCAAGAAAAGAGCAATCTCAAATGGAGGTGGAGCTTCCTACTCCACCTACTACTGATCAGAGTACAGTTAAGCATCAAGAGTCTTCCCCGCCAGATGAGCATGTTGATGTTGAGGATTCAACACCTTCACAGCCACAAGCTACTACTCCAAGCATTGCGAGAGATAGGCCGAGAAGACAAATTGTTCCTCCGAAGAGGTATGCTGAATCTGATCTGGTTGCTTATGCTCTTACTGTTGCTGCCAATATTGAGTCAGGAATGGAGCCTGTTAATTATGATGAGGCTATCAAGTCTAAAGACTCAAGTGATTGGATGATTGCTATGCATAATGAGATGGAATCCTTGCAAAGAAATGGTACTTGGGACTTAGTTCCTATTCCGAAAGGGAAAATGCCAGTTAAATGCAAGTGGGTCTACAAGCTCAAAGAACCTATCAACCCAACCGAGAAACCAAGGTACAAAGCTCGGTTAGTAGCTAAAGGCTACAGTCAGATTCCTGGCGTTGATTATACTGACATTTATTCCCCAGTTGTCAAACATACCTCCATTCGTGTATTGTTGGGGTTGGTTGCTTCTAATGATTATGAGTTAGAGCAACTTGATGTTACTACAGCTTTCTTAAATGGTGAGCTTGAGGAAGAGATTTTTATGCAACAGCCCGAAGGCTTTGTAGTTCCAGGCAAGGAGAACTACGTGTGTAAATTGAATAAATCTCTTTATGGCCTCAAGCAGTCTCCTAGACAATGGTATAAACGGTTTGATTCATTTATGACCAGTCACGAATTCAAAAGGTGCACCCGTGATAGCTGCGTTTATTACAAAAATTGTGACGATGGTTCAATGATCTACTTACTTTTATACGTGGATGACATGTTGATTCCAGCGAAAGATATGAAGGAGATTCAGAAATTAAAAGACCAGTTGAAAGCTGACTTTGAAATGAAGGACTTGGGAGCTGCCAAAAAGATTTTAGGTATGGAAATTGTTCGTGACAGGAAGTCTAGGGTCTTGCATCTTTCTCAGAAAAGTTATATTGAGAAAGTCCTAAGACGCTTCAATATGCATGAAGCAAAACCTGTCAACACACCTTTTGCAGCTCATTTCAAGCTATCATCCGCTTTGAGTCCTACTACTGAGACTGATATGGCTTATATGGCACGTGTACCATACTCTAGTGCTGTTGGATCTTTGATGTATGCTATGATTTGCACGCGCCCTGATTTGGCTTATGCTGTTAGCATGGTCAGTAGATATATGGCGAACCCGGGGAAAGAACACTGGAAAGCAGTACAGTGGATCTTTCGTTATTTGCGCGGTACGTCTTCTATGTGTCTACGTTATGGTAAATCTAACACTGGGGTGTTTGGATATGTTGATTCAGATTATGGCAAAGATTTGGATAAGCGAAGATCGATTACAGGGTATGTGTTTACTTTGCATGGTTGTGCTATTAGTTGGAAAGCCCAGTTACAGTCTACAGTTGCACTGTCTTCTACTGAGGCAGAGTACATGGCGATTACAGAAGCAGTTAAGGAAGATATATGGTTGAAAGGATTATTTGGAGAACTCGATGATAGAATAAAGGTTACCACAATTTTATGTGATAATCAAAGTGCTATCTTCTTGAGTAAAGATCAGATGTTTCATGACCGAACAAAGCACATTGATATTCGTTATCATTTTGTGCGTGATATCATTGAGAAAGGTGATTGTGTCATAGACAAGATTGATACAGATTATAATCCCGCTGATGTGTTCACTAAGAGTCTTCAAATTGCCAAGTTCAAACTATGTTTGGACTTGATGGGTGTTTCTGATCGCAATTGAGCCAGATAGACTCGTTGGTGGAGGAAGTATTTTATTTTTCGGAAACAATTTTTCTCTATATGGTTATTGCAGGTTCTTTTGGAGTTTGATGAATTGTTGGTTTTATGACTAATCGTAAAGCATGATGTAGAAATCAATCTATGACTTGCTGCATTTGAAGTCAAGGTGGAGATTGTGAAAATATTTGTGCCTTACAAATTTGAAGTCAACATTTGCACAATTCAATTCTAATTTGAATTGTGTGCTTAGTCATAAATGGGAGGAAATGTCAGGCTGCATGATATTGTTAGGCAAAAGAAAGTTGGTGAAGAAAACTTGCATGCAATTTTTCAAATGACAGGCTATGGGAGGAAGAAAAAATTAAGCCATTTCACACTCTAATTTTTGCCTATAAATAGGCATTAAATCCTCTCCACAAAATGTACCATCACACACAAATATATATACATATAAGAGATACAAAAATCTCAAGTATATATATTTTTTCTTTTCTTTTCTCCAAACTCTGTAAACACTGCAAATTATAGTGAATTGTTTCTCGGCTTCCGCCACCCGTGGTTTTTCCCGATTTGGGTTTTCCACGTAAATCCTCGTATCTCTTTTATTTATTTTTCTACTTGTCGTATTGCCCAGTGCTTGATTACGCTTGTTACATTAATTCCGTTCCGCGTCGAACTAATATTGTCAATTACTGCTCGGATCTTTGGGGCGAGTTTTCACACTCTTTTACCACACGAACATTTATATATAATTGTATATATATAACTGTGAATTTGGTTGATTGAGAAATAACATATATATACAAATAAATTAAGGAAAAAGCTCTGCGGAACTTTATAATCCCTTAATCGGGTCCATTAGTGTCTCCATACGAGGTAACCCTCCTAACCAAACTTCATGTTAAGGGCCAGTCCATTATTTAATCGTTTTATTTATTTACTTTTAACAAAAATCTGAAATTTAATTGGGATGTTTTTCGATGAGGAAGATGCTACAGGGATTACACTTTACAGGCGAACATTTTCAGTTTTAACTTTTAACTTGAGCCCACCAGATTCCACTTACTTAATTATCCTCAACAAACTTCGTTATTTGGTAACCCATTTATTGGTTATGAGAAACATTTTAAAACGATTACCTTGTGAATAATAATAGTAAATTAGTCAAACAGGATTAATTTAACAAAACCAATAGATTTGACATGGATTACTGTTATGAAACTTATATAATTTATGTGACTTAGAAAAAATGTATTTTTGTAGAAATTAAAGGGTTGATCATTAGATATGTGTCGGATTACTGTTATGAAACTTATATAATTTATGTGACTTAGAAAAAATGTATTTTTGTAGAAATTAAAGGGTTGATCATTAGATATGTGTCACAACGAGACCGAGAAACAACACTATTCTGATGGTAATAAGTAGGGCTCTAAACGAACCGAACAAACACGAACAACTCGTGTTCGTTCGTTAAGGAAATAATGTGTTCACGAACCATTAATGAACACTTATAGAACGAGTTTTTTTGTTCATGTTCATTCATTAAGAAAATAAATGTCTTCACAAAAGTTTACAAACACAGATAAAATGGAAGTGGCAGAGGGAGTAGTGCTACAACTTGAAGCCCTAATCATGGAATAGAGGTCAATAGTGTTCGTCGATGTGAATAATAAGAAGAAAAGAGAAACCGTGCATAAAAATAGCGGAAATAAGGTTTCCTATATTATTTTTTAGGGTAATAAATAAAGAAGAATTAAAGAATATAAATAGTTTAGATAAATGAATAAAAATTTTTAATGAACATAAATAAACCAACATGAACAAACATAAATAAACGAACGTTCACGAACACATTATCGAACGTTCACGAACATAAATGAACGAACGAGACCTCTGTTCGTGTTCGTTTATTTAACTAATAGAACAAAATTTCTTGTTCATGTCCGTTCATTTATTAAACAAACGAATGTAAACGAATTTCCCGCCGAACGATTCACAAACTGTACCCTAACGTTCGGTTCGCTTACGACCCCTAGTAATAAGTACCATATAGGCACTTGTGATCAATTGAAAAGCATTTGTTGTAAGCATTTGAATTTGTCATCATCAAGATTCTGAGATGGTTCTATTGTTATACAACAGTGCCTTATAAAGGCAATTTACAACATAGAAAGGGAGAATGTACAGGAGCTAAATTAGTCTAATGAGATGATGGAAAAGGGACAGACCGGTTTCAACGATGTGATGATGGCGTCATTCGGCAACGCCATTCTGTTCAGGGGTATGTGGGGGAGTGGTGAAGTGGGAGATCCCATTTTGTTGAAGATAGGGGATGATACCTATGTACTCACTTCCATTGTCCGAAAAGAGAGAGATAAGGGGTGTGCGAAAAAAAATTTCAACTAATGTTTTGAATTGAGGAAAGAGGATGGAGACGTCCGATTTTCGTTTCATCGGATATAACCATGTGTATTTTGAATAATAATCAACAAATATAACGTAGTAAGTGTAGCCATCATTTGATATTTGGACAGGGCCCCACACATCAGAGTAGACAAGTTCTAATGGTTTGGAGACTTTGAACAAGTTTGGACCAAAAGGTAATTTGTGGCTTTTATTGATGGAACAAGCATCACAATGAAAAGGAACATTGGACATTTTATTACAATTAAGTCCTAATTTATTAAGTAACGTTTTAGAACTTTAATTGATGGATGACCAAGCTTGTGATGCCATAAAAGTAGCGACCCGTATGTTCTGGTACTAGAATTGATTTGCTTGTGATGGTGACGAGTGAAGCTAGGAGCATAATAGACGTCATGGATGTTCACTCCCCGCATTAGAGGCGCCCCCGTGCGAAGGTCCTTAACCAAGAAATGAAAGGGAAAAAATTCAACAGAAACCTTGTTAGTTTTGCAAAGTTTGGCAACAGAAACAAGATTATGACGCAAGTAAGGAACAAGTAAGACATCTTTTAACGATAAAGGACGAGTATTAGTGGAAATGGATGAATGACCAATGTGAGAGATGGGAAGGGTTTTACCGTTTCCTAACACAATTTCATCGGGTCCTCCGTATTCCGATAGGGAGTGTAAAAATGACTGGTCATGTGCAGCATGATTTGAGGCCCCACTGTCAAAAATTGAAGGTGGTGCATAAGACGAGCTTGCCATTGAAGAGTTGATTGTCGGATTTGCGATTGATGACGTTGGTTTGGAGATGTTGTGATCTTTTAGAAACTATGTAAGCTTCCTGCACTCCTTAGTGTCATGACCTGTGATATTGCAAAAGTGACAAAACAAATTATTTCGATTACTCCGATAAGTGGTGTTCGGTTGAGGATGATTGGACCTGGGCCCAACGTTATTGGGCCTGTATGAATTTCGCCCCTCATGGAGCCCACTTCTTCCATCAGATGCACGTGAATAAGGGCGCTGCCTTTGAGTGGTATTAACAGTGGGAATTATTTGAGGTGGTGTGGTTTCCAATAGTGCCCTCTCATGGTCAACAAGCTTCTCAAACAAGTTAGAGAAACTAATGGAGGTATCTCTCATTTTCACAGCTGCTACAACCTATTTGTAATCATCACCCAAATGAGTGATGATGTGAACAATTAGGTCATCATCATCGACTGGTTTTTGGGCAAGGGCCAATTCGTCGGCGATGGATTTCATTTCCAGGAGGTATTCAGCCACTGGTTTGTTGCCTTTGGTGGTGGTTGCCAGTTTTGAGCGAAGGGAGATGATTCGAGATCTGGAGACTCCAGCATAGGTCTCGGTGAGACGGTTGAATAATTCAAGGGAGGTTTCAGCGGACGAGACAATGGGCAGGATGTTGGCTGAGTAGCTTCCGAGCAGAGCACCGAGGAGATTTTGGTCCTGACAGAACCATAGGCGATAGTTAGGATTGGGTTTGTTATCGATAATTTTTGGTGGTGGGGTTGTACGACCATCAACGAACTGTTCAAGTTCTAGGCCAGTAAGGGTCGCCAGAACCTGTTTCCGCCAACTGGTGAAGTTATCAGAGGTTAGTTGAATGGGGAAGTGGGTGTGGGTGGAAAGATTGATGATTGTGGTGGTTGCCATGGCTTATCGGAGAGGGAGGATTTGGATCGGAGTAACTCAGAGGAGCTTTGTTAGAGCTCTGATACCATATGACAGGTATGTGAATATTGAATCTGAGATGGTTTCTATTGTTATACAGCAGTGCCTTATAAAGGCAATTTGCAACATAGAAAGGGAGAATGTACAAGAGCTAAATTAGTCTAATGAGATTGAAAAAATATACATTCCATACATATGTTTGACTAGGTATTCAAGGCTTGATTATTGCACTGCCTTATATTGATGTCCTTTCGTTAATTGTTATCAATTTGTAGCTACTGTAGTTGATTTATAGCTTGACTTTGATTTAAGTGAAATTCAGTTGGACTCTCTTATCATTTGGGAACTCCTGGATGACTTTTACTATCTACTCTGAGTCATTTTCAGCCTTTGTAGTTGTAGCAATTCATTGGAGGGAATAATGTTTTTAACCTCCATATCATAATTACGTTCCATGTGTAATTCAATCAAATTATGAAAATACCAAGTTGTAGTCTTTGAACTTGGTAACCCATTCTCCAAACCCAAAAAAGAAATACAAACAAGAAAACGCAAGTGTGTTGGTGTTAAAGAGACAGGGCCCCTGAATTTGGCGCTTATGGATGTTGGATTGACAGAGGACTTAGTTGGGTCACCATTATATATTATATAGAGAGCGTAGAATGCAACCAACTTTTAAAATAATCTCAATCGTATAAACTCATCAACTTTTAATCCTAACCGTCCTAATTGAAAAAAAATACTGCTTTTATGGCAGTTCAAGGAAGTTGAGCGTTCTCTCTCCTCTTTTAATGCGGTTACCGAAATTCTTGCCAAAATTCACGCAACTCTCTCTTCCAAATCAGAATAACTGTTCCCTCCATCGTTGTTAATCAAGGTCAGAATAACTGTTCCCTCCTATGGTTTCTTCCCCATTAGGCCACCCGTAGTGGGGCGGCATTTCGCGGGTGAGGAGGGCATAGCGCCACATAGCGCCACGCCATACCGCTACGGCCGGCGCTAGCTATGGGCTGGTGAATATGAGGCCTCGCGCGAATGTGATAACGGGGTGAAATGTTGTTGTAACAACCCTCATTAAAAATTATTATTTCTTATGATTTATTGTCCAATAGAAAACCCTAATTGAGAAACCCAAGTGATTCTGCACAAACCCTAAAATTTTCAGAACAATCAGAATCAGGATCTGGGCCCCTAAAACTCAGAGGGGGTATTCCCTATTGACGATTATCTACATAATTCGTTGTCAAAATCGAATTTTGACGAATGACCAACTCACCTAAGCTACAAACACACGTGGCTAGTCTATAAATAGGTGGTGTACCCTCGCGTCACGCGACGCCCAAAGCATGACCCCTCGCGTCACGCGAGGGGGTCAAATTTTTAGTATAAATAGAGGGCATTGGCACTTGAATTTTGGCCCTTGAACGACGAAAAAATTCGTTATATACACTGAGATATCGTAGAAACAGTCCAAAACCACACACAATCACAAACGCTGCCGCAACAACAGGGTATTAACTCGATCGCTACTACGATTCAATGTCCGATCGATTGAAATCAATCCAATGGATGTTTAAGTGCTGCCCACATTGGGTTTATGCTTTGTCATTCGTCGTGAATTCGATGGATGTTTAAGTATCGCACTTTGTCATTCGTTGTGAGGGTTTTAATCTCGTGAGTTATCGTAAATGTTGTATTAGTTACTGACCTAGTTCGTGTGCATGTTATTTAAATTAGTTTACAAGGCTAATCAGTAGGCTAAACTCTGCCCGTATAAATCTGCAAGATGAGTTATTCTCTTTTATCAAAAGTATTTTACAATACTCCAATTATTTTCAAAAGTTATAATTACAGGGATTAAGTCTTGGATATCTTGAATCACTGGCTAATTGGGGTACTGTGCACATTACTAATTTCTCACGGATTAGGCTAATAAATCCTAACCGTGATAACCGTCACTACTTGGGGAAAGACCCAATAGTGGTATGACCATCGTCACCAGGTGACAACGGCGCCAGATAAAAATAAGATAGAAGCCATTGTAATCGCTCTTATGCTGTAATTGATAACTAATGAGTCATTTTACAAACTTGAATAACTCACCAGTATTTCCCCGCTGACAAAATATTTTTAAAACATGTTTCAGGCGACCTGCTGTAAATCAAGGAAAAACGTGCTATGGAGCACTAACAAGCTTGAAGAGGTGGCTCAGTTAAAATGAATAAACATGTTTTAACAAATCAGGGAATTTCCTAGTTAAATTCCTCTATTGTAAATTACGGGGTTTATCCCAAATTGTTGAATAAAATAATTGGGCATTTTGAATTTTAAAAGATCCTGTTTTACAAAATCTTCCGCTGTCGCATCAACTCGATACCACGGGTTCCTGTCCCGCGGCTCCTGACCGGGTCAAACCGGGGCCGGGGCCGTGACAGGAAAAGGTGGTATTAGATCTACTGAAAGAGCCACTGATTTAAGCCTATTAAGTATTTGAAAATACTTAATTTTCCTGGTTACCAAATCTGTGATTATGTGATTCTATCTTGACTATCTGTTAATTTACAGTATGGGTAAGCAAAGAATTTCGGACATCTATCGTAAATTAGATAGTTCACCGAAAGAAAAGGGAAATTCATCCTAATCAAATTCCTCAAGATACTCAGCAGATACTGAGGAGGGAATATTTGTCCGTAAGGCACAGTTTGAAAATCCACTTACCCCTAGTAAAAGAAGCTTGATTATTAGAAAAAGTCAAGAGAAAATAAGGAAGTCACAGGAAACCCAGAAAATAGGCAGCAAACCACCATGGGAAGACGAATTAGACGAAAAATGGGCAAATCTCTATATGTTTGCCACTATCGCAGTAAATGCTAACTTCTAGTTAAATCACCAAACCAGTATCAGTACCTACGATACTTACGAGTCAGAAACTCTAAAATCATAAATAAACACTAGTATATTTCAAAATTGTGGTTGTACTAAAAAGATAAATATTTTGTTCAATAAAATGGTTTGTACTTAAGTTTAAATTGCCATTATGTGATTTCTGTGAATTACAAAATTTTAACTTAGAATTTTGTGTGTTTCTTCATAAATGCTAAACAGCATGAATGAGTTATCTGAAGCTCTTCAGAATCTCAATCTTTATCCCGTGAAAATAGAAGTTTCCAGAGACTTTACCGGTTACATAGCTGATATTGAGGAACCTATGGAATTCCAAGCTCCACCTCCGGAGAAACAAAAGCCAAAGAAAAGGAGAAGAATTGTAGGATGGAGGCGTGTGCGCAGAAGGAAACCAACAACTAGGAAAATTCCCAAAATAGAAAATCCAATGGATAAAGGAAAAGGAATAGAGGTTGAAGAAAGCTCCAAATAAGAGATTGGAGAAAGCTCCAAGCAAACCAAGGAAATGACATTGCAGGAAGAGCTAGATTTCATACTGGCAAGTGTGATAACCTAAAGCCTGTCAATGAAAACCTTTTCACTAATCCTGCTGAAACCCAGCTTTCAATTAACTTGGAACCAGCCATTCCAGATCCTCTTGTTAACACTCGACCTTTAGGAGAAATGGAAGAATGGTGGGCCAACGACTGGCAGTTCCAGAATCTCTTAAATAACCCATATACCTTTTTCCCTCAGTATGAACCAGAACCTGAACCAAATCCACCAATGAGCAACGAGAACCTGGCTGAACTCCGCCATTTTGGCGAGGAGCTGATGGATGCAGGGAATCGAATCCGGGAGGTAGGAGAACAGATCTCCTGGAAGTACGACGAGAGGGAACGTCGTTTCTAAAAATGCCAGCTGATAGGATAGTATGTGGTTGTGGGAAGGCGTGTTTAATAATAATATTAATATAATTATAAAAATATAATTATGTGAAAGAACTAAAAATAAAACTCTTGTAAGATAACCAGTTTGTACGGATACCTAATATCTATAAAATACCGAAAGTTGAAATCTCTATACTTGTTAATATGATTATGTGCAATTGTTTATTTGGTTTGGTTGTTATCCTTTTTGTGCTAATAAGTTATATATATTAAATTACCAGATAGCAAACGTTGGTAATGAACCAGTTAATGAGGTTAACCAATCCGAGCAACACAATGAGGATCAATTCCTGAATAGGCAAGATATCGAGAATATCGTTGCTCAAGGAATAGCCAATGCTATTCCAGCAATACTTGCTGCTGCTCGAAATCCAGTTGAACCTCAACAAATTATTCCTAGTAAACGTACTCAGGAAGACAACTTCAGTAATAGCGTAAACGGAGGTGGCAACCATACTAATAACAATAACAATGGGATGCAAGCTCCGCTCCTTAAGAAAATGAAAGCTGCAACGCCTGGTTGCACTTACAAGGAATTTCTTGCCTGTAAACCAGCTGAATTTGCAGGTAACGAAGGAGCGACTGCGGCACTGCGTTGGTTAGAGAAAACCGAAGTAGCAATTACAATAAGTAAATGTGCTGAAGAAGACAAGGTCATGTATGCGTCGCATCTTTTTAAAGAAGGGGCGCTAGAATGGTGGAATACGGTACTTCAAGCTAAAGGAAGAAATATGGCCTATGCCATGAGTTGGGAAGAATTTAAGCAGCTCGTAGAAAGAAAATTCTGTCCCGAGTATGAAAAGGAACAAATGACAAATAAGTTCCTGAATCACCGGATGGTAGGTGTTGATTGTAGAAGGTATACTTCGACTTTCTTCGAGTATGCTAGAGTGGTACCAACCCTGGCTTCGCCAGAACCGGTACTTATTTCCCGCTATATTTGGGGATTAATTGGCGAAATCCGTGATATCGTTAAAGCTGCGAGACCTCGCACTATTGACGATGCTGTGGAATTAGCTAATACCCTAACTGACGGGCTGGTACGCACAAGAGAAGAAACCCAAAAGAAGGAAGTGGCCCAAAAGCTTACCCAAGGACTTCGTATGGGTAACAGAAGTAATTTCAAAAGAAAAGGAACTGGGCAATCTTCCACTGGTCCATTTTGCAATACCTGCAAAAGGAAGCATTTTGGAAGATGCAAAGGGTATTTCAATTTTTGCAAAATTCCAGGGCATCAAGAAGAAGACTGCAGGAAGAAGAAATCCACAGTTTGCTACAACTGTGGAGAAGCTGGACATTTTAGGCCAGACTGCCCAAAACTGGTCAAACCAGCTGACAACAAAGCCAAACCTGCAGACGGAGCTACCAAAAAGAACGTAAGAGCCTTCCAACTGACTACCCAGGAAGCAGAGCTAATCCCTGATGTGATAGCTGGTACGTTCCTAGTTCACAACGTCTATGCAAAAGTATTATTTGACTCTGGTGCAAACCAAAGTTTTATAAATACTTCATTCTGCCAAGCTCTTAATTTACCTTTAACCAACCTTAGGCAGATTTTTACAGTCGAAACAGCAGATGGGAATTCTGTTAAAATAGATAAGGTTGTGCGAGAAGGAAAGATAGAACTTTTAGGTAATAAATTTTCGGCAAACCTGTTACCTATGAATTTAGCCGGATTTGATGTTGTGTTAGGAATGGATTGGCTAGTAGCCAATCATGCTCGAATTCTTTGTGATAAGAATTCCATAGAAATTCATACACCCACAGGAGAATTAGTGGTGATTACAGGAGATAAGCCACAAAAACCCATGAAATTCATTTCAGTAATGAAAGTTGCTAGTTATGAATGAAAGCAAGAAATAGTGTATATGATTTCAGTAATCATTAGCACTAAGGGTAAGGAACTTAAGGAAATACCTATAGTCTCAGAATACCCTGATGTATTCCCAGAAGAATTACCTGGATTACCACCTGATAGGGAGGTAGAATTTAGAATTCATCTAATTCCTGGAACTACACCAATAGCTAAAGCACCTTATCGGTTAGCACCCACCGAAATGCTAGAATTGAAAAAGCAGTTAGATGAATTATTAAGTAAATGATTCATACAACCTAGTTCATCCCCGTGGGGAGCGCCAGTGCTGTTTGTAAAGAAGAAAGATGGTTCGATGCGAATGTGTATCGATTATAGGGAATTGAATAAGGTTACAATTAAGAATCGATACCCATTACCTAGGATTGATGATCTCTTTAATCAACTTCAAGGAGCTAGATACTTTTCTAAGATAGATTTACTCTCCGGATATCATCAATTGAAGGTACAAGAAGAAGACATACCTAAAACTGCTTTCAGAACTAGGTATGGTCACTACGAGTTTACAGTCATGCCCTTTGGGTTAACAAATGCCCCAGCAGCATTTATGGACATGATGAATAGAATCTGTAAACCGTACTTGGATAAATTTGTAATTGTCTTCATCGACGATATACTTATTTATTCCAAAAGTCAGGAGGAACATAGTGAACACCTGCATGTACTCTTAACTTTGTTAAGAAAGGAAAAGCTTTACGCCAAATTCTCGAAGTGTGAATTTTGGCTGCAGGAAGTACAATTTTTAGGACACATGGTGAATCACGAAGGCATTCATGTAGATCCTGCTAAGATAGAAGCAATCACCAAATGGAAGGTTCCACAATCAGCAATGGAAATTAGAAGTTTTATAGGGTTAGCCGGATATTATAGACGGTTTATTAAGGATTTTTCCAAAATAGCTGTACCATTAACTAAGCTAACCTGTAAATCAGTTAAGTTTGAATGGGGACCTAAACAAGAAGAATCTTTTAAGATTTTAAAGCAGAAATTAACAAATGCTCCAATTCTAGCCTTACCAGAAGGAACAGAAGATTTTGAAGTATATTGTGATGCTTCAAAGCTAGGATTAGGATGTGTGCTAATGCAACGCAAGAAGGTAATTGCGTATGCATCAAGGCAATTGAAAAAGCACGAGGAAAATTATACGACTCATGATTTAGAGTTAGTGTTGGTGCATTCATCTGTCGTCTTCGTCTTATGTCGAGTCTCAGTTGCGTTGCAGATCTAAACGAGCATGAAGTCATCTTTAAGGATGATGACATCACATGTGTGACATCAAGGATAACATCACAAAGATGACATCACATATTACTACATCACGTGAACTTGCATGGAATATGAAATCAGAATTGTAATATGTCTTGTTCGCTTGTAATTGTAATATGTCTTGTCCGCTTGAAATGTCTGGTCGCTTGAACCATGTATGTGTCCATTTCAAGCGATCAGACTAGCCCTATATATAGGTGTCATTTGTCATTTCAAGCGGTTAGACAAGCAGAGAAGTTGTGAATTCCATACCGAGGTGCTGCCGGTGTGAAGACTGATTGTAATTGTCATAATATCAATATAATCAGTGTTTAAAGTGATACGCAAGCTGTTTCGACGTTCGTTTCTTAGTTTCCGCCTCTGAAACGAATTTAATCTCTTCTGAACGACTCGTTCGGGTCGCAATCCGATCCTACAAGTGGTATCAGAGCTCAGGAGGAAGAGATTTCGCAAAAACAGCTCGTTTTCATCACTTTTTCTGATTTCTACACCATTCTTTTCAAAATTTAAAAATTTTCACGGTTAAAATCGGCTCAAACTTTCACATATTGTGCGTAATCATGTATTAACAAATCCTGGAAAGTTTCAACTTTAAAAACGACTTAAATTTGGTTCAAATTGGTCTACTCGCTTGAAAGTGATTCGTAGTTGCTGACATCATCATCTGTTCAAGCGAACATAACATCATTTGTCCGCTTGAAATCGTTCAATCGCTTGAAAATACATCGTCTGACAGCTTGAAATTGTCTGCTAGCTTGAAAACGTTTGCTCGCTTGAAAACATCATGACCGCTTGAAACCGACACATTGCTTGAAAATATTTTGTAAAGTGTGAACCGATTAAAAAGTGTATCGAAATCATGTGAAGGTACATTGAAGTTGAAGTTGTCAGTGATTGGGAATTGAAATCATGTGTTGAGTATCAGTTTGCATGTGATATGTATTAAAAGTTGTTGGTTAAATCAGATCGCATGTGTTGTTGAAAGTTTTAATGTGTCAGTTGATCACGTGATTGTTTCATCCAAGAATTGCATGTGATAAAGTGCATTGTGTTGTGTGTAATATTGAATTTGAGGTTGTCAGTTGGTCACGATTAGTGCTTCGTTCAAGAATTGGTAAAAGAAATCACATGGTTGTATCGATGTGCATGTGATATTAGTTTGACGGTTCATTAGATTTAGCAGCCAAATCAGAATTCATTCACAATTAATATTGTTGACCAAGATAAATTGATACAACCAATGTGCTGAATATAGTGGCCCTATCAAATTGAAGACGTAACTGATTTTGTCGACCACTAAGATTGTGAGGCCCAATCAGATTTAATGCAAACTTGAAGTTGTCGGTTACTGTTTGCTACTCATGTGAAGAAATCTCGATCCATGTGATGCTTATAACTAATGCCAAATTGTGATTGGGTTATTAAAAGGCCCAATTAGAATGATTTTAAAAAAAATTGTTGTCGGCCATTTATATTTGAATCAAGAATTTGAGATTAAGTGGGCTTGGATCAAAGCTTAGTGGGATTGAGATTTGCGATTGCATGTAATCATCATCGGCCAAATCATTGTTTAGTGCAGCCTCGGAACAATTGAAAGTGTGTTTTGAAGGAAATTTGTCGGGACTATTTGAAAAATGGAAGTGGTCTTTGATGAAAAAGAAAACCATTATCTTGAAAGGATAAATGATTGGTATCGAGGATATTTCAGTAGTCATTATCAAGATTTGTCCAAGAATGTTTGGGCTAACCGGTTCGAATGTTTTTTGTGTAAGAAAGATGAGAAATTAGTTGATTTGGAGAAGAGATTTGATTGTTTGATTGACCATTTGAAAGAAAACAAGATACTGATATCAGAAGCTGAAAAAGTATCAAAGTTTGCTAATGGATTACCAGCTGAATGGAATGATTTTTTGGAAAATCTAAGAAAGAATTCTAGTTTTTCAAAATTATCTTTAAGTAAATTCATCAGTAAACTTACAACACATAGATATGATAATGAAGAGAAAAAGAAAGAGTTGTTGAATAGGATAGAAAATAATTTGAAAGAATTAAGTTTGGATGTGGTTGTAGAACTGAACAAAAGAGTCTGTGTGTGTCTTAGTGCAAAAGATGTTATGAAATACGATATGAAGAGGGGTAGTTATATTGATGAGAATATGAATCCTCTTGACTTCGTTAAAATCTTTTGTGCAGGAACATACAAAACAGAGACAGAGCAAGTTACAAAGAATGAAGAATCTGTGAAGCTTGGATCTTCAAGTTCAGAATCAGTGTGCTCTAAATGTGACAACTTTAAGGCTGATAATGACAAACTCTTGAAAGATGCAGAAAGTTTGACATTGGAAGTCAAAAAGTTGAGGGATGAAAAGCAAGCTGATATTAACCAGATTCTTATGTTGCAGGGAAATTGTGAAAAGTTTAAATTTGACAATGTTAAACTGTTAAATGACTTGAATAGTTTAACATCAGAAAACAAAATTTTTGAAGAAAAAATTAAAAGTTTTGAAAATGAAAAATCAAAGATTGAAAAAGTTTTTCAAAGTCAAATAAAAATTTTAGAAGATGAGAGAGATATGATTGGTAAAAACAATCTTGAAAAACAAATTGCAATCAATTCTCATCTTGAAAAGATCATTCGACTTGAAAAAGAGGCAGAATATGCTCAAAAGAAAATCAATGAATGGGATGAAAAGTTGAAGGTGTTTGTGAATACTTCAACTATTCCTTGCCCAAAACCTTTAAATTTTGTTCTAATAAGTGACGATGTCACAAACTTTGACAAAGTCAAAGTTGAAGATTGCGATGAGAAATCTGATGATGAAAATGAAAAAATGAAGAAAAAGAATTTATTTTTGAAGTTAAAAGAAAAGTTTCAAGAAACTGTTCCACAATCAACTAAAAAGGGAGAATGCTCTAAGCAAAAACCTTTGAAGAAGAAAGTGGAACAGAAACAAAAAATTAAAAATGAGAAAAATGTTCAAAAAGATAATAAAAGCTCATCAGATCGATCATCCAATCGCAATGAAAAATTACAAAAATTGAAAAATGAAAACTCTAAAATTGTTGGTAATAAGTGGTGCAGGTTTGACCACAGTGCTCAAAAGTCAAATCCAGCTTACAAGAGGAGAGATGGATATCACCAAGCCAAACAGTGCTATGATCTGAATGTTTGGACTGACAATGGTGATTGGTATGATAACAGAGTGTGTTACCGATGTGGTTATCAAGGACACATTGCTGTTAACTGCCAAGGTTGGAGTTATGAAACGAGGAGATGCTTTAACTGCAACATTAGAGGTCACATTGCCAGAGATTGCCCAAGGAGATCAAATGAAAGATTGAGGGTTAATTCTCAGAAGTTGGCAAAGAAATCAGTCAATGTCAAGCCCAAAGAACAGAAGGTTCAAGAACCTAAAGTTCAAGAAAAGAAAGTAAAACTTTCTCAGGGACAAAAAGACAGACTGAGGAAGAAGAGGAAGAAAGCGAGAGAGTATCTAGAAAGGATTTTGTCCTCGGGTTCATCTGTTGGTAAAAATAAGAGTTCTGATGAATCGCTTTCCTCGACTGCAAAGTCAAGCAAGACGAGTTCATCAGATACAAATCTGAGGACAGAAGAAAAGAAGAAGAAGAAGAAAGTTTATGGCGATGAATTTGTTTCTATGGAAACAAAGGAGCCACATGTCGGCGATGAATCTGGCTCATCAAAGTCAGACAAGCCACATTCAGGCAATGATTCTGGTATGGTAAAACCAGAAGAGCCATGTGTTGAGGTAAAAATTGAGAATTCTGGTCTAGCAATGAATGATGCAAATTTTCCACCATTGTTGAACAAGAATTCAAAATCACCCAAGGACAGTCAGGCTTGGGTGAAACTGTTTAAATGAAAAACCTGACTTGCCGGAACTCCCAGGTTGGTAAGTGTGGAGTAGGAATCGGCACTTTGAGAATTCAACCAACAGATAATGATTGGTTGAAAATGTTTGAATTGATGTTACAAGTGGTAAATCAGGGACATTAAGTTGTATCTGATTTTCTACAAGTGGTTAAAAAACAATGTGATGAACCAAACCCCAAACCTACAAATGGTTAAAATCAATTAACAAAACTTATTTTCCGAAAAAACCATTTTGATTAAAACAAACTTAAGTGTTTTGAAATCACTATGGGAAAATGTTTTGTTGTGAGGGGGAGTTCTGATTGTTTATGCCAGGTGGATGGAGAATTGAAGTGATTCTCATCAAGTTGTCAAGTTTGTACAGTTTGTTTCAAATTTTCCCAGAAAATCAAAATTGAAACATATTTTGATTTTAGGGGGAGTAAAATTTTAAAAAAAAATAGATAATTTGAAAAATGTCAAAAACATTGAAAAATTCAAAATGAGTTTTGCTGAAACAAGAGGAAATGATAGTAGATCAGTTGGACTGTCACAACATGCTAAAGAAATGGAGAGATAAAATGTGATAAACGATCTCACTAAAGATGTGACGGTAGGCTCAGCTAGACTAGTAGATTTGCGATAACGATACAAACCTAAAATGAAAAAGCCTAGTTCTAGTGGGAAACATGGTCAAAAGCATAGTACTTAGTTTTGTCCTTCTTGATTGTGTGCCTACTCAGTAATCGCTGATTGTCGAAAGACATAAAACTGGTTAAGTTTGTGAACTTTCACAACTTTGCTGAAAAATCACTGTGATTGTGCATTTTATTTTGCAAAGATTTAAACTTGTCTTATTTCTTTATTTTGTTTAAGCATCGGACATCCTCTGCGTATACGTGAGTATCGA
Source organism: Helianthus tuberosus (assembly GCA_030545235.1). Lineage (NCBI taxonomy): Eukaryota > Viridiplantae > Streptophyta > Magnoliopsida > Asterales > Asteraceae > Helianthus > Helianthus tuberosus. The sequence goes on from CM060430.1 coordinate 4,407,514, forward strand.
ACTGGATGTTGTTGCCTAAACGTTCTGCTTTATTTTCTTTGGTGTTTCGTTTAAGCTTTGGATCATCTCTGCGTATACGGGAGTATCGACCTGGTGGTTAAAGCCTAAACAATTTCAACTTGTTTTATTTTTCTTATTTTGTTTAAACATTGGACTTTCTCTGCGTATACGGAAGTATCGACCTGATTGTTAATGTTTAAACATTCTGCTTTGTTTTCACACAAATCACAGTTGATAAAAGTTTAAAGGCATTACTTGAGTTAGTGTATTGCATGATGAGGGGATATGCTGAGATCGTGGGGTCCATAAGAACTTAGTGCGTAATTAATATATCCTAACGTATCGGTAAGCAGATTGAAAGTTTTTAGATTGAGTTTAAGTGGACAACAATATCGTCAATCAACGTGAATCGTTTAGAGCTTAAAATGTTTAAAGCTTAACGGTGTTGGTGATATGTCTCAAAAACTGATATGATCCTCTTACGTAAACTCACAAAAATAGTGTATGTAAATATTTCTTTACTGCATTTCTTTACATTTAAAAATCCAAAAAGATTTTCGACAACTGATGTTGAAGAGCTGATTTTCAAAATTCCAAGTGCTGAACATGATGAACAGGGTTGGGTTTAAGTGCTGAATTGAAAAATTTTGATTTGAGAAAGAAGTTGAGATTAGTTAATCAGGGTCATTAATTTGAACTTGATGGAACTATTTCTAATAAGTTTTTCTTATTGATTTAAGTAAAAACTTATGTTTTGGTGAGAAAATGTGTGCAGGAGATGATCTGAACAGAGATAAAGCCAGGGATTGATCTCAAGGTGATAGCTAATTCCAGACGGCGATCCCATCATGATGAGAGGGGGAGTCTGACGAGGTTAGAGCCAAAGAGAAGATCCTGGTATATGCTAAGAAAGAGCACAGAGACTGATAAAGACTGAAGATTGAGAATACTCGACATTTAAGACTCGTCAACATCTGAGGGGGAGTCTGTTGGTGCATTCATCTGTCGTCTTCGTCTTATGTCGAGTCTCAGTTGCGTTGCAGATCTAAACGAGCATGAAGTCATCTTTAAGGATGATGACATCACATGTGTGACATCAAGGATGACATCATAAAGATGACATCACATATTACTACATCACGTGAACTTGCATGGAATATGAAATCAGAATTGTAATATGTCTTGTTCGCTTGTAATTGTAATATGTCTTGTCCGCTTGAAATGTCTGGTCGCTTGAACCATGTATGTGTCCATTTCAAGCGATCAGACTAGCCCTATATATAGGTGTCATTTGTCATTTCAAGCGGTTAGACAAGCAGAGAAGTTGTGAATTCCATACCGAGGTGCTGCCGGTGTGAAGACTGATTGTAATTGTCATAATATCAATATAATCAGTGTTTAAAGTGATACGCAAGCTGTTTCGACGTTCGTTTCTTAGTTTCCGCCTCTGAAACGAATTTAATCTCTTCTGAACAACTCGTTCGGGTCGCAATCCGTTCCTACAGTTAGGAGCCATAATTTTTGCCCTTAAGATTTGGAGACATTATCTGTACGGAAGTAAGTTTACTGTCTATACAGATCATAAGAGTTTAAGATATATATTTGGGCAAAAAGAATTAAACATGAGACAAAGGAGATGGATGGAAATCCTAAGTGACTACGACTGTGATATTCAATATCACGAAGGAAAGGCAAATGTAGTTGCAGATGCCTTAAGTCGTAAGTATCATGAAAAACAGAAGCGAGTCCGTGCTCTCAGATTAAATTTACAGTTAGATTTAATGGAACAATTGAAGAATATTCAAGAAACAGCAATCAAGGACGATACTGAAGGAATGAAAGGACGAATAAAGGAATTAGAGCAAGGAAATGATGGAATTTGGAGATTCTATAAGAAACGAATTTGGGTACCTAAACAAGGAGAGTTAAGAAATAAGATTTTAGAAGAAGCCCATAAATCTAGGTATACCATGCATCCTGGTAATAACAAAATGTACCAAGATTTAAGTAATAACTTCTGGTGGATAGGAATGAAAAAGGACATAGCTAGATATGTTTCTAAGTGTCTTACTTGTTCACAAGTTAAGGCAGAACACCAAAAACCTTCAGGTTTACTACAACAACTAGAAATGCCTGTATGGAAATGGGAACTCATAACAATGGATTTTGTTACTAAGTTACTCAAAACCAGAAAAGGTAATGACACGATTTGGGTAATTATGGATCGATTAACCAAATCAGCTCATTTCCTACCCATGAAAGAAACCTTTAGCATGGAAAGGTTGGCAAAGTTATATGTAGATGAAGTAGTATCCTTACATGGAGTCCCACTCTCCATTGTATCGGATAGAGATAGTCGTTTCACTTCACATTTTTGGAAAAGTTTCCAAAAAGCAATGGGAACTCGACTGAATTTAAGTACTGCATATCATCCTCAGACAAACGGACAAAGTGAAAGGACGATCCAAACCTTGGAAGACATGCTTAGGGCATGTGTGATAGATTTTGGGGGAAACTGGGATAACCATTTACCTTTAATTGAATTCTCCTATAACAATAGTTATCATTCAAGCATTGAAGTTGCCCCATTCGAAGCACTATATGGACGAAAATGCAGAACTCCAGTTTGTTGGGCAGAAATAGGAGAAAGTCAATTATCAGGTCCTGAAATCATGCAAGAAACTACCGATAAAATTACTCAAATCAAGGAAAGACTGAAGACGGCTCGTGATCGTCAGAAAAGTTATGCAGACAATAGACGCAAGCCGTTAGAATTTCAAGTAGGAGACAAAGTACTATTGAAAGTTTCTCCTTGGAAAGGAGTAGTTCGATTCGGTAAGAAAGGAAAGCTAAGTCCAAGATACGTATGACCATTCCCAGTAATCCAACGAATAGGACTAGTTGCCTATCGTTTACAACTACCAGAAGGACTAGCTTGAGTACATGATGTGTTTCATGTATCCAACCTTAAGAAATGTCTATCTGACGAATCTTTGGTAGTACCTCTTCAAGATATAGAGGTAAACGAAAAGTTAAAATTTGTTGAGAAACCTCTTCAAATAGAAGACCGTAAAGTCAAATTTCTCAAATACAAGCGATTAGTACTTGTCAAAGTCAAGTGGGATTCGAAAAGAGGACCCGAATACACTTGGGAGCTGGAATCGGAGATGAAGCGAAAGTATCCCTACTTATTCAGGTAAATCTCGAGGACGAGATTTTTATTAAGGTGGGGAGGATGTAACAACCCTCATTAAAAATTATTATTTCTTATAATTTATTGTCCAATAGGAAACCCTAATTGAGAAACCTAAGTGATTCTGCACAAACCCTAAAATTTTCAGAACAATCAGAATCAGGATCTGGGCCCCTAAAACTCAGAGGGGGTATTCCCTATTGACGATTATCTACATAATTCGTTGTCAAAATCGAATTTTGACGAATGACCAACTCACCTAAGCTACAAACACACGTGGCTAGTCTATAAATAGGTGGTGTACCCTCGCGTCACGCGACGCCCAAAGCATGACCCCTCGCGTTACGCGAGGGGGTCAAATTTTTAGTATAAATAGAGGGCATTGGCACTTGAATTTTGGCACTTGAACGACGAAAAAATTCGTTATATACACTGAGATATCGTAGAAACAGTCCAAAACCACACATAATCACAAATGCTGTAAGATTTGTAAACATAAAGTACAAATCTCATCAATTAAAGACAAAGGACACCAATTGAAATTAGGTATTAAGATAAAGTACAAAACTTAAAATTCACTCTTTGCTTAATATTTAGTTATTATGTTTTCAAGTTGACTTTAATGAAAAAAATTACAGATCTTGATTATTATTTCATGATTTTTTTTTTCACAAGCACATACTTTTAACATTATAAAAAATCATTAATAATTACTAAGTTTCATATAATAGGTCACTTAATTTTAAAAACTTGATCATTTATGAAAAAGAAAACATAACAACGGAACAGTATTGAAAGACTTTTTTTTAAATAAATCTTATTTAATTCAAATCACAATTTTACACTTTTAATTTTTTTTATTGAAAGACTTGATCATTTATGTTTTCAAGTTTATACACGTGCTTATCACATGTCCTTAACAAATCTGGGAATATCCTAGTTAAATTTCTCTATTGTAAATTACGGGGTTTATACCAAATTATGGAAAAAAATAATTGGGCATTTTGAGTTTTAAAAGATCCTGTTTTACAAAATCTTCCGCTGTCGCATCAACTCGATACCACGGGTTCCTGTCCCGCGGCTCCTGACCGGGTCAAACCGGGGCCGGGGCCGTGACAGTTGTGGATTTCAAAAATCTGACCGTTATGTCATATACATAATAAAAAATTAATTCTTTTAAATTTCAATATATAATCATCCCTTTCACCCATTTTTTTAAACACCAACACACTCCCAAACCAACGTCTTAAAGACATAAACGACCTTGGGGCTCAACGTATCGAAGAGAACCGTGAAGTGAGCGAGATTATGCGGGATAGACAATGGGCTCAAGACTTTGAATTCAACTCGAAACCGCATGACCACCTAACCGAAAAAGTGTTGAAGATGGCGTTACAACAAAAGGAGCGTATTGAAAAAATATAATCTTTGAGTTTTTTTTTGTATTTTATTGTAATGTTTTTTAATTCAGTGAAATGGTTTTTTATTTTATAAAGTTAGAAATTAATTATAACAAAATGAAAATTAAATAATCAGGGCCGACCCTGAGAATTCGTGTACCCTATTCGAGCTCTAAAAAAACGTGCGCTTAGGCCTTAACAAAATTGGGTATTAGGCTCACTAAAGGTTTAAACCAAATGTCAATGGGCTAACTAACCTAAACCATAAAAATAGTTTTGTAAGTGTGCTTATGTTAGTGTTTGTATGAGTATACGCTATTAATTTATTTTTTTACACATACATATCGGATTTTTTTTAAATAATGTGCTCTGGCCGGTGGTTCTCCCCGCCCACTCTCAAGGCCGGCTAATAATAATTGACTAAGGGCCTTTATAAATAAACCCCTACCACTACTGTCGCCCTCCCTTCAACCTTTACATGCCACATCACATTTGCATCGAATCAACTGCGATGATGCGTTTCCATCACAGCATCAAGCACAGCATACATTTTTAAACAATGTCCTATACTCCTATAGTATTTCCGTCAACACCACCGTCAAAGATCTCTGTTACCTCATCGCTCTCAAATTGCGTCTATTTTGACTCAATTTCACTGTCTACTGATGAATTTATGTGATTGAATCTGATTTGGAGCTAATTTCACTGTTTGTTAATGATTTTATGTGATTAGAGTCTATTTTTGAAGCTAATTTCACTGTTTAGTGATGACTTTTATGTGATTGAGTCTACTTTTGGAGTTAATTTCACTGTTTTGTGATGCTTTTTATGTGATTGTGAATATTTTTGGAACTAATTTTATTGTTTACTGATGAATTTAAGTGTGATTTGTAGAGAACGAAAAGGAAACAGAGCGTCTAGAAGCGTTGGAAGGTGCAGAATCATGTCTCAGATTGTTTCAGACCGATCTTCTGGATTAGGACTCCATTGTCGCTGTTACCCGCATAACCGGTGTGTTTCACGTGGTTTCGTGAGATTGGAAGAGTGTTGGGTAATCTTGATGGGTCAAGTCGGTTTACGGGGCAAGAAACGGGTTGGATAAGGGTCAGCAGAAGTATTATATTAGTCACATGTTTTCATATTTTTATTTATTTTCCTATTTAATGTAAGTTATTTGTTGAATGAAAGCAAGTGGGTTTTAAGCAGTAAATCACTTCTCTGTTCGTGAGTCAAATCCTCCGTAACCCAACATCCCAAATCATGGAATGGAAGCAAATTGGTGTAAACGGCTTTGTGGTGGAAAAAGATAAGGCTTTGATTTTGAGAGGAGTAAAGCTTTTCAAACTTTTATAATAAGCTTTGTTCATACAGAAGATATATTGTGATGCATCCATTCCCAAATCCTACTCGTAAGCCCCTAGTGCTAGTGTGGGTTTGGAAATGGGTGTCATTAAAGCTAAAATATTTGCTCATTTCCCTAGACATAAGCTATTTAATTAAATAATGTATATGAATTAGAACTATACCTGATCTGTAGTAGTAGTCCCTTCAAAGTTAAGGCCACATTCAAGACTATGTTTGCCTAAGCTTGTATGCATGTACTCCAGCTTCTTAGCTGTTGACTGACCTGATGTGAACACAGTCATTTTTGGGCAATAACCAATCTTTACCTTTTCCAGTGATGGCCATTGGAAGTCATTCTTCCCCAAGAAGAAACCCTCCAGGTCTGGTAGTTTGACTAGTTCAAGGGACTTTAAATGAGGAAACGTCACAACCCTTGTTTGCTCTTCATTTTCTTCCTTCACTATTACTTTCATTGCGCTACAACGCTCTATCGTTAACTCTTCAAGTTGTTTGAGGCTTTCAAGAGTGCGATAGGTGAATACAAATTGCAAACAATGACAACCTAAGATTACCAGTTTCTTTAGGTTTGACAGTTGAGGCACATTAATATTTTCTAGTCTTGAAATTGTAGTATTAGTGCCACTGTTTCCTCCATCAGTGTTAGCATTACTACCCCCGTTGTTGTGCTTGAGCACTTGAGTTTCAAATACCTCTGTCAACGAGCTACAACGAAATACTTCCAGCACTTGAAGATTTTGCATTTGCATTACTGCATAAGATGGAATCACACTTGACAATGCTTCACAAGATCTTATTTTTATCTCTTTAGAGTACTGACATAAGGACCAAGGAACAACACCGACTTGGGAAAACTGCAGTAAACAAAATTCAGTGTTAAACAAAGAAAATTTAATTCAAGATTATAATTAAGCAACTGTAGGGTCTTAATTTCTTTGTTTATGCTTGGAAGGTAAAAAGCACAAGGACATGTATAAGAAAGCATGATTGTACTTTTTTTGTTCCATTTTCCCTTTCCCTAACATCACTTTCAAAACCCAGTGTGATTTTGTAACCACGCTTGGCGGTCAGGCTAGGAATCGGACATGACATGACACCGGTTGGGTGGGTATGGATGGTCCTGATTTTGATTGGCCGGTTTTTGACAAACTCCATGAGTTTACTAACCACTAATGAGCCAATTTCAAGCAAGTTTTTTTATGAGTGAGCCTAGGTCTTTTTGAACGACGGTATATTGGATGCTTTCATAGAGGGATCGAATATATCACACGTAGCAACCAAGTTTTTTTGGTATCCCACTAAAATCATTGAAAGCTCTTTTTGTTGATTATTACATATTAAAGTTACTCAACCTTCATTAGGTGTATAAATCTTGTATATTTTTTATAAATGTTACTTTTTTTAATCAAACTAGTTGATTTTCCGCCCGCGCATTGCGGCGGGGACCTAATGTCTGCAAAACACGTGTCGGCAACGGCAAGCAGATACCGAATATCAAAACACAAATAATAATGACAAGGTAACGATAGTCACTCCGTCCTAAAAAAACGATTTTAAATAATAGTAATATATATAATAATATGACCCACACGTCCTACACGTTGGAAATTCGGTTGTTTTCAGTTTAGTTATTACGATGCTAACATGTTAAAATATGGATGAGCTCGGTACTGGTAACGGCACCGAAATTACCGATCCGGAAAATCATCGAAATTAGGTACCGGCACCGAAAATGCTTGGTACGATATGGTATGGTATTTGAAGGTAAAAATCAGTAAATATAGGTATGGTACTACATCGGTGTCGAACCGAAAGTAACGATTCTGAAAACCCCAAAAGGTGGGTACCAAATTGGTACCGAAAATGATTGGTATAGTAAATTTGGTACCGATACGATACCAGTTTGATTACAGGATTTGATACGATTTGCTCATTAATAATCTAAATATCCAAGTTAATTTTACATGCTATAATTCATTCATTATAGAAAAAGGCAAAAAAGAAAACAAAATAAGTTGTTGTGTATATAAAACCTCATTCAAACGAAATACAGTTTACTTACAGTGTGTATGAAAAGTAATCTAAATGGTGCGATTACTTACGTTGCTATGTTGCTACAGGATTTGATGAGCTCGACCGGTACCGAAAATACCGTTACCAAAAATCCCCAAAAGTGGGTACCGGTACCGAATATACCTGGTACGGTACGGTACGGTTCGGTACCGGTTGGTACTGGTACGGTATCGGTATATGAGGGTAAAAACCGGTGAATACCCGTGCCGAACCGATACCGAAAATGTCAAAAGTCGGTACCGATTCGGTAACGAAAATATACCCGGTTTGGTAAATTTGATACCAATACCGGTATCCGATACCATTTGCTCATCCCCTTGATGATGTTACTATTCATTGTGGTTGTTTACAGTTTAGTTATTATGGTGATAACACGTTAAAATATGGATGAGCTCGGTACCGGTAACGGCACCAAAAGTACCGATCCGGAAAATCATCGAAATTAGGTACCGGCACAAAAAATGCTCGGTACGATACGGTATGATATTTGAAGGTAAAAATCAGTAAATGCATGTATGGTGCTACATCGGTGTCGAACCGAATGTAACGATTCTTAAAACGCCAAAAGGTGGATACCAAATTGGTACCGAAAATGATTGGTAGAGTAAATTTGGCACCGATACGATACAAGTTTGATTACAGGATTTGATACGATTTGCTCATCAATAATCTAAATATCCAAGTTATTTTTAGATGCTATAATTCATTCATTATAGAAAAAGACAAAAAAATATTAAAAAAAAAATAAGTTGTTGTGTATATAAAAACTCATTCAAACGAAATACAGTTTATTTACAGTGTGTATGAAAAGTAATCTAAACATTGCAATTACTTGCGTTGCTCCGTTGCTACAGGATTTGATGAGCTCGGTACCAACCGGTACTGAAAATATCATTACCGAAAATCCCCAAAAGTGGGTACAGGTACCAAATATACCTGGTACGGTACTGGTACGGCACCGGTGTTTGAGGGTAAAAACTGGTGAATACCGGTGCCGAACCGATACCGAAAATGTCAAAAGTCGGTATCGATTCGGTATGGAAAATATACCCGGTTTGGTAAATTTGATACCAGTAGCAGTACTTCATACCATTTGCTTATCCGTTGATGATGTTACTATTCATTGTGTTCAAATTTTAATATATAGGTAATATAGGTAATAGGTAATGAGACAAATAAAAGATATATTAATCTTTGTTTCTATTTAATGTTATTTTTTTAATTAACTTGAAATAGGACGTGATAGTGAAAAAACAAAATTAAGTAAATAAACAATCAGGTTTCATGACATTACATTGAAAAAAAGTCATATAATAACCAAAATCCGTGATGTTTCATTTGACTCAATTTTAAATTTCTTTAACACTAGGGGTTTTGGCTGTGCGACGATTTTGTTGTTGTGTTTAAAGTGGATTAGTCATGTTTGTAATAGGTAATTACAATTCAATATGTATTCAACATAGTGCTGCTTAGGCTTCTGGGTATGGGGACCGTCCCCAGATGATTCCGGAACGGCGCCGGTGGGAACACCATCCTGCCCCCCCCCCCCCCCCCCCCGGCTTCGTCCTCGGCGTCGAGTATGGGACGATGGTGACGATCCACAAGAAGACAAAAACCATCACTCTCCCTCTCTCACACACCTATACATACAATATATACATACACATTTTAGGTCCATCCCCCCATTTCCATACCTCCATCCTCTTTGTCCCATCCTCACACCCATCCTACGTGGATCCTACGTGGTGGATCATCCTCCAAAGGAGGACCATCACCATACCACATAGCCTAATACTTGCAGCCGACAAAAATCAATGTCTTTTACGGTTTACGATTAGCTACCACTTATGTTCATTATGGTTGGTTACCATTAGATACAATATGTTAAAAAAAGGAAAAAAAAAACCTTAAATACTTACTGTTCATTTCATTCAATTATTAATATATAGATAATATTAATATATAGATAATAATTTATAAAAGAATTATGAAAGACCAAAACACCTAATGAAATTTGGTTGATAAGACAAAAAAATAAAATAAAAATTAGTAGATCAGATAAGCTACTATTAAAACTTTGATTGCTATGATAGATATCCTTTGATAAATCATCAAATTTTTTGTGTTGAGAATCTCTACAATTCTATTACTTGATTGACGTGGCATCTACTTTGACGGCTGAATGCTGATGCATGACATTAATTTATTTAGTGTTGAGCCCTCTCACCCACTATGACTTTTTTAATAACTTTTATATAATATAACTAGCAGATGCCTACACGATGCAGTGGGAGCGACACATCATCTTGTGAAACTCATTTTTGGTAGTTTTCTTTTTCATATAATATAAACATTATTGTAATAGATATACATTAAAAGAGAAGTAATTGGGTAATCCATTTCATTGTGCTGTGCATGGTTCTGTCGGTTCGGTTATTATCATTAATTGAAACCGACACCAAAGTCATCGGTTATTCTATTTTATTAGCCAATCGGTTTTGGATTAGTCACTTTAGTTTATTCGGTTAGATTGACGGTTTTTAGTTTGTTTCATTTAATTTCAGCTAATAGCAAAAACCAAACTTGGGCTAAAACTTTTGCTTAGAAATATATGAAATTGAGTTATAAATACATGAAATGAAAGTAAAAATTATTGAAATGGAGATATAAAATATGAAATATATGAACTGAAGGTATAAAAGCTTGGAAATATATGAAAATATGAATGATTCCAGGGGCGTAGGTTATTAAGTGTCCGGGGGTGCATCCGCCCCCTCCAATGTTTCGGTTAGAAGTGTATAATTTCCGATTTTTCGTCCGAAAATTTTAAAATTTTATAGGATCGCCCCTCCAATTATTTTGCCTAAATATTTATACGGTATATAAATCAAAGTAAATTTTGTTACCACTTTAAATCTTAAAGGTCGTTGGGCTAAGTTATAATTCTTCGTTCAGGTTTCATTTATCTCGTACCATTATATATATATATATATATATATATATATATATATATATATATATATATTTGTCTTTTGTTTGTGAAACAATATTTAGTTTTTTTATATGTAAGAACGGGTCCTTTGAATAAATGAATTTTTTTTTTGTTTTATTTGGAACTATTATTATTTGACCCGACCCCAATTGAATAGCCGACCCGGCCCGAAACATAGCGATAGGAAAAAAAAAATTGGGTCCCTTGACTTTACGCCACCTCGAAACTTTTGGTCAAGCTCCGCCACTGAATGATTCGCTTCGGTTCAGATAATTTTGGTTAAACGAGAGTACACAAAAAATTTGATAACCGGTTTTTGGTTAATTCGGTTTTGAGTTAATTCCGTTTTGGTTGATATCGGTTCGGTTTCATCTGTTTCCGGTTTGGTTTACGTTAACGATTTAGTTATTGCTCACCGGTAACCAGTTTTGTTTAATAACAGACAGGTGCGCGCGCGATACAGCGTGAAAGACAGACATTGCCACGGTGTGCATTGTTCGGTTGGTTATATTATTATTCTCAATCGAAATCGAGGTCATCAATTAGTCTATTTTTTGACCTATCTGTTTTCAGTTAATCGGTTTGTTTTATGTGGTTAGATTGACGATTTTTTGTTTGATTAATTTAGTTTCAGTTAATATCCAAAACCAAACTTAAGCTAAAACTTTTGATTAGAAATACATGAAATTTAGGTATAAGTATAGGAAATGAATGTATAGGTACATGAAATGGAGGTATAAACACATATAATGGGTATAAATATGAAATACATGAACTGAAGGTATAAACACTAGAAATATATGAAAATATGAATGCTTCGGTTCAGTTAATTTTGGATAAATGAGGGTACAAAAAATTGATAGTCGTTTTTTCGTTAATTCGGGTTTGGTTAATTAGTTTTTATTTAACTCAATTTTTGGTTGGTTTCAGTTTAGTTTCGGTTAAAGATTCAATTATTACTCATCCCTAGACACTGTATATCACATAACATATCAATTTTTTAATTAAAAAACTATAGTAATACTATACTCACATTAAAAAGAATATCGTTGGGGGGTTAGTTTTTTTTATAAGGGGATAAAGTGTAATTACTAACTAATTATCTATAATTTTGTTAAAGAAGATGGTTTAATCACTTAACATTCTGTAGCTATTAAACATTCTGGGATAATGACTAAGTACGTTGTGCCTTAATCACTACACTAAGTCATCACTTACTTGTACCTTTTAATCCACAAGTCAATATTGACCAAGACAACTATCGAAACGTCGATAAAAATGAGTATGCTGTCATGATACTTTTGGATTTTTTTTTTTTTAAACATTATAGTTTATAAGATATGGCTAGAATACGTAAAAGAATTATAAGTTTGTTGTGGAGGAGAGAAATACAACTAATTACCCATAATTATATTAAAACTTAGGGATTTAAGTGTAATAAGATAGGGGGCTAAAATATAATTGTTGTTTAAAAGACTAATTTACCCTCATTTTAGGGGTGTATTTATAAATTAAGAGGGAAAAGTTCTTATTTTTTAGGTATCTAAAAATGCTCCTCCCTCATGCATTATAATATAGATATTGAGGGAGGATACCGTACATTTGGAAGATCTACGGACTAGAAAGGCACATGACAATCTACTAAATTTCAGTTCAAAACAATTGAAATGACAAATTTCCCCCTTGATATTCTAACGGCAATAACTTTTTCATACATTAATCTTTATTTAAATTACACTGTATTAACTGATACGTGGTCGAAAACCAGTGCTTTATTATATTTAAGTTTATGTTTTTACATAAATTTTGATTTCGAATGGCCTACTTTTGATTGGAATTGCATTTTGCAGGTCTAACGAAGTTTAAGGAGCTATTCTGTAGCTTTATGGAGCATCGAGAGCGAACCGGATTAAACTGTAACACCCCGTGTTTCGAAAGTCAAAGTCAACATTGAAGTCAAAGAAAGAAAAAATTGCTAATTGCGATCTGTCACTCCTTGTTCAACTGCTACATTGACTTCTTTGACTTGTAGATAGTCTGCTTATTTTGTTACGTTAGTTGTATTATGTGGAGTACTTATTAATAATCGAGGTTTAATCGATGTTTATCGCATATTTTATCGCTTAACGCATCGCAATCGCATTCACAACTCGAATTATGTGTTCTGGATATTGTTTTACGTGTGTGTGCTACTTATGTGTTACTTGTGCATGTTTATTTATGTTATATTGTGGTGATCAATCGAAACGCAATCGCAACTCAATCACAATCGAATCGCAAACGCTAAACGCAAGGGTAATCACCCTAGTTAAATTGATGATTGTATGTTAGATATAGTAGTTGGGATTAAAAGTAATTTGATAAGAAACTCTATCGCATCGCAACGCCTAACACGCGAATCGAAACAGCAAAACTCGTCACGCCGAACACTCGAATCAAGTGGCCAACCGACCGAGTGGCCAACCGATCGAGTTGCCACCCGATCTGGTTGTCACCCGATCGAGCAGCCACCCGATCGGGCTGCCACCCGATCGACCAGCCCTTCCCCCACTTTCCTTTTTGGTAAACCCTATAAATACCTCTCATATGTCACATCACTTGATGTTGACAGCCTCTCACTCGACCAAGCTCGCTCCAGCCTACTTTTCTTCTGATTTCTTGCGATTCTTGTAAGTTTTCAACCTAAATCTTGTACTTTCTTGATCTACACGCACTCCTAAACCTTTCTATCTTTTGGATCTTAACTTTTAACTGTGAAATCACTAGATTTGAGGTGTTCTAGGATGATGTCATCATGGTGTTCTTATGAACTTCATGTTTTGGCTTCAATCCACTAAGAACAACTTAGATCTGAATGATTTCCACAAGAATTAACAAAGATCTTGCATAGAGCTGAACATATTCATGATGAAAAAGGATTGAGAGATGGTGTCCAACTTTCTTTCAACTCTTTTATACTCAATGCAGTCAAAACCGATAGAATCAGAGCTTGTTCTGACCTTCTACTCCTTCTTGGTGATGTGTTGGTTCAAGATCTGGTTCTTATCGACGAGACAATCGATCTCGGGTTAAACGTGAACCACCGTCACGAACCAGTGAACTGGTCGAACTTGGGTGATTCCTGTCCGATCGGGTCACTTGGGTCTTGATGAGGCTTCTGTTGTTTAGCACGTTATCACACCGTCTCGATAAATCTCAAAACTATCAAAACAACCAAGTAACAAGACGATCAGGCCACCAGGACGGATTGCCGTCCGATCAGACTGCCACCCGATCGGACAGCCACTCGATCGGCTTTCACCTTGGTCCCACACTTAACTTTTATATTCAAACTTTTGAGGATCTGAACATTGAACGGACTGTCGTCCGATCGGGAAGCCATCCGATCGAACGACCACCCAATCCTGTAATGTTTGAAACTTCAACACTTAAACAATTTTCAACATGTTCAATGCACTACTAGTTCCAACGGATTGCCACCCAATCGGTAGACTACTCGATCGAGTGACAACACTGCTGTGAACTTGTTCTCTGAGAAATGACTCGCCGAACGGATCGTCATCCGATCGAGCTGCCGCTCGATCGAGCGACCTGAAAGGTAGAGATACTTCTCTGATTTCAAAATGCTACAACAAAAAAGGCAAACCATCATACACAAACACATTCTTACCAAACGAGGAGACAATCCAATCGAATGGCCATCCGATCGGATGACCATCCGAACGAATTGTCACCCGATCGACTGGCCATCCGATCGGATTACCATTCGACACTTGGTACCTTTCATCGTTTTACGCGTCGCTCATTGTTTATGCTATCGTTCTGATCAAACTAAACCCGCTCTAAGCGCTCCCTTCAATCCATTATCGTTGTGAGTATACTCGAACCCTTTTTGCTTTACGCACTTTTGGGTGTTACATACGTTACTTATTCTAAATCACATCGAACACACTATGTAATACTTTAACGCTAACCGTTACCTCATGTTATACATGACTTAATGAATGCTTGTTTGTTATGTTTACACATGGATTGCTGTCTACCTGCCTTGGCAACGATGGTACTATAGTTTGGACTCAGCACCTGTTTACTCAGGGGTTGTTAAGGACAATTAATCACATGGTTCACAGTGGTGAATCTGTATTACGAACTGCCTTGCGCAGTCAACCCGCAGTCATTGGTTTTGATAGGATCATGTCGATAACTTACGTGCTTCATTTCACACTGTGTACGTGCTGGTTATGCGTAAACGATTTCGAATTCTATATGCTATTATTAAACTTGTATGCTCACCTGTACACTATGTGTATTGACTATTACTTTAACATATGTGACAGGTGTTTGAATGCTTAGGATGATGTGCTTACCTGCTTTAGTGGAATCAAGTAAGGAGGAGTCTAGAAACAAACCAAAGACAATTTATTTTATTTGAAATCTGAGTTGTCGGAACAGTTTTACTTGTTTTTGAGATAATATGTCTGTAATAACTTAATTTGCTTGATGGGTTAAGGTATGGGACTTAATGATAACTGTCTGGTAATGTAGTTGTTATGGAATTTCTCTTGAACAATCTGTTTCGCTCAGTGCCGCGCCCCGATGTTTCCGCCATCGGTTGGGGGTGTGACAGATTGGTATCAGAGCCATAACTATAGGGAATTAGGCAATACTCGACCTAGTCCGGGTCGATGTCTTAGAAACGACCTAGTCTATAGTTAAGTACCAACAGACCGACTTGTGCATACCCGTTAGGGGTTATGTACAAGCTTACTTGCTACTCCTCGCTATTTCTCGCTTACGCTACACTATCACTGCACTCTATTTATCGAAACTGAACAGGTGATTAGGTAAAGATTAGGTGTGAAAACCGCAAACTCTCGACTAAATCGCTTGTTCAACCTACATTTTTATCTATAAACAGGAGAATTTGCGTTGAATCAGGAGTGAAATCCGCACTTTAACGCATATTTTCCTCTCTATTTTATCAAAACAGGAACTAAGCTGTTAAGTCAGGGGTAAAACCCGAACCTTGACGGCTTGTTTCGTACTCTATTTTGATTTTACAAAACTCTCACCGAAGTTTCGACGAACTCCAATGGCTGAAAGTCACACTATAACTGGAGGGATGTGTGCCGATTGCCCAGAATCGAGGCGAGAGCACAGTCTTGAAAGCCAAAGTGTGTGCCAACGGTCCTTGTGAATAGTCGAACCACTTTGGGTAGTCGATGTCTGTCAAGCCTTAGACAATCTATTACTCGATTTTATGTGTTTTGATTCTGGATTTGCCGACGCTGACTCTGATATTTGTCGCTTTTATGTGAATGTTATGAGGTTTATGTGGTTTTACATGTTATCTGTTGGCGTTTTGGGCTACTGATGGTTTCGATCTAATGTTTTCTTGCTCCGCTTATCACACACAATACACCACACGATGCCAACAAATCGCTACTCGTGGATAATCGCATGCTATATTACTCGCTTACGCTAGACTACTCGCTATACTATTCGCTGTGTAATCGCTATCACTGTTTTCGAATGCTCACGGACTTTGAATGATAGATTTCTGTATTCTGACTGCTTCTATGTGCTTCTATGTGCCCTATGTGTCTTAAGTGCTTATGTGCTTCTGTGCTTATGTGAATCTATGATTATGTGCCTATGTGTTTACGCAATACGTAATCATGTTCCTGAGCTTTAGTAGTATTAGGCGTGTGAGGTGAGATTCGATTATATTGTGTCTGAGTCATATGGCGATGTCTGTTGCAGACAATGTCGTCATCTGGATCCCGTCACTCGCGCGCTGCTCGCCAGAGCCAGAAAGAGAAACGCCTTGCTGCTCTCGTCGCTAAGCAGATGGCAAAGGTTGTTCCTCAGATCGTGAGTGAACTATACGAGAATGTGAGCAAATTGTCCGAAGAATCCAGGACGGAAACCCCTAAAGCTGCTTTCAGCTTCAAACAGTTTAAAGCATGCGGACCGAAAGAATTCACTGGCGAAGAAGACCCTACGGCCTTATTTCAATTGTTCGATTCGATCGAGGTCACCCTGCGCCAGAGTGGCTGTCCTGACAATCTCCGCACTCTGAATGCTACCGGCGTCTTCCAGTCCCGCGCTTTAGACTGGTGGACTGCCGAAAGGAAGAAACGCGGAAACGATGCAGCTTATGGTCTGTCATGGGACGAGTTGAAGAACGTCATGTTAGAAGAGTTTTGCCCTCCCCATGAGCGCCAAACGTTGGAAGATGAATTCTGGCATATCAAGCAGAAAGATGGTGACAACGCTGCCTTGACTGCTCGCTTTAAGCAGCTCAGTATAATCTGTCCTGATCAAGTCAAGACTGCTGATGTGACGATCAAGAAATATATCCGAGCTCTGCCGGACTGTGTCGTAGACTTTGTGCAAGCTTCAAAACCAGCAACAATCGAGGAAACTTATCTGCTTGCCGCTGAAATAAACGACAAGCAAGTCAAGTCTGGCTACAGGGATAAAGCCACCAAGAACCTGCATCAAGCCACCGTCGCATCTGCTGAAACCGCCGCCACTCCGCAGTCTTCAAAGTCCTCTCGTTGCAAGAGGAAGAACAACAACAGCAACTCCAGCAACAAGAACTGTGCTGTCACTACCGCTGCTCCACTTTAAGCGGTACCAACTCAGCAACAACCTCAGCACCGACCAGCTGCAGCACCAGTTATCTATGCACCGCCGGCAAAGCGTGCTTATACAGGTCCTCACCCTGCCTGCCCGACTTGTACCTACCATCATCCAATGGGTATCGCCTGCAGATACTGCGTGCACTGCAACATGTACGACCACTTCACAGCAAACTGCCGTACAGGTCCTCGCCCAGCTACCGTTCCGGCTCCTGCTCAACAAGCTGGCTCAGGCACCCGCGATCAATGCTAGAGTCTGCTTCGCGTGTGGTGATCCCAACCATTTCGCGAACATGTGCCCGAACAGAGTGGTAAAGCAAGAGCCACAACAGCAGCAGCCCCAACAACAGCAGCAACAACAAGCAGCTCGCGCCCGAACTTTCAACATCAATGCGCGCCAGGCTCAGGCTGACAACAATGTGGTCAATGGTACGTTCCTTGTGAATGGTATATATGCTTCGTGTTTATTTGATACTGGAGCCGATAACTGTTTTGTGTCGTTGGAATTCGAAAAGCTCCTTAATCGTAAGCGCGCCCATCTCCCCTCGTCATTCGATGTCGAAGTTGCCACCGGGAGAACTGTCGTCGTTAACTCTGTTCTCCGTGATTGTACTCTCGAGCTCAACAATTACATCTTCCCAATCGATCTCATTCCGATGCAGCTCGGAAGTTTTGATGTCATAGTAGGCATGGGTTTTCTTCGCGAAAACCATGCTGAAGTTGTGTGCTTTGATAAGATGATTCGTTTCGCGCTCGCTAATGGTGATCAACTTTGTGTGTATGGTGAAACTCCTTCGAAAGGTCTCAAGCTTATGTCATGTGTCCAAGCTAGCAAGTATCTCCGCAAGGAATACAGAACTTTCTTGGCCAACATTGTAGTAGCGGAGAAGGAAAAGAAAGGGAGTCCTGGAGTGAACGATGTTCCTGTTGTTTGTGAATTTCCTCATGTATTTCCCGATGAGTTACCCAGTCTTCTACCAAGTCGTGATATCGACTTTCGTATTGACCTCATTCCTGGAGCAAATCCTGTTGCTAGAGCTCCTTATCTACTTGCTCCGTCTGAGATGCGTGAACTTTCAAGCCAGCTCCAGGAATTACTTGACAAAGGCTTTATTCGCCCGAGCACCTCTCCTTGGGGCGCACCAGTCCTTTTTGTCAAAAAGAAGGATGGGTCATTCCGGATGTGCATCAACTATCGGGAATTGAATAAGCTGACTATCAAGAACCGCTATCCCCTGCCTCGAATCGATGATTTGTTTGATCAGCTACAAGGTGCTTCATGTTTCTCGAAAATCGATCTACGTTCAGGCTACCATCAATTACGCATTCAAGAGGAGGATATACCCAAAACCGCTTTTCGCACTCGATATGGCCACTATGAGTTTGTTGTTATGCCTTTCGGTTTAACCAACGCACCCGCGGTTTTCATGGATCTGATGAATCGCGTGTGGAAACCATTTCTTGACCGCTTTGTCATCGTGTTCATCGATGATATCCTGATCTATTCCAAGTCGAAAGCTGAACACGCGCAACATCTACGTTAGGTTCTCGAGCTACTCCAGGGGAATCGACTCTACGCCAAGTTCTCCAAGTGTGAATTTTGGCTGGAGGAGGTTCAATTCCTCGGTCACATTGTCAATAGTCAAGGTATCCACGTCGACCCCGCGAAGATCGAAGCCGTTAAGAGTTGGCTTGCACCTAAGAACCCGTCTGAAGTTCGTTCTTTTCTCGGATTAGCGGGCTATTATCGCCGATTTATTGAAGGATTCTCTAAAATCGTTGTGCCGCTTACTTCTCTCACGCACAAAGACAGACCTTTTGTTTGGGGAACTGAACAAGAGTTCGCCTTTCGAACCCTCAAGCACATGCTCTGCAATGCTCCCGTCCTCGCTCTACCCGACAGAAACGACGACTTTATCATCTATTGTGATGCCTCGAACATTGGTATTGGTTGTGTTCTCATGCAACGAGACAAGGTTATCGCATACACATCTCGTCAGCTCAAGATCCATGAGAACTATACAACCCACGACTTCGAGCTAGGCGCAGTTGTTTTTGCATTGAAGATTTGGAATGACAAATTTCCCCCTTGATATTCTAACGGCAATAACTTTTTCATACATTAATATTTTTTTAAATTACACTGTATTAACTGATACGTGGTCGAAAACCGGTGCTTTATTGTATTTAAGTTTATGTTTTTACATAAATTTCGATTTCGAATGGCCTACTTTTGATTGGAATTGCGTTTTGCAGGTCTAACGAAGTTTAAGGAGCTATTCTGGAGCTTTATGGAGCAACGAGAGTGAACCGGATTAAACGGAGTCGCGAAATAAACAAAACAGGAAATGACACATTGCATCTAGCGTCGTCGACGCCACCAGGGCCATCGGCGACGCCCTTGCGTCGATGGGATTCGCGTAGACAGCATGTTAAGCCGTTGGCAGAAAAATGAAATTTTTGAGGGGCGTCGGCGACGCCACCTCCTGGTTGCCGACGAGGTTTTCCTTTTTTTTTTTTGCGAATTCGGACGAGTTAAAACCCAATTTTTGGGTCATTAGAAGGAGTTACGCAATATTTGAGTTTTGAACTTCATCTTGGAGCCAAAAACACATACACCTTCATCTTCATTCATACCCAATCCATCCGATCATCCGAATCACAATCTCCAATCCTAACCCTAGCCTACCATATAACAACCCTCCTAAGACCCCTTAACCCAACCCTAAACGTCTTAAAATATACCCCGTATGCGAGAAACGGGCCTAGAATACCCTAATATTTATAAAAATCAAATAAAACAAGAAACAGGAGTTGCTCGCGGGCCGCGACCCATCTCCCTGGGTCTGCCGCGAGGCGCGATGAAGTGACACCAGGCGAGCCCTTTGGCTGCCACGTGTCCGGTGACTCAACAAACCTACACCTTTGACTCGACAAGCCTATAGCCGCCCTCAAGGGCCGCAACTAAGATAGAGGTGGCTCTCGCGGGGCGCGTGAGACCCATCGACCAGCCCTATAAATAGAGGCTTCAGCCTCATTTGTCGTCGTTCATTTTCTTTTCTGTCCTCTGAAACTCTAAAGCAATTATACTTGGGATATAATACCCCTATAAAGTGAAGCTCTGCCTCGCTGTAAGTATTATAACCCTATTTGTTACCCTACACGATCAATGTAGGGCTCCGTAACGCATGTCAAGACTCTTCCTGACTCAGTCGTTAGAGTTCTATCTTGTGTTACACCCGATTGATCTAGGACTCCATAATGCATGTCAAGGCTCTGCCTGACTCAGTCATTGGAGTTCTGTCTCGAGTTGTACGGTTAATGTGATTTGGGTTATTTTACTAACACGTGTGCATTGTTTAATTTTAATAGATAATAACCAGGAAAATTATCAGGAAGCTATAATAGTATAATCTAAATCAGCAAGGTGAGTACATCTTCTTTTTGTCACATTTTTACAAAATCTCAAATGTTTTAAATTACACTTAACAGTAATTTAGTATTTGTGATTCAACAATTACTGCCGGTAGGTTGGGGTTTTGTATACATCACTTGAAAATTGTTACTATTGCGAATAGTAGCATGACCACAAGTCAGGATTGACAGTACCAAAGGAATAACTGGATAGATAATTAGATATAAACAATGTAAATGCAGATGCTCTCAATTACTGTAAAGATTATAAAACTGTTTTGATTAAACTGGGATGCACTCGCCGGTACTTCTTGCTGACAAAACCTTTTTAAAACGCGTTTCAGGTAACTTAATGTGAAGCCAATAGAAGCCAGCTGGAGAGCACTGAAGGCTTAAAGTTGTGGCTATAAAAGTTACCCAATAAAGAAACGGAGTTTATGTTTTCAATAATTTGGGTTTATCCCCACAAATGTATTGTCAAAAGAACTTGGGTTTTACCCCATCTATTATTATAAAAGTTTGGTGTTTAACTCTGATAAAAATATTTCCTAACTACGGTCCTGATGAATAAATTCCGCTGCCAAATTAGTAAACACCGATACCACCAGCTCTGAGTCTCGCGACACCCGCTCCCGGGGCAAAGGTCGGGGGTTGCGACATACCATCATCTCATCCATCATCCATTCACTTTCACCATCCATCCCAAACCTAACCATCATCACCATTACTTTCAAGGTTTCAAGATATTCATGATCAAGATTCAACTCTCATCTGGCGATCGTGTTCCGTTCACCATGAGTGGCTAAATCTATCGGGTTTCACCCCGGTGTAGACTTTTGTAAGGATTTTTAGGGTTTGTTAGTAGTTGAATATTTGGTTTTGTGACAAATTGATTTTCCTTTGAATTGTTAGATTATTGTCTTGCATTTGTATTGAATCTATAAAATGTCGAGTGATGATAAAATTTGACTTTATGGAATGAATATGTGCAATTATACCTTATCTTTCGATAGGATTTACTTGTCCAAGGTAACGAAGTGCATTGCGGTCTCTCTTGAACGTTTATAGCAATTGGCACCTACGCCTCATGATTCTAAAACCGTTAATGAACTAATTCAGTTAAACCAAGTTAAAAACGTGTAGCAACCCTAGGTCCTACAATTGTCGAACCAGGTGTAAACCTTGATCTAAAAGTATTGTTTTAAAACCATTAATCAAGTTTTCGTGCAGTCATTCAATTTTAGTAGTAATTAATCATTTTAGCATAAAACCCGTCGGTCTATTCCGACACTCTTTCTCATGAACATTCAAATGAAACCATTTGCAAGCTTCATAATAGTGACAACCTTTAAAATCAATCATGTAAATCACAAACCACAAACTCTCCGTGGTTCGACCCCTTACTACCACTAATACATTGTTAAGGGTAATTTAGGAACTATAAATATTATCTTTGACCGGGGCGCGACACTCCGGTCATTAACGAGCATTTCATTCTCTTTAATTTGAGCAGCCTATTGCTATATTTTTCTTAAAAAAATTACTGGATTTTGAATACCCACACGTGATTACGTGATTTTTGAATACCCCGCACATGACTACGTGATTACGTGATTTTAAATACAGGATTTTGAATACCCATTACTTGATTTCATTATAGTATTTTATGTGAAACCCACTAAGTGATTACATAACTACGTAGCAATAGTTGACTATGTATTATTACGTGACTACGTAATTTTAAATACCCATTTCGTGATTACGCGATTTCCTTATAGTATTTTATGTGAAACCATACTGAGTGATTACTTAATTACATAAAAACAAAAATATGTAATACATAATATTTCATATGGAATACCTAATCTTTCAGGTCTAATCACGTATTAAGGATAAATTATACACAAAACATTAGTAAAAACTCAACCTATAATAACCACATAAATATTAGAAAATTAATCACATCATAAAGCATAAACAATCAAGTTCTTATTATTTGAATGTGTAATCACGTAATAAGCATAATTATAATAACATTAGTTATAACAAATCATATTGAAGGTGTAATTACGTA
This sequence comes from Helianthus tuberosus, assembly GCA_030545235.1. Classification (NCBI taxonomy): domain Eukaryota; kingdom Viridiplantae; phylum Streptophyta; class Magnoliopsida; order Asterales; family Asteraceae; genus Helianthus; species Helianthus tuberosus. The sequence continues at coordinate 4,430,669 of CM060430.1, forward strand.
ATAGATTTATATTGAATATGTAATCACGTAATGGTTTATTTTGAATGTGTAATCACGTAATGGGTATTTAAAATCACGTAGTCATCTGCTGGGTATTCAAAATCACGTATTGGACTAACTGGTATTCAAAATTCTATAATTTTTTAAGAAAACTATGTCAATAGCCTGCTCGAATTAAAGAGAATGAAATTTTTATTAATACGGTATAATTTTTTTTTAAATATTAACATATGAAAAAGTTATAACCGTTTGAAAATCAAAGGGGAAGTTGTTTCATATGAAAAAGAACTAAATTACCCTTTAGGCCAATGCCATCTGTCCTTCCCTCCTTGTCGCGTATAGGCTACGTACTTATATAATATAATATTTCCCTTTATTCTGTTTAAACATAAATTTTCTTTATATAAATTAAGAGAAGATGAATAGTGATTTTTTAGTCTTTTAGTTTATTTTGTCCTTTACTGTAAGATTTCATTTGCAACCCATGTAATTTAATCATTTATTTTTTTTTTCATTTATTTTAACCAAATTACTTTTCTACCCCTAAATAACTTTTTTAACGAACCCGATAATACCGTTTTAGACATATTTTTAAACTTTTTTTTTCTTTGCTATAACGAGTGTGACGAAAGTTTTTTTTTAGTTTAGTTTTTTTAACGAACGCGTTAATATTCTTTTGAACGTATTTTTAACTTTTCTTTTTCTTTACTATAACAAGTGCATCAAAACCGACCGAGTTTGTATCATTTTCTTTTTTGTTTACCTTTGTTATTTACTACATTGTTTTAGCTTTTCTTATTATTTTGATGTTCAGAGCTGAGTTACGACGCAAATGGTATAACACATTTAAATATCATTTTATTTAATTTTATGAATTTGGTTGTCATGGTGTGCTATACGTTCTGAATTCCAACCTCGTCTCTGCTCAATGTGCAGGTAATTACAACCCTAGTTACTTTTATAATTGAGTGAATTAGATATTTGATTATATGTACACTCGGGGAAGAAATGTGAAGTAATTAAAACCACTACAGTACGCATGCGTTGGTCAACCATTGATCGAACTTTGTAAACATTTTTGTATAGAATTGTGCAGTGTTTCATATGGGGTGTAAGGGGGGTAGGGGCGCCCATCACTCACCACACACTCATCACTCACAACATCCAATCAAGTTACGCCATGTTATCAATTAACATTATTCCATCACTAGTGATAGATTTTAGTGGAAATGCCCATCACTCACCACACCCAACAATTTCCCTGAAAACCTAACAATTTCCCTCACACATAGCAAGTTCTTCAAGCGTGATAGTGGCCACGCGTTTAATTAACCAAGCGTGATCAACACCGGCGACGGCGGTGTTCCACGCTTACAACGCGTGATGAAAGCCGGACAACGGGGCGCCCCGTCCCCCTAAGGAAGCCAAACTACCCGAACCCGACTCATAAAAAGCTTGATTACAAAGCTCAAACCTATGAATCCTTGATAACTATTTTATCTAGTTTGTCTTGTGGATGTTGAAGGAGAATAAGCTAAAATTATCATATAGTATATGAGAGCCCATATAATAAATAAAAAATAAAAAAAAAACAGAGAGAACATACCTTAGATTCATCATGAACACCACCAATATGCTTTAGACTCTCCAGGTTGTAAAAATTGAGAGATTGAAGACGAGGGAAGAAGTTGGTGGTGGTGTGGGTATATGTAGATGCTGTCATTTCTTCACTTTTATCATCTCGGTTTGATACAACTTCTTCAATACCTTTACAAAATGATATGTCAATTTTCTCTAGGTTGGGAAAAAGTTTTGCCATGATAGGTGAAAACAAGTACGTAATCTTATGGCAGCTCCACATTGTTATTGTTATGAGGTTGTGGAATGAGGATTGTGGGGGTTGTTTTTGAAGAAATAAGAATTTATTCCAATTGTCACACTTCCACACATGGGTCATCCTCTCCATCTCTTCTAACGTTAAATCCTTGAGGTAGGGAAATAGTAGTATTTGTTGTTGAGTATCCTGTCTTGTTGCTGTCAATTCTTCATTACCTATCTCAAACACCACCTTCACTCTTTCACTATCCTTCAAATCAAGGCTAGAAAGTCCATGTGGGAAAGCGGGTATGAGACTCGACGGAAATGCAACATTAAACATATTTTCAACGACTTCTGGTATCTCCTCGCTTGATACAACATTAATCTGCGTATATATCACAACAGTTGTAGTTAGTAATTTCCATTTACCAGAGTTAAACTGTGTTAACGATTTATAAAATAGAAAAATTTGTTATGGAAGAAGTAGCAAATATTATTTAAGTAAAGTGATGAAACTGGTTAACAGGTTACATGCAACAAAAAAATATTAAGTGACACGCATGATACCTCCACAAAGTTTTGAAGTTTCAAATTTAACAATATTTATGTGGAAACGATGGCAATAATAAACAAATGAGGAACAGTTTTTTTTTTTTTTTTTTTTCTCGGAAAGAAAAGATTTTTACTGGGAATGAAGATTATGATATAAGTAGATCAAAAAGGTTAATTAGACATGAAAAGAAAAGCAAATTCTTTTAAAAGTGAGTCATACCAATTCCTTGTTTTTGCCTCTTTCTCCGCAATCATATCTTATATCAAGCTTGGTGTTGGTCGTTGTGAATACATTTCTAAACCTTTTACAACCACCAATGTCTATCTTTATCCTCCACAACTCTCTTACCTTCTCTGAATCCTTCACCCAAATGCTCCTCAAGCTACTTTTTACAACTTGCTCAACTTCATGACCAACACATTCCAAGTCGTAGTTGAATATCGTTTCAATCGAACCACAGTTTTTAACTGTAAGCCTTTCTAAGTGATTCAGTATTCTCATTGGATTGGTTGGAAACAGATTCACAAGACTATCACACCACTCCACTTCAATTTCTCTCAACATGGAAATATTATTAACTTCCTCCTCACTACTACACGCCCATATCTGTGTCAACTTCTCCATAGATTTAACCTTCAGTTTATTCAACATTGAAATTCTAACCTGAAAATTAATTATAATATATATTAGGAACAAATTAACTAAATATAGCTAGTTTACACTTACAAATTCATGATGTGCAACTAGTTACCTGACTATTCAAAAACGGTTGTTGCAATGCAGAAATATCGTTAGCATCAGGATAAATGCTAGTGAAGTTGGGGAGGCCATCAACTTCCAACTCAACCAGTTGTGGTAGCTCAACTACATTGTCAACGAGGAACAAACTTGCGAGCTTTGGTAGGTTTTGTAAAGACAGAAACTTTAGCTTCTCAAATTTAATCATCTCACCTTGACTACTAATCTCCCTTCCATCATCTTGTACCAGTGCTTTCAAAACAGAGCATGACGAAACTGTGAGGCGTTCAAGTTTCCTCAAACCACTTGCCACCGACATTGGGAAGAGGTATTTCAAGTTTACACAATTAGAAACCTCGAGGTCTGTTAAATTGCAAAATAAGCGCTGGTCGTAATGGTGGATTGAAACAACATCTTGAAGACTAGTCATATTACCCACTTGTAAATAAAGATTCTCGGTTTTGTTGAATAGCTCATTAATCTTGCAATCCTGAAGGTCTGTGATGCTGTCAGTTACAAGGTACAACGTATTTTTTAGTAAATTTCTTTGATTGTACCAGTCTTCGTCCAACAAACAACCCATAGCTATCTTGAACTTATAAAGCTTCGTAAGGGCCAAATGTTTCAGTAGGGTCTTCTCCTCCATGAACTCGACCTCTAATGCACAAAGCTTGCTTGAAAGCTTCTTCAGTTCTTCAAAACTAGTATTCGTGAATCTAACAGCTTTCTCTTCAGAAACTCTCATATAAAGCTCTTCAAGACTTTCTAAGTTTTCGAAGACACCATCATCAATATGAAGGTCAACACATCCCGTCACATCTAGTAGTTTTAGCTTTTTCAAATTCCCTATCCTAGATGGTAACTTACGGATGCCACAATGAGCTAAGCTCAGCACTTCCAAATTCTCAAGATCTCCAATACAAGTCAAATCAAACATTAATTTGCATTCTTGGAGACATAGTGATTTGAGGTTGGCAAGTGCTCTTGGAAACAGAGGATATTGCAACTCATAATACGCTATGACTTTGAGATTTTGCATATTTTCATAAAAATCTTTCGGAAATTCTAGTGACAAAGACCCACGCATAAGCTGCAAATGAGACAGGTTTGGATACTTGAAGTCTCCAGGAAACTTAGACAAACCCATGCATGTTAATGAAACTTGTTTGCAGAGCTCCCCGATACCTGTATCCCACTTAGAAACGTCACGATGATTAACAATCCATGCAGGACCACCATTAGAAACTCTACCTACCACAAAAGCAAGCACAAGATCATGCATTTTAACACACCCAACTTCATCACTATTGATCAACAAATTTGCATGGATGAGCTTTTGTACACATGTTTTTGTCTTGTCTCTAGCGTCTCTTAAAGTATCAACATTTCTTAACAGCTTCAGGCCCCATGCATGTCTCGTGAGATCCTCTATTGGTATATTAGCATCCTCTGGAAACAGGCCACAATGCAGAAAAATCGCTTTACACTCATCTTCTTCTATATACTCGTAGCTTATCTTAATAATTTCTTGCACATTTTTATCAAGATCATTATTATTCAAGCAGTTAAGTCTACTTCTCCATATAGATATTTCTTCAGATTTAAGGGTTAATGCAATAAGTTTGATGGCCAGTGGCAAATAACCACATTTTTTGACAATACCACATCCAATGTGATACTTGTCAGGATCATGTTCTTCTAAGACTCCTGTAATATCCGAAAAGAATTGGTGTGCCTCTGCCTCCTCCAAGACATCTACTTTGACTACTTGAAGATCTAAATTAGCATCACCTGCAATTTGTTTGCAAATATCACGATCCCGCGATGTAAGCAACAACTTGACTCCCTTTGGCAAAGGACTTGTTAATCCAATATCTTTGAGCTCAATCTTCTCCCACACATCATCTAATATAATTAGAACTTTTTTATTATCTTGTGACAACTTTGCAATTGTTTTAGTAAGATGTTCTGCCCTTATCAATTTAGAACCATTAGGCAGATCACAATCCTTTAAGTATGCTGCTATATCATTTTGAACAGAAATCATGTTGGGATTTTGCCCCACAACTGACTTCGCAATCCATTTAAACAACTGCTTGTCTTGTGCAACCTTTTTGAGTTGTTCCATCATGGTGGTCTTGCCGACACCACCCATTCCGCACAAGGCTATTACTTGACTACTCTTGTCGTCTTGTTGAAGGTACTTCAATGCGTCCTCAAATGTCTTGTCTCTTGATTTGAAGTCATTTTGAGTAATTTCAGATGATGGTGATGGTTTGGAATCGACTCTTCCAAGAGGTATAATGGCATCACTCCATCTCATTTCTTTTTCTTCATTAATAAGATGCTCGATCTTTTCAATAGTCTTCAAGGCGTTTCTTCCTGCTCGGTACCTCTTTTTGACGTGTAAACATCCAATATTGACGTCGGTTGAAATGTTTTGAACTTCATTGTTGACTTTTTTAACATCTCCCAACCAACCCTCTACACGAGCAGGTATCTCTTTCCTATCTCTCTGGTTTCTTTCCATGTGCTCATTGACATCTTTGCTTTTACCTTTCAAAACCTCCATGTTGCTTATCATGTCCGCAACACGTTTTGTTGAGGAAGTGATATGTTGTATGTGTTCCGTGACATGACCAGTCAAAATGTTCACAACAGGACCAATGATTTGAGATATAATCTCCATTGTCCTGAGACCAACAAATTAAGCAAATATATCAACAAAAAGAAAAACTAAAAGTTGTTCAGAAGTATTACATATGACAACAACACCCAAATAGGCAATTCGATATCATCAAGTGGCTTAGGTTCTGCGAAAAGAAACTTATCAAATGCCTGGTACTACTTTCTACAAATTCAAGTCGTTTTTAAACAAAAATGAAAGTTTATTTATGCAGAATATTCTCAAACTAATTAATCAGCGTAACTAAAAAAACAAAACAAAATAAGCAAGACTATAGTGATGTATATAATATTGTTGTAACTGTCTCATTCTTAAAGGGTTAGACGTACCCTCTCTGATACTCTTCATACCCTTTTTTTTAAAAAAAATTAATCAAAACTTATCAATTTTGCCCCTTGAAAGAATCATTATTAATAAAATGCTTTAGAAACGTGTTTTTTAGTTTAATACGCATCTTTTTATAACTAAATAAAAAAAATGTTTTATTAAATACAAAAACTTTTAAAGTACTTACTATCAAAAATATTTTTCTTAAAACCTAAAGCATGTTTTATTATTATTATTTTTTAATGCCAAAGCTTAATCTTATTCTACATTACACCAATTAATGGCAAAATTTCAAATCCATTTAATTTTATAAAAAAATATAAATAAAACAGAAAAAACTACTTTAAATTATATTAGTCAAATATAATTAATTAAAAAATAGACCCTCTAATTATTCAAGGGCATTTTAGTCATTTTAGTAAGATTTAACAAAAAAAAGTTAACAAGGTTTGGCGTTAGTACTCAAAATTGTGACAAAGTTTGGCCTTGGTACTCAACATTGTGACAAATTAGAACGTTAATACCTGATTTTGCAACAAAAAATCAATAGTACCCGACATTGAAATTTTGCAGAAAACACAAGGACCAACGGTGTAATTTTTTCAATTAAATAACTCCATTTCCTATTTTGAACCTGGTTCTCTCCTCTGAAAGGTATATATGAGCCTCTACCAAATTGGTTAGCCCCACATTATTTAAATGATGTTTTATTGACTGAAAAATTCTTCCTATGTTCACAATGTAACTCGCTGTACGTTCATATACAAATAATGATAATAATATCGTTCCTGACAATATCATGTATGTTTACTATCTTCATATCTTAGTAAAACAATAATTTGGATTAAATATTATGTCAGTGGAGATAGGTTTAATTTCCGATGTTTGTGTTAGTAATCGTTCGTTCAACGTTAGTTGGAATGTATGGGATTACCATTATTATCAAAAATGACATGTACTCCAATGTATGCGAATTTTATATTCACCCACCCAATATAAAGAAGAAAACAAAAGGAAATAAAAGTAACATAAAATAAAATGAAAGGTTTGTAATGTATTTATCTGAGAAATTAAAAAAGGATAGAGTAAATTACACTTTGTGTCCTTTAAGTATAACCAGAATTATGAAACGCGCTCTTTAAAATATTTAATCAGTTTATTTCCCAAAATCGCATGTTATCTAACAGTTTATATCATTTTCACCTAACTGAGTTAATTCTCTCAGTTAGGTTAAATTAATGTCAGGGGCAATATTGGTAATACACAAATAATGAAGGGCAATATAGGTATTTTACAAATCAATGAATACCCCTAAATAAAACCCAATCTTTTCATCCATCACCTTCCCCAAATCAGATTAGGGTTTTTACATCATAAACAAAAAATTGGTATTTATCTCCCTCCCTATATACGATTTAAACAAGGACAACAATTGTTCTTTCTCTACTCTTTACTCTCTAACAAAATAGTAAGACACGATTGATGAAATTGAAGAGGGTTTTGCAATAGTTACCGTTGAATTGTTTGAGGGCTTCGATGGGTCAGCGTTGAAGGGGGACGTATTTGGCAGAGAATTTGTGGTCGGTGATGGGGTGACGGTGGGCAGCTTCACAGATGGATTCGTCAGCGGGACGACAGGTTTTGGTGCTGGGGTTATGGTGGTTTCAGTGGGTTTGTTGAAGGAGATGGTGGCTTTGATTATTGGGAATTTGGGGGCGTAGTGAGAGGATGCAAGTGGTGATTGGTCGGGCTAGGGTGGCAAATCAGTGGTGGTTGCAGGTTTGTGTGGCGGAGGTGCAGGATGGTGGGGGTTGGCCGCAGATGGATGATGGTGGATAACTAATCAGTAGGGTTGGGCGGAGAATGGTTATGGTTTGTCGTGGTGGTGAAGGGAAAGGGTTATGCAGGTGTAATGGAGGGATGCAGGTAGTGGAAATGGTAGTGTTGAAGGTATGCTTTCCGCAGATGGTGGTGTTGGTGATGGTGGAAGGGTGATAGTGGTGATGGCAGTGGCGGTACGATGGTTATCGTGTGGCTGTGAACAAGAAGGGTGGGGTGAGGCCCACTTAAATTTTAGTTTTAGGTTTCTATTTTTATTCAAATAAATTGATTGTAAAATGGGAAGTGAAATTACAACTTTACCCTTGGTTAAAGTGAACATAACTGAGTTTATTAACAGAGTTATCTCGAAAGGATATAAACCGTTACATAACATGCGATTTTTGGACACAAATTGAAATTAAATCTTTTAAAAGGCATGTTTCATAATTCTGGTTATACTTAATGGACACAAAGTGCAATTTATATATACATATATATATATATATGGGAGAAGGATTTGTTAAGAACCACCCTTTATTACGAGAATCAATGTGAACATAACCAAAAATACCTAAAAAATCTAAAAAACACAAAAATAGAAAAAATAATATTTTTTTTTTAATAAAAATCGCCAATTTTCGTCTAAAAAAATTAAATATTTTTATTGACAAAAAGTAGCGATTTTTATTAAAAAATGTAAAAAAATTTGAGTTTTTTTTTTAGGTTTTTGGGGGATTTAGTTTTTAGCATTTAGCTTGGATGGGGGGGGGGGAGTTACGTTTTTTTGGGGGTTTAGTTTTATGGTTTAGTTTTTAGCATTTAGCTTGGGTGAGGGAGGTGGGTTTTAGGTTTTTGGGGGGTAGGGGTGGGGGGTTAGGTTTTTGGGGTTGGGGTGAGGGGTTAGGTTTTTTTAGGTTTTGCGTGGTGTAGTGGGTTTATTTTGTTGTGTTCACATTGGTTCTCGCGGTTCTTGCAATAAAGGTGGTTCTCACATGAACCCTACCCTATATATATATATAAATATAGAAAAAGTGTAACGTATAATAGGGCTTATCGTACGCTCGTACGATATTGTGAAATCGCATCTTATAAAAAAACATGTTGGAAATCGCAAGTTGGTATTTTTGATGAAATCGTATGCTGGTATATAAAGCAATTTCGCATGTTGGTTTTTCAGCACAAATCACATGTTCAATTGTGAATTCGCACCAGATCGTGCGGTTGGGATGATCGCGTACATTTTGTACGATAAAAGCCATTGTACGTTAACCTAACCCGTTAATATGTATATATATACATATACATATATACATATATATATAGGGACCAGTTTAAATGAAAACCACCCCCAGTTGCGAGAACCGTAGGAACCACTCTCCACCAATCAGATAATGACACGTATTAACCATTATTTTAAAACCTAAAGTGTAATTTAGTAATTTTACTCAAAATGTTAAATCTACTCTCTCTTTTTAAAGTCTTATTCCCAGACTTTTTTATCACACACCCCAAAAAATGAAATCCCCTCGTCTCTCTCTCTCTTATCATCCCCTTCCCAGTTTCATCTTTCACCATTGAAATTTTGTGGCACCACTTACCTCCCCACCTCACATCCTCTCTTTTAAATCTCACTTCACTTTCACTTGCATCCTCTTCGTCGGTGATCCCACATGGATTATTCAAACTCACCCACCACCACCGTCTCCTCTGCCACCGTCACCGGAGATCACACTCCGACCACCACCTCCATTACTCGCACTCTCCGTCTCATCCACCATACGACCCCCTCACCAAAATCCAAGCCGCCAAAAAATTTGCCGCCTCACAAAAACCTCTCAACGTTGTCGCCGGCAGTTCTCCGGCTTGTTGCATAAGGAAACAAACCCAAACCAAAACTCTGCTCACCAAACTCTCAACGCAGCCGCCGGCAGTTCTCCGCCTTACCAAAACCGCTCATCACTCTGCTCTCTCTCTCTCTCTCCTTGCTCACTTACCGGAAATCAGATGTTTCTCAGATCTCTGTCTCCTTGTTCACCACCGGAACCTCGGTAGAGATCGGTGTTGGTGGTGGTGTGGGGCAGAGGTGGGTGACGGTGTTGGTGGTGCTGGCGTTGGGGTTGGTGGCGGAGGGGGTTTTTTGGTGGTGTGGAGCAAAGGAGGGTGACGGTAGGGGGTAGGTTCGACGGTGTCCGATCTGATGATGTTGAGCCAACGACATAAGGTGTGATTTTTATGCAATTTGTGGTCAATTTTAGGGTTAAATATTTTGTGGGTTTTGCTTGATTTGTTAAAAAATGGAAAAATCCATCTGGGTTTTGAAGGGTTTTGAGTTTTGGTGAAATGGGTATGTGAGTTTACATGAGTTGTTATACCTTCTATGATGAGTTTAAGCACAAATTGATGATGGGGTTTCTTGATTTCATTAAAGATGTGAAATATTGGTGGGTTTTGTACCTTCTGTTTAAAGATGGTGAAAATATTGGTGAAATGGGTACATGAGTTTATACCTTCTGTTTTTCAGCCGGTGGTCTTTGTTTCATCTCGTTGGTGCCATGATTTTTTGGAAACTGTGTTTTTTGATCTTTTGTTTTTGTATATTGATCTTTTGTGTTGAAAATAAAGATATGGGGATTGAGTTGGCAGTGATAGTTCGAAACATTTTTTTACGACAATTGATGACGATGGCATAGCAAGGACGATGGCGTAGCAAGGACGATGGAGGGTAGGTTTTTGACCTGCAACCCCACCTTTGCAGCCATGATTTCTAAAAACTTTTGAGCTAAACCATATTTTTTTCAAGATCCACACATGGTTTTGATTTTTGTTGTTGGTTTTTATTTTTTTTCAGTCGATAATGATAAGTATCAACTTATCTGGGAGTCACGATTTTTGGTTGAGTTCGTTTGTTAAGATTCTGAAATTTCGTAAACCCGAAACCGGGTCGGGTTTTGGAGTTTGATACTGATATTGGCGTAAAATAAAATTATCGTAAAAAATTGTTTGTCGTAAAAAAAATTTGGCGTAAAAAAAATTGTCTTAAAAAATTCTTGGCGTAAAAAAATGTTTGCCGTAAAAAAAATTGTCGTAAAAAATTTTTGGCGTAAAAAAAATGTTTGTTGTAAAAAAACGCTTTTCGTAAAAAAACGTTTGTCGTAAAATTTTTTTGCCACGTTTGGCATTGTTGGTGCACACATCTGTCGTCTTCGTCTTGTATCGAGTCTCGGTTCGGTGCGGAGCTAATCAAGACATGATGTCATGATGACATCATCTAGATGACATCATCAATGACATCATATAACAAGTTCACGTGAGAATGCTAAAGGACAAAACAGATTTCAAGTTTGCATGACATTTCGCTTCAAGACAAGACAGATACATGGATTTCGCTTGAACAAGAATTATTTTACTTTGATGATTTCGCTTGAATGGCTTCAAGCGAAATCAAAGCTCTATAAATAGGGATCTTGACTTTTCATTTGTAACAGTTTTTCGTCAAGCGTACCGAAGTGCTGCCGGTTATTCTTCTGATTGTAAAGGTTGTCAATTCAATATAAAAGAAGATTAAAGTGTATTTCAAGCTGTTATCACGCAACAGGCATAAAGAAAAACGTTTGTCATAAAAAAATTTGGCGTAAAAAAACGTGTGTCGTAAAAAAATTTAAAAAAAGTTTTTAAAACCGGGGCGTAAAAAAGTATAAAATTTTGGCGTAAAAAAGTTTAAAAACGGGACGTAAAAAAAGTTAAAAACTGGGGGCATAAAAATCTGATTTGTAAAAAGATCTATAAAAAATTGTTTTTTTTGTAAAAAAAATCTGATTTTTAAAATATTAATAACCAAATAAGACAAAAAAAATTTGTAATTCATAAAAAAATCTGATTTGTAAAATATTAAAATATTAATAACCAAATAAGACAAAAATAGCAAATTTACTAAATTACCCCTATTACAATAAAATATTTAAAACATAATAAGACAAATAGAATTAAATATTTGTTTTAATTACTTTTAATCTCAACCATCAATCTCAAAAGATCAATGGTGGAAAAGTGGTTCCTGCGGTTTTCACAACTAGGGTATTTTTCATTTTAACCCATCCCTATATATATATATATATATATATATATAAAAGCAACATATCCCCGATTCTAATTCATTTTATTTTACAATTTAGCCGGTAAATACATATGGGAACAGTATTTTCAAAAGGAAATCAATAAGCCTAAAACCTAGCCCACAACTCATTAATTAACTATACTACGATTAACAACTTTTCTGAGTAGTACTTTTACCTCCTTCTTGTGTGTGTGTGTTTTTTTTTACTTTTAACCATTCAACTTTTAGTATTGACAATTATAACCGCTTAACTCTCTAAAACTTTGTAATCGTGTTTTACGTGTTTATTTTCATATACGTTTCGGTTTAAATTCAAGTTACTTTACGTTTCGACATAAATTTTTCCCGGAAATGAGTTGGGTCAAATAAATATGTTTTTACTCCTACGTTTTGACGTAAATTTAGTTTTTTTCCAGAATTGAGTCGGGTCAAATATAATACGTTTTCATTAGATGGTATAAGTTCGAGTCACTTTACGTTTTGACATCGCCGCAACACGTTGTACCATACTTTAACTTAAAAAGAGCTATTTTCTTGTATGCTTATTTTTATGCACATGTTGGTATAAATTCAAGTTGGTTTACGTTTCAACATAAATTTTCTTCGAAGATATGTCGGGTAAAAAAAAATACGTTTTCGTTCTCTTTTTTATGTATGTTTTTAGTTAATCTACGTTTTGAAGTAAAAACATTTCGGAAGGTCAAATATAATACGTTTTCATTAGAAAATATAAATTCGGTATGATATTTTGTACCCACTTTTTAATTTGTTTAACTCTTGGTTTAAAAAAGGGCGCCTTAAGCGCGCTTAAGCGCAAAGCGCATCTAGGTGCAAACCCCATCGTCTTGTGTGACATAAGGCGCACGATGTACAAAAAGCGCAGCTGAGGCGCGCTTTTTAGGGTGAAAATCGACCTAAGGTTCAGCTGAGGCGCACGCTTTTTGTACATGGGGTGTTTCTATGCTTCTGAGTGTTGTACAACAGGCTTTTTATGTTGTATATTTATGTTTTTTTCGTTTTAAAACATATATAAAGCTTAATTATAGCTAAATCATAAGTATTGGATGTTAAACACTTATGGGATATATAAAATAAATTATATAATCACTTTGCGCTTTGCGTACGAAAAGCTCACCGCTTTTGCGCTTCGCTTTTTAAAAATCGGTTTTAGACCACATCGCTTTTGTGCGCTTCCCGCTTTTTTAAACCAAGGTTTAACTTGTATTTTTTTGTTCGATAAAAATCATACCAAACTATTTAAATCTAACTTTTCTATAATATGACATCTATAGTTTGTTTAACTAAATAATTCTTATCAATTTGTAAGCCTTTATTTTTTTAAATATGTCAAATACAAATAGGAAGTGAATTCGTCCTTTGCATATACCATTGCACCTTTTTTTTTTTACATTAAAGTTTTTCGAATTTTATCAGAAAAGAGGTCCCCGCCCACCACGAAGTGTGGGTATATCCCACTAGTTAAGTAATGTATGTTATGTAACTCAAGAGAAACCCTCGCCTCCATTTTGATTTCTCTACACATTTTTTATGCACTGTCTTCATCTTCACCCAAAAAAATTAAAGATCCCTAACATCTCCCTTCTGTGTTTAAGTGTACATCACTTCTAACATCTACCTTCTGTGTAAATAAACGGCTACAAACTCCGGTGTAGACTCTCGAACTCCGGTGAACATATGATCAAAGACAAGGCAATAATAGCTAACGTATTTTAGTATATAATTATTACCATGTTTAGAGGACAATTAGTTTGTATCTCATCCCAAATTATGGGTTTGTAATTTTGCAACATATATTGAATACAGAAGGAGAATAGGGATCAAGGATCCGTTAGAAAATTATACCACTCTTCATGGTATCACGAGTCTAGGGTTTCTCCTTGCTCGATGTTTTCCCTCTCCCTCCCACCTTAAGTCGTAACCTACAACACATCTGATCCCACTCTTCTTCACCCTGTATTCACTGCTCATCACATCACACATCACCATGTCTACTACAATTCATCCTGCTTCAACTGTTTCTAATATTAAAACATTTATTCCAATCAGTTTCGAGATGGAAAACACGCAATATACATCATGGTGTGAACTTTTCAAACTTCATTATCGTGCATGTATAGTCATCGACCTTCTCAAACCCAAACCTGCCGCCTTCCCCTCTTCGAGTTCAGACAAGGAAAAACAAAAAGCTCGAGTGACACCTACCGGAGAATCATGGGATCGATTAGATGCAATCGTTCTCCGGTGGCTCTATAGCACAATTTCCACAGATAACATTTATTCCAATCAGTTTCGAGATGGAAAACACGCAATATACATCATGGTGTGAACTTTTCAAACTTCATTGTCGTGCATGTATAGTCATCGACTATCTCAAACCCAAACCTGCTACCTTCCCCTCTTCGAGTTCAGACAAGGAAGAAGACAAAGCTCCAGTGACGCCTACCAAAGAATCATGGGATCGATTAGATGCAATCGTTCTCCGGTGGCTTTATAGCACAATTTCCATAGATCTTCTACACACCATACTTAAACCAAACACTACCGCATATGACGCGTGGATGGCTCTCGAGAACATTTTCTGAGATAATAAAAGTTCACGGGCTATTCATCTGCTTCAGATTTTCTTTACCACTCGTCTGGATGACTTTCCCAATATCTCAACTTATTGCCAACAACTAAAAGTCCTTGCAGACCAATTGGCAAACGTCGGATCACCTGTTGACAATGAACGCTTAGTTTTGCAACTCCTCTAGGGCCTAAACGACCAGTACGAAGAGATTGCAACCATCATCCAATAGCAAGATCCACTTCCATGTTTTTCTATGATGCTCGTTCCAAGCTTATCATGGTTG